>CM040127.1:147477382-148077382 GCA_022559845.1 Amorphophallus konjac | reverse complement strand
GTCCTTATTTCCTGAAATATTAGTATCTGAAAAATTCATAAATTGTTGAATTCACGACCTTGTCCAGGTCGTCTTTTATTGAACTGACGCCCCAGACCAGGGCGCCTTCTGTAAGCTAACGCCCTTGTCCAGGGCGCGTTTTTAACAACTTTTCAGATTATTCATATTATGCAAAAAAAAAAATTGAAATATTGAAAGGACGACCTTTGTATACGTCGTCAAATTAATAAACGCCCTTGATAAAGGCGTTAATTACATGAAAAATGACTTTACCAAAGTCGCTATTTTCTGCATTACTGATTTTTCCTGATTACTGTTATCCGAGGGATTCACTATTTATATATATATATAGGCACTATTCTCCACTCCGTGAGTATAGTCCCACGTTTTCTACAATGATTTACTGCATTACACATTCAATTCTCATTGACATACAAGCTCTCCTTTGGACATTCCGTTCCTTTGGACTAGCGAGTTAGTCATAGAGACCTCCGTAAGTCTCCTCGCTGCCTTGGATTCCCTCAAGGCCGACTGAGCTGGTTGTACCCTAAAAACCCATTACACAATTATTGCCATGTCACTCTATAGAAACATGGTATACCGGCCCTCATGTTATGCTAAGTGTATATCATGAGAATTCTATTAATGGGATGAGATTATCATGCCATTTGATGCTATTCTACATCAATCTTGTTATGATGTTCTTATGAACCTCAATTCTAAATTAAGAATGAGGACGTCTTGCCATTGAGGTAATATTTTTATGGACCTCAATTCTATATAAAAGAGTGTCTATACTTACTTGTCATGGTACCCGAGTTAAGGGAACCAATTCCACCTAGTTTTATCGAAATCGTGATTATACCGTTATTATCGCCTATTAGTGTCAAATGTCATATCTTTGGACTCCAATCTCTCAAAGTTGTCTTACATGACTACAAGCTTATTTATTGAAATTCCATGATGGCTATACACAAAAATGTGGATGTTAAAAATACATGACTAATGCCTGCGCATATAGGGCCCGATCTGGTCCTAGGAGGAGCACCCGAAAGTACTAGTGCCCATGGGAGTTGAATGATAATGGTATTGGCATTATACCGAAGTGCATGACTAGCTTGATTGAACATTCCACACATCTTGTACTTGACTTGATATTACATGACTTGCGTGACCCGAAAAATGGTAATTACTTGGGTGTTTGAACGTGATAGCCAAATTTCATCTTGACATGATAAAGTACTTGCTTGAATATCTTGATATCATTTGATATAAGTTCTTGAAAGTTCATGACTAGTTCTCCTTGTTACCTTATTATTATATTCTCTTTCTATCTTGTCGTTTTATGCGAGCATGCATAGCTATAGTGCATTCATGAAAGATGTAATTACTTAAACCCCTTGCTAGTTCCTGAGATATAATTTCCTACTGAGCGTTCGCTCACTCCGTGTTGTCCCTACTTTTCAGGTAAGTCCGACGATGAGGAAACTCAAACGGATGGGGAAAATCAAGAGTGAAAGAGATAGATCTTCTTCCGTGTTATCTAGTCTTTTTTCATATTTTCTTGAGTCAACCTTATATTTTTCCTTTATTTTAGTTAGTACTTCAAAGGTTTGTAATAGACATATTCTTATGAAGGAACAAAGGATTGGGTTATCTTTACTTTTGCGCATCTCTATCTTTGTGTCGAATACACTATTATTCTGATTGACATGATTGATATAAACTCGTCGCGCACATCCGAGTTTGAAGACCAATGTCCAGACTTCAAGTAACACTGTGGATGTACAGACTTGATGGAGCGAAGCGATGTGTAGACTTGAAGCTCCTGATGGATGTATAGACTTCAAATATCAAGACGCTAAGGAAGACGGACAATGTACAGACTCTGAGGTTCAAGGCCAACAGCTGTACAGACTTAGATTATTAAGACTGATGTCCAGACTTCATGCGTTGACGCTGTACACACTTAGCGAGTTGACGCTGTACACACATCCAATGAAGTGCGTTGGCGCTGTAACATGATGCGTTGACGCTGTACACCCTTAACCAATTCAATTGAGATGCAGTGTGTGGACTTCATCTTGAGCGAAAGGTAAGTGATGAATGTGTAGACTCAATCGACATGAGAGTTTCCAGTGTATAGACTCATGAGAGTAAAAAATGCAGACAGCAGTGTATTAAATGCAAAGAACACATAGTCAATCTGATAGAGCAATTTCATCAAATCAAAAATAGTTGCCAATCAATCAAAACAATGGTGTTGCCAATGAAATAAAGCAAGTGTCAACATCATCAACATAGAGGGGTCACAACACAGCCGACCGCTCATATTGAGCCGCATCCAACCTCCGTCAGGCGCCAGCCCATGACCGCCCCTGCCACCTAGGCAGTCAGGCTTGTCTCGATCTCCTCATGGAGAACCTTTGTAAAATATGCAGATATCCGCCCTGTTGTGCATTGACCCCGGGACTAACCCACGCGTCAAAATTGTCCCGCGACTTGCGCCCATTGTACTTTGGCCCCTTTTGCCCATTTTTAAAGCCCACGTGGCTCTCATACAGCATGAAACCAGTTGAATACAAGTGCCCGTACGTGGGCCTCAGCTTTCTACCTGCACCACCCAGCACTGTGTCAAATATTCTTGACCCCAGCCAGTCGAAAGCACACCAGCTGCAGAATGCTCCCAGTCCTCTACCCATGGCTTCTAACCCATACGGACTTCTCTTCAGCACAGAACAAAGGTGTTCTGATTCAATCTGATGTAAATAAACACCGATTGCTTGTGGTCGGTGGGAAAAGACGTCCAGTACATGATTCTCACAATCGCATGCGCACTCGCACCCGTGGAACCCCTTCTATCCACGTGTCGCCCGATCTCTCGAGCCCACGTGCCGCGTCCTGGCGACGCTTCCCTGGTCAACCCTTGTTTCCATATGTGATTGTCGAGAAATCGACTGGCACGCCCGCACCCTGTCTGGCTAACCTAGACCCTGACATTTCTGTGCCATTCGATCTTTTTTGACTTTCCGTAAAAGGAGAGTGTCCGGTACTGCCGTGAGAGGCATACAACCGTAAGGGAGAATACCCTAGATACATCAAACTCCCGTATTTTCCAATCCCGTTGTATTCCTACCTTCATCCCGGTCATCAGCATAAAAACTCCCGCAATAGCCTTCTTCTCCTACAAGATAGAAAATAAGCACATTAGGGTATATCTCTTCTGAAATTCGGAGTTCACACATATGCATATATAGAAGAAATCAAAAGACCATTATAACCCTTCTAAAATCCTCCAAAAGACCCCAATTGGTCTACCATGAACCTAGGGGCAAAGGGGTAAAAGTTAAGCACCAATGGATTGGGTTTAATGGGTTTTCGGATCCACGTTTTTGATTTTTCGCCGCATTCGGTCGACCAATAGAAAGGGGTCGGCCGACCGAAATTTTACAGGCTGCAGATGAAGAGCTCTGCCGAGTTCGGTCAATCGAACTGCCCAGTTCGGTTGACCGAACTCTACTGCACTTTCCTTCCAGCCAGCTCTTACTGAAATGGTAAAACGAACCTTGTACATTGGTCGACCGAAAACCTACAAAACAGAAAAAATGAAGTTAAAACCATGGGTTTTCATATGCATTAATCCCACTATATGTTTGATCAAGGTCGAGGTGTCTAGGGAGCCTATAAAGCAATGTAAAACACATATCAACACCATTCTATCAAGATTCACATGAATTGATCAAAACACAAGCTCACTAGCTCAAGAGTTCTATGAACACCATCCATGAATCATATCAAATGTGTATATGCTTGGTTATCAAATCCACACTTCATTATCAAGAGTTTAGCTCAATGCAAATAGGAAAGTGATAGTTGATAAATCAAACAACCAAGGATTCCTTGGTGATTAAGCAATGTGAAAACACATATCAACCTCTTTCCACCAAGATTCACATGAAGAGATTAGAACATTAACTCAAGAGTGCTTTGAAGAATATGTATGAACATACATGAACATATGAAGTAAGTATATTGCAAGATCATCAAATTTTATATGAGAATCTCAACCAATACTTACCATCATGACTTTCAGGAGGAATATGCATGGAATTGCATTCAAACCTATACAATAGACTCATTAAACTCATTTCACCATGGCCATTCTTATCAAATTCCACATACCAAGTCAGAGTTCAAACCATCATGAATCTTTGCAATAAGACCATAAACATTCCAACTTACTCCAAGACATGCAAGATGATCCTGAACATATGACTATCCTCAAGTGATTCATATGGAAAATGCATGAAGTACATTCAAGCAACTTTACCTTATAACTTATGTGAAATTCTTAAACACATTTTGATCCTTAGAAACCACAAAAGATATGCATGTAAGCTCAAGCAAAAACCAGTTTTCCTCAACCATAGGTTAAGAGCAATTAGCCAAGCATTTGACTCATGTAAGAATACCATTCAAATCACATTCATCAAGTTTCAAGAAAATAGATTGAGCATATTTCAAGCCCAATAACCTTATGAGGAAAATACATGAAAACACCTAATCAATACTTTGAAAACCCATTGATGAAATTCATTAGTCAAGATGCAAACATGTTGCTCAATGAAACACACACACAAGCACAATCATTTTGTTGTCATTAAAACCAAATACCAAAAATAAATAGGGGAATGCAACAATCTCCACATTTTTGATGATGACAAAAGGATGTGTGCGACAGTTCCAAATAATATAGTAGAAGCATTTCAATGAATGTAATGAGAATGAAAAATAAGGCATTCAATCACATTCTCCCCCAAAACTACTCTCTCTCATAAAGCATAAGACATTGAGTAAAAGGCATTGAGCACACAACCAACATTCTCCCCCTTTTTGTCCTCCATAAAAAGACAGGGGGTTATTTAACATGATATGAACATGTGAGGCTTGAAGATATGATCCCAATTCTTTTACCAATTGTTACTAATTGTTGGCCCAAAGATATGATACCAAATGTTATTCAAGTTGTTGGAAGATATGTACAACATGAAGTGTTCAAAATGATGCATTATATGCATGATATGCAGAAAATGTCAAATTTGACTTTTATCTTCCAAATGCTAAGTGTATGCACTATGTTCATGCTGAAAATGTCAAATATGCAACTATGAACATCATGAGCTTCAGATTTCTAATGCAAAGATTATGCTTGGAATTATATCAAAGAGGGTAATGCATGTACATGCAAGCACACAAGCACGATTGTCAAGCATGCAAATTATACTACTAGAAACTCCCCCTAAGTGAGTCACGGGTTAAGAATGGAGCAAGTGATTCATTATCAAAATATAAGACATGAAGTATATCTAAAAGAGTTTTACATACACAACTAGAAGTACTTCATAAACCATGAATGTAGGCAAATTCGTACTATACATTCATCACAAAGATACCCATATGTGAAATGTGATGCATGAATAATGAGCTTCAAGGTATATAGATATTTAGATTTTCTAAAGAACACTAGATGGTAATCTCCTCTCTACACTTTCACTCTAGATTCTTGACTTTCGGTAGCTTCGCACAACCACTATTTTGTTTCTTTTAATGGACATCACCGTTCGGCACGAGTTTCCTCATATGTCTCAATGGGGATTCCCGGCTACTTAGATTCGTCACGCAAGTGAATTTTTACTTCACCGTTCGGCGTAAGTTTCCTCATTTGTCTTAATAGGGATTCCCAACTACTTGGTTTGACATTCCACTTATTGAATTTTGTGGGATAGGTAACTTTTTCCTCACGATTACTCTTTAATGTCCATGTAGAGATTCAATTTTCCTATAGAGTGTTGGAAAGAATTTCTCAAATACTTATCGATTAAAGTCATTAAATTTATTTTATGCAAAAGTGTGGGGGTAATAGTTTTGTTTTGCATGTATAAAATGAATTTGACAAGACACGGCTATGACTCCCCCTAAACGTATTCACGGTCGGAAATAAATCCTCCCCCTTAGTGTATGACATATATCACATATGAATAAGATCACTGCATTTTTATTTAGGAAGGAGGTGAGGCCTTAGAACAGTCAAGAAAAGGTTTCATAAGCTAAATACATACACGCATAGAAGGATTTAGGAAACATTCATGCAAGTACTCATGAATCATGATATGCAATGATACTCATATTCACAATGATATGTAGAGTCTATGAATGATATGCAATCTTTTTATGCATATTTTTAATTTATGTGCATGGACTTGAACATATAAGAAAGCATTAAACTAGTAAATGCATGAGATGGATTTTCAATGAATCTAGCACTGAACCATGATCATTTTCATTCGGATTTCATCATGAAAAATCATTTTCTTTAGAACCTAAATGTTCAACTATGATGCACAGAATTTGATAATCGAACAAGATAAGTGTTTGATCATCTATTAACAAGAAGAAGATTTTTGAACATGTCAAACAACTTATCACCATTTCAAAGTAACCAAACAAAGTTATTTAAAATAAATCCACATTTCAGAAATTTTACCTTCTTGAAACAAAAAGGATTTTCAAATTCAATTTAAAAGCTATGTAAATCAAAGGTAAATTGATTTCATTCAAAAACATGTTTCCTCATAAGCCAAACAATTCAATTTCTAAATTTTGATACAGGACGGAGAACTTTGATACGAAGATTACCTCAGGCATAGTGATAGCTTCCTGACAGACTTAATCTGTCATTTCACATATCACATTTGATATACCAAAAATTCATTCAATGAGAGCATGAATGACTTGTAAAAAAATGTAATTCAAATACAACAAAGTAGCAGAAGGAAAACATCAAAATCAGCAAGTTTGATAATAAAAGAAGCAAAGTTGGGATTTTACCATTCGAGTGTGCCTTGTTCCTTTTTATTGGAACATTTTTCATTCTTTATTTACCTCAAGGCACACCTCTATCAAAACCAGCTCATTTGATATATTTGGGCACCCAAGTCTTCTTGGGTCCCTTGAGATTAGTACCAATGCTACCAAAAATTTTCTTCGACACTTTCATTACCACCTTATCATCATTCTTCATAATCCTGCAATCCTCAATAACTTGTCCATGGTTTTCACAATAAAAGCATTGAGGGGTGACAACTCTAGCAAAAGACTTTCCTTTTTGAGCAAAAGAATTTTCAAATGCATTCCATCTTCTATTTTCAAAAGATCTAGATTTAACAAAATCAAACCTAGCATTCATTCCAGAAGCATGGGAATTATCAGTTCTCAAAAACCAATAGTTTTTCATTACATGACCGTACTTCCTACAATGAAAATAACAAGGAGATGTGGGTCTACAGAATGACTTCTCATTGTTTGCATGAGTGCTTGTAAACAAACTTTTCTTATGGGATATAAACCTTTAAGCATGAGAAATATATTCATTTCTGAATTTTCTTTAAAAGTTAAACATAACATTCATGGCATGACAATCATCATTTTGTTTGATAAAATAATTATCCATCGCATGGCCAAATTTATTACAATAAAAGCAAGAAACATTTCTTTTTCTCTTGAATGTATATGGTTCATCTTTCTTCTTGACAACACATTCATCCATGACATGTCCAAACATACCACAATAGAATCATTCAACATTGGATTTCAATTTTTGATATTTATTTGGCATGGAGGGCGTAGTGTTGACATTTTTCTTTTTCGTAAAACTATTTTCAGAAAGATTCTTTTGTGCATTTGGAGGAGGTTCTTTTGAAGTACTTGGAATATCGAATGCATGAACAAAAGAGGTTTTCATTTTATGTTCATAAGACTTTTTTGTTGACCAGGATGTATCCAAGACCTTCCGTTTGACAATTCACTTTAACACCTAACACCTTATCCAAATTTTCTTTTCTCTTCACAAATCTAGACAAGTCATCTTTTAAAGTTCGCACTTCTTCTTCTAGAGTGGAAATATGTAATTCGGCACTTGTCATTTCTTCTTCGCATGTAGACACTTTATCATTTAATAAGTAATTCACAGATTTAGAATTTTCATTTTCTTCCATGATTTATTTGTTTTCAGCATTTAAAGAGTTCAATTTCTCTGGTAGTTTCTCAAGAACATTTTCAGTTTCAACGTGCTTTGAACTCTTTTCAAGCAACCGTTCATTCTCATATTTCAACAAATAAATCTCTTTTTCATATTTTTCAAAACTTTTCAATCTACCTTCAAGCAAGGAAATTTGAATTAACATGGCACCTTTTTTCTTTTTAAGATATTAATTTTCAATCATGGTGCTTTTATTGTCAATTTCATTGTCAAGAAGTTTTTCAAACAACTTATCATCATCAGATAAAAAAGCTAGCTTGTTCTTTAGACATTCTTCATTTTTCTCAAGCAAAGAAATTTTAGACAACAAAGTTTCATTTTGCTCACGCAATTCAGAACAATCATTTTCAAATGCAAGAGATGAATTTATTTTTCTAGCCATTTTAAGGTCTCCATTCATACAATAGAGCTCATCTGAATATAGTTCAACTTTGGATTCTAGATCTTCATTTCGATCTTCTAGATTTTTAATTTTTGATTCTAAAGTTTTACAATTTTCACATGAAGAATTAGCATGCACATTCTTATCTGAAACAGAAGTAATCACAACATCTTCAATTTTTTTGTCAATTTCTTATTTTCAGATTTGACCTTTTTATATCTACCTAACAGTTCCTCATAATAATCCATTAATTCTTCAAAGGAAATTTCCTCACCTTCGGATTCTACCTCCGAGCTTTCTTTACTCTCTTCATCATTGGCCATTAAGCTTGAACCGACTTGCTAAGTCTCTTCATTGGCTTCATACTTTGCCAGTTGATCCCATGAATCTCTGGCTGACCTGCAAGAGGAAATTCGAGAAAGAACATGAGGCTCTATGCTATTCCTTATAACACTCAAAGCTCGAAGATGGATTTCATTTTTCTTCACATGCTTGTCATTCCATTCTCTTTCATTATGGAAGTTTATGTGGACCATCACATATGACTTTTCAGATTTCATGTTCATTAAAACCAAGATAAGCACACATGCTATTTCTCCAAGAAATGTAGTTATTTCCATTATAACGAGAAGGAAGAGTAAAGCTAGGCATGTTGCTAAATGAAACTCGCCAACAGGGATAACTCTAAAGGTCGTTAGACCCAAGAAAATAGAGTTATGACTCTGATACCAATTGTTGGTCCCCGGGTAGGTGAGCGGACAAGAAGGGGGGTTGAATTGTCCCCCACACGATATGGTAAATTAAAACTTTCTTAGAGGAATTAACAAGTTTGATGAGATTGAAGGAAATAAACTAAACAAAGTAATTAAAGTTCACTCAATCTCTCCCGTCTCACTCGATCATGTAAAAGATTAAGCAATTAAACACGTCATACAATGAAATCTAAGCCATTGAGATTCGCTCATGCAATTAGGATTCGCTCATGCTCACCGATCACACATGCATTAGATTAACGATTAAATATCACAATAAAGCAAATCACAATGCACACTACAAGACACAAGGATTTTTAAGGTGGTTCGGGACCACGACGGGCTCCCTACGTTCACCCCTTACCAAATCGGTAAGGCTTCACTCGGGGATGAATCCCCAACACGGAGACGATGCTCCAATACACACGCGGGGATAAATCCCCACGAGGAGAACTCTCCTCACGCTGTAGACATAAAAACATGGGGATGAACCCCAAACGCTCTAGATCGTAAGTCCAGCAGCACACACACACACACGCTGCAACAACCGCAGCACCGTAAACACAACCGTACGCAGACAGTCCACATACACAAATATCTCTAGTTCAGAAATAAACACAAATATTCAATCATGCTCAGATCGAAATAAAACACATGACAAACATCACAAATAGACAGGAATAAGATGTAGATGTTGTTCCCCCTTTGATATCCAAAGCCAATGGATGTTGATGCTTGACTCTCAGATCGGATGATGGCGATTCTTGCATCCTCTTGTTCCTATCGTCGATCCGCTCCTTTTCTTCTTCTTCCTCGAACTCTAGAAACTCCTTGCAGTAGATGAAATCAACCTTCCAAGTCCTCCTTTTCTCGTCCTTGGCCTTCTTCTCCTACAAGATAGAAAATATGCACATTAGAGTATATCTCTTCTCAAATTCGGAGTTCACACGTATGCATTTATAGAAGAAATCAAAAGACCATTATAACTCTTCTAGAATCTTCCAAAAGTCCCCAAATAGGTCTACCATGAACCTAGGGGCAAAGGGGTAAAAGTTAAGCACAAATGAATTGGGTTTAATGGGTTTTCGAATCCACATTTTTGGTTTTCGCCGCATTCGGTCGACCAATAGAAAGGGGTCGGTCGATCGGGATTTTACAGGTTGCAGATGAAGTGCTCTGCCCAGTTCGGTCGACTAAAATGCCCAGTTCGGTCGACCGAACTCTGTTGCACTTTTCTTCCAGCCAGCTCTTGCTGAAATGGTCAATCGAACCTTGTACATTGGTCGATAAAAACCTACAAAACAAAAAAAATGAAGTTAAAACCATGGGTTTTCATATGCATTGATCCCACTATATGTTTGGTCAAGGTCGAGGTGTCTAGGGAGCCTATAAAGTAATGTAAAATACATATCAACACCATTCTATCAAGATTCACATGAATTGATCAAAACACAAGCTCACTAGCTCAAGAGTTCTATGAACACCATCCATGAATCATATCAAATGTGTATATGCTTGGTTATCAAATCCACACTTCATTATCAAGAGTTTAGTTCAGTGAAAATAGGAATGGGTTAGTTGATAAATCACACAACCAAGGATTCTTTGGTGATTAAGCAATGTGAAAACACATATCAACCCCTTTCCACAAAGATTCATATGAAGAGATTAGAACATTAACTCAAGAGTGCTATGAAGAACATGCATGAACATACATGAACATATGAAGTATATTTCTAGCTCATCAAATTTTATATGAGAATCTCAACCAATACTTACCATCATGGCTTTCAAGAGGAATATGCATGGAATTGCATTCAAACCTATACAATAGACTCTTGAAAACTCATTTCACCATGGCCATTCTTATCAAATTCCACATACCAAGTCAGAGTTCAAACCATCATGAATCTTTGCAATAAGAACATAAACAATTCAACTTACTCCAAGACATGCAAGAGGATCTTGAACATATGACTATCCTCAAGAGATTCATATGAAAAATGCATGAAGCACATTCAAGCAAATTTACCTCAAAACTTATGTGAAAGTCTTAAACACGTTTTGATCCTTCGAAACCACAAAAGATATGCATGTAAGCTCAAGCAAAAACAATTTTCCTCAACCATAGATTAAGAGCAATTAGCCAAGCATTTGACTCATGTAAGAATACCATTCAAATCACATTCATCAAGTTTCAAGAAAATAGATTGAGCATATTTCAAATCCAAAAACCTTACAAGGAAAATGCATGAAAATACCCAATCAATACTTTGAAAACCCATTGATGAAATTCATTAGTCAAGATGCAAACATGTTGCACAATGAAACACACACACACAAGCACAATCATTTTGTTGTCATTAAAATCGAATACCAAATACAACTAGGGGAATGCAACATAAGGGCAAGGGGAGGGAAGTTAATTACCAGTAGTTCTGGGACTATGACATTCCCATCACCTAAAATATGGATAAATTTAAAAGATGCCTCTGCTTGCTTTAGTCTTAATTTGCAAGGTTGATGGGAAGCCGAGGGAGAGGCATCGGTTATCTTTTTGATGTTCTATTTTAATTCGATCAGAGAGACCTTTTTTTTTATTTTTTTGTGATATGAGAGAGGTCCAAGGCGTCAATTTCTTGGTATTAGACTAATATGTAGAGATTATTTGGACTTGCAGTACATATAGATTTCAACTTTCCTTTTTCGAAATGGAGATAATTTTCACTTATAAAGAACACATTCTTGAGAGCTCCTATCCCACAGTATAGTTTACTTTATTATGTATTAATTAGCCTTTATTTACACAAAGTGGAATGCATGGATTAGGCTCCCCAATATATCAGATCTGGGTCATTTTGTCTGATCCTAGCTCTTTCAATCTGGTAGGTGGGTCACAAACAAGAAAAAAAATGTAAAACCCTAATGTGAGCCAAGCCCCAACCAGTATAAACCTACGTATAGAAATGTTTTGAACAAGATTTGGATATCTGCAGAGACGTAGGGTGTAGATCAAATTATTTCTTAATCTCTGCTTCGGTCCAATTATATTATAAGTGTCACGCACCGAGCTTTTATTATAGCGGGAGGAATATCGGAACGTGAACAGCCGGCATGGTAAGCCTCTCGCAAGCAAGAAATCAGAGCGCAAGATAATCATATAAAAGTAATTGAACAAGTATATTTCTCAAATTTCTAACTTTATTTCATACTAGTAACCACAAAGTACATTAGATTCATGACTTAAACATCCCTATATCATAGACTCAAAAAAATAGAAAATTACAATAAGACTAGACTAGACATTTGACAACTAGGTCTTCTCTCGATCCATTTGACCTTCAATCACTCTCGGACCCGCTACTTGCATATTCTGAATCCGATCCATCAGTACTTCTTGGAAAAATTGAGAAAGTAGTTATGAGTACACTTGCCCAGTAAGTATCTTCTCATCAACATGAAGATAATATTTAAGTGATTAATGTCTTAGCTCTAGAATTAAGATAAAAATAAGAATGCGATAAACAAGCGATATAAACCAAGATAACCAAAAATCATGAAATAATTGAGCAAGTAGATGTGAGCGAGTATAGACCATGAATTCAAGCAAGATTAATCATGTAGATGTAAATTTGGCCTTTCATGAACAAGAATGTACGAGCATGTATGTAACAACCCTAATAAAATAAAAAGGAATAATTAAATCAAAATAGATTAAAAGATTTAATAAAATAAACGAAAGAGCTTGGAAGAAAAAAAATTAAACCCCGATGAAAATAACGCCTCAGATAAAGGCGCTACCTTACAAGAAACGCCCTCACCTAAGGCGTGAATTAAAGAAAGGACGCCCAAAGTATAAGTCGTTAAATTTCAAACGACCAAAATAAAATAAAAAGGGCAAGATAGCGTAACGCCCTTTGAGTGGACGCGTTTCAACAAGTAACGACGCTTGACAAGGCGTCAATTTAAATTCGACGCCCTTACCGAGGACGCTAATTCAGTTTGAGTTCCGTTCGACCCAGGAGTCTATCCAGGGTAAGTTGATAACTATGAGAAAGAGTTCGAATGTAGTAATAATTCTATCTTGGAAGTATTACTTCCAATCAAACACTACCTTTGTTAGGATTTTCAAATTCCCTATAAGTAACCCCCATCGAACCCTAAAGATCTATTTGGACGACCTACTGCTGTTACGGTATGTGAAGAACAGTGAGTTCTTCTTGTATCTTTCCCTCTGTCTTTTTGATTTCATGAAGGATATTAATCTTTCAACTTCTTCCTGTAATACAGGTTAAGCGATCAATTGCGTACGTAAAGAACAAGGTAATGTTCTTCAATTTTTCCCTAACTTCGGATATATTCTCATCATCCTTCCTTTTTCTTCCCCTACAGGTTGATCGAAGATCATCATCTTCATCATCCTCATCAAACGTCTTCTGTATTACCATCTTCTGTCTTGCTGCTGACTGTTAGAAGCTTCAGAGCATCAGTTTCTAACCAAGCCTTCGTCCGTTCATCAGATAATTCTCATAAGGTAGGTTTTCTCAAGCACTGTAGCCCAAATCACCATAATAACTATGTTAAACCATATATATTAGTTCATGCATATAGTTTTCACGAGTTTTAAAAGTTTCTATTGTTGGAAGGAAACGCCCTTTCCAAGGGCGCTAATTGTATACGCGACCCAGATAAGGGCGCTACCTTGAAAGAAACGACCATGACCAGGTCGTCAATTCCAGATTCGACGCCCTGTACACGGACGTCAATTTTCTCAATTATTAATTATCCATGTTAATTATCCAATATTCACTTAAACATGATTCTAAATCAGTGCACGATCATATTTACTTGAATCCCGATAAATTTCCTGTCATGACCATGTCTCTTGTTTCTGAAAATTTTATACTTGAAATCTAAAAATTCTTGAAATCACGACCCTGTATAGGTCGTCTCTCACTTGACTAATGCCCCTGTTCAGGGCGTGAATTGAAAAGTAACACCCCTGTCCAGGGCGTGTTTTTGATAAATTTCTGAATATATATATACTGTAAAAATAGAAGTAAAGAATGAACGACCACTGTATACGTCGTCAACTTGTAAATAAACGCCCCTTACCAGAGCGCGTTTTTGGTAAAATACTGAGATATTGAAATTTTACAAAAATGTAAAATAGATAAACGCCCTTACTGAAGGCGTTAATTACTTTAGTAGTGACTTTACTTAAGTCGTTATTTTCCTGTAAAAATGTTTTTACCTGTTTCTGACAACCGATGGTTTCAGTATATCTATATATATGTATATCGGCACTATATCTCCACTCCGTGAGTATAGTCCGACGTTTCATGATGTTTTATCGATCACCCTCAATTCTCATTGACATACAAGCTCTCCATTGGACATTCCGTTCCTTTGGACTAGCAAGTTAGTCATAGAGACCTCCGTAAGACTCCTCGAGTCTTGAATTCCCTCAAGGCCGACTGAGCTGGTTGTACCCTAAAAACCCATTACACTATTGAATGTCATGTCACTCTAAAGAAACATGGTATACTGGCCCTTATGATATGCAAAGAGTTTATCATGAGAATTCTTAATGGGATGATGATATCATGTCATTTGTTGATGTTCTTGGGGACCTCAATTCTATAATAAGAATGAGGGTATCTTGCTTTGATATACTGTTCATGTGGACCTCAATTCTATATAAAGAATGTCCATACTTGTCATGGTACCCGAGTTAAGGGAACCTAATTCCACCTAGTTTCATCGATAAATCATGTTTATACCGTTATTATCGCCTCTCTATGTCCAATGTTATATTTTTAGACTCCATTCTCTCAAAGTTATCCTACGTATCTACAAGCTTAAAATGTTGAAATTCCATATTGGCTACATATATATACAAGAGTGGATGTCAAAAATACATGATAAATGCCTGCGCATATAGGGCCCGATCTGGTCCTAGGAGGAGCACCCGAAAGTACTTGTGCCCATGGGAGTTGAATGATAAGGTATCTGGCATTATACCGAGTGCATGACTAGCTTGATTGGACATTCCACACAAATCTTGTACTTGACTCGTACTTAACTTCACATGACTTGCGTGACCGGAAAAAAAAGGGTAATTACTTGTTTGCTTGACACATGATAGCCAAAGTTCTTGACATGACTTGCTAAAAAGTACTTGCTTGAATATCTGTTATCTTTTCTTGAAAGCTCATGACTAGTTCATCTTGCTGTCTTATTGATAAATTCTTTCTCTATTTTGTCGTTTTATGCGAGCATGCATAGCTATAGTACATTCATGAAAAATGTAATTACTTAAACCCCTTGCTAAGCACTTGAGATATAATTTCCTACTGAGCGTTCGCTCACTCCGTGTGTTCCTTACTTTTCAGGTAATTTCGACGATGAGGGAAGTCAATCGGATGGGAATGGTCAAGAGTGAAAGAGATAGAACTTTTCCAAGTGTCATCTAGTCTTTTTCCTATTTTCTTGAGTCAACTATGTACTTTTCCTTTTTAATTGAATAGAGTATTGGATTTGTAATAGTCTATCCATTATGAAATAAAGGATTGGGTTATCTTTCTATTTTGTGCATCTCTGTTTTGGTGTCGAATACACTACTACTCTGATTGACATGATTGATATAAACTCGTCGCGCACATCCGAGTATCTTCCGCGCTCGGGGCGTGACAATGTAACTAGAAAGTACTTTACACAACCTTGTAAAGGCTATGCATTAACAAGCATGTAAATTCCATAACGAGCCTCGTGAGTTTCACTCATTTATAAGAGAAAGTACTCCCAGCGTAATGCGACGCCAGTATCATCGTACCCCATGGTTTATAGTACGTTTCCGACCATCGGCCGTGGGGGCTAGCATGGAGCCCTTGGACACAATCCGTGCCCGATCTTGCATCTTCAAGTTATAAATCTAGCTACTTTCACGAGATATAACAATAATTTGGGCCAATAATTTAATTCCAAATAACAAGTTTCGTGACCAAGTAACCAAGGTATAGAACGTACCAAAACTGACATGAGATATCAAAGAAGAATTACAAGAATATTATACTCCGGCGGCATTCCGACAGCATAACGGTACATTCCTTAAGTTTCATATCTTAATATTGACTTGTTGAACATGTGTTGAGACTCCAGATAATCCAAAAAAAATATCTAGGAACTCAAGAAAACTAACCCCAAAGGTCAAACCTTGGGTTAGACTAAATCAAGAAATAAGCGATCGTTTACTGGACTGTTTCATTCATAAAGCGGTCATAGTCTAGACCATTTCATAAAAGAGAGAGTCGACGCATGAAATAGAAGTGTTGATGCAGGAAAACTTTCTGGAGCTTTAGCGGTCTAGTGAATGGCTGCTTGGTATCCTTTAGTGGTCTGGTGAATGGCCGCTAACCGAATCAGGCGGTCGTCCAGAGGGCCGCTAAGGTCCATAGTATATAAAACACCGGTAAAGTGCTTTCTTGATAAATTGGGTTTTAATGGTACAACCAGCTCGACGTCCTAGTGGCAATCCCAGGCTTACGGAGTCTTACGGAGGCTTTGAAACAAGATCACCTAGTCCGGTGGAAGGAATATCCAACGGAGAGGATCACAAGTCCAAGATTGTATGCTTATACGTGCAAAGTGTAACTAATGGTCACATACTGGAGTATATGCCATGTACTTAAGAAAATGACTCATAGATGAGAAAGGATCGTGATAAAACAACGATCAAGTTAAAACTAGACAAGTCGTGAACCATGTGAAATGTAATTATAAAAGTATATGATTTTGGCTTAAATTTAGCATAAGTTTAAAATAGTATCAACGTGCATAAGGAACATGAAATCAACTAGGATGATTGATTAACATATCCAAGTATAATAATACAACATTTAAAACAGGTGTAAAACCTAACTAGCTAAGCTTATCATATGATATTTAGGGCTATTCTGTATTATGTTTCGGATTAACATAAACACAGAACTCAAAAAACGTAAATGGTCATGTGAGGACCGTTTTATCGGGCCTAGCGGTCTATCGCAGGGCCGCTAGTGATTTCAGGCGGTCTTCATGAAGACCGTTTCTTCCTGCCTACTATAAGTAGCAAAAATAACCAAAAATATGGCTAATCTAAGATAGATGGATGCATAGTAAGATGTGCCAATAGGTAAATAAGACCTGATAACATCATATTAAGACATGGACACGCATGGGTAACCATTGATGAGGTGCAAGGCCCGGATTCAGAGGGGGGTGAATGAATCCCCGTTAAAAAATATTGCGGAAATATAAAAAACCCAACTAAGCAACACTCAGTGACCAACCTGGTCAACCAAACAACCATAACTCAAGGAAGAAGATGATAACAGCAAGTAAGAGTGAAGGCACGCAATCTAACTGAACAACCCAAATAATGCTATAGGCTAACACACAAGTCAAGTGAGACAACCATCAACCATATAGCGCTCATGAAGCATCCTGCGAAGGGTGGTAGAAGATATGGAGTAGAACGCAAAAGCAAACCATAGAACACTAGGATTTTTAGGTGGTTCGGTCCACAGACCTACGTCCACCCCTCACTCCAAACCGGAGTGAGGCTTCCACTAGCAAAAGCTAGAACCACATACTCAGTCTGCAAACAGGTGCTGCCTAACAGCTTGACTAGGGGAACAACCTCCCCTCTTCCTCCAACCCGGAGGGCAACCCTAGTGACACACAATCACTAGAAACCAGAGATAAACATCTCTCTTCCTTCAGACCAGGAGGGAACCCACATGTAGCAACCACTACCTGCAAACCTGGAGTCAGAGACTCCCTTCCTCTGAAACCCAAAGGGAACCACTAGTGACACACAGTCACTAGCAAACCGGAGAACATATCTCCCTTCCTCTGAAACCCAGAGGGAACCACAAGTGACACCTAGTCACTTGCAAACCAGAGGTCACGGACCTCTCTTCCTCTACACCAAAGGGAACCACTAGTGGCAGCCCGTCACTAGCAACCGGAGAACAAATCTCCCTTCTCCTGAGACAACAGGAGGAACCCCAATCTCAAACCAGAGAATTGGAAAACATAGTGATCAAATGAAAAGGAAAAAGAAATGATAAAACACAGCGACTAAAAGCTGTAAAGGATAATAACATAGATGTGGCTCCCATGGAGCTGACTGGCCAGGATTTGATCCATGGTCCAGTAGACAGATCTTCAATAAAGTCTTCTTTCTTCTTCTCCATGAACTCTCTCTCTCTCTCTTTTCTTCTTCTCTTTTTCTATTTCTTTTTCTGCTACTCTCTGCTTCACTGCCCCTCCTTTCTTTTCTTTTCACTGTCTATTCTTCTCTCTGTTCTTCTTCTTCTTTCTCTCGTTCTTCTTCTTCTTTCTCTCGTTCTTCTTCTTGACACTGGATCGTGCAGGCTCTCTCTATCTCTCTTTCTCTTCTTCTCCTTTTTATTCTTCTGCTTTCTCTACTTCTCTGCTGCTCTCTTCTTCTGCTTCAATCATGATCTCTCTCAGCACAATCTCTATCTTCTCCAGATGGAGAAGTCTTACATTTATAGCAGCAGCAGCTAGGGCGTGTGCAGGGCTTGTGCCCTCTTTGTCTGGAGATAACCTCGGATCACGTGCCAGGTGTCAACCTCGGATCACGTGCCTAAACATTTTTTCTTCTCGAAGGATATACCTGTCAATCTGTCATAAGAGGATATTAGAGAGATGTATAGAGTTGGTTCGAGAATGTGTAGACTTTGTATGCATTGAAAGGATTGTGCATACTTTGTCTTGAAGAATCCATATGCATATAGGAAAGTATGTACATTGACGATGAGTGCACAGGCAAGCTGTCAACGAGTGTACATACTTGTGATGAAAGATGCACAAATGCATATAGGAGAGTATGCACAATGAATATGGATGCACTGACATGCCATTGAGGAATGTATACACTTGAGTGCGTGCATGCTAGAACGATGTACAGACTTGCTTTTTACGTGCATGAGAAAACAATGTACATACTTGCTGTAATGAACGATGCCCAAATGCATAGTGTATGGACTTAGCGTGAATGCGAGAAGACGATGTATAGACTTGATGTATGCAGCGATAATGATGTACAGACATTGATTGCGTGCATGCTGCAAGGCACTGTATGGACTTTTGTGTGTGCGACTAGATAATGTATAGACTTTGGATGTGCTGGCAAACGATGTACATACTTGCATGAGACGCTGGGTATGTTGAGACACAACATGAGACGTTAAGTGAGACACAACATGAGATGCTAAGTGAGACACAACATGAGACCCAGAACTGCAAAGAATGTATAGACTTGTGTGTGCGGACAGACGATGTACATACTTGCATAAGACACAACATGAGACGCTAAGTGAGACGGATCTTATCATGCACTGACTTATCATTGAAGTAAATACTGAATGCTCAGGCATGTCATCCACGGATGTATAGACTTTGAACATGTGTAATGTGTAAACGTTGTACAAACTTGCTGATGTGTAATGCAGTGTGCACAAGGTGAAGTATGCACAACAAAAATGAATGCACTGATATGCCGTCAACCATTGTACAGACTTTATGTTCAATATGCAGACATTGTACAGACTTGCTAAGTATGGAGTTAAGCATGAACGCACAATGCACAGACTATGCGTGTGCATGTATGGACTCTGTATGCAATGCATGAGAGACACTTGCACTGACTTCCTATATGGTCAAGCAGGACTTTCATTTAGACAGAGATGTTCATGATATGCAAACGACATGTGAGCAACCTTGCACGGACTTAAACATGAAATGCTGCTATGCACAGACTCTGATATATGCCTTGGACAAAAGTTGCTCAGACTTTTATATGCATAATTTGTTCGATGAAATGCCATGCAAACAAGATCAATTCATATGTAGACACAGATCTTAGTCATGCGTGCACAATGGCTTGCAACGAACAATGTACTGACTATGCCATGCTCACAGTTAATGCATGTAACAAGTACCGTATGAAGTAAAAACATATGAAGACTAGCACTGACCTTCCATGTGCATGGACTTAACACATGCACCAGCATTTCTGTACAAAAATTAACATATGCACAGATCTGAGAGTAGACAGAGCATTACCTGATCTGATTGTGCACTGATCTTACCTGTCACTGGTTGACTTTTGACTTGAATTGACTTCCTTTTCATGACCCGTAAGTCATTCTAAAAAGCTGTTCTGTCAGTTTATCATAAACAACAAGATTATATCATCAAGGATGTAAACATAATGAGGCATAATATTTGTCATCATCAAAACTCCAGAACCACAGGGGACACAACAATCTCCCCCTTTTTGATGATGGCAATATTATGAGTCATTGCAATAGATTCATCATGATGATTATGAAATACCATATGACAGTTCATGAACATGCACCACAGAATAGCTCAGTCAAGAATGAGCATGTAAAACACCATGTGATGCAAGTGTTGATTTGATGCAAATGATGACTCACAAAAGTTCTCCCCCTTTGACAACATCAAAAAGAATGGAATGATCAGTGACTGTTGAAGGAGATGATATAGGAGCTAATATGCAAACTGAGTTACTATCATCTAAAACTCCCCCTGACAAGATACTCTCCTGAATGACAGAGCAGGAGGGGTGGAATAAAATGAATGAACATTGAACCACAGGGACATGCAAAAATTCTCCCCCTTAGATGGACAGTGATTGGAATGAAGCTTAGGACATAAAGAACTTAACAGTTTGGTCAGAAATAATGGAGTCCAATGTGAGAAAGTAAGCATTCAGAATGAATGAGAAAGGTTTTCAATGGGATATCAATTTCATAAATCTGATTGAACATGTATTTCAGACTCTTCTATTATAGAGATTTATGAATGATCTTCAATGACAAGTCAGATCAGAATATGATGTATGCAAGGCTTGTTCATAAGCTTTCTGTACTTATATCTGAAATCAGTTTTAATAAAAATGAACCTTGCTTTCATATTGAAAGTCTTGTTTAACCTTCTTCTTTCTTACTCACTCAATTTCAAAGATTCCTTTAAGAGATGCAGTCAATAGTAATGAAGTTAAACACATAAGAAAACATTTGTTTCTGGCAAGGGTTCTAATAGAATATTTCTTTTGCACACATTTTCAAATGATACACTAGATCAGCAACAATTGTCATAACAATCTTCATGAGCACTTGAGTTTAGTACACCCTTGTAACTAGAGGATACACGTTGTTTAGACGCCAGTATCCCTAAGCACTTGGAAGGACTAACTGTCATGCTTCATAAGAACAGAGATAGCATTTACACTTCATGACACATTACAAATCATTTCTTTGATGAGTGAGATGTATTTCTCAGTGTGCATGCCATTGCTCTGCCAGATTATCAATCATTCTTAAGCAGAGTTAACTATGGCACCTCATGACACAGTCCTTTGGACATGGTTTCTCAGTGACCAAAGTCATTGCTCTGACAAGATTTACCCTTAGACATGTTCCAGATTCTCAGATGTTTAAAAACAATACTAATTTCATACATATCAATCAAGGAATATCATGATTTCAGAATTTTCAGAATTCAGAAGAGTTTAAAAGACACAACGTGAAAATGTTGGTTAAAGTTTATTAAGACTAACTCAGATATTTTCAAGATATATTCATCAACAAATACAAGACATACATGAAACTTCAACTGGTTGAAAGTATCAGACATTCATAGTCCTATATAATAGAAGATTCCTCTTAAAGTTGTTTTCAGATTTATGATCAGGATATGCACAGAGAAGTCTTTCTGAATTTTCAGGGAAGGCTGAATCATTTTAAGGAGCAGCCAATTCAACAGATACTAATGGATAGGATGAGTGAAAATGGCTGATAACAGTTGAAGCAGGAAGCTGAAATGTGTTGCATTTCACATTCATCACAGGGATTTAAGCAAGATAGCAGTTCAAACTGAAGATGGGAAGTTCAGTTGATAGAAATGAGCTAGATAGACAGTTATGTGATGCATGGGTCAGATGCGATTTCAAGAATATGAATAATGCTCCCCCTAAATGTATGCATGAGCTAGCACTCAAGGTGTCGACACTACTAACCAGTAAATGCAAGTGCAGTGAGCTGACAGCATGTAATATATGCAATGATCACATTGTTTCCTTGGTATACAACTCCCCCTCACACTATGCACTGTATGACTGAAGTCTAAGAACAATGGATGCAATGGAATTTATGTATGGAATTTTTTATGGCCTGTGCTCATGAACATTTAGACTGCTCTTCGTGCAACTCTGACCTATGGTACCAGGCGGAGGACTTGGTCTAAAGACCACCTCACACATAGCAAGCACTTCCAGACAGATTTCACCTACCTTTTAGTAGCTTACCATTTAATATACCATAATGGTCATGCATGATAATGCAATATCAACAGTCCTAAGTGCATCAGATTTTTAATGAATGTATGTCAAATGCATCTATATGCAATTCACATATATGAACACACAGCTCAACGTACAAATAAGTAAGCCCATGAAACTCAATGCAAGCATCAAAACAAATAAAGGAGCATGTATGCATGAATCATGATATGCAGTTTTCCAAAGTTCACAATTTCAGATAACAGAGTTTAAGACAAGTTTTCAGAGCTGACCTGAATAGTGCAATCCTAGGGGTTTCATTCTTGAGTGCCTTGGATTATTACCCCTTTTTATTCATATGCTTCCAAGGCACACCTGCAAAACACAACTCTCATTTTGTGTTTTTAGGTACCCAAGACTCCTTGGGTCCTACAATGTTAGTAGCACCTTCGATTGGTGCTTTCCTCAACCTTTGGGCCTGTTTATCATCATTCATCATTAAAGCACAATGATTCATGGAGTGCCCAAATATTCCACAGTAGTAGCATGAAGAAACAGATTTTAGGTTCTTTTTATACACATCATTATGAACATGAATTTTATGTGCATTGGCATGGAAATTTCTATTATTTGCATGACCAAACTGTTTTCCATAATCAAAACATTCAAAGTTTTTCTTTTTAAAAACAACTTTGTTCTTTCTGAGAGCATTTGTATTTGCAGGGAATTTAAACCCTTCAGAAATGAAACTTTTCCCTTGAGCATGCCAACAGTCCTTGACTGTGTGGCCATGCTTTCCACAATGAAAACATGTAATCTGACTCCCTCTAGATCCCTTCCTGAACCAGCAATTTGAAGCTAGATGGCCCAATTTCTCACAATAAAAACATTGAATCTTTTTGTTCTGAGCAGAAACAGGTTTCCTAGCATGCTTTCTATTGTCTTGTTTCAGAATAAAATAATTATTCATAATGTGGCAAACCCTACCACAGTAATGACATGAATTCTTGTTTTTATGTGCATGTGTATGTGTATGTGTATTTGTGTCAAGCACAGATTGTACTTTCTCAACATACTTAAAATTAGTCTTTTTCTTGATGTTTTCAACCCTTTTGGATTTCTTAATTTGTTTCTGGGATTTCTACAGAATGGGTTGCTTGTTCTGTGATATGGTAGCTACACTTGAAGCTTTTACAAATGAAGTCATCAACTTGCTCTGAAGCTCTTTCTTATTAACATTATTGTAGCCCAGCCCTTCCTTCTTAGGGTTGATTTTTACACCTAGTAGCTTGTCTAGGTTTTTCTACCCACTTACGAATTTTGACAAGGATTCTTTCATATCCTTAATTTCATTTTCAAGAGTAACGATGAGTAATTCAGAGTTAGCATTTTCCTCCTCACTCCTGTTGAGTGTTTCACTTAAAGTGGCATTGACATTTTTAAGATTTTCTATTTCAGCTTTGAGCTTTTCCACTTCTTCTGAATTATCGGACACCACACATTTATCTTTTTCAAATGTCAGCAATCTCTTTGACATGATGGTGTTCAACTATTTTAGCTTCTCAATTTCTTCCTTTAGTCTGTCATTCTAAATTAATTCGTTTATCAAAATCTGATCGTCAGAGTTAATTCCAAGTTTTCTTCCAGCCTCAAATTCCTTCAAATCTTTTTCCTACTTTTCAATATTTTTCTGTAATTCCACATTCTCAGATTTGATGGTTTCAAATTTCTCGGTCAGCAACGTGTTTTTTGATTTTATTTTGCTTCTCTATCTTCTTTTCCTTGGGGTCTTAGTGATGATATGTAGCAAGATGACAAGCAAATAATCAAAGATCTGCACTCAACCTATGAACATGTGATCATGAACCTAGGCAATCAAAACAAGCTATAGCATGGGCATGCTATCTCAATCAAACTAAGCTAAGGAATAAAGGGAAAAACACACGCCGGGGTGTGGAGCAAGGAGTAAATAGAAGCACACCGCGAGGGGTGAAACAAGCAAGGAAATAAAAGATGTGAGATGCGAAAGAGAAAGCTAATGCCCAATACTTAAGAAAGATGTGATCGCCACCAAAGTAAAAACAACCCAAAGACCTGAAAATACCTTGAAAATAGGTGGATGAAGCACCCGCCCACGGGAGAGGAAAGATCAAAGAAACCTGCAGGTCAGCTGGAAGTAACGGCCAGAACCCTATGCGTCACTTGGAAGTGACGGTCGCTCGATAGACCGCTGGAAGAATATGACGCGCCTGCACAAGACCGTCAAATAACCTGCAGTAACAAAAAGTGAATCCTTTTAACTCCAACTCTTCTAGCCGGCTAGAAGACTTGGGCCTCGTACTGGTGGACCTGTAAACCTGCCAAAGACGTGGAAAGCAAGAGAAAACAACCCAAATTAGCCCTTTCGACAATATAGCATCAATTCTTCAATAAACACAATATCATCAAAAAGAAAGGGAAATACCGGGAAGTTTTGGTTTTTTTAACCCCTCTAGGCGTTTTAAAAGATTGGGAGGATGTTTAGATGATGAAAACCAGTGAAAAACGTGGGGAAAGGAGAGAAATAATGCTTATGATGAAAGGGAGATGGAAAAGGAATTCAATATGCAAATATGAACTTTGGAACCAAGAGAAACAAATACTCCCTTCACCAGGCAGCAAACGAACGTGAGAAGCACTTCTCCTTGATCAAACGTGACTCTAAAATGCGGCAGCACTTCGATGCAACTCCAGAATTTTCTCCTTCTTTAGCATGAAGTCAAGGGTTCTATTTATAGACCCTCAAACTCTCAGGTCGAGCAGAGGAAAATCCAGCAAGATAAAGGGATAACTCTTAACAAATCCTTGAAGATAATATCACGAAGAGTCCATAGAATCAAACAGAAGGTCCTTAGGATCAGATTTGGAAGAGATATCATCAATCCAAGTTCTTATCTCGACCACGGAGTAGCAGAGAAAAGGCCTGAACTGCCAGGACTCTCTGAAGGAAGTAACGGCTGCACGACAGACTGCCACAGTGAAATAACGCATCAAGGAACATCCGTTACTTTCTACCTTATCCCAAAGAGATAAGATCAACAGGAAGAAGATCAAAACAATAGGACTCTGTACAGAAAGCAACGGCCAAGGCATGGGGCGTCACAATGAAAAAATGGCTGCACGACAGACCGTTATATTCAACATATAGGCCAAAGGATAAGCTTTGGAACAAGACCTTAAGCTTCAGGACTCTTCAAGGAGTAACGGCCCAGGACCCATCCATTATAAGGGAGCAACGCGCCTGGGACAGACCGTTATTAACAATGAAGTTCAAAAGAAGGAATGAAGGTTTTGCTAAGCTTTAGTCAAAATGAAATGCCACAAAGAGCCACATCCGATCAAGGAACCAAGACCCAAGAAATGATCTTCAACTAAACAAAGAGACTCGATGAAGAGTGAACAACTCGGAGCATCATATATAATGAATAAAGAGATGACCCGACTTATTGGTCATAAAACGGGTGTCAACAAATGCCCCTCCTTAACGTCCTCTTTGCAGGGGAGCGAGCGGAGGTGAAGCGAAAATGAAATGGAACATGGAGATGAAGCGGAAGTGAAGTGGAGTGGATCAAAAAGAGGGCGTTAAGGTAAACGACACCCGTTCTTCACCAACAAGCGATAGGAATTTTTGGAAAACTTCGAACTGATCACAAGGAAATAGCCAACCAAAGGACGCATGTCTGGAGGAACTAACAACTAAGGAAAGGAAACACGGCTAGCCGCCGGAGGCAACAAAAAGGAAAGAGAACTGACTAAACTCCAGACAGGAATCTTCAGCCAACCAAATCGAGCGACGAGATCAAAGGAAACCTTATAATTCAGAGTGGAATAATTCTCCTCATTCGAGGTCAAGAACACAGCTATTCACCACCGTCGATCTACCTTGAACAGATGAAGCACATGAATGCTCAAAAAGATGCGTATGATGCATGATGGGCTAAAGAAAAAGAAATCTTTAAAACAAATGCAAAGAAAGATGAAATATCAAGATACTCGAGAATAATATTGCTAAGCTGAAGAAACCAGGGTCAGGACACCATCTGCAACCACGGCGTGCAAGATAGAACCATCGTCCCCAAACTTTTCCAACCTAACGGCCTATCCAACGATTAAACATGTGAACTTATATCATCATCATTTTTGTTTAAGGGGAACATCAGATCCCGGAACACATGAATGACCAGCCGGTTCTCGAGATAGTATATCATAAATAACATATAGTAATGCATTAAAGGATAAGGGAAAGAGATACAATACCTGACTTACCTGCTTGACGAATGGCAGAGCGTGACTTTGTTCATGAATTCCTTCATGGAAAGAGGTTAGCCAAACAAATATGAACACGAATTAAGGCATAACCATTTGTACGTGCGAGAGGCATCAATAATGAACAACATGGAAGAAAATGGAACCATTTTAGCATCAATTAGACCATTTAATTCATCAAGAAACTTGCAAGTTTGTAATGGTCTAGTGTAAGAGCGTCACACAAAATAACGGACCAGCCCTGGGCCGTCATAAACTAGGCGGTTCACATTCTTCAATAAAATAGGGTCAACACATGTAACGGTCGAAAACAGACGCGTCATAAGGATGTGACGGTCGGTCGATAGACCGTCAAATTTCCTGAGCGTTCAAAAAAAAAATAAAACCCGAACGGTCACGGCCCATTCATTCCACATACAACACCCCAAAAAACCTCCAACCGAGAAAGCCTCCGGCGATCACCAACCCCCACCACCACCATGGCCGGCGACGAGCCATCCCAGCCGCCTCCACAGAAGAGGGAGAGAGGAAAAAGGAAGGCAATACGGCGGTTCCACCGCCGGCTCGAACGGGAAGCAATCCCGCCAGCGGAAGAAGAACAAACGGCGAGAAGAGATCCAAGGGAGGAAGAGGAAGCTCCTACGGCTGCAGAGGACCAAGAGGAAGCCCCCTTGGGTGAAGAGGAACCCAAGGAGCCAACAAAAAGAGGAGAAGGGGCATGGACCGTGAGGTAGGTCCCCTCGCCCTAATTTCAATTTTTGATTTTTTTGAATTTTATTTGTGAATGCATGCGGGGTTGAAGGGTAGAAATGGGTCCACGAACCCATTAGGGATGATTGTAGGCCATTTGGCCAAGGTGAGAGATCACGGGGATGCAAAGGGAAAAAAAAACCAATAGCAGACAATGTGACGGTCCTGCCAGCGACTGTCACACGCCTGACGCGCCACCCTGAGTGCGTCAGAGCCAAGTAACGCCCCGCCCCAGGGCCGTCACATCTACCAGAGATCTAAACTATTTTTAGGGTTTTCTAATTTCTAAATTTTTGTTTTCTTTTCATTTTATAAATGTTTATGCAATGATTTTATGATGCAATCAACTAACCAATGATCTATATGAATGCAGGGAAAGAGAAGAACGCGGATCTCCTGGCTGCAGATCCGGGCAGTGTACCAGGCATTGCCCGATTACCAGAGGGAGAGACTGGCCGGGATGGGATTCGCCGAGGTGCTCAGCATCGAGGTGATCCGGATGGACACGCCCTTACTGTACGCGTTGCACGAGAGGTGGGACCCAATTAGCAGAGCCTTCATCTTCCCGTGGGGCCACATGATCCCCACACTAGAAGATATAGCGAGGATTACGGGATTGAGAGTCCACGGAGCTGAAGTGACCGGATGGACGTACGGCGACTACCGGGAGATGGCACAGCAGCTGCTCGGACTGGATCTGATCAGGCCGGGACAGTCCTCATCTCAACTCTCGAGATCAGTACTGCAGGAGAGCTTGGGGTTGAGAGGAGCAGCGATCGCCGTAGGAGAGCTACCCGAGGAGCATCTGGGCAGAGTGATAGACCAGGTGCGCCCTTTCGTGGCGGCGGAGGGAGGGCCTGAGGGGGATAAAGTGCTGCGACGCTTCCTGATGCTGCTATTCGGGAAGCTCCTCTTCGCGACTCGGGCGGACGTCATCAATTGCAGACTGCTTCCGATGATAGAAAACTTGCACAGAGTCGGGAAATATGCATGGGGAGCAGCAGTGCTCGAGTTCCTGTTCGAGTCCCTCAGCACGACGGATCGACAGACAATGCTGGGCGGCTTCTCACCTCTTCTGCAGGTGAGTGCAATTTAAATGATTTCCATATTATGCAAAAAATGTTTATGCCATGATTATGCAATTTGACTGACCTGATTTCTAAAATGCAGATCTGGAGCTATATGTATCTTCCGGGCATCGGGAGAGGCACACTACTCCACCCCGACCGCATCCCGATCGCGAGGCGATGGACGGTAGCGAGGGACACAGGGTCAATCATTAGATTGACCCGGACGATCCAGGATGACTTGGACTCCTACCCACACACGTCGGTAAGTCCAGAACTCGAAATGATTTCTTCATGCTTTTAAATGCTTCTACATGATGAACTTATATGCTGATGAATGGACTTAATGTTTCTAGGTGAGATGGACCCCGTACCGCGACGAGGGTTACACGGGATAGCCGTGGGTAGAGGCGGCCTTGTCGTACAGGGGGCGAGACATATGGCTACATTGCATCCACATCATCGAGCTTCTGTACTATAGGCTGATCCTGCGGACTCGGGGACTACACCAGCTCGAGGTGACCTTTCCGCGCCACAGTGACGACCACCCAGGCAAGTCGGCAAGGGGCATTAGTGGCAATGTGGATTGGTGCGCCCGGAAGGCGAAGTACGTCCATGACTGGAACAAGCGGGGCCGAGCAGTGAAGGAGCGAGATGAGAGCGACGAGGCATATCTGAAGGCCTTCGCTCGACTCTACGGCGACCGGGTGTACCGAGGTACCCGACGACCGGTATGCAACTCTACACCTTAAAACCTCTTTATATGCAAAAAAATGCAATGCTATATGTAAATGACTCACATGTTTTCTAAATGCAGCTAGACCCTGAGGGACGGATAGCCGAGCTGGAAGGATTACTTCACTCCACCATCCAGCAGCGGGACGAGTACCAGACCGCCCTAGAGCTACTGGTGAGACTCTAAACTTAAACTTAAATGATTATGCTCTTGAAGTGCTTAATGTGATTAATCATGACAATGCAGCGGGCCGAGGGAGCCCAACGAGCTGGACCGGATGCCCCATCGTCTTCCTCTCAGCCTGCGGGAGGCAGGGCAGAGCAGGATGCCGAGTTTGCTCGGGCGGTTGCCCAGGCCGAGGAGGCGGAGGCCACCCTCGCAGAGCGGGTAAGATACTAAAATGCTTATGCTCATGATGATGCAAATTAAATGCCTTATGATTAACTATATGAAATGCAATCTACAGGCGAGAGAGGTAGCCACAACATTGGCCGAGGCGAGGCAGGCTCGGTCGGAGGCAGAGCGTCTCCAGGCGGAGATAGAGAGGAGCCGGGCCGAGACGGAGAGAGCCCGAGTAGAAACAGAGCTTGTGCGGGCGGAGATGGCCAGATTGCGAGCGGAGACCCCACGACGCCCGGACGACAGAGAGATGGAGCGACTTAGGGTTGACATCGCACGTGTAAGAGGTGAGCGAGATCAGTTCTGAGTGCAGACCTTCGAGATGAAGGGCGCGATTGGGGCCTTGAAGGATGCACTCCGGCTTCTAGGGAAGAGGTCGGGGACGAGCAGCCGGAGCCAGAGCGTGGCCCCTATCAGCGGAGTTCGTGGGTATTTTACCAGTTCTTCCGGCCATCGGAGGAACGAGGAGGCGAACCAGAGACGACAGCCAGAGGGTGAGCACAGCGCCATGGGACCAGTAGCCAGGCAGCCCGAGGGTACCGGAGATAGTGATGGCGGCCCGGTAAATAAGCTGGCCGAGTGATATATATTTTTCCTTTGCCTTTTTGTTATCACTTGTACATGACTTATATATATAAAAAAGGAGTGAAAAAAAAGAAATTCTTTTTGGTCTTTTGTTATTTTGTGCAGGAATGTGTGTTTGTGCAACGCCAAAAATAGAAGGATTGTATGTGATGATGAATGTGTAAGATGTGTGTATGAATGCATGTGTATGATAAATGAAAAATAGTTGTGCATGAGAATGTGCGGAGAAGGAGGTGTAAAATGTGAAAGACCGCCAGGTCTAGGCAAGGGCAGGAAGAAATAGCCTCAATTCAGCAGCAGAGAATGTAACGGTCCAGGTTCAGACCGTCATAATCAAATAACGCGCTAGATAAGGGCCGTTAATCATGACAGTGGTCAAATTGTAGCTGGGGCTACAGGAAAAGTGACGGTCAAAGGAAGGCGCGTCAAAGACAAATAACGGCCTAATGCTAGACCGTTGATCATGGCAGAGCGATGGTTTGCAGGGCAACTAGCAGGAAATGTGACGGCCCAAAGGAGATGCGTCGGGGTGAAGCAACGGTCCTGACCAAGACCGTCGGGAAATGTTTAGCCCAGAAGCCAAGGAGCTGAACGGCTGGGGGTGTAACGACTCAGGGTTCACGCGTTACGAAAGAATGACGGTCAAACGCTGGACCGTCAGACTTCACAGAACAGGAACGGGTGAATTTGAACCTACAGGAAATGCGACGGCCCCATTCTGGCACGTCAGAGACAAATGACGGTCCCACGATGGACCGTTGGAGCCTGAGTTGTGTTCCGAGACGGATTGAGCCATGAGAGCCTAAACCCGAGATTTATCCACTTAATCTCCCACTAGAACTTATCTAGATTGAAGATAAGGCCTCCTAACTCAAGTCTTATTCTTTTAAAACCAAAATCAAGCCTTTAAAACTTGGAAACTCAACCAAAAATCGTAGCTTTGCTGAAACCTCTGCTCTAGGGCTAAAAGACCACTCCGAAAGGCAGAAATCAAGATGAAGAGAAGCTTTGAGGTGATGGCTATGAAGGAGAAGGTCTACATCGGACCTAAGGCTGCAAGAAAGGAATACGGAGAGCTTCAACGGCTAACCTCGATTCCCAAGCACCTAAGCTCTAACGCTCAAAGGGTGGTAAGTCCCAATAACCCGGCCAAGTTCAGAATTTTCTGCACTTCAATTCCTTTCATGACTCCTTCTTCTCCTTCTTAAGCCCCTTCCTGGCCCAAGATGCTATTCAATTTTGAAGTGGGTGGCTCCCATGGTGAAGGCACTCCCTATAGAAGTCACATCAATCCTTAAAGCATGGCACCTTCAACCTCTCTTGGTTTTAGGTAAAAACTTCCACAAATTATCTTTAGATTGGCCAAGTATTTCAGCTCTTGTAGAACTATGGCATCCACAAACTCATACCTTCATCTTCCCTTCCTTTGAAGCGACAGTCCTATTAGAAGAGGTAGAGACCTACCTAGCCCTTCCTAAGACTAAGGTGGGGGATGAAGACCGGGTTTGCTACACGGTTGAGCCTGTTGACCCGTCCTTGATCTTGAGTGATTTTATCCATAGTCCGAAGGACGTGAGGACCATGATCAGCCCACACCACATTCATTTGATACCCTTGGCACAATGGATAGTGTCCCATTGCAAGAACAAGTGGGAGAGACACGAAGCAATAGCCAAGGCGGTGGCGGTGTGCTTATGCGGAGTCTTCCTTTTCACCACAACCGACCACCTTTTAGACATAAAAAATCTCAGTATTATTAGTGGGTTGTGGCGGGGAACGTCCATCTCTCAAGCGATCCTCTCATACCTCTATGAAGGACTAAGTTCAGCTTGCCTAGGAGGACCTTCGTTCGGCTCCATGATACTTCTTGAGTGTTGGATGGGAGTAAGAGTCAAATTCCAACCAAAGGAAGACATAACTTCGGCCAGCCGAATCTTCGGGAGCCACCCTCTCTTCTTCAATGGAGGGGCATTTGGATACTCTTCACAGGTTGAATGCAAGACGGCGGATAAGAAAACTCGGGATGAATGGCGCCTCTTCTTCAACACTTTGCCAATAGACAAGTTCAATATGCGACCAAGAATCCTTCGAAGCACTCCTCTTAAAATACCGCGGCGTCAAGGCCTGGACCTCCAGCTAGTGGGGAACACTAGAATGGCGATCTACAACCCGCACCGGTGCCATCTTCAGATCGGACTTCCAAGAACCCAAGCTCCTGCACTATCACACTACCCTCCCCTTCTATCTAGAAAAATGGGGGCCGAGGAGGATGAAAGAGCGATCCGGAACACGCTGACCATGTGGGAGATCAGCAAAGTGCGCCCGTGGCAAGAAGAAGTTGAAGAGAACGACGAAGCACGCCGAGGCTACGTGAAAGAGTTGAGGAAGATTCGCCCTCTTGCAGATGAAAAACTTAATGTAGCTTAATTTATTTTTTATGTATGAGAGATGTTGATTGTATGACAAAAGGTTGGAATTTTGTGAATTCATTTTTCATCAAGCCTGATTGAATGAGATGAGATTGTCTCATGTGAATGAGCAAGAGTTTTGTTCCTTGATCGTCTGGGATGATGTGAACAGGCAGAGCCTCTGGAGTATGTAACGGATGTGCACTGGGCCGCTATAAAGAAATGACGGTCTGACGATAGGCCATCAGAATGGAAGCACGAAGAACCCTGTTCTCTGAGGGATGTAACGGTCAAAACTCAGGCCGTTAGAGTAAGTAACGGTCATAACCCTGGCCGTTAGAATGATGGTTGCTGAAAGAAAGAAAGTTTATGCAAGAAGAGGAGTGATGGTAAGGGTGTGACCGTCAGATGACTGTAGCGGCCTGGTGGTGACACGTTACAGCCTTTGAATCTGCATAATTGTGAGCTTCTCACTTTGATCTTGATCATGTGTTCTGCGCACACTTTAAACATGAAACCAGTTAGATCTGCTCTTAGACTCAACCCCTTGCCTTGAAGCAAGTTAGATAATGACCGTTTCTCAATATTCGGTCAAGGGGTGGAGCCTTGTTAAAATAGGCGAAAAACATAATAAAAATAATGCAATGCATGCAATGCATATGATGGTGTTTTTCGGGGGTTTTGGAGAATATCTGATTTTTGTGAGACTTTGAAAATATTTGATTTGTTTGAATTTTGAAAATATTTGATGTTTTTGGATTTTGGAAATATTCCGATTTTTTTGGGTTTTGGAAAATATTAAATTTGTTTGGATTTTGAAAATATTTAATTTTTTTGGATTTTTGGAAAACCAGTGCTTCCCCAGCAGCGTGAGCCCTTCCTTGCTGATATCGAGTCCGGGGGGTGGGTGTGAGAGAAGGTGACGACCCCTGGACAAGGTCCAATTGTCATGACGGTGTTTCTGCCAGGGCCATACCCAGGGTACTAATCTTGGTCCTAAAAGAAAAACAGAATACGGGGGGTAAGCTTTAGGCCAGATATAGAAGTTTTTAAGACTTGATTTCATTTCCGTACAACCCATTAGAGACTTGGTCTGTTGTGCCGGGGCTTTGAGTCCGTCATCGAACCTTAATCCACCCTAGGCATGCATGCGACCGGGCTCATAACGTCCCGCGAGGAACTGTACTGCCACTCTTGTCATGCCTAGCTTTTCTTGCTTTGCCTTTCTAGAGCTTTGGAATTCATAATTCATACTATATCGACTTTGAGGTGATGCTTTTGATTTTGTCATAAAGATTGCCCCTTCGCTGTCTCTTTTGCTTTTTTGTGGCGTCAGGTCATAACGGACTGCCCCTATTTGAGACCTCCTCTCGTGAGGGTGTTTGGATCGGTTATCGCCTCTTTATTCACCTCTTGCCCCTGGTTTTAGCTGAAGGAAGAAACGGACAGGGACCTTGACTTTCCCCCAAAGCATGGCCAAGGAGAAACGTTGTCCTTTCTCAACATGGGAAACCTGACCAGGGATGTCGTGTAGTGTGTGATTGCCTCACTCGGGACTCCTTTAGTGACAGGAGGAACATCTTGCTGCCGGGGTAGCACATGGTTAGACTCTAAGGAAAGAAACGCTTAAGATACAACCCATTCCACGAGTGAGAGAGCTCCTCACCTTCCGTGTTTACTAAACGATAAGCATTTCCTGGATAAGATTCTTTTACGACGAACGGCCCTTCCCAATTAGGTTGTAATTTAGACCTAGGACCCGCAGACCGAATGAATTTTCGTTTCAAAATCATATCACCTTTTTGAAACTTACGTTCGATTACCTTCTTTTGAAAATAACGCGAAACCCTTTTTTGATAAACGGATACATGATCGGCCGCATTCATCCTCTTCTCATCTAAGAGTTCCAACTGAACCAGCAACGCCTCTCGACGTTCATTGAGATTAAGTTCCTTATCAGGCTACACTCTAAGGGAAGGGATCAGGATCTCATATGGGAGCACCGCCTCCATCCCGTAGGTAAGAGAATAGGGAGTTTGTCCCGTAGGGGTACGGACGGAGGTGCGGTAAGCCCACAAAGCTTCCACTAATCTTTCTGGTCAATCAGAGAACTTATGAGCTTCACATGTTTTCTTGATGATTTTAAGAAGAGTTTTATTAGTGGCCTCGGCTTGGCCGTTGCCTTGAGGATAATATGGGGATGAGTGATGCAATGCAATATTGAACTTCTTACATAGGTCCTTGAGCTCTTGGGAAACGAACTGGGGTCCGTTGTCGGTGATGATGCTGCTTGGCACTCCGAACCGTGAGACGATATTCTTCATAATAAAGCGGCACACCGTTGTAGCTTTGATCTCTGCGTACGCCTCAGCTTCAGCCCACTTGGTGAAGTACTCAGTGGCGGTAAGGATAAAAGATTTCTGCTTGATCTGGGAATTAGGATCACCGAGCGGGCCGACAACGTCAAAGGCCCACATAGAGAATGGCCAAGGAGCAGTCATAGGATGGAGAGACGAAGCTGGAGAATGAATTTTATCAGCGTGGAGTTGGCACTTAAGACACCTCCGGACATAGAGGGAGCAATCTTCCTCTAGAGTGGGCCAATAGTAGCCCTACCTTAGGATCTTCTTCGCTAGAGCCTGGCCATTGACATGACCCCCACACTCACTAGAATGGGCTGCTTCAACCACCTTCCAAGCTTCAACATCATCTAAGCATCTCATGAGCATCCCATTAGTAGCGCGCCTGTACAGTTCTCCTGCGACAATAGTATACCTTGCAGCGGCTCTTCTGATTGACTTGCGTTGCTCAGCAGTTGCCCCTTCTGGGAACAATCCCTCCTTACAAAACAATTCGATTTCATGATACCAAGGTAACTCTTCTTCGTCCAGGATCTCTTCTAGCTCTGTTAAAGATACTTCCTTAAGATCTCCCTTCTCAGCTCTTGCCTCTACAGATTTCCTAAGATTGATGAACTAAGGGTCCTGAAGAGAGGGTGCGTCCAATCTCTGAACGACGATAGTCTCAGTGCTCCGACTGAGAGGAAAAGATAGGGAAGAAGCAAGGGATGCCAGAGCATCAGCCAGAATGTTCTGAGAACGGGGAGTATGGATATAGATCAGCTTACGGAATTGCCTGGCAAGGAGCGTGACCAGATCTTGATAAGGCTTGAGCTTGGGGTCACGAGTATGGTAAGTGGTCAGAACTTGCCGTAGGACGAGCTGAGAATCTCCTGTAATGTTTAAATAGCGCGCGCCTAGGAGATAGGCATGCTTTAATCTGTCCAGGAGAGCCTCATACTCAGCGATGTTGTTGGTAGCAGGAAACTGAAGTTGATAAGCAAAGGGAATGGTCACCCCCTCTGGAGTAAGCAGAACAGCACCGATCCCTCGGCCTTGAGAATTGAGCGCACCGTCGAAGTGCAGAGACCAGAAGGGGTGATGAGAGATAACAGAAAGATGCTCATCAAGGAAATCATCCTGGATGGAATCGGTGTGAGGAATGGGGAGATGAGCGAGATGCTCAGCAATGGCATATCCTTTGACCGCCTTCTGAACAACAAAGGTGATGTCGAATTGAGAGAGGAAGCTCTACCAGCGAGCTAACCTACTAGAGAGGACGGGCTTTTCTAGGAGATAGCGAATCGGGTCCATTCTAGAGATCAACCTAACTGGGTGGGCAAGAAAATAGTGTTTAAGCTTCTGAGCTACCCACACTAAGGCGGCACAAGTTAGCGGTGTATCTGGATTCGGCTGGGTTGAATAACCGAGAGAGGTAATACGCAGCCCGCTCTTTTCCTTCATCATCCACTTGTGCTAAGACCGCGCCTAGGGAGTTCTCAATGACCGAGATATATAGGATTAGGGGTTTCCCAGGGACAGGAGGTTGCAAAATCGGGGGATTGGATAGATATTCCTTCAAGTCCTAGTAGGCTTTTTGACAATCTTCATTCCATTCAAACTTAACCCCCGTCTTAAGCAATTCATAAAATGGACGGCACCTTTGAGAATGTTGGGATATGAATCTTCTAATGAATTACAATCTACCAATCAATCCTCGAAGTTTCGTAATGTTCTTAGGCGGAGGCATATCCATGACGGCCTATGCTTTGTTAGGATCAATCTGGATCCCTCGTTCGCTCACTATGAAACCTAACAGCTTCCCTGAGGAGACTCCGAATACACACTTCTTCGGATTCATCTTAAGCTTGTACTCCCTGGCTCTTTGCAGTACCTTATCCAGAATAGAGGGGTGCTCTTCCTTAGTCCTTGACTTCACCAAAATGTTATCCACGTAAGCTTCCATATAGATATGCATCATGTCATGTAAGATGGCCATCATCGCCCTTTGATAGGTGGCGCCCGCGTTCTTCAGACCAAATGGCATAACCACATAACAGTATGTGCCCCAGGGCGTGGTGAAGGAAGTTTTCTCTTGATCTTCAGGAGTGAGACGAATTTGATTGTAGCCCGAATATCCATCCATGAATGATAGAGCTTCATACCCGGCGGTGTTATCTACTAGGACGTCTATATGAGGCAGCGGGAAATCATCCTTGGGACATGCTTTATTGAGATCCCTGAAATCGATGCAAATACGCACCTTTCCATCCTTCTTGATAACAGGGACTATGTTTGCCACCCACTGAGGATATAGAACAACTCTGATGAATCTGGCCTTATATAACTTGTCAACTTCTTCCTTGATCCTCAAGGCCATGTGGGGGTGAAATCTTCTTGACTGTTGTTTGACAGGTGTTGCCCCTGGTTTAAGCATGAGTCAATGTTCCACTAAAGAGGGGTCAAGACCTGGCATGTCCTCGTAAGACCAGGCAAAGGAATCGCTATACTCCCTTAGAACTTTGATTAAATCTTCTTCTACTTGCAGAGGGAGATTAGCGGCAATAATGATGGGCCTTGGGTCTTCTTCAGTTCCCAAGTTGATTTCCTTCGTAGGTTCGTCCACTGTCGTTGACGGCTTGTCAAATCTCTTAAGTCCTTGTGCATACAAATCGGTAGTGTCATCTACGTCGCTGTCCTCATTAACCGGATCTTTTTCACCCAGGATTTCATAGACGCCGAGTCCGTCATTGCCCCACGCCCCTTCTATTTCTTCTTCATCCTCAATCGTAATTGCCGTAGCAACAAATTTCGGACATTTTAAAAGGGCATGACAGCGCTGAGCTAGGTCTTGCAAGAACCTATCAGGAATAGATTTGGGAGGACGCGCAAGCGGGCGCGGCTCAAAGGAGGAAGGGTTGGATGACCCAGAACAAGACCCTACTTCTTTAGACCTAACTAATTCTACTTCCCTAGACTCGATAGACCCTAATCCTAACCTAGGAGAAAGGAGACCTAGTGGAAGGGAAGGAGCAGGGGACTCGTGCCCCTGGGATGAGGATGGAGACAGGGTAGCATAATCTTCCACTGAAATCTCCATTTTGAATTTGACGTTTTTTTTGGGGGATCAGCAGAGACTATACAGCAAGATGGAGGAGGCGGGAGCTGCATAGGGAATAGCTCAGGGAAGATGCAGTCAAAGAAGGGATCGGAAGATGAGAATCACATCTCGTGGAGTTGGGCGTTGGGAGGAGGAGGAGTGAATAGAGTGGATAAATCAATGGGCGGGCAGTGCCCGCAAGCGTAAGGAACAAATAGAATCCCGAGCGGATCAACGAAGGATGGATTTACCATGATAGGAGGAAGACGGGGTAAGAACTCCCATTGCTGGAGGAGAGATTGAAAGCGGCAGGGAGACCAAGAAAAGACAATCGGCGAGCTCCCCTCCTCCCGTGGATCATCGTCTGGCCGCTTCTTCGGTCTCCATTGCATGAGCCGAACCTCTTGCTTCTTTTGGCAGTCTTCTTCATGAAACAATCTCTGAAGGATTTGACCATAATCAAGCATATCATGTTCTGGCCTTTTTAGTGCCGGCGGAGGACTGGCAATCGGACATACTATATTTCTCTCTAACGGAGCTGGCTGCAGAGCCAATGTGCCGGGCTGGAGAGGCCCTCGGACAAAGTGCTGGCAGTAGTCCCAGGTGAGTGGCCCAGAATCACCCATCACAGATAATGCGGTTTCTTTGTAGCCAAGACCTCTCCTGCCCATCTTTCTTCCCTTGGGTATGGGCTTGGTCATTCCTTGTAATTGTGCACCAAGGCCTCTCCCCGGTTGGTACCCAGTTTCAGTATAATGTTCCAACCTTTTGAGTCTCGGATTTGGGGCTTCATCTTGATGTTAACTGGAGTAGTGATGGGCCTAGGAGGCGTATAAGCCCAAGGGAAGTTTAAATCCAGCACTGATATGACGGGTCGGCTACTTGGCCAAAGTGTAGGAAGAATCTGTTCTGAAATGGCCTTAACCAATTGCACTGTAGATAGGCTTTTGACCTTGACGACCCTCCCTTGGAAAGGGAATTTGACGCACTGATGCGCGGTGGAGGGCACGGCACCGAGCGTATCCAGCCATAGACAACCCAAGATAACCTTGAACATAGGGTCGATGTCTAGTACATAGAATTCTACGGCCATTGTAAGGGGTCCGAGCTCTGCTTGGATACTGATCACCCCGTGACATGCTCGCCTTGAATTGTCATATGCTGCTATAGTTGTCGGGGTAGGTCGTAATAACTCTTCGGATATGTTGCAAGCTCGTAGAGTGCTGAGTGGGCACACATTGATTGAAGCCCCTGTGTCAACTAGTGCTGCTTCAATGCTGACTTTGTTCAGAGTGATTGTAATGCAGAGCGGCATTTGCCGAGCTTCCGGGAGTGCTAGCTCAGATTCTGAAAATGTGATTGCTGGCCCTTTGGAAATAGTTGCTAGGGCCGTTGGTAAGCTGTCGACTGCCATATCCTCGCTGACCATTACCTTCTGTAAGAAATCTCTCAGTGCATCCTGATGAAGGGTAGACCTTTTGATCAGCTCCAGCACAGATATTTTAGCGGGCACTCGATCCAGATGATGCAGCAAGTCATATTGAGTACCCGACAGAGGTTCAGTTTCTGCCTGCTCGACCGTTGGCTGAGAATACTGGGGATTAGAAGTAGTAGGGTAGTTCTGATGGAACATCTTCCCGCTTCTTAAAGCACAACTTGTAGCGGTCGCGGCATCGGTGGATAGTATGATGGGCCCTACGGGGTGGATGAGCGGTGTAGGCTGTGTAGGGGAGATGATTTGGTGGGGTGTGAGGTTGGTGATGGTGGTGGGCGGTGGTGAGTGGATGATGGGTGAAGGATTGATGGAAGGCAGGATGGTGATGGTGGATGGTACGGATGGAGGGAGTGTTGGTGAAGGAGTCAAGACAGGTGATAGGTTAGGCGATGGCGTGATGATGGTAGCAGAGGTAAGTGGCGAAGGGTATGACGGAGTGGTGGGTGGTAGTGAATTTGTTGGAGTGGGCGTAAACGGGAGGACAAGTGAAGAGGGTATTGGGTGTGAAGGAAGGATGAAGGAGGGGGTAAGAGGATTGCGGTGGTTGTGGTGGAGGGCCATGACTTGCGGTGTGGCACCATCGTCATCAAAAGACCACTCGACACTAGGGGCCGGGGGTTGAACTACGTTCACTTGAGCCGGGGCCGGCGGCTGAGGTTGCTGTAGAGCCGGCGGATGATTTGGCATCAGATTTTGATGGATCCCCAGATCCTGAGCCTGTTGTAGTTGCTGTTGTGGTAGTGGCTGCTGCGGCTGCGGTGCTTGTTGCTGCTGTACTTGCTGCCTCGGTTGCTGCCCTCTTTTTTCTTTGATTTCAGCAATGGCCCGATGCATCGCGGCCCAATCGATTCTCTGTCCCTCATGGAGATCGTACACCAGATCCCGGAACTGATAACATCCTTTGATAGTGTGGCCTGGCTGCCTATGGAACATGCAATATTTCGTCTGATCAACGGCTGGGTTCCAGTTAGGCCGTTCCGGAGGAAGTTGAATTGCATTCACCGACATAAGAGCCGAGAAGATATCCGTGAGGGTCTCTGGCAGTGGAGGATATTGTGCCCTCTTGGGAGCCGGGCGCTTGTTGTTCGGATTATTGTTATAGCCGTTGGGTGGAGGGACATTATGGAATTGCAGAGGTGGTGGTTGTTGCTGCGGAGCGACGAAGGCGTTTTGTGGAACGGTGAAGGCAGGCGGAGGGTTTTGTGGAGCGGCTTGAAAGTTTTGTGAAGCAGGATTTTGTGGAGTGCGTGGGTTTTAGGGGAAGCGAAATGGTGCGGCTTGGAATGGAAAGGCAACGGCTTGTACCTGTTCGTTTGTCTGGACCCCCTCGGTAACCGGCCCTTGTGGTTTCTTGTGATATTTGGGCTTTTGGTTTTCAAATAGGGCGTGTATGGGAGAATCCTTGAACTGGGTTTGTATGAAGCGCGCCCGGCTGTAGAGTTGATGCATGTTAGCTATATCATTCATTGCCAGGATGTTCCTGAAGTCGGGGTAGCATTTGAAATGAGCAGCTTGACCTTCTCTTCCTCCGGAATGTGGCCAGGCACTCTAGCAGCCATCTGTCTCCACCTGTCTGCATAAGTGGCGAACTCCTCATCTGGCTTCATCTTCTCGGCTACTAGATCTGTAAATGAGTATTCTGGGCCGACCCTGTCTTGGAACCGCTGGATAAATTTGTCCTTTACTACCTTGAAACTTTCAGCTTCTTCTAGCGGCAAAAGAGTAGAACCACTCCAGAGCAACACCATCCAAAGATTGGCAGAATAAGTACGCCATAAGGCGATCATCATATTGGAACTGCGCCGACTCATATAGAAAATCCCTCACATGAATGAAGGGATTGCCGTTCCCATCGTACTTGCGGTAGTTAGGGAGTTCCGATTGCGGAGGGAACCGAATGTTCTGAAAGTTCGGGACAGGAACATCTGCCAAAGATTATGGGCCAACCCGCTTCTGGAGGAAATCGAGTTGTTGCTGCATGGTGGCCCATTTATCAAGCAAGTCCTGCTCTCGGGAGGGAGCAGGGGTAGTGAAGGACGCTGATTGAATTTGAGGAGCAGATGGAACGATTGCGGCAGAAGGTGGAAGCCCATAGGCAGGAGTGAGGGATAGACAGTAGAGATGGGGGGGGCCATAAGAAGGATATTGGGCCTGAGACTGGCCCAGATTAGAATGGGCTTGAGCCACCCCTTGCTGTGGGCGCAAGAAATCTGAAGGGCCCATGAGAACTTGCGGAGCCATCGGGCCCGATGTATGATGATCGACCTGAGCAAAGGAAGGGACTGGTGACTTCCCTTTATCAAAAGATTGATAGGCTGAGTTGGAAGATTGGCCCGTCTCCATGCCTGTGAAGGTGATTGTCCGAGGTTGGACCGAGGTGAGATCAATCGGAGTGGGCTTGACAGAGGGCCCATTAATTCTAGATGGATCGATAGGAGGGTTGGATTTAGAAGGAGATGTGTTGGACCCTTGCATGGCCTGATAAAGAACTTGAAGTTGGGTCGGATCCAATTGGGCCATCATCTGAAGAATGGAGCCCGCGGAAGGAGTGGAGAGAGAAGGGGTAGCTTGACCACCTTCTATAGAAGTGGAGGATGGAAGGGGGGTAGTCCCCTCTCCAGAAGAAAAGGTGATAACCCTAGGAGGGTTTTCAAGGAGCCCTTGAGGAAGAGAGTCCTCTTGGGAACGGGGAGGATTGAATGATGCCATGACGGACTCGAAGAGAGGATTGGAATAGAACGTGAAGAAGGAATTGAGCCCAGGAGATTATTCGGATGGACGAAAATAACTCCACATGCAACGAACAACCTTGACGATGCAAACAATCAACACAAATAATCATACAATGAGCAACCAAACTCGAATGTTTTAACAAAAGACGTAAGTGATAAAAGATGAAGACACCTCAAGTCAACCAAGTTGTTTAGGATGATGGAGCAAGATTCTTGTGATTTCTCCTTCGGAACTTTAGTGAATTGATTGAAATGTGCCCTCAACAATGGGTTCCTAACAGGAGATGGGTACGGGACTCGGCTTGACTCTAAGTGTAATCACTCCTTCACTTATGCAACCCTAGACACGGGGTGGGAAAGGTACAACCAGCCCGGCGTCTGTGTGAGAATCCACGGCTCGCGGGGACTTATGGAGGTCCCTAGTGTGATTTCCTAGTCGGCCCCAAGGAATATGGAGACGAGAGGTCCTCACAACAAGGTAGGAAGATGCAATCTATGATATGAACGTATGAATGCCCCTATGTGCACCGGAGTGCATGCAAAGTCTAGCCTATGATCTAACAAACAATGATGCACGCAATGATATGGAGATATGAAACAAAGCAAGGAGGAAGTCAAGTATCACCCAAGCAAAGAGTCACAGCAGAAACTGCAGAAATAAATGCACCTCGGATGCGTACCTGTCTGGAGTATAACGGTCGAGGAGCCCTGCGTCAAAATAAAATAACGGTCGAAGACCAGACCGCCAGAAGTAATGTAACGCGGGGAGGTAGGACCGTCAAATGAGCCAGAGAGCCAAAATCAACCAGAAGTAACAGGAAAAGACCGTGAAAACTCTCGCAGCAGAACAGATGTGGCGGTCTAATGACCCTGCGTCAGAGGAATCCAACGCAGGGACATAGGGCCGTCAGAACGCTCAGAAAACTTGGATCAACAGGAAATAAGAGGAAAACGGGAGGGGAACAACACAAGAGATGATGGCAGGTTTAACAGGAATCAAAAGCACGATTGGCACAATTTGTCCCACCGTGATCGCCAAAAAATTATCTGTTGATTTTATTTTGCTTCTCTATCTTCTTTTTCTTGGGGTCTTAGTGATTATATGTAGCAAGATGACAAGCAAATAATCAAAGATCTGCACTCAACCTATGAACATGTGATCATGAACCTAGGCAACCAAAACAAGCTATAGCATGGGCATGCTATCTCAATCAAACTAAGCTAAGGAATAAAGGAAAAAACACACGCCGGGGTGTGGAGCTAGGAGTAAATAGAAGCACACCGCGAGGGGTGAAACAAGCAAGGAAATAAAAGATGTGAGATGCGAAAGAGAAAGCTAATGCCCAATACTTAAGAAAGATGTGATCGCCACCAAAGTAAAAACAAGCCAAAGACCTGAAAATACCTTGGAAATAGGTGGATGAAGCACCCGCCCACGGGAGAGGAAAGATCAAAGAAACCTGCAGGTCAGCTGGAAGTAACGGTCAGAACCCTGTGCGTCACTTGGAAGTGACGATTGCTCGATAGACCGCTGGAAGAATATGACGCGCCTGCACAAGACCGTCAAATAACCTTCAGTAACAAAACGTGAATCCTTTTAACTCCAACTCTTCCAGCCGGCTAGAAGACTTGGGCCTCATACTGGTGGACCTGTAAACCTGCCAAAGACGTGGAAAGCAAGAGAAAATAACCCAAATTATCCCTTTAGACAATATAGCATCAATTCTTCAATAAACACAATATCAGCAAAAAGAAAGGGAAATACCGGGAAGTTTTGGTTTTTTTAACCCCTATGGGCGTTTTAAAAGATTGGGAGGATGTTTAGATGATGAAAACCAGTGAAAAACGTGGGGAAAGGAGAGAAATAATGCTTATGATGAAAGGGAGATGGAAAAGGAATTCAATATGCAAATATGAACTTTGGAACCAAGAGGAACAAATACTCCCTTCACCAGGCAGCAAACGAACGTGAGAAGCACTTCTCCTTGATCAAACGTGACTCTAAAATGCGGCAGCACTTCGACGCAACTCCAGAATTTTCTCCTTCTTTAGCATGAAGTCAAGGGTTCTATTTATAGACCCTCAAACCCTTAGGTCGAGCAGAGGAAAATCCAACAAGACAAAGGGATAACTCTTAACAAATCCTTGAAGATAATATCACCAAGAGTCCATAGAATCAAACGGAAGGTCTTGAGGATCAGATTTGGAAGAGATATCGTCAATCCAAGTTCTTATCTCGACCACGAAGTAGCAGAGAAAGGGCCTGAACTACCAGGACTCTCTGAAGGAAGTAACGGCTGCACGACAGACCGCCACAGTGAAATAACGCATCAAGGAACATCCGTTACTTTCTACCTTATCCCAAAGAGATAAGATCAACAGGAAGAAGATCAAAACTATAGGACTATGTACAGAAAGCAACGGCCAAGGCATGGGGCGTCACAATGAAACAACGGCTGCACGACAGACCGTTATATTCAACATATAGGCCAAAGGATAAGCTTTGGAACAAGACCTTAAGCTTCAGGACTCTTCAAGGAGTAACGGCCCAGGACCCATCCGTTATAAGGGAGCAACGCGCCTAGGACAGACCGTTATTAACAATGAAGTTCAAAAGAAGGAATGAAGGTTTTGCTAAGCTTTAGTCAAAATGAAATGCCACAAAGAGCCACATCCGATCAAGGAACCAAGACCCAAGAAATGATCTTCAACTAAACAAAGAGACTCAATGAAGAGTGAACAACTCGGAGCATCATATATAATGAATAAAGAGATGACCCGACTTATTGGTCATAAAACGGGTGTCAACAGTGTTCTCCTTTTTAAGTTTCTCTAAACTTTCTTCATTTTCTTTGGAGAACTTTCTGAGAGAGTCAATCTCACTTTTTAGCTTTTTTAAATCAGACTTAACACATTCAAAAATTTCAGCAAATCCTTACTCTGAACAGAATCATAACAAGTTATGCTAAGCTTCTTCTCAAGTTCAGAGATATCTTTTACATGATCTTGATTCTCAATCTTCAACAACGAAATTTATTTTTTCAACATTTGAATATCAGACATACAAGCATCATGAACATTTTTCAGTTCAGCATAATTTTTACAATCAGAATTCAAACTGTCTGACCTACTACTCTTCTTCATTTTTTTGTATTGTTTTCTTAACTGATCATAAGACTCTTGCAATTCATCATAAGCAGCAATCCAATCGTCTAGGGTATAATTATCAAAAATGTTTACATCACCATCATCATGTTTTTCTTCTTGATTGCTGCTTTGTTCACTTCCTCGAGCCATCATGCAGCTCGTTTGATTTTCTTTCTCGGCTCTCTTTATCATCTTCAATATATCCCTTGCAGATCTGCAACCAAGGAAACATGAATGAAGAGCTCGATTCGTCGCGGCCTTCATTAACTCTAGTGCTTTTTGATTTTCTGCACACATAGATCGATGCTTATCAGTCCATTTGGACTTTTTTTTTTGGTAATTTGTGAGGACCTTGTGAAATTAATTTCCACATATCCGGATCACTTTGTTTAACATAGGTATGCAGACTATTAAGCCACAACCTGAAATTAGTACCATTGAAAACCGGTGGATGAGCCATGGATATCGATACAAGAGTAAATCAAACAATAGACAAGCCCAAAAAGAACAGCACCTAAAAATATAATAGCAGGATCCTCTATAGATCATTGGATCTGATGAATCAAAGACCCGCTCTGATACCAATTGATGAGGTGCAAGGCCCGGATTCAGAGGGGGGGTGAATGAATCCCCGTTAAAAAATATTGCGAAAATATAAAAAACCCAACTAAGCAACACTCAGTGACCAACCTGGTCAACCAAACAACCTTAACTCAAGGAAGAAGATGATAACAGCAAGTAAGAGCGAAGGCACGCAGTCTCACTGAACAACCCAAATAACGCTGTAGGCTAACACACGAGTCAAGTGAGACAACCATCAACCATATAGCGCTCATGAAGCATCCTGCGAAGGGTGGTAGAAGATATGGAGTAGAACGCAAAAGCAAACCATAGAACACCAGGATTTTTAGGTGGTTCGGTCCACAGACCTACGTCCACCCCTCACTCCAAACCGGAGTGAGGCTTCCACTAGCAAAAGCTAGAACCCCAGACTCAGTCTGCAAACAGGTGCTGCCTAATAGCTTGACCAGGGGAACAACCTCCCCTCTTCCTCCAACCCGGAGGGCAACCCTAGTGACACACAATCACTAGAAACCAGAGACAAACGTCTCTCTTCCTCCAGACCAGGAGGGAACCCACAGGTAGCAACCACTACCTACAAACCCGGAGTCAGAGACTCCCTTCCTCTGAAACCCAGAGGGAACCACTAGTGACACACAGTCACTAGCAAACCGGAGAACATATCTCCCTTCCTCTGAAAGCTAGAGGGAACCACAAGTGACACCTAGTCACTTGCAAACCAGAGGTCACAGACCTCTCTTCCTCCACACCAGAGGGAACCACTAGTGACAGCCCGTCACTAGCAACCGGAGAACAAATCTCCCTTCTCCTGAGACCACAGGAGAAATCCCGATCTCAAACCAGAGAATTGGAAAACATAGTGATCAAATGAAAAGGAAAAAGAAATGATAAAACACAGCGACTGAAAGCTGTAAAGGATAATAACATAGATGTGGCTCCCATGGAGCTGACTGGCCTGGATTTGATCCACGGTCCAGTAGATAGATCTTCAATAAAGTCTTCTTTCTTCTTCTCCATGAACTCTCTCTCTCTCTTTTCTTCTTCTCTTTTTCTATTTCTTTTTCTGCTACTCTCTGCTTCACTGCCCCTCCTTTCTTTTATTTTCACTGTCTATTCTTCTCTCTGTTCTTCTTCTTCTTTCTCTCGTTCTTCTTCTTGACACTGGATCGTGCAGGCTCTCTCTATCTCTCTATCTCTTCTTCTCCTTTTTATTCTTCTGCTTTCTCTGCCTCTCTACTGCTCTCTTCTTCTACTTCAATCACGATCTCTCTCAGCACGATCTCTATCTTCTCCAGATGGAGAAGTCTTACATTTATAGCAGCAGCAGCTAGGGCGTGTGCAGGTCTTGTGCCCTCTTTGTCCAGAGATAACCTCAGATCATGTGCCAGGTGCCAACCTCAGATCACGTGCCCAAATATTTTTCTTCTCGAAGGATATACCTATCAATCAGTCATAAGAGGATATTAGAGAGATGTACAGAGTTGGTTCGAGAATGTGTAGACTTTGTATGCATTGAAAGGATTGTGCAGACTTTATCTTGAAGGATCCATATGCATATAGGAAAGTATGTACATTGACGATGAGTGCACAGGCAAGCTGTCAACGAGTGTACATACTTGTGATGAAAGATGCACAAATGCATATAGGGGAGTATGCAGAACGAATATGGATGCACTGACATGCCATTGAAGAATGTATACACTTGAGTGCGTGCGTGCTAGAACGATGTACAGACTTGCTTTTTACGTGCATGAGAAAATAATGTACATACTTGCTGTAATGAACGATGCCCAAATGCATAGTGTATGGACTTAGCGTGAATGCGAGAAGACGATGTATAGACTTGATGTATGCAGCGATAATGATGTATAGACATTGATTGCGTGCATGCTGCAAGGCACTGTATGGACTTTTGTGTGTGCGACCAGACAATGTATAGACGTTGGATGTGCTGGCAGACGATGTACATACTTGCATGAGACACTGGGTATGTTGAGACACAACATGAGACGCTAAGTGAGACACAACATGTGACCCAGAACTGCAAAGAATGTATAGACTTGTGTGTGCGGACAGATGATGTACATACTTGCATAAGACACAACATGAGATGCTAAGTGAGACAGATCTTATCATGCACTGACTTATCATTGAAGCAAATACTGAATGCTCAGGCATGTCGTCCACGGATGTACAGACTTTGAACGTGTGTAATGTGCAAACGTTGTGCAGACTTGCTGATGTGTAATGCAGTGTGCACAAGGTGAAGTATGCACAATAAAAATGAATGCACTGACATGCCGTCAACCATTGTATAGACTTTATGTTCAATATGCAGACGTTGTACAGACTTGCTAAGTCTGGAGTTAAGCATGAACGCACAATGCACAGACTATGCATGTGCATGTATGGACTCTGTATGCAATGCATGAGAGACACTTGCACTGACTTCCTATATGCTCAAGCAGGACTTTCATTTAGACAGAGATGTTCATGATATGCAAAGGACATGTGAGCAACCTTGCACGGACTTAAACATGAAATGCTGCTATGCACAGACTCTGATATATGCCTTGGACAAAAGTTGCTCAGACTTTTATATGCATATATTGTTCGATGAAATGCCATGCAAACAAGATCAATTCATATGCATACATAGATCTTAGTCATGTGTGCACAATGGCTTGCAACGAACAATGTACTGACTATGCCATGCTCACAGTTAATGCATGTAACAAGTACCGTATGAAGTAAACACATATGAAGACTAGCACTGACCTTCCATGTGCATGGACTTAACACATGCACCAACATTTCTGTACAAAAATTAACATATGCACAGATCTGAGAGTAGACAGAGCATTACCTGATCTGACTATGCACTGATCTTACCTGTCACTGGTTGACTTTTGACTTGAATTGACTTCCTTTTCATGACCCGTAAGTCAAAGTTGTTCTGTCAGTTTATCATAAATAGCAAGATTATATCATCAAGGATGTAAACATAATGAGGCATAATATTTGTCATCATCAAAACTCCAGAACCACAGGGGACACAACAACCATGATTTATTACTTTCATTATTAAAGGTATGAACTATGCATGCTAAGTTAGCCCTAGATAAATAAAACATGAAATATTCTAAGTACAATGCATGAAAATGACTGCAACTTGAGGGCTTTTACTCCTAATATCATGTTTAAGCCATTCATGAGATAACCTACCTTTGATCTGGGCTTTAGACTTTGAATTTACTGTTAGAAGTGGACCCTAGTTTCTGTTCGTTCAGAACCGAACCAGCAACTTCGTGTCCTTCTAACTTCTGATCCTCTTCACCTATGACCATGAAATTTGGAGGGTCAGAAGAGGGTACTAACAGGAACAAATAACTCTAAAGAACCCCTATATAATTACCTCGTTTAGGGCTTCTAACTTTCTGTTCAATCTGGCCCGGTCACACAGGTTCCTGAGTTGCTTGTACCGAACCAACGACTTTGGATGCCTCTAACTCATGGTGGGCTTGATCTCCTAGAACGAAATTTTGAGGGCAGTTAGACCTTAGTATTATGAACCAAATATTCTAAAGAACCTGCCTCATAAAATGCTTCCTTACCTTAGTTCCACGCGAGCCAAACGTAAGGGTCGCTCAGATTGAACCTTAGGTCTATTTATAGGGTTTAACTAGGGTTTCATGGATTTGGACAAACCTAGAGTCCAGATTAGGAGTAGAGTTAATCCTTAAAGAGTTCTAGAGAGTCTTCCATGCCAGGTAGCTTCGATCTAAAGTGATTAGGTCATCCAAGTTCCAAGCTTTTCATATTTTTTTCCATTCACAGAACTGGGGTTTCCTAGCGGTCTAGCTAGGACCATTTCTTGACTCAAGCGGTCGCCTGATAAACCATTTTTATCCTTGGACGCCGAATTTTAAATACTTCAAACTCTTGGTTATATATCTGTATATTTATCTTCTAATTAGTATATTTATCCTCTAAATTTTGTAAATAGCCTATTTTATGCTTCTAGAATGTGGTCCAAACCTTATGGGCTTGGTTCTGGGGTTAATTAAAAAGGCCAAGTCCATTACCAGTTATAAGGCCTTAATATTTAATTAATTGATTCGTTTATCCATTAAGCTAAGATTAATTCATTTTAATTTCTCAAAAAATTTTAAATTTACTTCATATAAAATTCTGGGGTATTACACCCTCCACCACTTAGGAGAATTTGGTCCCCAAATTCCAAATATGATTTTTATGGAGAGTGTACTTATAGTTGAACAGCTCGGAAAATCTCCTGCGCATGGCTTCTTCCGTTTCCCATGTAGCGTCTTGATCCGATCCTTTGTTCCACCAGATTTTTACCATAGGAATGGTTTTATTTCGAAGCTGACACACCTCTTGATCAATGATTTTGTAAGGCTTTTGTTCGTACGTCAAATCTTTTTGAATCTCCAAATTGTCATAAAACATAATGTGGAATGGATCAAAGACATATTTCTTTAATATAGAGACATGGAATACATCGTGAACTCCTATCAACTGCAGACGTAATGCTAGACGATACGCCACTTCTCCTACTCTTTCAAGAATTTCGAAAGGTCCGATGAATCTCGGCATAAGCTTGCCTTTAATACCAAACCTGCGAATACCACGACCAGGGGAAACCTTGAGAAATACATGATCTCACATTTAAAATTCCAAGTCTCACCTTCGGCTATCAGCATAGGACTTTTGTCTATGTTGGGCCATCTTGAGTCTCTCTCATATCACTTTCACCTTGTCGGTTGTATCTCGAACCAGATCTGGGCCTAGAATCTATTTTTCCCCGACCTCATCCCAACATACAGGTGTACGGCAACTTCTGCCATATAATGCCTCAAACGGTGCCATTTGAATGCTAGCTTGGTAGCTATTGTTATAAGCAGATTCCACTATAGGTAAATGATCGTGCCAGCTTCCACCGAAGTCTATAACACACGCCCTTAGCATATCTTCCACCACCTGATTGGTCCTTTCGGTTTGTCCATCAGTTTGTGGATGAAATGCAGTGCTAAAATTCAATCGGGTCCCCAAAGAATGTTGCAGACGCTTCCAAAATTGTGAAGTAAATCGAGGATCTCGATCGAAAATAATAGTGACAGGGACACCATGTAACTTAACAATCTCCTTTATGTATAAGGCAACCAGGATATCCACAGACCATCGACTTTTAATAGATAGAAAATGAGTCGATTTTGTTAAACGGTCTATGATCACCCATATTCCATCATGTCCACCTCTTGATTTAGGCAGTCCCATGACAAAATCCATCCTTATACTCTCTCATTTCCATTCCGAAATTTCCAAGGGATGTAGTTTTCCTGTGGGTCTTTGATGTTCTACCTTAATCTGTTGACAAGTGAGGCAACGTGACACATAGTCCGCTACTTCCCTTTTCATATTGGGCCACCAATAATTCCTTTTGAGGTCTTGATACATCTTGGTAGCACTAGGGTGAATGGCGTACTTAGATTTATGAGATTCTTCTAGGATCAATTTCTTAGTATCTACATGATCCGATATACAAACTCGTCCCCTGAATAATAATCTTCCATTATTTGCAATAGAGAAATCCAGCCGTTGTTCCATATTGGCTTTGATCTCCAATAACACAGGGTCATTATCTTGGAGTTTGACAAGATCTTTTATTAATGATGGTTGTGCCCGGATATTGGCTATAAAGCAATCCTCTTTCTTCTTCATATCAACGTCTACATTCAACTGAGAAAATTTAGAAATAAGATTGGTCATACCTTTCATGAGACTTGATAGCTTTCCCATCGATTTCCTGCTGCGCGCATCAGCAACAGCACTCGCCTTGCCAGGATGATATTGTATAGCAAAATCAAAGTCCTTAAGGTACTCCAACCATCGCCTTTGCCTCATATTTAGTTCTTTATGAGAGAATAGATATTTCAAGCTCTTATGGTCTGACTAGACCGTGCATTTTTCTCCATAAAGGTAGTGACGCCAAATCTTCAAGGTAAATACAACAGCAGCCAGTTCCAGATCATGAACATGATAGCTTTCTTCATGTCGCTTCAACTATCTTGAAGAATAGCAAATCACCTTACCATTCTGCATAAGTATACAACCTAGACCAATGCCAGATGCATTGGTATAAACTTCAAATCCACCACCTTCTATGAGAAATGTCAGTATAGGTGCCGTGGTGAGATGCTCTTTAAGGGCTAAGAAATTTTCTTCACATTCCTTTGTCCACTCAAAAGGATTTTCTTTCCTAGTGAGTCTTGTTAAAGGAGCGGCGATTTTGGAAAAATCCTCAATGAATCACCTATAATAACCAGCCAGGCCAATGAAACTCCAAACTTCAGATACGGTGTTTGGTCGGCTCCAGTTTTTAACAGCTTCAACCTTAGAAGGATCTACTACAATGCCTTCTTTAGAAATGATATGGCCAAGGAAAGAGACCTCCTTAAGACAAAATTCACATTTGTTTAACTTAGCATAATGTTGGTGTTCCCGCAAGGTTTGCAAGGCAACCCTTCGATGTTCCTCATCTGCCTCCTTTATCTTTGAATAGATGAGGATATCGTCATTGAATACGACCACAAATTGGTCAATATAAGGCCTGAACACATTATTCATCAGTTGCATGAATGCAGCAGGTGCATTAGTTAAACCGAACGACATAACCATAAATTCATAATGTTAGTATCGGCTTCGAAAAGTCGTCTTGTGAATGTCTTCATCCTTGACCCTTAGTTGATGATAGCCTGACCTGAGATCGATCTTGGAGAAGTACTCCGCGCCAGAAAGTTGGTCAAACAGCTCATCAATACGCGGCAGTGGGTATTTGTTCTTCATGGTGAGTTTATTCAACTGCCGGTAGTCAATGCATAATCTGAGGGTGTTGGATTATGTGGAATGTCAAACTAGAGGGGAGGGGTGAATAGGTTGACCCTTTAAAAAAAATTCTACGCACGATCACACACGAATTATGGTGCAGAATGATAGAGATAAAATCAATAACTAAACAGCAATGAGAATCGTGCCTAATCAAACATCTAACGAAGGGAGCATAATAAGAGAAATCAAACCACTCAGTGTACGTAGATTTTTATGGTGGTTCGGTCTCCCAGTGGAGGCCTACGTCCACCCCTCACTTAACCAGTGAGGATCCCTGCTGAGCTTTACAGCTTAGCTACACCGAGGAAAAAGCTTCCTCACATACATCGCTGAGCATTATAGCTTGGCTTAACCAGTGAAACAAATTCTCTATCCCGCTGACAAACAGCTTGCAGGCAACACGCCCAATTTCCCTTGATCCAAGCACAGTCTGTTGGATCAACCCCCTCCCTCTACTCAAACCAGTACGAGGGAGAAACAGTATAATAGAGTCCAGAATGGAAAGACAAATAACAAAACAAAATCACTTAGTAAAAGAAAGAATAAACTCAGATCTATGAAGCAGCCTAAGCTTGGCCTTGAATCCATAAATCTGGAGGAAGAAGCTTCAATGATCGTTTGGTCTTCTTCTTCCAAAATGTAGACGAGCTTCACAAGGAACGCTGCTTCTGGATCTCCCAACTGTCTTCAGCAGATCGACATCAGGAGGAAGATCAACTCGATGTTTTTCTCATGGTTCTTTTTCTCAGCCCCTATCTTCATCACACTTCGAAAAACTCCTACTCCTTCTGCAATTTCGCAAGCATTCCCGCGCTCATTTCCAGATCCATGCATATATGCATCTAGTGGGCCCCAACCAGATTTTCTGGTTAGCCCTGTGACTGCACGTGTAGAGCCTTCTGGAGTCGAGAGGGAAAAAGCATATCGCAATCACTTTTGGGCTGATGTGGCCTTTGACGTCACTTGTGACTGAGGTCCACCCAACTGATCTCGGAAGTTCCCGTAGGCGTCAACCCATTGAGTCCACAGGGTTGACGCAGCCTTGAGATCTATCATCTGTCTTGATAGTAAAGCAGGATGCGTTGACGCATGGGGTTGCTGCGTCAACCCACTTACCTGTCCCTGAGCTGAAATCACAACACTCTGACTTGCTGCGTCGACGCTGTCATGCAATAGCGTTAACTCACTGAGGCATTCCAGTAAGCCATTAGCTCTGCCTCTTTAACTGTTGCGTCGACGCTACTCTATTGTGGCGTTGACGCAGTGGAATAACCTGTGAAGGTCTCTGCTTCAGAATATGATGAGTTGACGTTGCTTGCATCGTGGAGTTAACGCTGTGAGAGATATCAGTGAAGGCTTCTTCAACTGATGCGTGGACGCTTTAAGCTCCAAGCGTCGACTCTGTTCCTTTCTTGCAATAAGAATGAAATCAAGTGGAATCATTACTAAATCAAGAATTAATTCAACATCTTGGGTTGAATACTACATTCACATTTCATGGTTGTCATTATCAAAATCAGGGGCACAACAATCTCCCCCTTTTTGATGATGGCAACTATGATGTGAATGCCATTGCATCTAAACAAGCATGTATTTATTAAGATTAAACAAGAAGGTTCTGATCAATAGGAATTCAACTCAATGACTGAAACATACATCAATTTTGCCATTCATTTAAGTCCATGGATTTACATACATCAACAAGAAATTTTTAGTCAATCAACATATATGATGTAGATGCAATGCAGCCCTAGTCTAGACTCTAACTTGAGCTTGAGCTCTCATGTCTCTCCCCCTTTGACATCATCAAGAAGGGGAGTAGATGAGGAAGAGTGAAGAACAGTTGCAGACACAACATCCAGCTGATGCTGAAGCTGAGCAATCGATTCTGCCATAGTATCCATCCGGTCAGAGAGCAGCTGATCTCTATCCACCATATGCTTGTGATATTCTTTGACCTTGGTAGACATACCATCAAACCAGTTATGTAGAATTTTAAACAGATAGTCCACCTGGGCTTTCTTCTGAGTACCAAATTCAAGTGCAGAGGAGGATGCTTCAGTTGGTGGAGGACAGTATACATCACGCTGATCTTCAATGGTGGGTGGGAAATTTTCTTTCAGAATGTGCAGCACATCCACCACTTCATCACCGACCAAGGTGGTTCTTTCAAACAATCTAGTGATGTCCTGACCAAAAGAGGTAATCTTGTCAAACAAGGCTTGAACTTGTGCACTGAATTCATTGTTCTTGTCAATCAGGGTGGAATATTTCAAGTTCAGCTTGGACTGATTTTCTCTGACATCATAGTTGTACGTCTGTACACTTTGTATCCTGTGCAAACATTGTTGGTTCATGTTCTATAAATTGCGCAAGACTGTGCCAGCTTTCTGACATGCTTGAAGAAGGGATTCCATAAATTCATGAAGCTTCTTGTCGGACTTGTATTTGTCATGAGTAAATTTCTCCCATCTGCTGTCTATCTTCTGCTCAAGGTGTGATAGCCTCAAATTCACTGTGGAACTTAGGTGCATTATTGAGGAGTCAATACTCTTGAATTTCATTTCCAGAAAATGAATGAATGTGGGATGGATGTTCAAAAAATTAGTCTGAAAGTTGTCTGGAATCTCCTCAGAAGTAGATCCATGTCCCCTTGGTGGTGAGGGTGCTGGAAGAGGACCTTGGACTATGACAATCTCTCTTGAAGCAACAGGAGCCACAGGTGTATCATCCTGGACATTATAGTTATCTGGAAAAGTGTTGAAGTCTTGGTCATCCATTCTGGCTGAACTAGCTTCAGGTACATCTGCCCGAGCTTCTGTTCTGTCCATTCTGTTTAAACTGGCCTCTTGCTGAGATTGATTGTCAGGTCTTGCTTCAGGATCAGTCTCCACTGAGGTGGGCATTGGTTTTTGACTTGGCAGGATCCTGACTGGTTGTCCATTGATAATTTTAAATCCCATGAACTTCTGTATGTAAGAGAGGGAGTATACATTTCCTTGAGGGATAATCAGTTTCTTCTCAGAACCAAAATCCACTCCAACTTTTCAAAAAATGGCAGTCAATGGGGCAGCATAAGGGAGTGTTCTAGATTGGGTCAAGCAAGAACCCATAGTCTGAATGACTACATCTGATAGTGAAATGTGAATCCTTTTCAGCATACAGTAGAGTAAAAATCTTTGCATCTTAGTGACCCGTTCCCTACCACTACTCTGAGGTGTGATCATGGATGTGCACATATGGTGGAGTAGTCTATTTAAAGGAGGGAACTGATTTGCTTTAAGACTTGATAAGTATGTTTCCCTTATGACTGTAGGATCACTAGGCTGTTCAGTCAGGAGAGCAAAGGCTTCATGTTCATCAAACTCAAAGCTATGTAGCTGAACCCCATTCATGGGAATTTTCCAAGCTTTGGCAAACAATTTATTTGTCAATTCGAAACTAACATTCTTGACAGATGATGAAAGTTTCAGAATATGAGGTTCATACTTCAAATTGTGATAGAATTCTCGGACCATGGTAGAGTAATAGACCTTATGAGTTGTAACGAAAGACCACCAGCCCTGATAATCCAAGGTAGGAAATAGTTGCGGAAAAACTTCAAGCAATTCATGGTCGCTAGCAACAATATACCGTGAAATAAGAACTTTCAGAGGTTCTTCCACGTTGATGGTAAGAGAGGGATCAGAAGACCTTGCATGAGAGTTTTCTGCACCTTTCTTTCTCGTCGCAGCACCTAAAGATGGAACCAACTCTTCTGTCCGGACATTTGATACCTTTCTCTTTTTGGTTGGCGGGCTGGGATGAAGACTGCGTTTTCGAAGAGGTAACGCTATCTCTTTGCCTTTCCGTTTCCTTGGAGCTGAAGGAGACGGTTTCTCTGGTGAGGGATCTGCCAAGCTCTTGTCTTTGCCCTTTTTCCTTGCTGCCTTTGTCCTTGACGGCGGGCTTTTCTCTTTTCCTTGTTGTGGAGCTGACACAGACGGTGTTTCCTTCATCGTATATTTGGTACGAGGCTCAATCCTACCCGTAGCAAAGATGGGATCTCTCTTATGGAGACCCTTCTTGTTCTTCCCCTTATTCTGTTGTTCCGGAGGCGCCATGGCAGCGAGAGACAAATGGGAACATGAAGGGTGAAGATTGAGAGAAAGAACGGAAGAAGCAGGGTGGAAACCCACTAGGTTTTTGAAAGAGCCGGAGGCGACTGCAGCGTTGACGCTGTGGGGTTTTATATAAGAAGACCATTCACTTTTCGAATCAAAAAGGGTACACCGGTTCACTGTGCTGAACCGGAATAGGATGTAAGTGAAGTAAGTAGATGACTACGTTGACGCTGTAAGGCACTGCGTCGACGCCACCAAAGTAAACTAGTGTAAAGTGGACAGTAGATAGTGAAGTCCCACAGTATTTAGGCGTTCTTAAGATAAAGAAGTTGTGAAGAGATGAAATGACATTCAAGGATTTTTAATCGATAACATTCAAGTTCCCCTATAAGGTATTATGATGAGAGATTATGAGAGCCCTAAATCCATATAACGATGGGGAGTAAGATAATCTTAAGACTTTGAGAAAAATCCTTGAATAAGAAGAGCATGATTATGGAATGAGGATTGAACAATTTTCACACATGGAACTTTCTCAAATCATATCCCTAGAAGGTTCAATTTCAAGATACCCTTATGGTTGTGAAATTAACATGAATTGAGGATAAACTCAAAAGGATTTTATTTTTGAGCTTCAGGTAAACCCCATATGAACATTGATAATTTTTATTTTTCAACAGTTGCAGTCAAGTATAGCTAGCCTTTTGACACAGGTGCACATGTTTATCAGACACCAGAGTCCCCGGCTACTTAGCATAGCTTACTATTCTGCATACCTGAAACAGAGTTGGCAACTCACATCATGACATGGCTTGTAGCACTTCATTGGTGCATGAAGGTAGTTTCTCAGTGGAAAGTAACCATTGCTCTGCACTGAATTATTTTTCTTTTAAAATAGAGGTAACATCCCACATCATGACATGCTCATTTGCACTTCATAGGTGCATAGAGACAGTTTCTTAGTGAAGACTTGCCATTGCTCTACAATTTAGGATATGAATCATTGTATATATAGGGTATGTTTCTTAAGCTTTTATTAACCCTGAACAGAGTTTAAGAACAATACGGATGTTAAATTCATTTTGCACAAAGGTCTCTTTACTATTGATCATAATAGTTCAAGAAATGAGGAGTTCTTAGTTTTATTAAATGGTTCTGGACCTATTCCATATGCACAGCACTTTAGCGTTCACGAATTTTTATCGTTCAAAGAACAGAAGATTTATAAAACTCCAACCATTAATATAGCCTAGAGACACTCAATAATAATCATCACATCTTATAAGGGAATTATCATTTTAGCTCCCCCTGAATCTATGGCATCAATTCACATTTCAGATTTCAAGAAACTTCCTTCATACTCAAGATTGAGTGGTTCTTCACTACAAGTTGAAACACTTAATGTGGAAGCAACAGGATTGACGAGAAGTTGAGATGACAAGCTGAGGTACTCGAAGATTTCAATAGACGACAAGTTGATACCACTTGGCCAAAACATCAATGAATAGACTTGAAATGCTTGAAGGCCACAGGACAGTGTATAGACTTGGAAGCTAACTGAGTGTACATACTTCGTGTGAAGGATAGAGTGTATAGACTTGAACACTTATTGATCGAGTATATAGACTTGAAGCTTTGGAAACGAGTGTATAGACTTCAAAAGATGAAACACTGTACAGACTTTGATGCACAAGCAATGTATAGACTTCAAGATGCCAACAGACAGTGACTGTGCAGACTTGTTTTGAACCAAGCACATTGTATAGACTCGCAATGCAGAAGCTGATGTATAGACTTGGTTGTGCTGTGCAGACGATGTGCAGACTTGTAAAATAGTGCAACGGATTGTACAGACTTAGAGTGAAGACAATGCAATGTATAGACATTGATGGACATATGCATTGTATGGACTTAACGACCCAACCGATGTATAGACTTAGAAACAACAATAAAGCAAGTGTGTACAATGTGAGAGAGTGTATAGACTTGTACAGTGCTTCCAATGCATAGACTTGCTATGGATGTATGGACTTTGAAGATGCAAGCGATGTACAGACTTGGGGAATGTCTAGACTCTGAAGAAATGAGGCGATGTGCAGACTTTGAGGTTCGCAGTGGATGTATAGACTTGGATGCCCAGCGCCAATATAGAGAAGGATATGTGAGATCCAAACTTCAGAGCTGCAGTACTCTTCTGAATACATCCAATCAATTCCAGCAACAGTTTTCAGAAAAATTTCGTCAGTGCGTTGACTCAACCTGATGACTGTGTTTACTCACTCAACCAATCAGATCAATTTTCAGTCTGTTTCCAGAAGATGTTTTTCAGTGTTAACTCAATCTCATAAACCAATCTTCAGATACCCAGACAGCTGACTCTAACAGAACGGAATTGCACTCCTTAGCATGTAAAGTCTGATGCAAACTAACCCTCCATTTATTCATGACAGATAGTATGAATGAAAATGCCATTGTTGACATGATGGGTTTTTATTCATGATAGGTTTTTATTCAACATGAGTTATTAAGCAGATAAGCTTAAAACTAAACTCCCCCTAAATCTGTGAGTTATTTAGAAAATAGAAATTTGAAACTCAAGCAGGACGTGCAATCAATTTATTTTTAGGCAAAGTTATTCAGACAAGTTTCATGGAAGAATTCAAGCAATCAATTTAGGCAACAGAATGAGGATTGCACAGACCAAGCTCTCTCCTAAGACAAGAGAATCTTTCATTATTCAGTGGCTTGGTGAAAATATCAGCAAGTTGATGTTCAGAGTCTACAAAGATCAATTTAAAGCTACTCTTATTTACTTCATCTCGCAAGAAGTGATGCCTTATTTCGATATGTTTGGTTCTAGAGTGTTGGATGGGATTTTTTGCCAGGTTAATGGCACTTGTGTTATCACACAATATTGGGACACAACCAAGATCAGTTTGATAATCCTGGAGTTGGTGTTTGATCCACAACACTTGAGTGCCACACCTCCCTGCAGCGACATATTCTGCCTCTGCAGTGGATAGTGCCACTGAGTGTTGTTTCTTGGATGCCCAAGAAACCAAACACCCTCCCAAAAATTGGCAATAGCCACTTGTGCTTTTCCTGTCAAGTTTGCATCCAGCATAGTCTGCATCTGAGTATGATACCAGATCAAAAGTATAAGATGCAGGATACCAAATCCCTAAGTCTCGAGTTCCAGCAAGGTATCGAAAAATACGCTTGATAGAAGTCAAGTGGGATTCTCTAGGATCAGACTGAAACCGAGCACACATACAAACACAAAATTGGATGTCTGGCCTAGATGCAGTAAGATAAAGGAGTGATCCGATCATACCTCGATAAATTTTTGTATCTACTTTTGTACCTTTCAGATCTGCATCCAAACTTGTATTGGTGCTCATGGGTGTGCTGATTGCCTTAAGATTCTCCATCTGATATTTCTTCAAAAGTTCGGAGACATACTTTGCCTGATTGATGAAGCATCCATCTTGCTTTGGGTGATTTGAAGACCTTGAAAAAATTGAAGCTCACCCATTAGACTCATCTCAAATTCTGTGGTCATCAAATTTATGAAACCCTCACACATGCTAGGTTTAGTGGAACCAAAAACTATATCATCAACATAGATTTGAACCAGAATAATGTCATTATTTCTCACCTTGGTAAATAGAGTTTGGTCCACTTTACCTCTTGAATATCCTTTCTCAGTGAGGTATGAGCTGAGTCTATCATACTATGCTCGAGGTGCCTGTTTTAGCCCATAGAGGGCTTTGTCTAATCTGTAAACATGGTCAGGGTAATCTATTGATTCAAAACTAGGAGGTTGTTCAACATACACCTCTTCTTTTATTAACCCGTTGAGAAATGCACTTTTTACATCCATTTGATGAAGTTTTATTCCATGACAACATGCATATGCAAGTAATAATCTGATGGCTTCTAATCTTGCTACTGGTGCAAAGGATTCTTCAAAATCAATGCCAAATTCTTGGTTATATCCTTGTGCGACCAGTCTTGCTTTATTTCTTATCACAATTCCATTTTCATTTTGCTTGTTTCTAAAGACCCATTTAGTTCCAATTACTGAAAGTTCATTAGGTCTTGGCACAAGGTGCCACACTTTATTTCTTTTGAATTGATTTAATTCCTCATGCATTACATTTATCTAGCAATCATCTTTCAGGGCATCATTTAAGTTTTTTGGTTCAATTTAAGATATAAGAGCTAAGTTGTCCATTTCTTCAATGATTCTAAAACGAGATCTAGTTCTGGTAGGATCATGCAGATTACCAATAATGCTTGATAGAGGATGGTCTTTTAGCATTCTAACATTGGTCAAGGAGTAACCTTCATAGATATCTGCATTACCTCTAGTACTTGATTCTGCTAGATCCTCATTTGACCTTGGCTCTTCCTCTTGAGTGTGTTGTTCTTCCTTTTCTTCAAGAAACTCACCATCATCTTTGTCCCTACAAGATAGTTCATTTTCAGATTTGACATCCATTTCATCAAAGATGATATGAGGAGATTCTTCAACGGGTTGAGTTTTAATGTTCAGGACTCTATAGGCCCTAGAGTGATTTGAATAGCCTAGAAATATGGCTGGTTCACTCTTAGGTTCAAATTTATCTAAGTCCCGTTTGTTATTATTTTGAACAAAGCATTTAGATCCAAAAACTCTGAAGTGGATAACAGATGGTTTCTTACCTTTCAACAGCTCATATGGAGTCTTTTTGGACATAGGTCTTACCATTGCCCGGTTTACAATGTAGCAAGCTGTGTTTACAGCCTCTGCCCATAGCTTCCTTGGGAGTTGTCCTTCAATCAACATGGTCCTAGCCATTTCAACAAGAGTTCTGTTTCTTCTTTCCACCACTCCATTCTGTTCAGGAGTTCTTGGAGATGAGAATTTGTGAGATATTCCCATTATCCTGCAAAAATCATCAAATTCTGAATTTTCAAATTCTCCTCCATGATCTGACATGATAGATGAGATAGTGTACTTACCATCCTACTGAACTTTCCTGAAGAATACCTGAAATTCTTCAAATGCATCATTCTTGTGTGTTAAAAAGAACACCCAAGTAAACCTAGAAAAATCATCTACCAAAACGAATCCATATTTATTGCCACTTAAACTTGATGTTCTTGTGGGTCCAAACAAGTCCATGTAAACAAGTTCAAGAGGTCTAGAAGATTGGTTTTCATTTCTGGATTTAAATGACTTCCTAGTATGCTTGCCTTGAGTGCATGCATTACAGATTTTGTCATTTTTCTTAAATGAAACATTTGGCAGACCGTTTACCATGTTGAATTTGGCTAACTTATGCATGACACTATAGCTAGCATGTCCTAATCTGCGATGCCACAGCCAAGCCAGTTCACTTTTATTCACATCTAGACAAAGATTGTCATGTGCAGGATCATCTAGATCTACCATGTACATGTTATTTATTCTTTTTCCAGAGAATTTCACACTTTCAGACTGCTTTTCAATAATAGTGCATGCATGGGAATCAAACACAACTTTGTGCCCCCTATCACACAGTTGGCTTATGCTTAGAAGATTGTATTCCAATCCTTCAACCAGCAACACATCATCAATAGAGTTCAGGAGAGTTTTACCAACTTTACCTTTTCCAATTATTTTACCTTTATTGTTTCCCCCAAAAGTGACATGTCCTCCTTCTTTCTCAACTAGGAGATAGAATTTTACCTTATCGCCCGTCATGTGCCTTGAGCAACCGCTGTCGAGGTACCATCTGTTGTGTACAGCTGCAAGGCACTCCTGTAGGTCACATCAACCAAGAGATTTTGGAACCCAAATACACTTGGGTCCAATCAGACCATATGATTACGTCAAATAAGACAGCATACTTTTGGGAATCCAGATCTGTTGTGTTGAGGGTTTTCGAGATGTGGGGTTCATAGATTTGAGATTCTTTTGATTGGATTGAGGTACCTTTTGGAATGACCTCTTTGAACCATTTCTGTTATTAGAGAAGTATGAGGTGTTGTTCTTATTTTTATTCCAGTAGTTATTGTGACTCCAAGAATCATTGGGGAACTTAGGGTGTGAAGTTCTGTATGAATAATGAGCTCTAGATGGCATGAAGGTTTGCTGCGTAGACCCTGTAACATGATAGCGTTGACTCATCCAGTAAGTCTTTCTGTCATAAGGGTTCAGGTACATAGGGTGCGTTGACGCACTGAAGTGGCTACGTCGACTCATTCTCATGTTTCTCAAGGAGTGCCCACTGGGGAAGGGTGTATGCGTTGACGCAGCGCGGACACTGCGTTGACGCGCCCAAGGATTTGATCTAACGTTGTTTCTGTAAAACCCTTGGTACATGGGATGAGTGGACGCATGATGCTCAGTGTGTTGACGCATCTGTTGGGTACCAGTCCTATGACTCCATGAATTTCTATGTTCTTGATGCTGGGTTGATGAGCTAGGGTCTATGGGCTGACCTGAGGATTTTCTTCTGAACTTGGGCACATTTTTATGATGCTTGGCATTAAGGGTATCATGCATTTTCTCTTTGCCCTTTTCTTTTCTGATCTCATTTGTTTGTTTTCCTTCTCCCTGATTTTCCTCACAAGACTCCTTTTCATCCATTTGACTTTGCTCAGAAATACCCTGTTCAGACACAAAAGTTATAAATCTAGTTCCTAGTTCCTTCTTCTTGGTTGGATTATAACCAAGTCCTTCTTTTCCAAAATTACTTCTCATTCCCATTACAGCTTCAAGATTATTTTTACCTTGAGTTAATTTCTCAAGAGAGGCTTGTTTACTTGAATTTTCATCTTCCATTTTCTTCAAGTTTTCTTGGAGTTCCTGATTCACTCCTTGAACTGCTTCATATTTTTCTTTAGCAATTTTTGCATCACTCTCCAATTTTTGCATTTTGAGTTTTAGGTCATCCTGAGTTTTCAGCCAGAATTCATTTTCCCTTTTCATCTCTATTACTTGATCTCTATATTCGTCATTTTCACAAAGAGATTTTCTTAAACTGACATTTTCAGCTTCTAAGCACTTGATTTTATCATTTAATGAGTTCTCCTGACTAGTCAGAATTTTCTTCTTCTTGAGTGATTTATTCTCTTTCTTTACAAGATCATATTTATCTAGCAGTTCATTAAATGCTTCTTCCCAATCACTACAAGAGAAATTTTCAGAAGAAGATGTTACCTCCTCATTATCATCTCCCTTAGCCATGAAGCACAACTTAGCATCACTCTCTTCTTCAGAAGTACTTTCTTCTTCATCTTCATCTTTCTCCTCGTCACTCCATGTGCTTATCATGGCCTTTGGTTTCTTGTTCTTCCATTTCAGTTGTGCTTTCTTCACATTCTCTGGACATTCGGATTTGATGTGACCTTGTTTCCTGTATTGGTAACAAACAACCTTGTCAGATTTCCTAGAGTTTTCTGATTTGAACTTAGAACTTTTTCTTACCTCTGGTCTTCTGTAACTTCTAAATTTACCTTCCTTCCTTAGAAACTTCTTGAATTTTCTGGTGAGCATTGCTATCTCACCTGAGTCACTTTCTGAGGTAGATGAGTGACTGTCATCAGAACTCTTCTTGCTGCTTGGTCCTGCCTTCAATGCAAGAGGTTTTTTCTTTTTCACATCCTCATCTGCCCTTTTGAGATTCAGCTCATAAGCCATTAGTGATCCGATAAGTTCATCAGGAGTAGTGGTAGGAAGGTTCCTAGATTCCTCAACAACAGTGGCCTTGGTGTGCCAAACTGGAGTTAGGGATCTAAGAATTTTCCTGACCAACTCATAGTCAATGTAGGCCTTTCCCAGACCTCTCAGACCATTCACTAATAAGGTTAATCTAGCATATATTTCAGAAATGTTTTCCTCTGGTTTCATTCTAAAAGCTTCATATTCTGAAATTAACATATTGGCTTTCGTCTCTCTTACCTCTGACGTACCTTCGTAGATGACTTGGAGTTTATCCCACATTTCCTTGGCACTAGAACATGAGGAAATTTGTGAAAACTCCATGTGGTGCAGTGAGCATTGCATAATGTTCACGGCTTGCCAATTAACATTGGACTTCCAGATCTGCTCCTTCACCCACAATTCTTCATCCCCTTCTATCTGATATGGTCCCTTGCTCACGACTTTCCAAATCTCATGGTCCTGAGCTCTCAGAAATACCTGCATCCGATTTTTCCAGTACGCATAGTTAGTGCCATCAAAGAAGGGTGGCCTATTTACCGCATACCCTTCGGGCATGAGTCCCTTGTTTTCCATTCCACAGAATCTCTCTGGGTTGTAAGACCCTTGACAAGAGAGCCGAGCTTTGATACCACGTGTTGGATTAGGTGGAATCTAAAACTAGAGGGGAGGGGTGAATAGGTTAACCCTTTAAAAGAAATTCTACGCACGATCACACACGAATTATGGTGCAGAATGATAGAGATAAAATCAATAACTAAACAGCAATGAGAATCGTGCCTAATCAAACATCTAACGAAGGGAGCATAATAAGAGAAATCGAACCACTCAGTGTACGCAGATTTTTATGGTGGTTCGGTCTCCCAGTGGAGGCCTACGTCCACCCCTCACTTAACCAGTGAGGATCCCTGTTGAGCTTTACAGCTTAGCTGCACTGAGGAAAAAGCTTCCTCACATACATCGCTGAGCATTACAGCTTGGCTTAACCAGTGAAACAAATTCTCTATCCCGCTGACAAACAGCTTGCAGGCAACACACCCAATTTCCCTTGATCCAAGCACAGTCTGCTGGATCAACCCCCTCCCTCTACTCAAATCAGTACGAGGGAGAAACAGTATAATAGAGTCCAGAATGGAAAGACAAATAACAAAACGAAATCACTTAGTAAAAGAAAGAATAAACTCAGATCTATGAAGCAGCCTAAGCTCGGCCTTGAATCTAGAAATCTGGAGGAAGAAGCTTCAATGATCGTCTGGTCTTCTTCTTCCAAAATGTAGACGAGCTTCATAAGGAACGCTGCTTCTGGATCTCCCAACTGTCTTCAGCAGATCGACATCAGGAGGAAGATCAACTCGCTGTTTTTCTCGTGGTTCTTTTTCTCAGCCCCTGTCTTCTTCACACTTCGAAAAACTCCTACTCCTTCTACAATTTCGCAAGCATTCCCGCGCTCATTTCCAGATCCATGCATATATGCATCTAGTGGGCCCCAACCAGATTTTCTGGTTAGCCCTGTGACTGCACGTGTAGAGCCTTCTGGAGTCGAGAGGGAAAAAGTAGATTGCAATCACTTTTGGGCTGATGTGGCCTTTGACGTCACTTGTGACTGGGGTCCACCCAACTGATCTTGGAAGTTCCCGTAGGCATCAACCCATTGAGTCCACAGGGTTGACGCAGCCTTGAGATCTATCATCTATCTTGATAGTAAAGCAGGATGCGTTGATGCATGGGGTTGCTGCGTCAACCCACTTACCTGTCCCTGAGCTGAAATCACAACACTATGACTTACTGCGTTGACGCTGTCATGCAATAGCGTTAAGGCACTGAGGCATTCCAGTAAGCCATTAGCTCTGCCTCTTTAACTACTGCGTCGACACTGCTCTATTGTGGCGTTGACGTAGTGGAATAACCTGTGAAGGTCTCTGCTTCAGAATATGATGAGTTGACGCTGCTTGCATCGTGGAGTTAACGCTGTGAGAGATATCAGTGAAGGCTTCTTCAACTGATGCGTGTACGCTTTAAGCTCCAAGCGTCGACTCTGTTCCTTTCTTGCAATAAGAATGAAATCAAGTGGAATCATTACTAAATCAAGAATTAATTCAACATCTTGGGTTGAATACTACATTCACATTTCATGGTTGTCATTATCAAAATCAGGGGCACAACAGAGGGAACCGTCCATCTTCTTGGCAAATAAGACTGGTGCACCCCAAGGGGATGTGCTAGGTCGTATGAAGCCTTTTTCTAGCAGCTCCTGAAGTTGCTTCTTTAGTTTCTTCAATTCCGTAGGAGACATCCTGTAAGGAGCTATTGACACTAGTGCTGCACCCGGTGCGAGTTCGATAGTGAAGTTAACCTCCCTTTCGGGCGGTAAACTGGGCAACTCCGAAGGAAAGATATCAGGAAACTCCTGAACTATAGGGATTTCGTTTATCTGGGTTTTCTTTAGACTCGGTAACTACTATGAAGTACTGCGATCAATGACACCCAAGAGGGGGGGTGAATTGGGTGATAACAAATTTTAAGAAAACTTTTGGCTTTTTACAAAATATGTGATAAACAATAATTAGCAATTGAAAACTAATTAACCAATTCTCTCAATCTTTCTGTTCCCACATGAGCATACAATGAAAACAATCAAACCACACAAATAACACACAATGCACAGCGATTTTTAAGATGGTTCAGATGCAACGACGGTAATCCTACGTCCACCCCTCACCAAACCCGGTGAGGCTTCACTCGGGGATAAATCCCCAAATGGAGACGACGCTCCAATCACACACGAAGGACGACGCCTGCCCACACACACGGTGACGCGCCCCAAAACACACACACACACGGAGACGAAGTCTCCAACACGATCCAACAAGCGGATCAACAAGACACACACACGCTGCGACAAGTGCAGCACTCCACACACACACAAACACTAAGACCTAGATAAAATCACACACACACGTAGATCTAAGAAGACCTACGCATACACGAATCAAGTACGACACACACACACACGACCAAGGATCCAACAACGATCCATACACACACGAGTTTACAGTTTATAAAAAACACAAATATGAAACTATAAAGCACAAAACACAAACATGAATAAACCACAGTTTAGAAAGCTCCTGATTTAGGCTCCCCCTGTATGTGTGCTCTGGATGTTCGCGTTGATTCCTTCTTCACTTGAATAGCTTGAGACTCAGCTTGAATGGTCTTGTATTTGATGTAGATCTTCTTGCACGGAGTACTGTTCACGGCTACAGTACCCTTCCTTCTTCCTTGGACAAATCCATGTATCTTCTTGATGCTTGTAAGCTTGTTCTCTTCCTTTGAGACTGCTGACTTCAAATGGAGCTAGAGCACCTTTAGATGATGCTTGTATGGCTCCTTCTTCCTTGTAGCATCCTTCTTCTTCTTCCCTTGGATCACCTTGAGTTGATGAAGAGGTGTATGGATGTAGCTTTAAACCTTGATTACTTCTACACCTTCTTGGAGGTAGATGGCTTCAGAAATACCTTGAATGGGTTGGAGATAGATGAAGAGCTTGCTGTACAAGGTATTGTTCACGGAGCTACAGTACCTCTTCTTCCTCCTTGGACAGCCTCCCCTTTGGATCTCTTGGATGATTAGGGTTATGACTCTAATAGGATGTTTTATAACCCTTGGAAGGTCTATGGACAAACCCTAGACCAAATCCATAAATTCTGGAGGGTTTGGTGGCTTTGGGATTAAATAATTGCAAGAGGAGATGCTTCCTTCGAGATGGACAAAAGTTAATATTTTTGGCTTATCGGGGCTGGCGGTCGACCTGTAGGGGCTGGCGGTCGACCGCTACTGAGAAACCTGCAGACGGATGGTTCCTAGGAATCCTGGTCGACCGCTACTAGGGTGGCGGTCGACTGCCACTGAGAGACCGATAGACTGGGGGTTGCTGGCAGGGGCGGTCAACCGCCCCTGTGTTGGCGGTCGACCGCCAGCTGGGCAGACCCTGGGTTTTCCCGGGTCGGTCCGTTAACCTCTTCAACTCCGTCGCTTAAGTCCTTTACCAGCCCGTTCATGTCTGTGGCATCACCCTTGACAGTTTAGAAGGTGTCAACTGAGTCTTTGACCTTGTGAATTTTTACTGAGTGTTTTGACCAATGGTTCTTGATAGTAAATGACATATACCACCTATTTTGGATTGTAGAGCAGCATGGTGCTTATCCACACATTTGGTTCACCAGGTGATTGCCATGTGTTTGATCCTGCAAGCAAGATAGTCAAGGTTAATACCATGCTTGTTCCCGTTGAAGAGGTTATGAAACCTCTTGCCTCTTGTAAAACCAACATATGCAAACCAAGGATCAAGACCATGTAACCATTCCCATTTGCCATCTCAACCATACATAAATAACAAGAGCATGAGCAATCAACCACAAGTTTAGTTATCATCACTTAATCACACATTAAGTTTTGTTATCATCAAAATCATAACTTAACAATCACAACAATCACCAAAACCATAACTCAACAATCTCCCCCGTTTTGATGATGACAAACTTAATGATAAACTTATTAATGATGATACAACAGAATTGCACATATATTCGTCTCCCCCTGTCACACACAATCATCAATTTTTCCCCCCCTTTGACATAATCAAAAGGCGGGATAATGCAACCCTTTCTCCCGCAATAGCAGTATCAAGTGAGTTGGAATGAGCCAAATAAGGAAGAACAAGATTAACTCCCTTTGAACCATCAATAGCCCATCATATCAAATCAGAAGAAGCAAGGGTAAATCATAGACGAGCAAAGTAATATGATGCTAATCAGAAGAAACCAATTGGTGATTATTTTCACAAATCAATATGATACCATCCAAAGCAAATACAGTCAAGCATGTATTGATACCAATTGAAGGTGATGATTGGCCTCAAGGATATAAACCAGTGGAGGAAGATGTGCACAGGATGAGGTGTTCAGCAGAAAAGCATTCAAAATCTAGATCCCATGGCAGATTTTCACAACAAGCAAGAGCAGGAGGGCATATCAAAAGAATTTTCTTTGATTTTCAAATTTTCTGATTTTTATATTTTGGTTTGAAATGCATGAACTGTAACACATGCAAATGGTGACTCATGAAGTGCACATAATGCAACCAAACAGTTACATATAAACATACATGCAATCTCCCCCGTACATATATAAGAAGGGAATGGTATAAGAAAGATGCAAGAGAGTCATGCTAACCGGAATGCACATGTGTAGCACATGAGTGATTGTGCAATCATATAGGAGATTCATGTAATTGCTAAAGTAATCAATCAATTTTCTGAATATATCTTAAATCAAAGTTCTAGCCGTGTAAGTGAGTAACATGAAAAATGATAGTTGCAATATGGATATTCAAATTTTCAGATCAACACAAGGAGACATTTTACAGACTGCACTTTTATTTTGAGAATAGCGTATTGGAGGCTACGCTCTACCACAATGAGTTTTCACCATCATTTTTTAACTCAACCAATATCACATGACAGTCAGAATTTTTCAAGAGTGATCAAGTTCAAATAATCTCTTTTTACGCGAGTTGACGCATGGAGCTCATGCCAGAATCTCCGGTTACTCAGAATACTGAACCATTTCACCTCATTTTGAACAGAGATAATAGTCAACACTTTTCAGATATGAACCACATCACGTCTCAGGTGACATGTGCCCAGTTTACTCAGTGAGACTTAACATTGCTCTGCCTTTCATTTTCATTCGAGATTTTTCAAAAAAAGGATAGGTAGGCAGCTTTTTTTTCAACTGTCTCTTAAACATACATGCAGCAAGTTTAACATTTCGAGAGTGTTGAAAAGAAATTCATATATCTATATCTTTAACACTCATTTTCACATTTTATGCATGAAGTGTGCGAATTTGATTCAGCATGTATACCGAAAATATCATGAATACATAACAGTGCAACTCCCTCTAAATAGATGCACTTATAAAATATATACTCTCCCAAAGTGTACGACATGAAACACTCTAATAATAACTCAAATGCAGTATTATTTATCAAGAAGACATAAGGCCATAGAAATGCCAAGGGATGGGGTGAATAGCATATAATATCAAGCAAGCACACAGAGGGAATGTATGCAACATGCAATGCAAATGTGCAACTGATACCAAACAAATGGATACTAATTGAATTAAGTGAATGCAGCTAATGCATGAATTCATTCTAATGCGTGCAACCTATGCCTAGATGAGCATGTGATGCAAGATGTAAATGTAGTATAGGAGGGCTTGATCTTCAAACCTTGAGGTAAATTTGACATTGGAGCATTCACATTATATTAATGTGTCAACAACATTTTTCATGACATGGCCTTTATGAATAAGGGTGCATAAATGATCAAAATTAAGCAATGCAACCCAATTTTCAGAATTGTTCAAAATCAGATATTCAAGAGCATTTCACAAGTTTTGAAATTAGAAATCATCTAGAAGCTACATGTTTGAATCATTTGATCAGAAACATATTTTCAATTTAAAGAACTCAGCTCAATGATTCATTCATAACTCCACCAATCACAAGCCAGTCACGATTTTCAAAATCTGGTACGAGACGGAGATTTTAGTCCGAAGACCCAGCTCAACGCATAGGGAATGCTTCCAAGTGGACATAATCCACTCTTCCACAAACGCCATTTGATATATCAGATATGCAGTTAAATTTAGGTGTGGTTGTGTAATTCAAAATGAGAAATATTCAATACACACTTCTCAAGCCAGTTAGACAAGTTCATCACATCAGACTAGTGAATGACAATTCAAGTTTTGAAACAATACCTGTCATCCTAAAGTGTCAACAAGTGACAAAAGACCATTGCATGAATTGACGAGGTTGAATTACCTTAGTTTAGATGACAAGATCGAAAGCCTTCATGCACTAAGATTGCTAACCCCACAACGGTTAGTACTTCAGATTTTACTTTTCATACCTTTACCTTGAGAATCCATTTTGATCCAAGCCTTCCACCTGTAATCCAAAGACGAATAAAATTCAGTTCATTCACGAGGCTTATAGCAAAATCTCCTTGCAAAAAATCCCTGCAAATTGTTCAGAAAAGGCATTATTAGTAGTTTAAAGAGTGATATCATCCACATATGCTTGAACAACTAAAGTGTCTTTTACCTAATTTGCCTCATGAGATGTGTTTAATCAACCTTACCCATTCAACCAATTCTCAGTCAAAAGAGATGTGCGCCTTTCATACCATGCCTTGGGTACTCATCAAAATCATTTCCTATCTCCGGGTGGTGGTGGAGGAAATTTCTTAATATTTTTATCCTTGCAAGGTGTTCCTTAATTTATTCAAGCCTGGTCATGACTAGCTCATTATCATTTGGCTTTTGGGAGTATGATCTACATCCAAGGACAAGAAGATTTGATTTATCAGTTTCGATTCAAATTTATTAATAATGACATGATAAATAATTTTAACAACCAACACCCCTAGATAGTTCTAGATGCAATGCATGACTCATGTGTGAACCTAAATGTTAAGCCCATATGACGAATCTGGTGACTCCCCCTCAATGTGTGCATGACTGTGATATGCTCAGTAAAAATCTAATGCCATGTGTAGCCTGTGACTGATTGACTCATAGTACCGGGCGGAGAACTTAGATATGAAGATCACCTCACGCGTAGTGATAGCTTTCAGACAGGCATAACCTGCCCTTCCACATGTCACCATTTGATATACTATGTAGTCAAGGGTGGTGAAGGTAGGAGGATTGCTATGCATTATGACATGAATTCACAATATTCAATTTATGCATGACAGTACGTGAAGGCTTATGCAAACTCAGTATATGCAGCGAGATTTATTGACGGTTTCAAAACTCCACTTCAACAAGATGCTATATGAGGATGATATGCACAAGGGTATGCAACTATCTATGAATGAATGCATGTACAGACTTATGCATGATCACATAACTATACAGCACATGGTAAAACACGATATAACACTTTTAGTGGAGAGAGTGAGAGGGATATCACTTGAGAAATCAAATTCAGTTTTTGATTTTTCTTCCAACCTTGCTTGAGTCACTTGACTTGTATGCCTTACCTTCTTGATGAAAATAGATGTCATACTTTCCATTTCCATGGCACTCCTGCAAAATAGATTTCTCAATTTGCATTCTTAGGTACCCAAATCATCTTGGGTCCTTGTGGGTTAGCAGCATTCTTGGCACGTGGCTTCCACTCCTTAACAACATTCAAATCATCATGTTTCACAAGAAAATAATCATGCTTAACATTTCCAGATTTGTCAAAGTGATGGTAGACGGCACGTGGCATCATCTTCTTTCTTCTCATGGGTTCTACTGATTTGTGTGTGTGAGCATGATGTGTTGAGTAGGGGTTCTTTCTCTTCAACAATAACCAGCAGTGTGAAGTTGTATGACTCCTTTTACCACAGTGATTGCAATGCATGGAAGATTTTGCGGTGAAGGCTCTCTTTGCATTTTTAAAAACAGCTTGGTTTTTACATACTCTCAAATCATCATTCTTCATAATGAAATAATTATGCATAGCATGTCCATGTTTTCCACAATAAAAACATGTGAGTTTTTTTTCTAATTCGTTGTGTGTGTGTGGAAGAGGTATGTTCAATATGCATGGAGGTGCTAGCAGCATTTTTGAATTTTTGATGCAAATTGATTTTCTTTATGGATGCATGTGTGTGTGCAACATGATTTTTCTTTTTCATATTTTCATTTGATCTTTTTATTGTCTGTGAAGAAGATTGATTTGGGGACCCATTTGATGTACTGGCTATGTTTGAACTGTGCACAAAAGATGTATAAACTTTGTTTTCAAATTTCTTTTTGTTCACAGGATTAAAACCCAGCCATTCCCTTTGAAAATTCACTTTCGTCCCCAACAATTTGTCCAAATTTTCTTGACCATTCACAAATCTAGACAATGAAGCATTCAAGTCAATAATCTCTTTCTCAAGAGATGCAATGTGCAATTCATAAGAAGGAAGTTTATTTTCACAGGAGTTGACTTGTTCATGTAAAGTAGCATTGATGGTTTTATGACTTTCAATTTCTTGCAACAAAGCATGTACTTTTTCAGATTGATCAATATTCATAGATTTTCCTTTTTCAAAAGTAAGCAATCTTTCAGAAATGGTTCTATTCAATTCCTTTAGTTTTTCATTTTCTATTTCAAGATTTTTATAATGAGCAAACTCATTTTGACCATTGTTCATAAGACTTACTCTCTCTCTCTCAGCTCTTTGTTTTCATTTCTCAAAGAAGAAATTTGATCTTTATGAATTTCAATGTCAAACACATGACCATCAATCAATTCCTTCAAGTGCGAGCATTCTTTATATGGAGAATCACATTTATTTTGTCCAACATTCTTTTTTAATTTTTTATTTTCAGACTTAACCTTCTCATATTTATCAGCAAGCTCATCATATACAATCAATAACACCTCATAGCTAAATTCATCTTCATTATCAGAATCAGAACTTACCTTTGAGCTTGAGTCAACTTGTTGATGACTCCCTTGATCACTCGTGTCTGCCACAAGACATTGATCTTCATGCCCTTTCCAGACTTTGGTTAAGCCAACCAAGATATCCTTCGCGGATATGCAATGGGAGACAAAAGGGAAATGATTAGAATCAACTGCAGCAATAAGCAATTTTAGAACCAAACAATTTTGATCATGTTTAAGCTTGGAATCTGTGGTCCAGACAGATTTATCTTTAGGCAACTCATAAGAACCATGTGAAATAAGCTTCCATAGCTTAGAGTTATATGAGTTGACTAGACTGCACATCCTTCCTAACCACAAATTAAAATTGCAACCATCAAACATCGGTGGAGAATTCAAAGTGTACATAATGGTAGTCATTGACTTGGATCACTCTAGATCGTTAGATATATGAAATTAGAGCCTTGGCTCTGATACCAATTGAAGTCCCATGATCAATGACACCTAAGAGGGGGGGTGAATTGGGTGATAACAAATTTTAAGAAAACTTTTGGCTTTTTATAAAATATGTGATAAACAATAATTAGTAATTGAAAACTAATTAACCAATTCTCTCAATCTTTCCGTTCCCACATGACCATACAACGAAAACAATCAAACCACACAAATAACACACAATGCACAGCGATTTTTAAGGTGGTTCGGATGCAACGACGGCAATCCTACATCCACCCCTCACCAAACCCGGTGAGGCTTCACTCGGGGATAAATCCCCAAACGGAGACGATGCTCCAACCACACACGAAGGACGACGCCTGCCCACACACACGGGGACGCGCCCCAAAATACACACACACACGGAGATGAAGTCTCCAACACGATCCAACAAGCGGATCAACAAGACACACACACGCTGTGACAAGTGCAGCACTCCACACACACACAAACACTAAGATCTGGATAAAACCACACACACACGTAGATCTAAGAAGACCTACGCATACACGAATCAAGTACGACACACACACACACACGACCACGGATCCAAAAATGATCCACACACACACGCGTTTGCAGTTTATAAGAAACACAAATCTGAAACTATAAAGCACAAAACATAAACATAAATAAACCACAGTTTAGAAAGCTCCTGATTTAGGCTCCCCATGAGTGTGTGCTCTGGATGTTCGTGTTGATTCCTTCTTCACTTGAATAGCTTGAGACTCAGCTTGAATGGCCTTGTATTTGATGTAGATCTTCTTGCACGGAGTACTGTTCACTGCTACAGTACCCTTCCTTCTTCTTTGGACAAATCCATGTATCTTCTTGATGCTTGTGAGCTTGTTCTCTTCCTGTGAGACTGCTGACTTCAAATGGAGCTAGAGCACCTTCAGATGATGCTTGTATGGCTCCTTCTTCCTTGTAGCATCCTTCTTCTTTTTCCCTTGGATCACCTTGAGTTGATGAAGAGGTGTATGGATGTAGCTTTAAACCTTGATTGCTTCTACACCTTCTTGGAGGTAGATGGCTTCAGAAATATCTTGAATGGGTTGAAGATAGATGAAGAGCTTGCTGCACGAGGTACTGTTCACGGAGCTACAGTACCTCTTCTTCCTCCTTGGACAGCCTCCCCTTTGGATCTCTTGGATGATTAGGGTTATGACTCTAATAGGATGTTTTATAACCCTTGGAAGGTCTATGGACAAACCCTAGACCAGATCCATAAATTCTGGAGGGTTTGGTGGCTTTGGGATTAAACAATAGCAAGAGGAGATGCTTCTTTCGAGATAGACAAACGTCAATATTTTTGGCTTATCGGGGCTGGCGGTCGACCTGCAGGGGCTGGTGGTCGACCGCTACTGAGAAACCTGCAGACGGATGGTTCCTGGGAATCCCGGTCGACCGCTATTGGGCTGGCAGTCGACCGCCCCTGAGAGACCGGTAGACTGGGGGTTGCTGGCAGGGGCGGTCGACCGCCCCTGTGCTGGCGGTCGACCGCCAGCTGGGCAGACCCCGGGTTTTTCCAGGTCGGTCCGTTAACCTCTTCAGCTCCGTCGCTTAAGTCCTTTAGCTGCCCGTTCATGTCTGGGGCATCACCCTTGACAGTTTAGAAGGTGTCAACTGAGTCTTTGACCTTGTGGATTTTTACTGAGTGTTTTGACAAATGGTTCTTGATAGTAAATGACATATACCACCTATTTTGGATTGTAGAGGAGCAGGGTGCTTATCCACACGTTTGGTTCACCATGTGACTGCCATGTGTTTGATCCTGCAAGCAAGATAGTCAAGGCTAATACCATGCTTGTTCCCGTTGAAGAGGTTTTGAAACCTCTTGCCTCTTGTAAAACCAACATATGCAAACCAAGGATCAAGACCATGTAACCATTCCCATTTGCCATCTCAACCATACATAAATAACAAGAGCATGAGCAATCAACCACAAGTTTAGTTATCATCACTTAATCACACATTAAGTTTAGTTATCATCAAAACCATAACTTAACAATCGTAACAATCACCAAAACCATAACTCAACAACTACGGAGGCAAGGAAAGCTTCACATCCGTGCGAAATGAGTTTGCAAGCGTGAAAAGATGATATAAGAGAGGGATGCTTCCGGTATTTGATGCCAAGAAAGAAAAATCGTGGGAGACTTGGTTTTCGAAAGGAAATTATCCTACTACGACAATTTATATTGGCGCCGTGGTCTACAAGCCAGTCAACTCCTAATATGGCATCGTAGCCTTCCATATCAAGGCATATGAGATTAGCAGGAAGATTATGCCCTTCTACAGTAACTTCACTATTGGGGAAATAGGTTTTCAAATCCGTTCCCGACCCCAAAGGAGTGACTATGGTTAAATCCGATGGTAAGGGAACAGATGAAATAGGCAATATTTTTACAAAGGAACTAGCAATAAAGGAATGAGTAGCACACGTATCGAATAACACAAAAGCAGGATGGGAATAAATATGAACTGTACCTTCAATGAGCTCCCCTTCTTTGGTTGGTTCATCCTCCAATACGACATTCAATCTAGCTTGCTGCTTTCGTCCACCATTACTCCTCGTAGATGATTGCTCTTTCATCAAAGGACAGTCAGGCATGCGGTGCTCCCGACTTCCACATCTTAGGCATGCGCCCAAACGTTTCCAACATTCTTTGGCCGCATGACCGAATTTATCACAGAACGAGCAAGCCGTCCTGACTTGCTTATCTTCTTCTTTAGTCTTATTGTTCCGATGATCGTCCTTGCCATCCCCATTTCGGGATCTCTTCTTGCTATCCCGAGAGTTATAGGTGATGTTGAATTTTTCTTGCTTCTTACCTCACCGATCAGACTTTCGGGTCGGCTCCTCCACTTTGACCTTGAGTTTATCGACCTTCTCCAAGGTCCGTTCACATAAGTGTGCCCGTTGGACCATCTCTGCATAGGTCCAAATGTTTTGTGGGCCAAGTTGCTGGATAAAAATGGGTCGTAACTTGTCCATAATGCGATTTGCTTTAAGAAAATCCGTGCTCACTAGATGTTGAGCATAAGGTGCCAGGCGAGAGAATTGTAACTCATATTCCACCACTGTCATCATGCCTTGACGTAGCAATGCAAATTCTGCCGCCTTCCTCTTCTTGACATGTTCGGAGAAGTATTTGTCTCGGAAGAGAGTGAGGAATCCCTCCCAAGTGTGTGGAGCATTCAGAGGCGGTGCCAGAACAGACTTCCACCAAGTACGTGTGTCTTTGTTTAACTGGAACATAGCAAGATGAACCTTCTCTTGGTCGGCACATTGCATGACCTCGAATATACGGTTCATTTCGTGAATCCAGTTTTCTTCCTCATCGGGGTTAGAAGAACCCAAAAATCGTGGAGGGTTTAAACTCCAGAAATTGCGGTACAGATCACCGGCTCCTGCCCAAGCGCCAGCTTGAGCCCTATTTTACAAAGCCTGAGTGAGACCCGCAACAGTTTGTTGCATTCCACCCCAATCAACACGATGAGCCATGATAAGAGTAAGGTACCTGAGAAGAGTAATGGATTGGTTAATTTTAATAGAATTGATGGGTTAATCTTAAAGATAATTTCTGATTACTAGATCATCCTAGGTTCTACCCATATTCTCTCATGGTAGAGAATTTTCTGTCCTTGTTTCATAGGCATGGGTCCTTAAACCTTGGACTTAACCTATGACATGAATTTTTTTTCGTATGACTTCTAAGCCTAGGCTCTGATACCACTTTAACTGTCTGTTGACACTGAAAATATTCCTACTTTTTCCAAACTTCTACTTCTGCAGGTCTTAAGTTCTGATCGAGTGCTCCTGTGCCGACAGATAAGAAAAGAAAAGAAGGAAAAGAATGGCGGGAGTCGAACAAAAGATGAGAGTAAAGGAAAAGAAGAAAAGGGAAGATGCTCGAATCCACCGGACAACCGCTAAAGCAAGTCCCGAGAGTTCAGAAGAATATTCGGGACCATCCCCGAAGAAACACGCAAAAGCCTGCACAACGAGTACAAGTCGGACGCTTGGCCAACCCTCACAAAAGAAGAAAACAAGCACAGATGGGCCTAAACAAGTTAAATGGGCCAAAAGATGCTAGAGATAGAATGGAGGAGCCCCTAATCCGGCGCGCTCCAAGCTCCTAATCCGACGCGCTCCAAAGCCCTTAATCCGACACGCATGAGGCAACCCTCGCTAAACCGGCGCGCCCATATGCGCGCCGGGTGAGGCCACACCGGTTAGGGCTATATAAAGAGGGATTTCGACCAAGAAGCAAAAATGGGGGGCCAATCGTCTGAGAGCAAGGAAGATTGGGGAACAAGAAAGGATCTTCCTGAGAGCGAGCTAGAGAGCCACCATCTCTCTCGTCTGTCTATCTGGAGAAGCCCGAAGCCGGGGAAGAAGCACCCCTCTCCGATACTCTATTTTCGTAGTGAAGGGGCCAGGTGGGTTCTGACGACTTCTCCCGGCCACCCCCCGTTGCTTTCTCTTGTTAAAGCTCCATGGATGTATGTGGATGGAGGGGCGATGATATGAGCCCATCTCCTTCCTATTTTCCTTAGCTTTCCTCCTCCTCTGTAATCAGGGATTCATGCCCATCTGTGTAATCGGTGGCCGGCCTCTGAGCGACAACGCCATGCCGCGCCGTAGTGGCATTGTATTGAGCCCTCTTTGGTAATGAAATAGATGATATGGGATGTGGCAATGCTTCTGAATGTCTCCTCTCCTCTCTCTGAATCCCTCCGATTGATTGTCTCCTGTCGGGTGTGTTAGCATCGGATTTTCTCTTTGTTACGCACCGAACATGCTCTGGGGTATCCCCAAGGGGCTATAGTAATATTCCCCCCTCCCCTTGGTTCTCTCCAGTATATAGATTGCATTTTTTTCACGCACCATGTGCCCACCATGTTTCTCTCCACCGGAGGTATATGTATGTGTACGTCTCTCTCTAGCTCTGGGATTGGCTTCCACTATCTCCCCGTCCATAGTCATGGACCAGGGAGAGTAGAGTCGTCCCTATAACCTATGTGCGGGGTGGAGAGGGGGATTTCTGCAGCCCATTCAAAGAGCAGCCAAACTAGACCCATCAGGACCAAACAAGGCCACGCTCGCCCAAGTGACAGCCCACAGGGCTCACTTAGGATAGAAAGCCCAATAAAAGATTCGCTCGAGGATACTACCTTCCTAGGCGGCCTCTAGGCTCGGAAGGCCCGAGCGTCGGTCAGGTCACAGGAAAGGTCCATGCCCGAGCCATCTCTCTGCCCAGGGGAAGAAGGCGCATGTCGACCAATCCGACCCATCTTCGTCCGAGCTAAGCCTACCGCCCAGATAGGGCTGGCCTCTCTGAGCTTGGTACGGCCGACGATTGCTTATCCATGCAGCCGTTAAGAGTCTTCTGTGGGTAGGAATTTATAAAGGTGAGGGACTCCAGCTCCCCAAGGTGATAACGCTCCCACGATAAGGTAATAAAAGCCCACGTCGAGGACGTAACCCCAACCTGAAACCCCTCGACTTACAGGACTCCAGAAGATGGTGCACTATTTAACCCAGGGATACCCTCCGGCAAAAGGTAAGGGCAATCACATGCTTAAAACTCCTGAGCAGGAACCACTTCACCCTTCTGGTGGAGAGGGATTTCGTGCAGAAGCTACTTCCTCCCTATATTGCTCCCACCATAGCTCTACTGACTTAAGCATCAGAGGGTTTTCCCCAGGGACTCATCCCTGGGCCCCCTGATCTGTTTTCCATTCTTGTAGTTCACTATCCGGCGATCCACTGCCCGCTCAGGACCAGCGCGAGATCTTGCCTTTTCATCTGGCGCCGTTTGTGGGAAACGTACAAGAAGCCAGTTTGGTGCGAAGGAGCTCAGGGAGGAGGTCCACCGGCGACAGGGGAAAGGCCATGGTAGAGGCAAGGGATGGCCCCTCCCGAGCCTCACAGAACCCTCCCTCAAACACCAGCGCCCCCGCCGATGAACCACCACCCCCTCCTGCGGCAGTAGGGCTACCGCTCAATGGTGGCGCCGAAGCCTTCCAGGCCCTCAACGCGAAACTGGATGTCCTCATGGAACTCATGAGGACCCAGGCGGCTTGGGATGGAAGGTCCCGTGCCCCGTCAGGGAGCCCTCCCCGTGAGAATGCATCCCAGCACACCGCCGGAGGCCGCTTCACTCTCCGCGGCCAGTAGATCATCCGCAACAGAATTGGAGGACCCTCGCAGGCTCTGCCTCCGGAGCAAGAGGCTTCCTCCACACCAAGGCGAGGAAAACCTGGGGCGCGCCGTCAGAACCCAGAGATCGATGTTCCCGGGGATCACCAAGACGCTCCTCCCAGCCCCACGGCATGACAACAGCCGGAGTTATCCCTCCGACTGCGAGATTTCGAGAGGCGTTTCGCAGAGCAGGAGCGCTCCCTCCGCACCCTGCAGAAGACCTCTTTCTCGGAGGATGAGGAGAAATCCCCGTTCTTCGAATACATCTTGAAGGCAGAGGTGTCTCCCAGAACCTCCATCCCGACCTTCAAGCTCTACGACGGCCAGGGCGACCTGGCCGATCACTACGACAGCTTCGACACTTTGATGACCTTGCATGGAGCGTCGAACGCCATCAAGTGCCGAGCCTTCGCGACCACCCTGGTCCAGGGCACCCAGGCATGGTTCCGGGCCCTCGCCCCCGGATCCATCCGAGACTTCAAGCAATTTGGGCGAGTCTTCAAAGAGAGTTTCGCCGGAAGTGCCCCCCCAAGGTCGGTAGCGGTGCTCCTGGCCCTCAAACAGGCGTAAGGGGAAAGACTCCGGGCTTATATTCACCGATTCAAGTCGGAAGCCCTGAGAATCCCCCGCCTAGACGCGGCCTCAGCCATAACCGCGCTGACTAGGGACACCCGGGATGAGAATCTCTGTCGCGAACTTGTCCTCCACCCTCCCTCGACCCTTGCCAAGCTAGTGATGCTGGCATTACGCCACGCCGCATGCGAAGAGGTGCTCAGCGCTTGCCGAGACACAACCGGCTCGGGTCGGGAGGGGGACAAGAAGCAGGCTTCCGAGCCAAGATCAGGTTCGGGGAAAAGGCGGAACCGCAACGGGGAACGCAAGGAACCATCACGGAAGTACGAGCGGTACACCCCACTAGCCGCGCCGGTCTACGAGATCTATGAAGGCATCAAGGACTCGAGCCTCCTCCGCCAACCCGAGCCAATGAGATCGAAGAACGGTAATCGCAACAGCGATCACGGGCACCACACCGGCGACTGCCACCAGCTCCAGGATGAGATTGAGCACCTCATCCATCAGGGACATCTAGCTCGGTTCATAGCCGAGCGTAAAGAAGACCGAGGCGCCCCAGAGGAGATCGACAATGCCCCCCGCGAGGTACACATCAATGTCATCTCCGGAGGAGCAGCATCAGGCGGCGACAGCAGCCGAGGAAGGAAGTGTCATGCCGAGCAGGTGAGCCGAGCCATAGAGCCTCCCAAGGCCCCGCCGAGTGAGCCCCAGGTCATAGTCTTCTCCGACCGAGACCTGGAAGGGCTGCGCACCCCGCATGACGACGCCCTCGTGATTTCGGCTACGATAAACCATTGTAACGTAGATAGGATTCTAGTTGACAATGGGAGTGCCCCTGATGTACTGTCTTATGATTGTTTCCTTAAGATGGGGGAGGAACCATCCAAACTCCGCCCGATCCGAACCCCTCTCTGCGGGTTCAATGGCCTGGCCACCTATCCCGAGGGAGCCCTAATCCTGCCGGTTACCCTCGGCACCCCACCCAAAACCGGTACGGTCATGGTGGACTTCATAGTGATTAAAGGTATGATAGCTTACAACGCCATCTTCGACCGGGGAATCCTCAGCCGAATAAAAGCGGTGCCGTCTACCTATCACCATAAAATGAAGTTCCCCACCAAAAATGGGTTGGGGGAAGTCCGAGGTAACCAGGCCGCGGCCAAAAGGTCCTACAATATCTCGGTAGAGGCCACAAGGCCGGACGGGAAGGACAAGGGACCCCGTGGAGTCGAGGATAAATCGACAACCACCGAACCTGGTGGAGAATTGCTGGCGGTTTTCCTAAACGATGACCCGGCCCTAGGAGTAAAGATCAGAGCCGACCTACCGTCTGAGGTTCAACAGCAATATAAAAAGTTCCTTTCTGAGTACATCCGAGTTTTTGCTTGGGCTGATGATCAACTCTCTGGGATACCAGAGGAGACTGTAATGCACAAGCTCAACCTCGACCCCGCCGTGAAGCCCGTACAGCAGCGCAGGAGGAAGCATGCACCGAAGAAACAGGTGATCATCAAGACGCAGGTCACCAAGGGGCAAGAGACTGGCCTTTTTAGGCCGGTCCTATACCCGACATGGCTAGCCAACATCGTCCTGGTACCGAAAGCTTTAGGCAAGTGGCGGATGTGCGTGGATTTCACCGACCTGAATAAGGCCACCCCTAAGGACTGTTATCTGTTTCCGAGCATCGACCAATTGGTTGACTCAACCTCGGGCAACGAGATACTCAGCTTCCTAGACGCCTATTTAGGCTACCACCAGATCAGAATGGATCCAGAAGATGTCGAGAAGACCGCTTTCATCACCGACTATGGCGTATACTGCTACACCCGGATGCCTTTCGGGTTGAAAAATGTCGAAGCCACGTACCAGAGGCTGGTCAACCACATGTTTGAAGGACAGCTAGGTCAGAACGTCGAGGCCTACATCGACGACATGCTCGTCAAGACCCCAAAGGCGGAAGACCACTTCACCGACCTCGCCGAGACCTTCGGCACCCTCCTGAGGTAGAACTTGAAGCTCAATCCTGCCAAGTGTGCCTTCAGAGTGAGATCAGGAAAGTTCCTAGGTTTCCTAGTCACTCAGCGTGGGATCGAGCCCAACCCAGACAAAGTCCAGGCCATCCTGGACATGCGCCCACCCACCTGCATCAAGGACGTCCAATGCCTAACTGGGCGTGTCGCCGCTCTCAGCCGGTTCCTGTCCCGTGCGGCCGAACGATGCTTGCCCTTCTTCAAGCTGTTGAGGAGGCCCAAATTGGCATCTACTACGTTCACATGGGATGAGGAATGCCAGAGAGCGTTCACCGAGCTCAAGGAGTTCTTGGCCTCGCCCCCGGTGCTCTCTAAGCCCGTTCCGGGTGAAGTCTTGCTGCTCTATCTCTCGACAACACCATCTACGGTTAGCTCGGTCCTAGTCAGGAATGACTCGGGAGTCAAGAGGCCGGTCTACTACACCAGCAAGGTGCTCAACGAGGCTGAAAGGAGGTACCCCACAACCGAGAAACTTGTGCTAGCGTTGGTTACCTACGCCAAGCGCCTCCGGCCCTATTTCTAGGGTCACCCCATCACCGTGCTAACCGGTGAACCATTGAAGAAGATCCTGGCCCACCCCGAAGCCTCGGGACAACTCGTCAAATGGGCCATTATGCTTGGGGCCTACGATATATCCTATCGGCCGCGCTCAGCTGTGAAAGGCCAAGCGCTCGCCGACTTCATCGCCGAAAGCACTGTCCCGACTGAAGAAAGAGCCCCGTCCGCACCCGGGCCGACCTGGGAGATGTTCGTTGATGGATCCTCCAACTCGGTCGGTAGTGGTGCCGGAATCCTCTTGAAGTCCCCCGAAGGAGCAGAACTGCAATACGCCTTGAAGTTCAGCTTTCAGGCATCCAACAACGCTTCCAAGTACGAGGCCCTTATCTCGGGAGCGCGCATGGCCCGACGGTTAGGGGCTGAGCGAGTCAAAATCCATACTGACTCCCAGCTAGTCGCTAGCCAAGTCAACGGTGAGTACGAAGCTCGAGAGGCACCAATGATCAAATACCTCCAACTGGTCAGAGACCTGGCCCAACGGTTCGAGAGATTCGAAGTCCGAATAGCTCGGGAGGAAAACTCCCGAGCGGACGCCCTCTCTCGACTGGCCTCCTCTCTCGACCCCGAAGGTACCCGATCGGTCCTCCTTGAAGAGCTAGAGCGCCCGAGCATTGACTCGGAGCTCCTTACCGTTGACTCAGCCATTCCGAGCGATTGGTGCACCCCCTACCTGTCGTGGCTCCGGGACTCTCAAGAGCCTTTCGATCCTCGAGAGGCCCGCAGATTGAAGTACCAAGCCCGGTGCTTCGTCGTTCTAGATGACACTCTCTACCGGAGATCTTTCTCCGGTCCCCTCCTGAAGTGTCTCGGCCCTGACGAAGCCAACCGAGCTATCCAAGATATTCATGAAGGCCTGTGCGGAGCGCACTCAGGAGGAAGGTCACTCACCCGGATCCTGCTACGGCAGGGTTACTGGTGGCCCACTCTGCAGCACGATTGCACGGACTACGTGCAACAGTGTGACCGATGCCAGCGATTCGACCACTTAGCCCATCAGCCGGCTATGGAGCTCGTCACCTGATGCTGCTCGACAGTCGTCGTTTAAAAATGCCGTGCCACACAAATTTCAAAATTTATAACCGCACTCACTCACTCAAATGATTTTGAAAATACGAGTACAGTGGTGAATACGGGTCGATCCCACGGGGAGAGAATATGTGATTTTAGTTCAAGTTGGACATATCTTTATGTTTGGAAAACCAATTTTTGGATTTTGGAGTGCGATTATGAAAACTTAAGTTGGAAAACATAAAAGAATTCAAGTGAAAATAGGGGTTGGAAGAAAACGCATAACTTTAAATATAGACAGAATTAGAAGAAGTGTAAAACATGAAAGTTGTAGAGAATTGGAAAAGGAAGAACTTTTATGAAGAACATAGAAACAGAAAATGAAAGGAAGATAAGAAAAAACTTGAAAAACTATGACCTATTGGTTCGGATGAACAGTAATTGATAGAAAACCAGCACCTTGAAAACTTAATTCTAAAGCTCAAAAGAAGAGGAATTTGACAAAGTGCAAGAAGAATAAAACTTAGAGATACAAGAGAGGAACAACTCTTATGAAGAACTCAGAGTTATTTGAGGACTAGAAAGACTTCAAAATGAATGAATGGAAGAAGGTATCACCACGGATGAACAGTGAATGCACAGGACAGCACTTAAGAAAATGGGTATTAACTCTATGAATTTGGATGAATTGGAAGAAATGATGAACATAGAAGTTGAAGAAAACTTAAAAAGGAACAACTTTTATGAAGACAAGAATTTGAAATGAGGATCACAAAAATGAGAAATAAGGCTGTGAAAAGACTGAATTCCAAAATGAAACTTGTATTGCAATAAATTCAACTTACAAATTTGCCTTCAAAAGCTTGGAAACACACAACTTCAACAATCAAAAACTTCAGAAATGGAAGGAACTTACATTACAAATGCTTAAAGCTAGCTCTCGCTCCCTTGCAACCTTGCCATCTAGTTCTAACTCTAACAACCCACACCCTTCATTACAAGTGATACCCCCTTTATATAGGGTTTACAATCTCTTCTTGCTCATATAAAACACTCAAGTGCACCTAATTTTTGACCCAACTTGGTAGGCTGGAATGTGCTGAACCTTTTGTCATTTTTCCTGATTTTTTTCGAATTTTTTTTGGAATTTTTATAGCCCCTTTTCTTCTCTCTTTCTCTCATTCTCTCTCTTTTCCTCTCTGTCGGCACGTTGCGCCGACCGCCGACCGAGTTAGGCGGCCGGCTCGGTGGACCACCTGCGCCCGCCGCGTCCTGCCTCGCCACGCGTCGCCTCGTGGCGCACGCGCGCCGAACCGCCTCCGCGTGCCGGGTCCGCTGTCGAGCCCGCTTCGTCCTGGTGCGGCCACGCACCCCCGCCCGGCCGAGCCCCCTTCGTCCTGGTGCGGCCACGCACCCCCGCCCGCTTCGCCCTTCGCGCCTCGTCGCCCGTGCCCGGGCGGCGAAGGCGGGAAGGCGGGGCGGGGAGGTTTTTTTTTAAACTTTTTTTTTCATTTTTTTAATATAAATATAGTATATATAAATATATATATATATCTATATATATCTTATATATATTTGTATAAAATGCTAAAAAATAGCCAATAAATTTATTTTTTTTTCTAATTTTTTTCTTATCTTTTTGAACAAGTTTCTGGGCTTTTGCCCCAGTTGAACATATATATTATTATTCTTTTTTTTTCTTTTTCTTGGAGCTTTCCTCGAACTGCGTGCCTGCATAAAAACATAAAAATTATCATAAAAATTTATTTAATTTTAGAAAATTAAACATTTGATACAAAATCAACAGTAAGTGTGAGAAGTGTATATTTATCATAAAGTAAGCTCATAAAAATGTATATACTCAAGAATTAAATGGTAAAAATACACACTTATCACACCCCCCAACTTACTCATTGCTAGTCCCTTAGCAATGCACATAATGAAAAATTTAGGACTAACAAGAGTTTAAAGATATTCAGGCCTCATTTCCAGTTCATCTTTCATAGAGTCAACTAAAGATCAGGAATCTAGAGTAATGATCACAGACTAGCCTTATGTCGGAAATTCAGGTACATGATCGAGAATCTAATCAAAATTCAGTAGCACTTGTGCATGTGTAATGCTAAGTCCACAGTGAAGACAATTGCATCCTCCACTTGCTATTCTGAACAAATGTCTTTCAATTCTGCACTTCTTACTTAGAGCGTTCAATGCACACTAGCTTTTTGTCTGCCTTTTTGATATGTCCCTTTTGGGATCACTATATTTTTTTTTCTTTTCTACTTTTCTCTTTTTTTTTTCTTTACACACATGATGCTGCACTACCCTTCATTGTTTTACATGAACCTCAACACGTCTTAGGTGAAGTAGGCCCGGTTCCACAGATCAGAGTTCCCTTTTCCTTTTTACGCGAACCTCAACACGTCTTAGGTGAAGTAGGCCCGGTTACTCAGAATCGGAGCATTTTTCATGGTGCTTTATTTTTTTCTCATACTTTTCTATGGCAGAAAACTTATAACATATCTCTTCTTCAGAAAATGCAGAATATCAGACAGTCTGTCTAAAATAACAGAAGGCTTGTCCTTCTTGTTTCATTAGCGTGCAACGTGATTTTATTTTTCGAAAGTGCATCTGAACTTTAAAGAGATTCTTTAAATCAGTTTTCCATAGCGAGAGTAAAGAAATTATCTATCATCCTTTTCCCAGTTGGTTCTATTCAGAATCACGTTTCATGTGACATGAATCAAGAATCATTAATGCGGGGAAAAACTGTTGTTAAACATGACAATTTAAGAAAGCAAGAAAAAAAATTTTGTTGAAATTTTTGAAAAAAATTTTTTTGAAATATTTGAAAATTGTGTTGACACTTTTTGAAAATTTTGTTGACATTTTGTGAAATTTTTGTTTTTGAAATTTTTGTTGAAATTTTTGACATTTATCTCCCCCCCACTTAAATGACATTGTCCTCAATGACATAAACAGTAGAAAGATCAGAGGACATGTAAAGAGATAATATAGTTGGGATGGAAGGATACAACCTGATGGGTCGGGCGAAGTGATGAGGGCTTCATTGCGTTGTGGCCTGAGAACTGTAAAAGAAACACACTAAAATAAAACATCAAATCACAAAAACTGTGGGTGGCCTCCCAAGAAGCCATTTATTTGCACACCAAACTGTGAAAACGTTGGGTTGCCTCCCAAAAAGCGCTAAATTTATCGTCTTCAGCCAGACGCACTGTAGCTCAACAACCAACAAGTTGATTTTAAAATGAGCCACCAAAGAATTTTGTCCTTGCCAAAATTTACTTTTTCATGCCCTGAAGAAAATGAATGTGGTTGGTGAATGCAAGGGCGAGACATGTATCGAGATGGAGGTAGCTCAAAAGCATTATCCCGAGGAAAGAATAGAGGAGGCACCTTGGGAAAAATCATATCATGAAGTATGAAATATTCCTCCTGAGATTCCTTAGGATCAGATAAATCAGCATGTAGAGCCAGGGTGGACCAATGAGTTGGGAGAGTTTGAAAAGAATCACCATGGTCCAGAAGTGGCACAAGCTCTACCTGCTCCTCTAGATTGAAATTATCATGCGGCATACTCGAATCATTCAATTCCTCATTTACCCCAACTTCATTATTCAAATAAATATTCAATTCTAGATCCATCTTCACTTCTTCTTCCTTCCCATTTGCAAAGGTAATTTCATCCAAGTCATGTCCCAGCTCCACTTCTTCTCCATTCCCATCTTCAAAGAGAAGGTCATCATGATCGGGGAGAGACTTGTGATGAGGTTCAATATATTCATCCTCTCCCTCTAACTGAAGATCATCCACCTCTCTTGCATTGCCCTCATGTTGACAAGCAAGCACTGGCTCCTCAAATTCCTTTCTAGGAGGGGGAATATGATCATTCATCAGTTCATCACCGTCATGAATTTCATTGTCATCAAATTCTTCAATCTCCTCAAATTGTCTAGGTTCCTCATTCAAATCGTTTTGACAAGATCTCTCCATAATTCCTTCATCTTCTAAATTAAGATTAATCAGAGGGTAATGCTCTTGGGGAATCATAGAGTGATCATAGTCAGTGGGAAGGACTTGATGAGGATTAGGTTCAGAGTAATCAAAGAATTGATTTCCCTCCATGATTTTGACTTCCTCAGTAAGCCTATTGATTTGCTGTTGGAGGGATTGACTATGGAGAAGTAACTGAATGAATTGATCATCAGAGGCATTAGGTGTGGGTGGAAGAGATGAATAGTAATGATTTGTTTGTTGGGCTGGGTCATAATGGTCATCAGAGGTTTTGGCCCAAATACGATTTTCATCATTCCCTTCTTCTCCCCCTGACGACTCAAGATCATCATAATCCTCTTCACAAATGGAATGGGGTTTAGGCTCCTCAGGCTGCTCTTCCGTTACGTCCTCCGCATAAGACTCTTCCATGATTCTCTCAAAATCAACAGTGATATGAGTGGTAGATTGTGGGATCATAGGTTGAGCATATAGACTTTTATCATTATAACATCCAAGAAGTTGGTCCTCAAGACTTGTGGAGTTGTTAGGCATTGGATCCACTTCCGTTTCTATGATGTTTTCAGCAATCCTACTCACTTGGGCCTCAAAGTTTTGCAGTTGTTCCTGAAAGACTTGTTGTTGAGTCTGGAAGAGCCGTGTCAATTTATCAAACATCTCATCCTTATGTAAATCTGTGTATAGAGGAGATAGATAATTGGGCTGAGAGTCAGATTGTGATGGATAGTAATTTGAAGGGCACTCAGTCTGAAAATCAGGAGAGTGTATTGGTTGCCCTCCATAATAGGGTTGATCATAAGAATGGACTTGATTGTAAGGATCATTGGAATATGAATCCCAATCTGCAAAGTGTGGATTTGAAGGACGTTGAATGGGGTCTTGGTATGGTTCCCAAGAAGAAAATTGTTGATTTTCCCATTGATTATTTGGGTTTGTGTAGGAGACAGAGGTGGAAAAATTCGATGACCATTGATATGGCTCTTGGGTGAAAGATGAATTATGAACCCCATTGTGGAAGAGTGAAGGAGTTTGTTGATAAGGGGTAAATGGAGAGTTGGAATTCACATAGCCCGCATAATTAAACATCAAAGAATCTATTATTGGGCCTGAACAAAATTAGATGTGGAAATGAAAAAGACCCAAGAAAGAGTGATGATTTTTCAATGAAATTTTTTTTTATGTTTTGATTTTATTATTATTTTTTATACAAAGATAACCAAGTTAGCACACAAATGACCCTAATGACCTAGATGTGACCTGGACCTATAAATAGGGTTTCACAAAATGATTAAAGTGAGACTTAAGTTTACCCTCAATATGACCACCAGCCAGGTAAGGGGTGGGGAAGTGGGAGGTTCCCCCTACTTTCGTAGGGACCTTATTATGCCAAACCACTAACCCTCTTAAAGCGTTTGCTGTCCGACCGTCTTGCCTTAGGCACCGGTTTTCATATGAGGATAAACCTAAATAACACAAGAATCACAGTGTGATCCTAGGGCCAACGTTTACTGACTTTTATTTATGGCGGAGGTCATGCGAAGATGCAAGAGAAATGTGGTTTGTGGGCTAAGGAAGGGTGATGAAATCCCCACCTTATCTTATTAGGGGTGTTGCCCTTAAAGTATTTTGAAATGAAATACACACCACAATTTCAAACAAGGGGTTCTTTATGCAAAAATGAATGCCAGACTGAGATCAGTAGAACGTACCTTGCCCCTCGCGATCTTCAAAATGCAATGCAGAAATTAAACAAAGACAAATTCTAAGCTAAATGATGCATGACCTAGAGCATGAAAGTGTAGTTTCTACTCTTGCAATGAGGTCTTTTATGTGGTGCAAATGAAGATTTTTTTATTGTTTTTGTTTTTAGTTAATGAACCTAACTAACCAGCATGAAAATTTTTCTTTTGTTTTGATTGTTTTTTATTTTTATAGAGTTTTCAAGAAATTTTCAGATCTTTGTAAAAAAAAATTTTCAGAAAGTGGAAAGATAGAACCTGTTTCTTGATTTCAGCCCTTTAGCAATGCTGCCGAGCTATTTAACGACGTTTCATATCCTTAGAATTTCAGATTCGATCTTCCTCTTTCTTTGATTTTCAAATTTTTTTTCGTGTTCCTGCACAAGTAAAGAAAGCAAAAATCAATATACAAATATACAAAGTAAACACAAGAGTATCCAACTATGAAAAGTATCTCCATCCCCGGCAACGGCGCCAAAAATTGTAATGTAAGTTAGTTCTTTACATTTCTGAAGTTTTTGATTGTTGAAGTTGTGTTTTTCCAAGCTTTTGAAGTCAAATTTGTAAGTTGAATTTATTGCAATACAAGTTTCATTTTAGAATTCAGTCTTTTCATAGCCTTATTTCTCATTATTGTGGTCCTCATTTCAAATTCTTATCTTCATAAAAGTTGTTCCTTTTTACGTTTTCTTCAACTTCTCTGTTTAGCATTTCTTCAAATTCGTCCAAATTCATAGAGTTAATACCCATTTTCTTCAATGCTGTCCTGTGCATTTACTGTTCATCCGTGGTGATACCTTCTTCCATTCATTCATTTTGAAGTCTTTCTAGTCCTCAAATAACTCTGAGTTCTTCATAAGAGTTGTTCCTCGATGCTGCTCGACAGTCGTCGTTTAAAAATGCCGTGCCACACAAATTTCAAAATTTATAACCACACTCACTCACTCAAATGATTTTGAAAATACGAGTACAGTGGTGAATACGGGTCGATCCCACGGGGAGAGAATATGTGATTTTAGTTCAAGTTGGACATATCTTTATGTTTGGAAAACCAATTTTTGGATTTTGGAGTGCGATTATGAAAACTTAAGTTGGAAAACATAAAAGAATTCAAGTGAAAATAGGGGTTGGAAGAAAACGCATAACTTTAAATATAGACAGAATTAGAAGAAGTGTAAAACATGAAAGTTGTAGAGAATTGGAAAAGGAAGAACTTTTATGAAGAACATAGAAACAGAAAATGAAAGGAAGATAAGAAAAAACTTGAAAAACTATGACCTATTGGTTCGGATGAACAGTAATTGATAGAAAACCAGCACCTTGAAAACTTAATTCTAAAGCTCAAAAGAAGAGGAATTTGACAAAGTGCAAGAAGAATAAAACTTAGAGATACAAGAGAGGAACAACTCTTATGAAGAACTCAAAGTTATTTGAGGACTAGAAAGACTTCAAAATGAATGAATGGAAGAAGGTATCACCACGGATGAACAGTGAATGCACAGGACAGCACTTAAGAAAATGGGTATTAACTCTATGAATTTGGATGAATTGGAAGAAATGATGAACATAGAAGTTGAAGAAAACTTAAAAAGGAACAACATTTATGAAGACAAGAATTTGAAATGAGGATCACAATAATGAGAAATAAGGCTGTGAAAAGACTGAATTCCAAAATGAAACTTGTATTGCAATAAATTCAACTTACAAATTTGCCTTCAAAAGCTTGGAAACACACAACTTCAACAATCAAAAACTTCAGAAATGGAAGGAACTTACATTACAAATGCTTAAAGCTAGCTCTCTCTCCCTTGCAACCTTGCCATCTAGTTCTAACTCTAACAACCCACACCCTTCATTACAAGTGATACGCCCTTTATATAGGGTTTACAATCTCTTCTTGCTCATATAAAACACTCAAGTGCACCTAATTTTTGACCCAACTTGGTAGGCTGGAATGTGCTGAACCTTTTGTCATTTTTCCTGATTTTTTTCGAATTTTTTTTGGAATTTTTATAGCCCCTTTTCTTCTCTCTTTCTCTCATTCTCTCTCTTTTCCTCTCTGTCGGCACGTTGCGCCGACCGCCGACCGAGTTAGGCGGCCGGCTCGGTGGACCACCAGTGCCCGCCGCGTCCTGCCTCGCCACGCGTCGCCTCGTGGCGCACGCGCGCCGAACCGCCTCCGCGTGCCGCGTCCGCTGTCGAGCCCGCTTCGTCCTGGTGCGGCCACGCACCCCCGCCCGGCCGAGCCCCCTTCGTCCTGGTGCGGCCACGCACCCCCGCCCGCTTCGCCCTTCGTGCCTCGTCGCCCGTGCCCGGGCGGCGAAGGCGGGGCGGGGAGGTTTTTTTTAAACTTTTTTTTCATTTTTTTAATATAAATATAGTATATATAAATATATATATATATATATATCTTATATATATTTGTATAAAATGCTAAAAAATAGCCAATAAATTTATTTATTTTTTCTAATTTTTTTCTTATCTTTTTGAACAAGTTTCTGGGCTTTTGCCCCAGTTGAACATATATATTATTATTCTTTTTTTTTCTTTTTCTTGGAGCTTTCCTCGAACTGCGTGCCTGCATAAAAACATAAAAATTATCATAAAAATTTATTTAATTTCAGAAAATTAAACATTTGATACAAAATCAACAGTAAGTGTGAGAAGTGTATATTTATCATAAAGTAAGCTCATAAAAATGTATATACTCAAGAATTAAATGGTAAAAATACACACTTATCATCACCCTGACCGAGCCATACCCCTTCGCTCGGTGGGGGATCGACATTCTTGGGCCGTTCCCTACGGCTCAGGCCCAGAAGAATTTTATCGTCGTCGCCATCGACTACTTTACCAAGTGGATCGAGCCCGAAGCCACGGCGAGGATCACCGAGACAGTCGTCTGGAGTTTCGTCTGGAAGTCGATCATTTGTATTTACGGCATCCCCCGGGTGATAGTGAGCGATAACGGTCGGCAATTTGACTCTCGTTATTTCCAAGACAGATGTGCCGACCTAGGTATTCACAACCACTTCACTTTGGTCACCCACCCTCAGGCCAACGGGCTAGTCGAGAATGCCAATAAGACTATCTTAAAAGGCATAAAGACTAGACTCGGCAAGGCCAAGGGCAACTGGCTCGAGGAACTGCGTAGCATACTTTGGTCCCACAGAATGACTCCCAGAACGGCAACCGATGAGAGTCCTTTCCAGTTGGTATATGGCACCGAGGCCGTCATTCCGTTGGAGATCGCCAATCCCTCCCTCCGAGTCATCTGCTTCTCGCCCGAGGTAAACGAGCAAAAATTGCTCGAGAACCTCGACCTAGCGGATGAACTCCGAGAGATTGCCAGCATCCGAGCGACGGAATACCAGCGCCACCTCGCTCGATACTACAACGCCAAAGTCCGAGATAGGCACTTCCAACCGGGAGACTTCGTCCTCAGGAAAGCCAAAGCCTCTCGACCACTAGAGGCGGCGGGCAAGCTATCCCCTAACTGGGAAGGCCCCTATCGAGTGGTCGAGACGCTCGGGAAAGGAGCATACCGGCTATCTACAATGGAAGGGGAACCCATCCCTCGGACGTGGAACGCAGCCACACTACACAAGTTCTACTTTTGAAGTTGTGCAAATAATTTGAGTGAAATAAAATTTTCTCCTTTTCATTCAAATGATTGTTGGTACATCAGAAAGGCAAAAGCCAATACATTACACAATAGAAAGCAAAAAATCCATCTGGCACCACTGCAAGAGGCCATTGCTCGACTGACTCAGTTGATCTCCTTGCGTCCAGCCACTGACTCTACCTCGCGTAGAAACTGGCTTGGATAAAAGGTTGTCGACCCAGTTGGCTCGGGTGGCCCATGACAAAGGTGACAGAAGGGACTGCGGAGGGGAAGGCTACCTTCCAAGTTGATAGAGGCTGGCGAAGAGGGAACGCCTATGAAGGCATCCTCTCTTCCAACCTGCCAACTCTTTGGAACGTACAGAGAGCAAGCACCCTCCGAAGAGTGAAAGAAAGGAAGAGCAGAAGAGGGAAAAAGAGGCTGCCAGAAAGAAAAAGAAACTAGCATAGCTAGACGAGGAGGCAGGGGAAGGCCCGGAAAGGAGGGAGCTTAATTTTCTTCTCCCCCCATCCCTGAAGCGAGCAGAGAGGGACGGGCGGTGGAGATGCCAGATGCCCCCATCCGTCTTCCATCTCGCCCCCCTCCGGGAAGCCTCGCCGGAACTGATAGAGGAAACGGCGTGATTTATCCATCAAAATCCTCTCCAGATCCGCACGACGACCATCAGACCCGCTTCAAACCCGCGCGACGACCGTCGAACCTGCTCAAAACCTGAAGCGGCAAAAACCTGTCGCCCTCCATCATTGGCAGCATCGTCTTCCGAAGGATCTTCCATGCTCTGAATGCAAAGGCTCAGCGCTACGAGAAATGGAGAGAAGAAAGACCGCCCTAGAAAACCCTAAAGCGATGTAGATGGAGAGACGCCCCTAAGTCCCTTATAAAGGTGAGGGGAGGCTGCTTGCCTTAATAGACTCTCTCCTCGAAAACACGTCGAAGGGATTTTCCCTTTATGACTGGTCACCTCAAACTCCTTGTTTATGCCCCCAGCGGGACACACGAAGCAGCTAAGCATTCAAGGCGTGATCAAACGGAAAGACACCCTAGCAGAGGCTCGCCCAACCAGCATGCGAAAACCACGCAGGGCATATCGGCACTTTCCAACTACTGCAGATACACTGGTCAAATCACGGCAAGTACAGTAAGAAACAAGTAAGATTTTATTTGTTACCTTATAAAGAGGAAGTCCTTTTTTGGAAAAGAAAAAGAAGCAAACAAAAGAAGGAGGCAAAACAGGATGATACATCAGGCCTAGGGCCCACTTTAAAGCTCGAAGTGGAAGGCGCAGGTGTTTCGCCCCCGGTGCCCTCGGTGACGGCCGGCCCTGGCACTGACCCCACCTGCGCGGGAACTGCCTCGGTCGCGAGCCCTCCCGAGGCAGCCGGAGTTGGCGACCCCGCAGGAGAAGAGCCCTCTAGATCTTCCCTGCTCGACGCAGAGGAGCCGGAAGACGACATGTCCGAGTCATAGCGTTGGCCAGAGGGGAAGTCGATCCCAGAATCTTATTCCCCGGCATAAGCTACTGCCCGACGGTAACCCTGCTTAAACCCCTTGCGGATGCCTCGGTGAAGTGCTGACTCATAGTAGGGAAGGGCAGCTTCCTGTAGGTCGGCCCAGTAGGCCTCAGAGCCCTTGTATTGCTCGATCGCCTCCGCCCCGGCCAGTCCCATCCTGTCGGTAAGCTCGGCCTTTTCCCGCTCTGCCTCGGCCGCCCGCTCCTCGGCCTCCACCGATCGTTTCTCTACCTCGGCCGACTTCCGTTTGGCCTCGGCCGCCCACTCCTCGGCCTTGACCGATCGCCTCTCTGCCTCAGCTCGGTCGGCCTCGGCCTCCAAATGGAGTCGCTCCGCTGCCTCCGCCCGGTCCACCAACTCGGCGCGCTCGGCCTCCCAACGGCCATCCAGCTCGAGACGAAGAAGGCGCTCCTCTTCAAGGAGTTTACTTTTCCTCTCGAGCGATTCCCGGGCCTTGGTTAGTTGCTCGGTCGGCACTCCGACCTCCAGTCGGCTCGACCGCGACAACTCCCTAATCGCGGAGAACTCCCGTCGGAGCCCCTCATGCGCCTCATTGAGTCAAGCTAGTTTCCTCTCACACCCTCCGAGGGTCCAAGCAAGATTCGACCGCTCTGACTCCGACCGGGCATAAGTCTCCGCCATTGTGGCCCCCATCTGGGCCATGACCAGGCCGCCCTCCATAATGATGTCGAGGACCCCGGGTGGAGAACGACGCTTGTCTCCCCCTTTCATCCTCGCGGACATCTCGTGGCAAAGTTGGTATAAAGTGCTCGAGATGCCGAGCCTTTCCAGAGCCACTGGCATGGAAACCCTTTCCTCACCTGGCGCCTCGCCAGAAGGCCAAAGTCGAGCTGCGGGATCGGTCGCCTCACGCACTGCGGTCAGTTGGGGTTGCGACGCCTCCGTAGGCGAACCCCCGACCTCGACCGAGGCTACGAGCCTGGCCTCTCCGTGCACCACTGTCGTTTGGGGCTGCGATGCCTCTGCCGGTGAACCCCCAACCTCAACTGTCGCAGCTCGCATGTCGCCCACCTCGACCGGCACCCCTGCCTCGACCGCGATTGTTTCAACTTTGGCCCCCTCTGTTCCCAACGAAGGGAGAGCCGACCCGTCACTGTCACCCCCCGGGGTGCCCCTGGTCTCCTCGGCCCCCTCTCGCTCAGCAGATGGGAGAGCTAGATCGGTAGGGTCGGCCCTATCTTGCCCCAGAGAGGGGAGCGCGCCGAGCCAGAATTGCCCCCAGCGGCGGGGACGGCCCAGGCCTTCCTGGCCCGTTTCCTGGCCTTCACGGCCTCCCGCAACCTCCCCTCCACGAGATCCTTGCGCTTCGCCCCGCATGGCCGAGAAGTCCCCTCGGAGGCCGCCCCTTTGCCCTTGTCCCGGGCTTGGGAGCGACCCACAGGGGCGCCCGGTTCATCAGCCGCAGAGTCATCGCCAAGGTCAATGATCTCAGCGGCCTCCTCCAGAGGCTTCCGCCTGGTGTCTGCACAAAGAAGAAGGCGTGATCAGGAAAAGGAAAGATGACCCCCACCTCCGAAGGAAGATCTAAGTGGTGGCACATGTGCCCGACGGATGTAGCCGCGTAAGAAGACACCGCTCTATGTTCTCTATAGTCACCAATTCCTCGGTGGACTGGCGATTCCTCAGCAGGATGGCAGCATACTCCTCCACATGAGGGGGGAACTCGTCATGTCTAGGAGGGATATTCGGGTGGAAATTGGCCATTACCTGGCACCTCCAGGTTTCCTCCATCGAGTTTATCCCCACCCTGAAAAATTGGGTCTTCCACCCCTTATGCGAAGAATCCTTCACCGCCAGCGAAATGCAGCTCCTATTCCTCCTCGCCTGGATGAAGTAAAAACCCTTCCCAGCCAACAGGTGCGCCTTCAACTCGAAGAAATAGTGGAAGAGGTCCAAGGAAGGAGGAACCCTGCACTAACGATAGAGGATTCAGAAAGCGGAGAGGAGAAGGTACGAGTTGGCTACCAACTGAATGGGTGCCAACTGGAAAAAGTTGAGAAGCGTGAGGATGAAGGGCTCGAAGGGGAGGTGAAACCCGCTCTTCCACGCCCAAAGAAAGATGCAAATGTGGCCCATGCGAGAATCCAGGCTCGTCTCATACGGGGCAGCAGCAGCAAAGCTATACTTGTGAGGTAGGCGAAACTGATGCTCCAGCCTCTTCACCTCGGCTTCCCCCAACTCGCTGTAGTTCTGGACCGGCGCTCTCACCACCGGTTCGTCGCCCCATCCCTCGGCACCCGAACGCTGGCCCGCCATAGATTCCGAGGAAGAACTTGAAGAAGAATTCTCTCGAGACCTCGAAGATTCCGGGGGAGGAGGAAGCTGTCGGACCGCCTCCGCAGTTATCTTCGCCAACTCCTCAAACGCCGCCGTAAGTTTCTGCTCCTCTGCTGTGTCCTCACGGCGCATCGAAGAGCCCCAAAAGTAAAGAAGTAAAGGAAAGCCAAAACCCTAACAACGGAAAGAGTCTGGGATGACAACCAGCGCCCAACGCCTATAAACCCACACGGGAGGCGGCGCGTCATTCTGACCTCCGAGAAAAGGGGGCCCCTTCATTTCAAATCCGTCAGGATTGCAATTATTACGGGCCCAGGTGACCACGACATGTGGCTTCATAATACCGCCAGATCTCCACCCACATGAGCCATGCTGGTCCAAAACCCTAAAAGGCTACTCATCCGAGCCTCCTTTGGCTCGGGAGTAGGAGGGGGACAAGTGGAGAGGGGGATTTCTGCAGCCCATTCAAAGAGAAGCCGAACTAGGCCCATCAGGACCAAACAAGGCCACGCTCGCCCAAGTGACAGCCCACAGGGCCCACTTAGGACAAAAAGCCCAATAAAAGATTTGCTCGAGGATACTACCTTCCTAGGCGGCCTCTACGCTCGGAAGGCCCGAGCGTCGGTCAGCTCACAGGAAAGGTCAATGCCCGAGCCATCTCTCCGCCCAGGGGAAGAAGGCACATGTCGACCAATCCGACCCATCCTCATCCGAGCTAAGCCTACCGCCCGGATAGGGTTGGCCTCTCTGAGCTCGGTACGACCGATGATTGCTTATCCATGCAGCCGTTAAGAGTCCTCTATGGGCAAGAATTTATAAAGGTGAGGGACTCCAGCTCCCCAAGGTGATAACGCTCCCACGATAAGGCAATAAAAGCCCACGTCGAGGACGTAACCCCCACCTAAAACCCCTCGACTTACAGGACTCCAGAAGATGGCGCACTATTTAACCCAGGGATACCCTCCGGCGAAAGGTAAGGGCAATCACACGCTCAAAACTCCTGAGCAGGAACCACTTCACCCTTCTGGTGGAGAGGGATCTCGTGCAGAAGCTACTTCCTCCCTATATTGCTCCCACCATAGCTCTACTGACTTAAGCATCGGAGGGTTTTCCCTAGGGACTCATCCCTGGGCCCCCTGATCCATTTCCCTTTCTTGCAGTTCACTATCCGGTGATCCACTGCCCGCTCAGGACCAGCGTGAGATCTTGCCTCTTCACGGCGATTTTCTATCAGGGTCGTTTGCGACATATGGTACCCCCATCTACTCGATCATTCACCCCTGTCAATCGTTATAAGTCTACATGCTGGTTCACTAGCCTCGTGTACTGAGCTGCTAACATACTGACTCCCCTTTTATATCTAATTAGCAAGTATAGCTCTTGAGAAATCGATTTCGGTATCTCTTCTTTCCTGTGTGCGGGTCGCTTTATTGTGTTCTGTTGGCTTGAAGACAATAGTCTTAGGAGCGGGGAGGGGGGAACATTCCTCTGCGTCACCACCGGATCATAGGGTCATGTCCTTCCATGGCATGTGCCTTTATGGGCCGTCAGGGGGTGAACATCAACAGGGCTTACGGCCTATCTCGGACATGCAATTGAGAGGGGTCTTGGGTTTCTATGTTTATGTTGTTATTCGTGTAAGTTCTTGATATTTTAGTCTTTCTTAGTCCTTTTCATACTTTTCATATCTTCATTTCAATTTCATGTCTTCTGCAAACTTGTTCATCCTTAAGTGCTTTACATTTCCTTCTTCAACCTCTTTCTCTAATTCCTCTCCATTTTCAAGTTATTGCATGTTTTTCCACTTGCTGTCCTTGCACATTACTGTTCATCCGAGTTGATACTTTTTTTTCCCCAGTTTTCATGCCCTTCCAATCCTCTTTTCTCTCTGAGTTCTTCACAAAAGTTCTTCTTCTCTTGTAGATATAGATTTTCTTATTCTACCACTTCCTCCAATTCTTCTTAGTTTTTAAGTTATAATTAATTTTCTACGGTTTTATTTTCTACTCAGTCACTATTCACATGTGCCTATAGATCTCGATTTTTCACATTTTTCACCTTCTTCCTCTCATTTTTGCTCTCTGCACTCTTCATGAAACTTATTCCTAAGCCTCCAATCTACAACTTTCTCTTCTTTCACATATTCTCATTCTCTCTAGATTTTACGTTATTCTCCTTCTTAGAATCCCCTATTTTCAATATAATTTCATTGTACTTTCAACTTGGTCTTTCTCAACTTGGTCTTTTTCAACTTGGTCTTTTTCCACGTTTTTCATCCTCTTGGCTACAATTTCTTCTTTCACTATTTTCATATTTTAGTTTCTCTAATATAATATTTTTAACATGATGGTTTCAGTTTCACAGAAATTGACATAATGACAGGCCCTTTACTAAAGCATGAACTATATCAAATCTGATGTGGTCATTCAACATAAGACGTGTTGGTAAATCAAGTAACATGGAGATTTAGCCTAACATGTTATTAGGTTAGGTATGCTAACATATTAATTTAACTCTAATATAACATCTTTATCATGGTGTATATAGAATATGGTGTAGTCATTTAGCGTAAAACATGTCTGTAAAACAAGTAACATGAATATTTAGTTTATCATGTGATTAGATTAGGTATTCTAACAGATTAGCTAACATATTCTAACATATTAGCTAATATTTTACTTAATCTATGTGAAAGCATGATAGACATTGATGTAACATGATTTATCGCATGGAACATCGCATGGAAATGAGCTAATACAAATTTTTATCCTAGATTAGCTATCTTAGATTAGCTAATGTTTGGTTAAAAGACTGAGAACACTTATTAAAACATGATGTGTAACCACTAAATACCGCATGGAGATGAGACTAATCACTAATTTTACATGCTAATATAACCTAGATTAGCTATGGTTTGGTTAAAGCTCGAGATCGCCTACTTCTTTGGGATGAGAGACTAGGCACAGGAAGAATAGAGACACCTCTGCAACACCTCTGCCAACTTCAGAGAGTGTTCCCTTGCAGTAAGCCTTAGAGCTAACGGGATAGAAGGGGAATACGGGGATATATTATGGCATTAGGGTCGACAGGTGGGGAGACAAGATCCGGAATAATAGGATCTGAGTGGGATGCCAACTCAAACAGGCTGTTGGTGATGAAATATCGTAAAAGTTGTTGGATGTATAAACTTCCCAATTAACTTTAATGATTTTTATCTTTAAAGATTGATGGAGTTAGTTTATAAAATTTCATGGATAAGATCCTTACATTTTTCTCTATTTTTACATATAATTTTTTTTTGAAAAATTCTTTTTAAATAAAAAGTAGTACTATTCACATCACTATTCACGTTTAGTAAATAACGACCTAACATATGTCATTGTTTCGTGAATAACGACCATACATTGGTCGTTGCTTCTTTTGGAGCATTTTTCTATCACCCTCTAAGGACCGAAATTAGATATATATCCTTTCCATCCTTATGCATCTACTTTAGTTGAATAACGACACCTTACATGTCGTTATTTCGTGAGTAACGGCCTAATAACGGTCGTGATTTTGAACGGAGACTTTTCTATACTAACCAAAATTATCCATATACTCTTTCTCACTTCTAAATTATGTTTATCCTTTAACACTTCATCTATATACCCTTATTTCTTCAAAACAATGATATAATGTAAAAGTTGAAATGTGAAAATTTCTAAATTATGAAAATATGATTTGGCATCTTGAAAAATTACTGTTTAACCTTTAAAACCCTATCTATATAACATATTTCCTATTCCCTTATGATAGTGTAATAAGATGTATTATTAGTTTCCTAAGTGATTGAAAATATAAATTGGTATTTCCTAAAATATAATTTGGCATCTTTTAAAGTATCTATTCATTTTTGAATTATTAATTAAATGATTTAAATGGTTAATCAAATAGAATTAGAATATGAGTCCAATATCTAAATATATTGTTGTAAATTTTTTAAAAAATTCGTACATTTCTATTTTAAAATTCTCAGGTGTTACACGCGCCCTCTCTCCAGCCCGGTGGCCCCACGGCCCCGCTCAATCCCAGTTGGTCTGATTCTCAGTCTTCGTTCGTCCGACTCCCTAATCCGGGGAGAAGGGTTCGCGTCGTTTGTCGGTACCAATTCGTGGGAACAATATGCGGAAGCACGAAGCAACAGCACGGAGGATTGGTCCTCGGCAGTCAACACGCTCACAAGGCTCCACGTATCCTCCCAGCACCTATCCTTTTCTTCTTAGTTTAATTTAGGAAGAAAAACACACAAAAAATTGGATTTTATAGGGTGGGGACCGCCCCCTCTCTCTCCCATTAACCAATCCGCCTAAACCCCCCCTGGGGTGGGGTTTAGGCGTACCAGCCTCACCCCCTGAAGCTGGTCCGCCTAAACCCATTCCCGTCAAAAAAAAGGTTTTCTAATTAAGGAAAAACCCCTCCGTGAGGGGTTTAGGCGGACCAGACTAGCCCCCTTGGGCTGGGCAGCCTAAACCCCATCCAGGGGAGGGGTTTAGGCGGCCCAGACCAGCCCCTTGGGCTGGTCTGCCTAAACCCTTTCCCCCAAGGGTTTACCCGGGCTAGGTTGAACCCTTCACCCTAGCCCTCCTAGGAAAAATACAAGGTTGACTCAAGAAAATATGAAAAAGACTAGATAACACGGAAGAAGCTCTATCTCTTTCACTCTTGATTTTTCCCATCCGTTTGAGTTCCCTCATCGTCGGACTTACCTGAAAAGTAGGGGAAACACTAAGTGAGCGAACGCTCAGTAGGAAATTATATCTCAAGAACTAGCAATGGGTTTAAGTAATTACATATTTCATGAATGCACTATAGCTATGCCTGTTCGCATAAAACGATAAGATAGAGAAAGTGTATAACAATAAGATAGCGATAAGAACTAGTCATGAACTTTTAAGAACTTATATCAAAAGATATCAAGATATTCAAGCAAGTGTATTCATCATGTCATGTTGGAATTTGGCTATCACGTTCAAGCACGCAAGTATGCAATTACCCTTTTTCGGGCCACGCAAGTCATGTAATATCAAGTCAAGTACAAGTACAAGATTTGTGGAATGCTCAATCAAGCTAGTCATGCACTTCGGTATAATGCCAATACCGTGATCAATCAACTCCCATGGGCACAAGTACTTTCGGGTGCTCCTCCCAGGACCAGATCGGTCCCTATATGCGCAGGCATTAATCATGTATTTTAACATCCACTTTTGTGTATAGCCAATATGGAATTTCAAGAATAAAGCTTGTAGTCATGTAAGATAAACTTGGATAGAGTAGAGTCCAAAAATATGACACTTGACATAGAATGGCGATAATAACGGTACAGTCATGATTATCGATAAAACTAGGTGGAATTGGTTCCCTAACTTGGGCACCATGACAAACAAGTATGGACACTCTTTATATAGAATTGAGGTCCACATGAACAGCACATCAATGGCAAGACGTTCTCATTCTTAATATAGAATTGAGGTCCACAAGAACATCATGTTGAATATAGAATTGGGGTTTACAAGAACAGCATCAAATGGCATCATAACCTCATCCCATTAAAAGAATTCTCATGATACACACTTTGCATAACATGAGGGCCGGTATACCATGTTTCTATAGAGTGACATGGCAAAATAGTGTAATGGGTTTTTATAGTACAACCAGCTCAGTCGGCCTTGAGGGAATCCAAGGCTGCGAGGAGACTTACGGAGGTCTCTATGACTAACTCGCTAGTCCAAAGGAACGGAATGCTTAATGGGAGCTTGTATGTCAATGAGAATTGAGGGTAGTGCGATAAAAACATCATGAAACATGGGACTATTTTCACGGAGTGGAAATATAGTGCCGATATAGATATATATATATATATAAAACCCTTCGGTTGACAGTAATCAGTGTAAAACAATAATACAGAAAATAGCGACTTAAGCTAAGTCATTAATTATCCAATTAACGCCTTACTCAGGGGCGTTTATTCACAATTTGACGACGTATACAGCAGTCGTCCATTCTTTATTTCTATTTTACCAAAATTTCTAATATTATGGAATTTAACAAAAACGCGCCCTGGTCAGGGGCGTTACCTTTCAATTTGCGCCCTGATCTGGGGCGTCGGTTCAATAAGAAACGCCTTTGTGCAGGTCGTTAATTCAATAATTTTCCAAATTTCAGATATTAAATTTTCAGGAAATAGGTACATGGTCAGGACCAAAAAAATAGCAGGATTCAATCAGGATGAACATGCATTAGATTAGGTTCATGGTTTCATAGATATAGAATTTTAAACATGGGTAATTATCAATTTATATGAAATTGACGACTCCTGGGTAGGGCGTCAAAACAAGAATTAGCGCCCTGGTGTGGGTCGGTTATTTTAAATTAGCGCCCTGGTCAAGGGCGTTGCTTTGAAAATTGCATAGAAACAGTTAAAACTACAATAAAACTATATGCATGGAGGATCGATGATATTATTAAAGATATTAAGCTAGTTTGGGCTACGTTCTTGAGAAAACCTACTTGATTAAGATGTGGATGAAGGACTCGTGAAGATTCGTGAAGACAAACGATACTCTGTTTGTAACAGAGTCTTCTGATCACCAGAAGAGAAAGAAGAAGAGGATAAAGAACCTCACGTTCTTCACTTCGACAGAGAGTTACTGCAGACTTCCTACAGAAGAAATAATGAAGATCATTAATGATATAACCTAAGGTAAAATAAAAAGAGGAAGAACATTACCGGTTCTTCACTGATGACAACAGCAACACAGAACGCCAAACAGCAGTCTGGGTCGAGTAGCAGGATATTTATAGGATTTTGGGGATCCTAATAGAGTTAGAGTTGTATTGGAAGTAATACTTCCATGATGGAGTCCTTACCATATTCCATCTTTGTCGTAGTTATCCAGAACTTGCCCTGGATAGGCTCCTGGGTCGAACGAAACTTGAACTGAATTAACGTCTTAAGCGAGGGCGTTAATTTGAATTGACGCCTTGTCAAGCGTCATTTCTTATGCGAAACGCGCCCATGTAGAGGGCGTCACTTATACTTGCCCTTTATTTATTTTCGAAGTCGCGCCCCTGGATTGACACCCTTTGGTGTTGGCGTCCTTTTTAGAATTAACGCCTTATGTAAGGGCGTTTCTTTTCGAAGTCGCGCCTTGACCCAAGGCGTTATTTATATTTTGGTTTATTATTACTCATTTAGGCTCTTTATCATATTTACTTATCTTTTATTTTAATTTGATTTATTTTCAAAATCTTTATTTTTTTCCAGGGTTGCTACACCCTCCCCCACTTAAAAGAATTTGGTCCCCAAATTCCATAGTATATATATATGTGAAGAGTGTAGAGTATATACCTTAAAATAATTCTGGAAATTGCTTACTCATGAATTCCTCGGTCTCCCATGTAGCTTCATGTTCGGAGTTCTTATTCCATTGTACCTTAAGCATGGGAATAACCTTATTCCTTAGGGTACGTACTTCACGATCTAGTATCTTCATAGGCTTCTGCTCATATGTGAGATCCTTCTGGATAACTAAGTCTCCATGATCAATAATATGTGATGGATCGTGTACATACTTCTTCAACATAGATATGTGGAACACATTATGAACATCGGATAATTGAGGAGGCAATGCGATGCGATAAGCCAACCTCGCCAACTCTTTCCAGTATCTCGAAAGGTCCGATAAATCTTGGTGTAAGCTTGTCCTTAACACCAAATCTCCGTATTCCACGTCTAAGCGATATCTTGAGAAATACATGATCTCCGACTTGGAATTCAAGATCTCTCCTTCTTGTATCAGCATAAGCCTTTTGCCTAGACTGAGCAACTTGTAGTCTTTCTCTAATCAATTGTATCTTCTCAGTGGTATCCCTCACCATGTCTGGTCCTAATAGTTATTTTTCTCCAACTTCGTCCCAGCATAAGGGTGATCGGCAACTCCTTCCGTATAAGGCTTCGAAAGGTGCCATTTGTATACTTGCCTGGTAGCTATTATTGTATGCAAATTCCACCAACGGCAAGTGATCATGTCAGCTTCCACCAAAATCAATGATGCATGCCCTAAGCATATCTTCAGCCACCTGATTAGTTCTCTCGGTCTGACCATCCGTTTGAGGATGAAAAGCTGTACTAAAGTTAAGCCTTGTTCCCAACGAATGTTGTAGTCCCTTCCAAAAATGAGAAGTAAAACGGGGATCTCTGTCAGACACGATTGAGATAGGAATACCGTGTAATCTGACTATGTCCTTGATGTATAATGCAACCAAAACCTCAACTGACCATCAGCTCTTTATTGGCAAGAAATGCGCCGATTTAGTCAATCGGTCAATAATAACCCATATTCCATCATGTCCTCCTTTTGATTTAGATAAACCCATGATGAAATCCATACCAATATTCTCCCACTTCCATTTAGGGATATCTAGAGGATGTAGTTTTCCAGCAGGCTTTTGGTGTTCCGCCTTGACCTGTTGGCATGTGAGACAGCGCGACACGTAGTCCGCTATTTCCCTTTTCATGTTGGGCCACCAAAAATTTCTTTTCACATCTTGGTACATTTTGGTAGATCCAGGATGAATCGTGTATCTTGATCTATGAGCTTCTTCTAAGATCTTCTTCTTTAACTCGGGACAATCCGATATACAAGTTCTGTTTTGGAATAACAACCTTCTATCTGATGCTAATTGGAAATCAGATTGTCCTTCTAGTTTGCCCTCAATATTTGTAATGCAATCCTTAAATGCTCCTCATGCTCTTCCTTGGTCTCGGAATAAATCATTATATCATCAATAAAGACCACCACGAATTGATCCAAATAAGGCCTGAATATACTATTCATTAACTGCATAAAGGCAGCAGGGGCATTCGTTAGTCCGAAAGGCATAACAGCAAATTCATAATGGCCGTACCTGCTTCTGAATGCAGTCTTATGAATGTCCTCATCCTTGATTCTTAACTGATGATATCCCGACCTAAGATCAATTTTGGAAAAGTACTTGGATCCTGAAATTTGATCAAACAACTCATCGATTCTCGGCAGTGGATACTTGTTCTTGATAGTGAGATAATTCAACTGTCGATAGTCGATGCATAACCTCATGAATCCATATTTCTTCTTTACAAATAATACAGGCGCTTCCCATGGGGAAGTACTTGGTCTTATGAATCCTTTCTTAATGAGTTCTATCAATTGCTCCTTTAACTCCTTGAGTTCAGCAGGTGACATCCTATACGGTGCCTTAGAAACTGGACCCGCACCAGGAACTAAATCGATGGTGAAGGCCACTTCTCTTTGTGGGGGTAATCCAGGCAAATCTTCCGAAAATACGTCCGGAAATTCTTGTACCACCGGAATGTCTTCTATCTTAGTTTCCTTAGCCTCCTTAATCGTGACGAATGCAAGGAAAGATACACATCCTTTCCTGATGAGCTTGCTAGCTCGGAGAGCCGAAATAAGAGGGGTTTTGCTTCGCCTCTTGGGGCTAGTAAAGATCAGTTCTGGAAATTCCTCAAAACTAACCTTGCTATTGCGGCAATCGACCGTTGCCTGATATTTAGATAACCAATCCGCTCCTAATACGACATCATTCTCCTTTAGATCTAAACATATAAGATCAATAGGGAGATTCTTACATTGAACCAATACTTCACAGTTCTGGTAATGGTGTGTAATATCAGTCTCGTTTCCTAGAGGAGTATACAAGACTAATTTTTATCCATTCCGGTTCTAGGGGTAACGGATCAGCGAACTTCTTGGAAACAATTGAATGTGAAGCACCAGTATCAATTAAGACATATGCAGACTTGGAACAAACTTTCAATGTACCTTCTACTAGTCCGCCATCTTCTTCTTGTTTGGTCTCCTTAATTGCATGAAGACGAGCATTCTTGGTTACTGGGCGCTTCCCGTCCCCGGCTTGATCATTAAGTAATGGGCAATCGGGAATTCGATGATCGCGACTCCCACAGCGGAGACATGCTCCTAGTTTCCTCCAGCATTCTTCTGCTCTATGGCCTGCCTTGTCACAATGCTTGCACACTATATTTGATGGGGTAGTGGTGATGGAGAAGGGCTTGGTCTTCTTAAACTTCTGATCTTGTGAGGAAGTACCTCCATTGCTAGGCCTCTTCTTGAAGTTGGGTTTAAAGGAACCCGAACTTGTAACTTGTTCTTTCTTGTCCTTCCCACGGATTCTATTAGATAGTTCCGTGGCATCTTCTAGAAGCCGGGCTCGACGTACTATCTCTGAATAGACTTGAATATCCATCGGTGCCAGTTGGGTAATATATTGGGGCCTGAGCCCATTAAGGAACCTCCTAGCTTTCATCTTCTCGGTGCTAACTAAGTGCTTAGCATACCGAGATAATCTAGAAAATTGGGCCTCGTACTCGGCCACTGTCATGGACCGTTGTTTCAGTGCAGTAAATTCTGCAGCTTTCTTTTCCTGTACTCGGTCCGAAAAATATTTAGCGTTGAAATGTTCAACGAATTCTTCCCAAGTAACTTGGTCTTGATTTAAAGTAGCTTCTATTGATTCCCACCAGCATCGGGCATCCCTTTCCAACTGAAAGGTAGCTAATAAGAATTTATCTTGATCCGTGCACTGCATAACACGGAATATACGTTCCGTCTCCCTGATCCAGTGCTCTGCGTCGTCCGGATCAGTAGAACCCGTGAATTTAGGCGGGTTCATGTTTTTAAAGACTTGGTGGAGACTCCCTGCTTGTTGTGCACCTCCCTATGCTACTTGTTGCAGCACCTGAGTCATGCCTTGAAGTGTACGATGCATGTTGCGCCACTGAGCACGTTCGGCAGCCATTATCCTACAATTACAATAACTATATTAGTATATACTCGCGTTAAGGGCTTTTAAGTTTTTATGTTAACTCAACCCTTGGTTCTACCCAATCTCACTGGTTAAAGGTTTGAACCTATCCTTGGACTTGGGTTTTCCTAGGAATTGAATACCCTAGGCTCTGATACCACAAAAACTGTCACGCCCCGAGAGCGGAAGATACCCGGAGACGCGTGACGAGTTTATATCAATCATGTCAATCAGAGTATTAGTGTATTCGACACCAAAATCAGAGATGCGCAAAAGTAATGATAACCCAATCCTTTATTCCTTCATAAGAATATGTCTATTACAAACCTTTGAAGTACTAACTAAAATAAAGGAAAAATACAAGGTTGACTCAAGAAAATATGAAAAAGACTAGATAAACGGAAGAAGCTCTATCTCTTTCACTCTTGATTTTCCCCATCGGTTTGAGTTCCCTCATCGTCGGACTTACCTGAAAAGTAGGGGAAACACTAAGTGAGCGAACGCTCAGTAGGAAATTATATCTCAAGAACTAGCAATGGGTTTAAGTAATTACATCTTTCTTGAATGCACTATAGCTATGCATGTTCGCATAAAACGACAAGATAGAGAGAGTGTATAACATTAAGATAGCGACAAGAACTAGTCATGAACTTTCAAGAACTTATATCAAAAGATATCAAGATATTCAAGCAAGTGTATTCATCATGTCATGTTGGAATTTAGCTATCACGTTCAAGCACGCAAGTATGCAATTACCCTTTTTCAGGCCACGCAAGTCATGTAATATCAAGTCAAGTACAAGTACAAGATTTGTGGAATGTTCAATCAAGCTAGTCATGCACTTCGGTATAATACAAATACCGTGATCAATCAACTCCCATGGGCACAAGTACTTTCAGGTGCTCCTCCCAGGACCAGATCGGGCCCTATATGCGCAGGCATTAATCATGTATTTTAACATCCACTTTTGTGTATAGCCAATATGGAATTTCAAGAATAAAGCTTGTAGTCATGTAAGATAAACTTGGATAGAGTAGAGTCTAAAAATATGACACTTGACATAGAATGGTGATAATAACGGTACAGTCACGATTATCGATAAAACTAGGTGGAATTGGTTCCCTAACTTGGGCACCATGACAAACAAGTATGGACACTCTTTATATAGAATTGAGGTCCACATGAACAGCACATCAATGGCAAGACGTCCTCATTCTTAATATAGAATTGAGGTCCACAAGAACATCATGTTGAATATAGAATTGGGGTTTACAAGAACAGCATCAAATGGCATGATAACCTCATCCCATTAAAAGAATTCTCATGATACACACTTTGCATAACATGAGGGCCGGTATACCATGTTTCTATAGAGTGACATGGCAAAATAGTGTAATGGGTTTTTATGGTACAACCAGCTCAGTCGGCCTTGAGGGAATCCAAGGCTGCGAGGAGACTTACGGAGGTCTCTATGACTAACTCGCTAGTCCAAAGGAACGGAATGTCCAATGGAGAGCTTGTATGTCAATGAGAATTGAGGGTAGTGCGATAAAAACATCATGAAACATGGGACTATATTCACTGAGTGGAAATATAGTGCCGATATTGTAGCAACCCTGATAAATTTAAAAGGGATAAATAAATCAAAATAGATTAAAAGATTTAATAAATAAACGAAAGAGCTTGGAATAAAATAATTAAACCATGATGGAAATAACGCCTCAGATAAAGGCGCTAATTTACAAGAAAACGCCCTTACATAAGGCGTGTTTTGAAGAAAGGACACCCACACGTTAAGGCGTCAAATTTCAAGCGACCAAAATAAATAAAAAGGGCAAGTTAGCGTAACGTCCCTTGCATGGACGCGTTTCAACAAGTAACGACGCTTGACAAGGCATCAATTTAAATTCGACGCCCTGACCTAGGTCGTTAATTCAGTTTGAGTTTCGTTCGACCCAAGAGTCTATCCAGGGTAAGTTGATAACTATGAGAAAGAGTTCGAATGTAGTAATAACTCTAATATGGAAGTATTACTTCCAATCGAACACTAACCTTATTAGGATTTCCAATATCTTATAAATAACCTTCTGCTTGAACCGAGAACGCTATTTGGCGTTCGGAGTTTTCAAAGGTATGCGAAGAACAGCAGGTTCTTCATCTTCCTTCTTCCTTATATTGTGTTCGATCAACGCATGAAGAACTAATGATTCTTCATACTCTTCTCTGATTACAGGTTGAAAGCTGTTGTCTTCCGAAGAACAAGTAAGTTCTTTCCCCGTGCTTTCTGTTACGTATAAGAAGATTTTAATATCTTCTTCTTCGTTCTTCTGTCTCTACAGGTTGTCTGTAGAAGTGAACCCGGTTGATTGAAGTATTGAGGGTTCTTCATCTACATCCTCTTAATTACCCTTGCTGCTGCTATTAGGATCGAAAGCTTCAAAAAGACTCTGTTTATAAAACAGAGTATCGTTCAGAACCTACATCTGTTCATCCGTCAGTTTATCATCATCAAGGTAGGTTTTCTCAAGCACTGTAGCCCAAATCACCATAATAACTATATTAAACCATATATATTAGTTCATGCATGTAGTTTTCACGAGTTTTAAAAGTTCTATTGTTGGAAAGAAACGCCCTTTCCAAGGGTGCTAATTTTATACGCGACCCAAACTAGGGCGCTATTTAAATAAACGACCCTGACAAGGTCGTCAATTCAAAAGATTTGACGCCCTGTACACAGACGTCAATTTAATTACCTGATAATTACCCATGTTAATTTGTCCAATATTCACTTAAACATGATTCTAAATCTGTGCATCCTGATATTATCATGTCATGACCATATCTCGTTTTCTGGAAATTTCAATACTTGAAAAATTGTAAATTCTTGAAATACACGACCCTGTATAGGTCGTCTCTCACTTGACTAACGTCCCTGTTCAGGGCGTGAATTGAAAAGTAACGCCCCTGTTCAGGGCGTGTTTCTGATAAATTACTGAAAATATATATTCTGCAAAAATAGAGGTAAAGAATGAACGACCATTGCATACGTCGTCAAATTTTAATTAAACGCCCCTTACCAGGGCGCGTTTTTGGTAAAATACGGAAATATTGAAATTTTGCAAAAATGTAAAATAGATAAACGCCCTTACTGAAGGCGTTAATTACTTGAGTAGTGACTTTACTTAAGTCGTTATTTTCCTGTAAAAATGTTTTTACCCTGTTTCTGATAACCGATGGTTTCAATATATCTATATATATGTATATCGGCACTATATCTCCACTCCGTGAGTATAGTCCCACGTTTCATGATGTTTTATCGATCACCCTCAATTCTCATTGACATACAAGCTCTCCATTGGACATTCCGTTCCTTTGGACTAGCGAGTTAGTCATAGAGACCTCCGTAAGACTCCTCGTATCTTGGATTCCCTCAAGGTCGACTGAGCTGGTTGTACCCTAAAAACCCATTACACTATTGAATGCCATGTCACTCTAAAGAAACATGGTATACCGGCCCTTATGATATGCAAAGAGTATATCATGAGAATTCTTAATGGGATGATGATATCATGCCATTTGTTGATGTTCTTGTGGACCTCAATTCTATAATAAGAATGAGGGTATCTTACTTTTGATGTACTGTTCATGTGGACCTCAATTCTATATAAAGAATGTCTATACTTGTCATGGTACCCGAGTTAAGGGAACCTAATTCCACCTAGTTTCATCGTTCATCGTGATTGTACCGTTGTTATCGCCTATCTATGTCCAATGTCGTATTTTTGGACTACATTCTCTCAAAGTTATCCTACGTGTCTACAAGCTTAAATTGTTGAAATTCCCTATTGGCTATATATATATACAAGAGTGGATGTCAAATATACATGATAAATGCCTGCGCATATAGGGCCCGATCTGATCCTGGGAGGAGCACCCGAAAGTACTTGTGCCCATGGGAGTTGAATGATAAGGTATCTGGCATTATACCGAGTGCATGACTAGCTTGATTGGACATTCCACACAAATCTTGTACTTGACTCGTACTTGACTTGACATGAATTACGTGACCCAAGAAAGGGTAATTACTTGCTTGCTTGATACATGATAGCCAAAGTTCTTGACATGACTTGCTAAAGAGTACTTGCTTGAATATCTTGTTATCTTTTCTTGAAAGCTCATGACTAGTTCATCTTGCTGTCTTATTGATAAATTCTCTCTATCTTGTCGTTTTATACGAGCATGCATAGCTATAGTACATTCATGAAAAAAGTAACTATTTAAACCCCTTGCTAGCGCTTGAGATATAATTTCCTACTGAGCATTCGCTCATCCCGTGTGTTCCCTACTTTTCAGGTAATTCTGACGACGAGGGAAGTCAATCGGATGGGAATGGTCAAGAGTGAAAGTGATAGAACTTCTCCAAGGGTCATCTAGTCTTTTTCTTATTTTCTTGAGTCAACTATGTACTTTCCTTTTTAATTGAATAGAGTATTGGATTTGTAATAGTCTATCCATTATGAAATAAAGGATTGGGTTATCTTTACTTTTGCGCATCTCTGTCTTTGTGTCGAATACACTACTACTCTGATTGACATGATTGATATAAACTCGTCACGCATATCCAAGTATCTTCCGCGCTCGGGGCGTGACAGATATAGATATATGTATATATATATATATATAACCCTTTGGTTGACAGTAATCAGTGTAAAATAATAATACAGAAAATAGCGACTTAAGCTAAGTCATTAATTATCCAATTAACGCCTTACTCAGGGGCGTTTATTCACAATTTGACGACGTATACAGCAGTCGTCCATTCTTTATTTCTATTTTACCAAAATTTCCAATATTATGGAATTTAACAAAAACGTGCCCTGGTCAGCGGCGTTACCTTTCAATTTGCGCCCTGATCTGGGGCGTCGGTTCAATAAGAAACGCCTTTGTGCAGGTCGTTAATTCAATAATTTTCCAAATTTCAGATATTAAATTTTCAGGAAATAGGTACATGGTCAGGACTAGAAAAATAGCAGGATTCAATCAGGATGAATATGCATTAGATTAGGTTCATGGTTTCATAGATATAGAATTTTAAACATGGGTAATTATCAATTTATATGAAATTGACGACTCCTGGGTAGGGCGTCAAAACAAGAATTAGCGCCCTGGTGTGGGTCGGTTATTTTAAATTAGCGCCCTGGTCAAGGGCGTTGCTTTGAAAATTGCATAGAAACAGTTGAAACTACAATAAAACTATATGCATGGAGGATCGATGATATTATTAAAGATATTAAGCTAGTTTGGGCTACGTTCTTAAGAAAACCTACTTGATTAAGATGTGGATGAAGGACTCGTGAAGATTAGTGAAGATAAACGATACTCTGTTTGTAACAGAGTCTTCTGATCACCAGAAGAGGAAGAAGAAGAGGATAAAGAACCTCACGTTCTTCACTTCGACAGAGAGTTACTGCAGACTTCCTACAAAAGAAATAATGAATATCATTAATCATATAGCCTAAGGTAAAAGAAAAAGAGGAAGAACATTACCGGTTCTTCACTGACGACAACAGTAACACAGAACGCCAAACAGCGGTCTGGGTCGAGTAGCAGGATATTTATAGGATTTTGGGGATCCTAATAGAGTTAGAGTTGTATTGGAAGTAATACTTCCATGATAGAGTCCTTACCATATTCCATCTTTGTCGTAGTTATCCAGAACTTACCCTGGATGGTCTCCTGGGTCGAACGAAACTCAAACTGAATTAACGTCTTAAGCGAGGGCGTTAATTTGAATTGACGCCTTGTCAAGCGTCATTTCTTATGCGAAACGCGCCCATGTTGAGGGCGTCACTTATACTTGCCCTTTATTTATTTTCGACCGTTTGGGAATTGACGCCCTTTGGTGTTGGCGTCCTATTTAGAATTAACGCCTTATGTAAGGGCATTTCTTTTCGAAGTCGCGCCTTGACCCAAGGTGTTATTTATATTTTGGTTTATTATTACTCATTTAGGCTCTTTATCATATTTACTTATCTTTTATTTTAATTTGATTTATTTTCAAAATCTTTATTTTTTCCAGGGTTGCTACAGCTGATGAGTACCCCCTGCTCTCCGCCCAGGACTTCAGATACAAACATGCTTCTCTTCAGCATGGAACGAAGGTGTTCAGATTCAATCTGATGTAAATAAACACCGATCGCTTGCGGTCGGTGGGGAAAGACGTCCATTACACGATTCCCACAATCGCCTGCGCACTCGCACCAGTGGAACCCCCTCGATCCATGTGTCGCCCAACCTCTCGAGCCCACATGCCGTGTCCTGGTGACGCTTCCCCGGTCAACCCTTGGTTCCATAGGTGATTGTCGAGAAATCGACTGGCACGCCCGCACCTTGTTCGGCTAACTTCTGCCCCTACATTCTCGTGCCATTCGACCCTTTTCGGCTTTCCGTAAAAAGGAGAGTTCCCGGTACCGCCTTGAAAGGCATAAAACAATAAGGGAGAATACCCGAGAAATATCAAACTCCCGTATTTTTCTTTCCCAACTGTATCCCTACCTTCACCCCGGTCATCGGCATAAAAATAAAAAGGGGGGGAAAACCCCCGACAACAGAGAGGATGGCACGCCCGGTGGGACGTCTCCCGCCTTCCTTTTTTTTGCTGAAGAAAAGCCTATGCCAGCCCTGAAGCCCTGGTGCCCTTTTGCTATCCTTGCAGGAGAGGAAGAGGAGGGTGTTCGGGTGCAATGCACGGATTCAGAGGGGGGGTGAATGAATCCCCGTGCAAAAACTATTGCGGGAAAAAACTTTTTCCTCGATTCAAAATAATCTCAGATGGACTCGTGCTGAAATGAGATCAGATAGTTCTGTCTAAATAGACTCTCACACGAACATAAGGCAAGCACCAACCATTGTAATAGAATCAAAAGGAACTTGGTGAATCATATAGCAATTCTTATTAATCAACAATGAAATTATCACGCTGACTCCACACACAATAGCGCACTCAAGAATTCTTCACACGATAAACACTAAGCAGCACCAAATTCTACTATGCACTCTGACAAACAGTTAAGCTCATTATCAGCTTCAAACTGAGAGCACACAAGAAGACATCTAATAATGAATGATCAAATAACCTGAGAAGGGGGATAGAAGATATGGAAAAGTACGCAAGGCAAACCACGATGGATAAGATATTTTTAGGTGGTTGAGACAGACCACAGTCTGCCTACGTCAACCCCTCACCCCAAATCTGAGTGAGGCTTCCCTTGCAAAAGCAAGAACAGCAGACTCAGTCTGCAACAGACGCTGCCTAACAGCTTGACCCAGAGGAACACACTCCTTTCTTCCTCCAACCCGGAGGGAAACCACTAATGACACCCCGTCACTACCAAATTGGAGAACAAGTCTCCCTTCCTCTGAAACCCAAAGGGAAACCACAAGTGACACCCAGTCACTTGAAAACCAGAGGCCACGGACCTCTCTTCCTCCACACCAGAGGAAACCCACAAGTGACACCCAGCCACTTGAAAACCGGAGAACAAGTCTCCCTTCTCCTGAGACCACAGGAGGAACCCCGATCCCAAACAAGGGAAACGGAAAGCACTGAGAATATGAAAAGAACAAACGAAAAACAAACAAGAGAAATAAAAACAGATATAGCTCCGAGGAGCACAATGACTGTGGATTTGATCCACGAGTCAATTCATGATTAGATCTTCAGGATGCACTGGCTGCACACACTTTCTCCTTCTCACGATTTTCTTCTCTCTCACTTTGGCTCTAAGCTTCTTCTTCACTCACTGACTACCTCCCTTCTTCTTCTTCTTCTTCTTCTGCTGCTGCTGCTGCTGGCTCTCTTTTCTTTTCTTCTAGCGGCCTCTTTTCCCTTCTTCTGGCGGCCTCTTTTTTTCAGCACCCTTCTTCGAAGGATTGGGTATTCTTATATCGGAGCAGGGGCTCCGTATGGATGAGGCAAAAGAACCCTATTGAAACCCCATTGGTCCACGTGTTGGACGAGAATGTTCCTTTCCACGGATCACGTGCCTTTCATTTGCAGACAAGATTATTTCTTGCAGAACAAAGGGTTTATTAAGTGTGAGGCCTTTCTTGGAGCTCACGTGCGCGCCTTCTGCCTTCTGGGCTCACGTGCCCCTTTTTGTTTTTAACTACGTTCCTTCTATTGGATGAACATCGACTTGCACCGATTGTATCCCTTTGATATATGAAATGTTGAAACAGAAACTTGCACCGACCGTGGTCATGATGAAACTGAAAACTTGCACCGACTTCATGCAATATGAGACTCAAATGGATGAGACGTTATCAGAGACACAAGACCATAAGTGCATGAGACGCAAACACGATCGCAGCTGTGCATGAGACGCTAACAGAGACGCAAGACCATTAGTGCATGAGATGCTAACAGAGACGCATACCATTAGTGCATGTGACATAAATAAAAATATGTATGAGACACAAGGCATGCGCTAAAGACGCAGGCGAGAGAGAGACGCTAAGACTGGCGCTAAAGACGCTGCATGAGACGTAGGCTACAGGAATGTGCATGGACTTTGAACTACAACTAGAAACATGAACTACCACCGACTATGAGTGCGCTGAAGGCAAGAACTGCACTGACCATGTATCCACATAAGACAAACATGCACGGACCTATGCATGAGTGTGTCACAATATGCACCGACTCAGTTAAGGATAAAATTGAAACATGCACTGACGATATTGAGCATATATGCGCAGACCCAAGGTGATATGTTCAAAATCTGCACAGACTTCACAATGCATGTATGAAAACATGGATAGACTTCACATATGAATAAGGAAAAGTGTGCATTGACTTGATATGTGGAGTAACATGAATGTGCATAGACTCTACTTGCAACAAGTGAGTATCAACCAGTGAATGTTTGTGCACACTACATGTTTGATAAAATGACTTTGGAACATACACAAGTGCACAGACTTGTAATGTGAAACGCGAGCAGATGCTACTGGCATCGACCTTGGAGATGTGCGATACAAGGCATGCACTAACCTGATAATGAGTTGACTTTGACTTGGGTTGACTTCCTTTTCATGACACGTGAGTCATTCTTAAACTTGTTCTGACGTTTTCTCATAATACATCAGGATTATATCATCAAGGATGTACATATAAACATAATGAGACATAATATTTATCATCATCAAAACTCCAAAACCACCGAGGACACAACAATCTCCCCCTTTTTGATGATGGCAATATTATGAGTCATTGCAATAGATTCACTATGATGATTATGAAATACCAGTATGAAATATGAGTGAAATATGAAAGTTCATGAACATTCACCATAGAATAGCTCAGTCAGAAATGAGCATGTAAAGAACCATGAGTGCAGCATCTGACAAGAATTACAATTGATGATGCAAATGATGACTGACCAAGAGTGACAAAATGACTCACAAAAGTTCTCCCCCATTGACAACATCAAAACAAATGGAATTATCATTGACTGTTGAAGGAGAGGATATTGAATATACAAACTGAGTTATTGTCATCTAAAACTCCCCCTGACAAGATACTCTCTTATTTGACAGAGTAGGAGGGGTGGAATGAAATGAATGATCATTGAACCATAGGGACATGCAAAAATTCTCCCCCTTGGACGGACAATGTGATTGGAATGAAACGCAGGGGTAATTAGGACAGATAAAGCAATGACATAAAGAAGTCAACAGATAGTGCTGATTGTAAATATATCAAACAGTTAGGTCTGAAATAATGGAGTCCAATTTGAGAGAGCAAGCATTCAGAATAAATGAGAAAGGTTTTCAATGGGATATCAATTTCATAAATCTGATTAAACAGGTATTTTAGACTCTTCTATTATAGAGATTTATAAATGATTCTTCATTGACTAGTCAGATCAGAATATGATGTATGCAAGGCTTGTTCATAAGCTTTCTGTACTCATATCTGAAATCAGTTGTCTTAATAAAAGTGAACCATGCTTTCATATTGAAAGTCTTGTTTAACCTTCTTCTTTCTTACTCACTCAATTTCAAAGATTCCTTTAAGAGATGTAATCAATAGTATTGAGGTTAAACACATAAGGAAACATTTGTTTCTGTCCAGGGTTCCAATAGAATTTTTCTTTTGCAAACATTTTCAAATGATACACTAGATCAGCAACAATTTCTATAACAATCTTCTTGAGCACTTGAGTTTAGTACACCCTTGTAACTAGAGGATACACGTTGTTTAGACGCCAGTATCCCTAAGCACTTAGAAGGATTAACTGTCATGCTTCATAAGAACAGAGATAGCATTTACACTTCATGATACACTGCAACTCATTTCTTTGATGAGTGAGATGTATTTCTCAGTGTGCATGCCATTGCTCTGCCAGATTTTCAATCAATTTTTTAAGCAGAGTTAACTATGGCACTTCATGACACACCTCAACTCATTTCCTTGATGAGTGAGATGTGTTTCTCAGTGACCAAAGACATTGCTCTGACTAGATTTACCCTTAGACATGTTCCAGATTCTCAGATGTTTAAAAACAATACTTATTTCATACATATCAATCAAGGAATATTATTATTTCAGAATTTTCAGAATTCAGAAGAGTTTTAAAGACACAACGTGAAATTGTTGGTTAAAGTTTATTAAGACTAACTCAGATATTTTCAAGATATGTTCATAAACAAACACATGACATACATGAAACTTCAATCAGCTGAAAATTTCAGACATTCATAGTCCTATATAATAGAAGATTCCTCTTTAAGTTGTTTTCAGATTTATGATCAGGATATGCACAGAGAAATATTTCTGATTTTTTAGGGAAGGCAGAAACATTTTAGGGAGCAGCCAATTCAACAGAGACCAATGGATAGGATGAGTGATAATGGCTGATAACAGTTGAACCAAGAAGCGGAGATGTGATGCATTTCACATTCATCACAGGGTTTTAAACAAGATAGTAGTTCAAACTGAAGATGGGAATCTCAGTCGATAGAAGTGAGCTATATAGACAGTTATGTCATGCATGGGTCAGACGTTCAAACAAGATAGGGTCAAGTAACCATTCAAGGTTAGCAGATAAACAGTGTTTTTAGATAAGAATTCTAAGCAATTGACCATTATTGATTCGAAGCTTACAACCTCAGATGTATAACAGTGATAGTCAAGAAGGCAAGAGCAGATAGTTCCAAAGAGACAGTCACTAAACAGAAGATATGAGATAGTGATAACAATCAGTTCATCAATCAAGGTAGTGACATGATTAGCCGAAAGACAATGATACCATCTACTCACAAACCTCAAGGAACATACCAAGAAGAATGTCGACTCATGATGTCGACACTTCCAATCAGGACAAATGAAAAGTGCAGCAGCTTGTGTCAATCATTTAGAGGGTATGAGAATTGATTTAGCATCAGTGAGCTGAGAACAGTACTGACAGATGATCAAAGTCCAGAAAAGAATTCAGACATACCAGCTTAGAACTGTACTGACAATAAATGTTACTCAAATTGGAAGAATGAAGTGCAAGGTAAGCTGATCAGCTAATCACAACCAAGACAGTGTATTAAGTGAAGCTCCCCCTCAACAAAAGCAGGGGAAGAAATGAAGACAAGTGAGACAAATTCATGACAATGTTTTGCTCCCCCTGAATGCATGCACGCAACTAATCTTTTTGGAATTTTCAATATGTATGACATGGAATAAAATTTGAAACCAGTATATGCATTTAAGAACATGTATGCATATGCTTTGACTTCCCCCTAACTAAATGCATTGAGTCATCATGAATGACCACAAGGATCCAAATATTAGACGTTCAAGTCAGGGAATACAGTTCTAATTCAGTCCAATCAGATTTTCAATAAATTCTTCAACAGATGAGCAATCTCATTCAGAAGATTTTCAGGCATCATTTATTTCAATGACAATCTACTCGATAGATGTATATATATATGAGCATTTCATGCACAACACAACATGCAAGCATCAAATTTAGTCAATTCAGTTTTTTAGAAGTGTAATTTTTTGTTATCATCCCAATATTTAGACAGATATTTCAGCATGTGCATTGAAAGACATGAAACTTCACAGTGTGCAAGTGATGACAGATATGCATGAACAGATCAAACATGATATGCATTTTGCTCAAATAAACAAACCTGTGAGCATACGAAAATGGGGTTTTACCATAATCAGGTGCCTTGGTTTATTAACCCCATTTTTATTCTTCAGCTTCCAAGGCACACCTGCAAAACACAGATCTCATTTTGTGTTTCTAGGTACCCAAGACTTCTTGGGTCCTACATTGTTAGTAGCACCTCTAATGGGTGCCTTCCACATCCTTTGGGCTTTCACATCATCAAAAATCATTAGAGAACAACTATTCATGGAATGTCCAACTTGCCCGCAGTAATGACATGAGACAGCAGGTTTTAAATTTCTTTTCTGCACATTTGCATTATCATGGAAATTTTTCTTTTTAATTCTATCAAGCACATTCTTCCTAGCAGGGTATCTAGCATATTTGAAATTCACATTCCTACCCTGGATATGCCAACAGTCCTTGACTGTATGGCCATGCTTTCCATAGTGAGAACAAACAGAAGAGTTTCTCCTATGAGAGCCTAACCAGCATTCAGTAGCCTTGTGACCAGACTTGTTACAATTGAAACATATGATGTGCTGGTTTACTAAAACAGTTTTGTTCTTGTTAAAAACATGATGGTTTGCAAGGAATTTAGTATGATGTGACTGTAAGCTTTTCTTACCATTTGTAAACCAGCATTGTGCACCTACATGTCCTACCTTACTACAATTAAAGCATGTGATACTCTTTTTCTTAGTGGCAGAAAACTTCTTGACATGAGAGTCCCTAGCATGCATTTTTCTAGCATTCAGATCATCTAGTTTCATTAATCTACATTCATGCATCAAATGACCGAATCTATGACAGTAATGGCATGAAGTTTTCTATTTGTATGCATGTGTATGTGTGTGCGTGGATGATTTTTGAACATCATGCAGTGAAGTGGCAGGAACCTTTTTGTTCTTTTGTGGATCAGTTGGTTGTATGGTTTTCTAAACCATAAACTGAAAAATAGGTGGGTTCTGAGAAATGTGAGAAGTAGAGCTAGAAGCAAAGGATGTCTGAATTTTATTTTAAAAATTCTTTTAATTTATAGGGTTATAGCCTAACCCCTCCTTCTGAAAGTTGACCTTTGTTCCCAGCAATTTGTTCAGATTACCTTGCCCACTAACAAATTTAGACAAAGAACTTTTCAAATCCTGAATTTCATTTTCAAGAGATGCAACGTGTATTTCATAACTTGTAATCTCTTGTTCACTGCAATTGACAGCTTCATTCAAAACTTTGTTGGCAATTTTGTATTCTTCAATCTCCTTTCTAAACTCATCAACCCTTTTAGATTCGTCTGTAAAGACGATTTTTTCTTTTTCCAATGTGAGAAGCCTTTCAGACATAGCATTGTTTAACAGTTTCAATTTTTCAATTTCTTCTTTAAGCTTATCATTCTGAACTAATTCATTTATTAGAAGCTGATCTTATGAGTTCACCACATGCTTTCTTCCACTTTCAAATTTCTTCAAATCTCTTTGCTATTTTTCAACATTTTTCTGCAACTCCATGTTTATAGCTTTGATGGCATCAAATTTTTCAGCAAACAAGTTTTCCTCTTGTTCAAGTTTCTAAAATTCTTTTTCATTTTCTTTGACAGATTTTCTGAGAGACTCATTTTCAGATTTAAGTTTGTTCAGTTCTGAGTTAGCAAGTTCAGGATCTTCTAGAGATTTTTTATTCTGAACAGGATCATTAGCATAGAACTAATTATCACTAGCTGAACTAAGATTCTCTTCTAGATCAGAGATCTCATTTGCAAGTTCTTGATTTTTAGTTTTTAACAATTCAATTTGTTTCTTAAGCATTTGAATATTAGACAAGCAAGCATCATGGGATTGTTTCAACTCCAGACATTTGTCACAAGAAGAATTTAAACTATCCAATCCAGTCCACTTTTTCAACTTTTTATATTGTTTTCTTAACTTCTCATGTGACTCTAATAAGTCAGCATATGCATCCTCCCAGTCATTTATAGAAAAGTTATCAAAAGGGTTTATCTCATCATCGTCCTCTTCTTCATTTTGGCTGCCACTTTGATTACTTCCGTTAGCCATCATCCAGCTATCCTCATTTCTCCTGTGAGCTAGCTTCAGCATATCCAGAATGTCCTTAGCGGACCTGCAGTCATGAAAGCAAGAATGTAGGGCCTTGTCAGTAGCTGCTTTCCTTAGGTTGAAAACTTTCTGATTTTCTCCAAGCTTTGATCTGTGATTATTAGTTTGAGGACCGTGTGAAATTAATTTCCACATATCAGGATTAATCAATTTTACATAATTATGCAGACTACTAAGCCACGAATTAAAATTAGACCCATAAAAAATCGGTGGATGAGCCATCGAAATCAGTTCAAGAGCAATTCAAGCAATAGACAAGCCTAAATAGAACTGCACCTAAAAATAGGATAGTAGGATCCTCTGCAGATCGTTGGATCTGATAAATTAGAGACCCGCTCTGATACCAATTGTTGGGGTGCAATGCACGGATTCAGAGGGGGGGTGAATGAATCCCCGTTCAAAAACTATTTCCTCGATTCAAAACAATCTCAGATGGACTCGTGCTGAAATGAGATCAGATAGTTCTATCTAAATAGACTCTCACACGAACATAAGGCAAGCACCAACCATTGTAATAGAATCAAAAGGAACTCGGTGAATCATATAGCAATTCTTATTAATCAACAATGAAATTATCACGCTGACTCCACACACAATAGCGCACTCAAGAATTCTTCACACGATAAACACTAAGCAGCACCTGATTCTATTAGGCACTGTGATGAACAGTTAAGATCATTATCAGCTTCAAACTGGAGAGCACACAAGAAGACATCTAATAATGAATGATCAAATAACCTGAGAAGAGGGATAGAATATATGGAAAAGTACGCAAGGCAAACCATGATGGACAAGATATTTTTAGGTGGTTCGGTCAGACCACAATCTGTCTACATCCACCCCTCACCCCATACCGGAGTGAGGCTTCCCTTGCAAAAGCAAGAACCACAGACTCAATCTGCAGCAGACGCTACCTAACAGCTTGACCCAGAGGAACACACTCCTCTCTTCCTCCAACCAGGTGGGAAACCACTAATGACACCCCGTCACTACCAAACCAGAGAACAAGTCTCCCTTCTTCTGAAACCCAGAGGGAAACCACAAGTGACAACCAGTCACCTGCAAACCAGAGGTCATGGACCTCTCTTCCTCCACACCAGAGGGAACCCACAAGTGACACCCACCCACTTGCAAACCGGAGAACAAGTTTCCCTTCTCTTGAGACCACAGGAGGAACCCCGATCCCAAACAAGGGAAAAGGAAAGCACTAAGAATATGAAAAGAACAAACGAAAAACAAACAAGAGAAACAAAAATAGATATAGCTTCGAGGAGCACAATGACTGTGGATTTGATCCACGAGTCAATTCATGATCAGATCTTCAGGATGCACTGGCTGCACACTCTTTCTCCTTCTTACGATTTTCTTCTCTCTCACTCTAGCTCTCAGCTTCTTCTTCTTCTTCTTCTTCTTCTTCTTCTTCTTCTTCTTCTTCTCTTCTTCTTCTTCTGCTGGCGCTCTTTTCTTTTCTTCTAGCGGCCTCTTTTCCTTTCTTCTGGTGGCCTCTTTTTTTTCAGCACCCTTCTTCGAAGGGTTGGGTATTTTTATATAGGAGCAGGGCCTCCGTATGGATGAGGCAAAAGAACCCTACTGAAACCCCAGTGGTCCACGTGCTGGACGAGAATGTTCCTTTCCTCGGATCACATGCCTTTCATTTGCAGACGAGATTATTTCCTACAGAACAAAAGGTTTATTAAGTGTAAGGCCTTTCTTGGAGCTCACATGCGCGCCTTCTGCCTTCTGGGCTCACGTGCCCCTTTTTGTTTTTAACTAAGTTCCTTCTATTGGATGAACAGTGACTTGCACCGACTGTATCCCTTTGATATATGAAATGTTGAAACAGAAACTTGCACCGACCGTGGTCATGATGAAACTGAAAACTTGCACCGACTTCATGCAATATGAGACTCAAATGGATGAGACGCTATCAGAGACACAAGACCATAAGTGCATGAGACGCAGACACGATCGTAGCTGTGCATGAGACGCTAACAGAGACGCAAGACCATTAGTGCATGAGATGCCAACCGAGACGTAGACCATTAGTGCATGAGACGTAAATAAAAATATGTATGAGACACAAGGCATGCGCTAGAGACGCAGGTGAGAGAGAGACGCTAAGACTGGCGCTAAAGATGTAGCATGGGACGCAGGCTACAGGAATGTGCACAGACTTTGAACTACAACTAGAAACATGAACTAGCATCGACTATGAGTGCGCTGAAGGCAAGAACTGCAATGACCATGTATCCACACAAGACAAACATGCACGGACCTATGCATGAGTGGGTCACAATATGCACCGACTCAGTTAAGGATAAAACTGAAACAAGCACTGACTATATTGAGCATATATGCACAGACCCAAGGTGTTATGTTCAAAATATGCACAGACTTCACAATGCATGTATGAAAACATGTACGGACTTCACATATGAACAAGGTAAAGTGTGCATTGACTTGATATGTGGAGTAACATGAATGTGCATAGACTATACTTGCAACAAGCGAGTATCAACCAGTGAATGTTTGTGCACACTACGTGTTTGATAAAATGACTTTGCAACATACACAAGCGCACAGACTTGTAATGTGAAACGCGAGCAGATGCTACTATCATCGACCTTGGAGATGTGCGATACAAGGCAAGCACTAACCTGATAATGAGTTGACTTTGACTTGGGTTGACTTCTTTTTCATGACCCGTGAGTCATTCTTAAACCTGTTCTGACGTTTTCCCATAATACATCAGGATTATATCACGAAGGATGTACATATAAACATAATGAGGCATAATATTTGTCATCATCAAAACTCCAGAACCATAGGGGACCCAACAGAGGGTACTCGCACACGCATTCCCTAGCGGTCCCCAGTTGGACCTCGCTCGGCGACTGTCGGCAACCGCCTCAGCAGCATTCAGCATTCCAGCAACTATTGCGGCCGTCACTTACGGACCCATCATCATCGCCACCCATGCACGGGTGGGGTACTTGGCGACGCTGATCGCTTTCGGCAGCTTCTCCCCTGTCATCGGATGACCCTACTTTTTGGGCGTGATCCCTGTGGCTGCTCCTCAGCCAACCCCAGTTTCTCCACCGGCTCTGGTGGCCAATGCGCCACCTGCGCCTCCAGCACCAGTGGCTCACCTGAGCACCAGGCTCAGGACCACCACCACAGGCCCCTGCAGGGCCCCCAGATCATCTCCGGTCCGGGTGAGCGCCAGCTCTTGAGGACAGTCTCGTCCGATCTCCGGCACGGGCCCCGCGCCCCAGATTTCGGTTGCTACCTCAGCATCTTCCTCAGGTCTCCAACCCCGAGCCACAGCAAAGCCGGCACCCAACACGGGCTCCCAGCCCTAGGTTCACTGCTTCTCAGCACCTTCCTCGGGCTTCCAACCCCGAGCCCCAGCAGAGTCGGCACCCAACACGGGCTCCCAGCCACTGGTTCACGTCTTCTTAGCACCTTCCTCGGGCTTCCAACCCCGAGCCCTAGCAAAGCCGGCACCCAACACGGGCTCCCAGCCCCAGGTTCACGGCTTCTCAGCACCTTCCTCGGGCTTCCAACCCCGAGCCCCAGCAAAGTCGGCACACAACACGGGCTCCCAGCCCTGGGTTCACGGCTTCTCCGCCTCTACCTCGGGCCTCCAACCACGAGCTCCAGCAAAGCCGGCACCCAACACGGGCTCCCCGCCCTGGGTCCGTGGCTCCTCAGCACCTTCCTCGGGCCCGCAGGCTCGAGCCCCGGTAAAGCTGGCTCTCGATACGGGCTCTCGGCCCCGACTCCCCAGCTCTCTGGTATTGTACCCGGGATCCCGGTCCCGAGCTCCAGCGAAATTGGCTCTCCCTGCGCGTCTCATACGCAGGGGGAAAGGTTCCTCAGCACCTTCCTAGGGCCTCCCGACCCGAGCCAGGACTACGCCGACACTCACCGCCGGTCGCCGACCCAGGGGCGTCAACACCTCGGCACTTCTGACGGCATCGCTTCCCGGTGCAAGTGTCATCTCGAGCATCGGCAACACATCTATCGATACGGGCGAGGGCTTATACCCAAGTCACCTAGTCATCGACTCCCGACGTGGGTCTCGTACCTTGGGGACCGGTCCCAATGCGTCCGACTGATAGCTCCACGTTGCCAGTCGCTACAGGTCGGGTCTTCTCAACTGTCCATCTCGGGGCGGAGTCTTCCTCCACTCCTCAGAAGAAGCGTCGCCATGGCCGCAAAGGCAGACGGCTCACCGCTGTAACCAGCAACTCCGGCAGGACTATTCTTGTCGGTGACTTGCAAATCCATCTCGAAGGGGGCAAACCAATCATACCCCAGGAACGGACCGCCCGCAATCTCTACCTCTAACCATTTTGACCTCTTGCAGCAAACGCGAGAGAACGAGGTGAAGCACAGAGGAGCGGGTTCCTGGGGAGCAGTCCGGGGGCACCCACCACAGCCCGACACACGGGCTCCCAAGACAACTCGTCGAAAAAAATGGCGACAAGGGAGACCAGCAATCAGACTTGAGGAGAATCTGGGTCACCCCAGAGGAAGCTCAAGCCGTTCGAAGGGCGCGTATTAGAAACCCCCTGCGAGCACTCAGACGCGGCATCAGACAGGATGCGACTGGTCCCACAGTAGCACCATCTGACGACGCCCAGTCGTCTAATGTCCCCCGTACAAGCAAGCGGAGGCAAAGGCGAGCCCGCTCCCGGGCCCTCCAACAGTCTGTCTCGGGCTCTCCCCCGACTGATATCAGGAATGAGGCCCATCCACAACGTACCTCGGTCTTCGACAGACTAGGGGCGCCAGTCCGCCCCGAGCGGCACCCGCGCAGGAAGTGGACGGCCCAGTTCATCAACAACGCGGTTCGAGTGTTCGCATGCTACACCACCGGACACCCAGTCTGATGACCTGAATCAGCCCTTGTCCCACTTCAGGAGGCCGCGCCATCATGTTTCGCCGCCTCCCCCAACAGGTCACATTGATACTTCTGTCAGACTGCAGTTGTCGGAACGCACGGAAGAAGTCCCGGTGGAAGATCGTGACCCTCCTATCAACGCGGAGCCGGTCAACAACGACCCTCCTACGAACGAGGCTCAAGAAGTGACCCTCGATACTCTCATGAAGGAGAACCAGCATCTGAAGGCCCTCCTACAAGACCTTCTCCTGGAACGGGACCTTCATCCTCAGTAACCTGCCAGGCCTCCGGCCGAGACACCGGCACTGCCAACAGCTCGCGATGCTGCCAACACCTCAGCGGCGATCGCCCGAACTCCTTTGGCAACTCTTCTATATCCTCGTCGAAAGGGGGCAAATCATGCCCTGCGACTCGCCGACAGACTACACCCATTGGGACCTTAGTCACCCCCAATACTGCCCCTTCCAAGCTAGAATCTGCCACCTGATCGAGTCCTGTGAGGAAGTTCAATATCTCATCTAGGAACAGATCCAAGGGGAGCAGATCGATGCGGAGGGGAACTCCATGTCACTTGTCAGGCTTTGGCAAGCTGTCAAAGAGACCCTGAGCACCGCCAGGGATGCTCCGGAGCGGCCAGACTCCCCTCAAGAAAATGGGCACGGGCTGCCTTAATTACCAGCATCCTCTAGAATGGCTCGAGTTCTGGGCTAACAACCAAGATTGCGAAGGCGTAGAGAGCGGGATGCTAGTCAAGAGATGGAGCCGATCGACTTTTCGGTCAACGTCATCCATTCTCCTGCTCCTCCGGCCCCTGCAGGCTCCCAAACATCAGCATCAGACCAGCCAACCCTAGCCACTTTGGCTGTGCGGTGGCGGTCCTGGCGGGAGCAAGAGTCTCTCCCTTTCCCTAAAGAAGACAACGCCAGGCTCCTTCGGGTCCTTCTCGGTCGAGAGGACGTTCTGGTGGGTGAGACGACGATGGGCTCCTCAGCTCTCTCTCGTCCTCCCCCCGTCCTATCTCCGCCTCTGGCGTCCATGTATAGGAAGGGAAAGCAAAAGCAGGGTGAGGTCCCGGCTCAGCCGTGTCACGCCCCCTCAGTTGATGGGCCTTCAGGTCCTCTCTGCCTACCCTTTAACACAATCCAAAGTACAAAGAAGACATCTTCGGAGTCTTCAACGGGTTCAATTCAAGCGGTGGGCCCACCGCCACAAGGCTCAGCCAATCTGTAGAGTTGGGGTAACTGCGTCGAGCAACAACATCCTGGGACACCTTTGGCTGTCGCCGGAGCCAGTCCTCAGCATGATCACAAAGGCAAGGCTAAGGAGTAGGACAACAAGCACATCCCTCAGTCCGCTTCTCGACAAAAGCCGTCGCCACCGCGGCTAAGGCATCAAACCTCGCATACATCTTCGGACGCCGGCACCAGTCAACCCACTCTTCGTAAGCTCCTGTCGGCACCGCGGTTAAGGCTTTAAACCGTGCATACGTCTTCGGACGCCAGCACCAGCCTACCGACTCCTCGTAGGCTCCCGTTGCCACCACGGGTAAGACATCAAACCACGCACACATCTTCGGACGCCAGCCCCAGTATCCCAGCATACCATGAGTTGCCGCTCGAGGTAATCGAGCAGGAGATCAACGCCACCTTCCCGATACAACAAGCGGAAGGCACCTGGATTGAAATTCGGGTGAATAAGAGCCATTGACCTCACCTCATTAAGGCACTAACCCAGGGACACTCTCCTGGGAATTTATCAACTCCGGCGCCAGCACCACTCCCTCCGACTCCCTTGGAGGTAACTATCGCCAAGAGACAAGAGAAAAATAGGAGGAAGAACCTCAGAAGGCGGCTCAAGAAACAAGCTGAACAAGTAGCCACCCTACAATCACCAGTCGAGCCAACGCCTCTTCAATGGCTCCAGCGGCTCATTGATGACCTGGAGGAATACGTTCCCCCTCGTCCTACCAGGGCTCTCCCACTCGATAGCTATATCCCGTGGGAAGAAATGCAGAAACGAGCCCGCCTCAGAAATTAGGTCCAAGAGATGATCCAAAAGCTCAACAATAGAGAAAGACTCCTTATCCCAGATGAGCTCTCCTTGTGCTATAAGGACAAGGAGATCACAACAGAGTAGCTAGAAGAAATGCTTCGAAACTGCACCTGCAACATGGTGGCCATCCCACCTCTTGACAATATCAATGCTTCTCGGCGAGACGAGCCAGTGTCCTCCCGAACCAGAGAAAGAACCACTGCCCCGCTTGGGCTACAGTCGGCTCCAAAACACAGGCCGCGGCCGAGGTCGTGGCTGGGGACGTGGTAGAGGCTGCGGGAGAACTCCCGAGCTACCCATCCCTCCGTCCACCTTCGACCTAGAGCGAATCATCCTCTTTCGAGGGGAGGAACCTGCCCCCATTCCGAAGGTAGAAATTTGGAAGGGACGCGGAATCTTCGATCATGCCGGTATCGAAGAGGTTCCCGCCGGCCCCCCGGTCTCTGCACCAGCTCAGGCTTCTTCTGCGGAACAAGCGGGACCATCCGGCAAGGACGGGCCAGCCCACCAGTTACCCCTAGAAGAGCCATCCTTGGCACCCCTGTTCCAAGAGTCCACCGGCGATCAGGCTCAGCCTGATCCCAACAATAAATGCAAAGCAGTGCAACTTCCCGACGGAGAGTGGCACGACAGCTTGCAGAAAGCCTAGCCCTCCACACTACCCTCCTTGGAGGATGCTCGAGCCTGAGCCGACCGGAAGGTCCTCCACCATATGAAGCGCTTCCCTGCCAGCATTACCGTTTGGGAAGCCATTGCTCGGAGTAAAGAGCTGAGAGAATCTCTCATCAAAATACTCCAGGAGATAGAAGCTTATGAGGCGCATGTCATGGAAATGAAGACAGCAACCTATGAAACCTTCGCAACCACCGTCTCCTTCATGGAGAAAGACATGATGCTATCCCTTCCATGCCACAACCGTCCTCTCTACATGAAAGGAACGGTCAATGGGCATGATGTGAACCAGATCCTGGTGGATACTGGTGCTGTCGTTAACATCATGCCGCTCAAAACATTCAAGACTTTATATCTGACCCCATACCTCCAGAAGGTTCAGGCGGTAAAGATATCCGACTTTAACCAAAATACCGAGGACGTCCTCGGCCGGGTGGATGTTGATCTGGTGCTTGATGACTTCGCCTCCAAGGTGACGTTCTACATCATTGACTCCGACACGTCCTATAAGATGCTACTGGGTAGACCCTGGCTCCATGAAAATTGGGTCGTCCCTTCAACTCTCCACCAATGCATCAAGTATGCCAAGGACGGGGAGCAACACACGGTCTTCACAGACCTGTCACCGTTCACACCGGTAGAATGCAACCTGGCCGACGTTGTGCTCTACTTCAAGGGCATTAGTCCATACCTTGCGATCAAAAGCAAGAGCAATGGCTGGCTCTCAGAGGAAGATGATGACGATCTCTTTTCCGTCGACGAAGAGAAGACTAAGCTTCATCAGCTACGCCTCGGCTCCAAGTCAACCCCAGATCACCCCGAGAGGCGCCAGATCGACTTCGAGGCCAATCTCATTAGTCGAGCTATCGGCAAGAGTATATGCTTGCCCCCAGACTCCATCCAGTTCCCGTGTGCCTCCGAGGAACACAGCGTTGAGCCGTTGACAACATTTATTGTCACCTTCAAACGATAATGTAGAAACAAGAGGAAGGACAATAGGGACAGACCCATTGTCTTCTATAAGGGAGACACGGTCCCTCAAGCCCCGCCAGAGTATGACTTCGGCTGGTCTAGGCGAGCTGATGATACCCCTGAAGCAGTCCAAGTGCTGGACGACCTGTCGCCGCATATTCGGGAAATGTGTCTAAAGCAACACATCCCTCAATGGCAAGATTCCGCGTGACGTGAATATTTTCCCCGACTGTGGACCCCTTCTCAGGTCCAGGGGCAACCCCCGTCCTTCTATAAGGATACCAGAGGACTTGGCTACGATTAAGACCCGGACTTTCACGTCCACTATGCAGTCAACGTCATAGACTTGGCACAACCAGCCGACGATCGAGCTAAAGTCGAAGCCAAATTCGACAGCTCCGGGGATGAGGAAGAGGAGATTCTGATCCCAATCACCGTCAAAGCCAGAACCCCGGCCCGAGCGGCCGAGGAATCTACCTCGGCTCCCTGCGAAGACCTCGGGGCCGAAGAAGCTCCTCCGGTCACTCAGCCAATCGAAGGACCCAGTTCAACAAACTCTCCTGATGAGGGGGATATCCCTGATACTAGCTGCGAAGGATTGTCAGCTTTAGAAGGCAACCCCGGGGAGACCTCAGCAACCCCGCTCGACTACTGCTGGACAAAAGCCGGCGTCCCAGATCAATCCATGGTGGATCCCAGCGACAACCACTCTCCAGTCCCATCGACGTCAACCAGTGGCTTCTAGAATCAAGAAATGCACGAAGCCAACACCGACGTTGAGGATTTCATCGACTTCCAACCCGCTCCTCCCGAGCTAGAGGACGGCGGCCAAGCGACCGTGGATGAGCTCGTTGAAATCAACTTGGGTGAAGATGAAACCCCCCAACCCACATTTGTCAGCGCTCTCCTCACCGAGGTGGAGAGGCGGGACTACAAGTAACAACTGCTAGAGTATAGAGACTGCTTCGCCTGGACATACAGAGAGATGCTGGGGCTAGACCCCTCCGTAGCGGAGCATGAGCTAGCCATTTCTCCCTCCGTCACCCCAGTCAAATAGTCGCAGCGGGGCATGCACCATGAGCTGGAGCTCCAGGTCGCGACCGAAGTCGATAAAATGGCAGAGGTCGATTTCATCGAGCCGTGTATCTATCCCATCTGGCTCGCCAACATAGTCCCAGTCAAGAAGAAAAATGGTCAAGTCCGCATCTGCGTCGACTTTTGGGACCTCAATAAAGCTTGTCCGAAGGACAACTTCCCAGTCCTAATCACCAAAACAATGGTCTACATGACCACCGGACATGAGGCCTTGTCTTTCATGGATGGGTCGTCCGGTTATAACCAAATCCAGATGTCCCTCAAAGGCAAGAACCACACAGCCTGCAGATCCCCCAAAGGGATTTTCAACTACAAGTGCATGCCCTTCGATTTGAAGAACGTTGGTGCTACTTACCAAAGGGTCATGACCAAAATATTCGACGAGATGCTGCACAACACCGTCGAATGCTATGTCGACGACCTCATCGTCAAAACTAAGAGCCGTGAAGATCATTTGCGTGACTTACGCCAAGTCTTCGAGCAAATCAAGGAATACCTCCTTACTCCTCCAGTTCTGGGGGCACCGGTCAAGGGTAAACCCCTCATCCTCTTTATTGCTGCCATGGACGCCTCCCTAGGAGCTCTCTTGGCACAAGTCAATGAAGAAGGTAAAGAGCAGCCCCTCTATTACCTCAGCCGGAAGCTAAACGGTGCCGAGTACCTATATTCTCCCATCGAGAAGGTCTGCTTGGCATTGGTGTTCATCGTCGAAAAGTTACGGCATTACCTCCTGGCCCATCAAGTCGAGCTTATATCTAAGCACGACCCTCTGAAGTATCTCCTTCGACAACCCATCCTCTCAGGTAGACTGGGAAGGTGGGCTCTCTTGTTGATGGAGTATGACATTACTTATGTCCCCAGAAAAGCAGTCAAGGGACAGGGTATGGCTGAATTCTTGGTAGGCCATCCAGTGCCAGGCGACTCGCCTCTCAGCTCGGTGCTCCCGGACGAGGAGTCCCTTGCTGTTCAATCACAACCATCGGTTGAACAGAGCGGAGATGTCTTGCATTACTGGCAGCAAAGCGCTCTCGCAACTTGTGCTGTTCAATCACAACAACCAGTTGAACAGAGCGGAGATGCCTTGCATTATTGGCAGCATGTTGTGCCCCTTCGGCACAAGCATGTGCTATGTTGATTTGATGATAGCAATGCTATTTTGTTTTGATGATAGCAAAAAAGTGAGTGCATTTCTGTGCATCCTTTATCCTTGAGATCCCTGAGCATTCTGCATATGATAGCAACATGAATGATGATGAAATGATGTTCTGAGTGCATTTGATATTGTGTTTTGATGATAGCAACATGAATGTTTATAACTGATATGAATGTTTATAACTGATATACTCTGTGGAAAATGCATATGACTGTGACTGGTATATTATATGGAGACTGCATGTGTTCTGTCTACAAGTCCATACATTGCATTCGCCATGCCTGTACATCCATCTGCTTGCATTGAGTCTATACATTGGTGGCAAGTCCATACAGTGCTTGCATACAGGTAAAGTCTGTACAGCCCATGCTTAAAGCTAAGTCTGTACATTGGCATATGAACACACAAAGTCTGTACAGCCTGAGAGTGCGTCTCACTGACCGTCTCATACAAGTCTATAGATCGCTGTTCATGCACAGAGTCACCGTCTCATTTAGCGTCTCATGGCAAAGTCTGCACAGTCTACTGTTCAACGTCTGCATGCATTACATGAAGTCTGTACATTGCATCGTCTCAACTTGCGTCTCACGTTGCATCCAGCAAGTCTTTCACAAGTCTATACATCACTGTAGCTACATCGTCTCATGCAGTGTCTCATTCAAGTCTGTACAGCCGTCTGCATTGGATTTCAAGTCTAGACATTGCACTGTTACATCCACCGTCTCATTCAGCGTCTTAGGCCTGCAAAGTCCATACATTGGTCGGTGGAAAGTCTGTACATTGGCTTCAAGACTCTCAAGTCTATTGATGCGGGACGGACACGGGAGACGACACTATATGGTGCCACCCTCGGACTCTAGATGAAGACACGACCAGCAACACACACCAGGGAGACACTAAGCCCGACACTACGAGCTCCTAGTGGCGAAACGTCGCTAATAGAAGTGGAAGCTCACTCGTCGTCCCAAGCGAGGGAAAGCGCGGACCGTGCGTGGTTAAGGAACCGGCGGAGGTCCTGGGTAGTCCGACTCAACTTCCGGACTCGGATCGAGTCACGGGACGGGTCACTCTCGCTCTCACAGCGGTGACATGGACACACGGGCTAGTACCTACGCTCTCGGCAGCGGAAAAAGACCGTATACTAGCTAAGCAAATGAACGCCAAGAGGTTCGGACCATTACCTCCACGCACCCGGCGTGGCGAAGACAACCCCGGCCGAATCACGGACTCCCGGTTAAATAATATCACAGCAATACAAAGATTTGACCCACTCCACGCAGGGAGGTAAAAGGTCACATGTGGAGCCCGGGAATCACGCTACTCGGGTTGACGGGCAGCATCTTGATGTCGCCCGGCAGTGCCGAACTCTGTGTTTTCGTGCTTTCCGAACGGCGGGCTCTGCGGTCCCGCGGGGCCCACGGATGGCGTTGTCCTCCGGATCTACGGGGGTGGGACCCACTATGATGGGGACCCCTGGTGGCGCGCCTCCACGGACGGCGGTCGGCCGGGAACACCGATCGGGGGTCGATCGGTCCCGATTCCCAAGCTTTGAAGTTGCTGCCCACGGATTTTTAGTTACTGTTTTCAGGCGCGCGCTCCGGCGAAAACTGCCGATGTGATCAATCCCGATGTTGGATCGGGACGCATGAGCTATAGTTGGAAAGCTCTCTTCAAATGCTTCGATCTAGACCCAGAGAGATCTGCTTGATCTGGTCGGATCAGAACTTTATTGAATTTACAAGCCCCTGTTGTACAGTAACTGAAATCTCATATCTTTAGGGTACTTGTCTGAGAACCACCGTTGACCGCCTAGTAAACCTCTGATTCAGCTCTTGAGATATTCTTCAAAGTTTAGGTATCAAACCACGGAACGGGGACTATTTTTAGAATTTGATTTGGAGGTGGTGGTGATTTACTATGATTTTGGGGGTGACTAGTGGTCGGATCTGGGAACAGTGGGACAGAACTGTAGCTGGGACTGAGAACGATTTTTAGAAAATATGAGATGGACGAACCAAAAAATGAGAAAAAGTGTGGATGAAGGGGTGCGTAGGTAGAACCTCCAGTAAAATTGGGCGAACCAAAATAAATCAAAAAGTGGACCTAAGACATGAAACTCAGGGCGGGGATGAATCTGGACAGAACTCTGGCAGAACCGAAATGGAAGAGTGGACGAAAATCGAAAAATATGAAACGAGATCTGAATGGCAAACCAAAATTTGTGGGATGTCCTCGACACCTCCGGAACACCCAATAAAATCTCCAGATCTATCTGAGCTCGGGGTTGAGACAGGAAATTGGTGGAAGCTCCTGTGGTACTGCGCGGGCAGAACTCCGTTGACGGCGATGGTGGTGTGGTGGCGGCTCGTGGCGGCGGCGGCGGCGACCGGAACTCATAGGGTGGAGTCTCACCACCAGAAGGAAGCCTTCACAGCTTCAAAGGGGAGAGGGAGAGGAGAAGGGGGCGCACCAAGGCTGGAGCTTCAAGCTTTTTTCCAATTCAAATGGCATTAATTCATGAAAATGGGAAAATACAAGCATATATAGGTCACCCATCTAATCCATCCTCCACCGTTGGATCTAGGGGTTAGGGATTGACGGCTAGGATGAAGTTTGAACAAAATACAACAAAAATATTAAACAAATGGGGAGGGGGGCGCACCTTGACCAAGGGGGGGACATGGTAGGTGGGTTAGGTTGGAAATGTTGACCATTTTGATCCCTTGTCCCCCATGTGGACAATTGACTAGTCCAAGGCTTCTAGATGTCCACCTTGGATTTTGACCAACCCCACAAGGCTGATATGGACCAATGGGAGGGGGCCTGGGGGTCCCATGGGGCCCAGGGGTCCCATTTTACAAATAAGCCCCTCGTACACTCATAATTGTAAACCGTATAAAATGAAATAAACACACCTTACACACAAATAAAGTCTAATTAAATATGAAAAATGGGGAGACTTAAGGCGGCGTCTCCAGGCTGTCTCCGAGCCAGATGGATGCTGAGGTGGCTCGAGTCGTGCTCCGTGTGCGGTACCGGTGGCTCGGCGTGTCGCGCCGCTCAACTGCTCGGGTGTCCGTACTAATTCTCCCCGGGTGGGAGAAACTCGACCCTGTCGAGTACGGGTCTGCATCGCTCCTGTATCGCTCCAGAAGGTCCGGATCGATCCGCTGCAACTCGCCATGTGTGATCCATGTGTCCTCAGTAGCGGGCCGTCCTCTCCATCGCACTAGGTAGCGCGGGTAAGATCCACTCCTGGTAAGTGTCACTTGCTCGTCCAGTATACGATCTATATGCTCACGCTGCCGTGAAAAAGGGGCTGGAGGTGGAAGTGGACACTCAGGTGTGGGATCACTTTCAAGGGGAGGAGATGGCACAAAAGGCTCACTAGGGATCACCGCTGGGTCCCTATATGCAACAAGATCCGATACATTGAAGGTAGAGCTTATACCATATTCCTCGGGCAAGTCCACAACATACGCATTGGATCCAACGCGTTTCAACACTCTAAAGGGATCAGCTCCACGAGCTTGCAACTTCTTAACGGTTCCAGAGGGAAACCGTTCAGGTCTTACCCTAATCATGACGTATTCGCCCTCGTGGAACTCTCGGTGGTGTCGGTGGGCATCGGCTAACTCCTTGTACCGTGCATTGCTGGCCTCAATGTGACGACGGATGTCGTCATGCAAACTCCTAACATGCCTAGCAAACGACTCGGCTGACTCCGACACTCTAGCATGGATAGGCATGGGGACAAGGTCAACGGGTTTCCTAGGCCTACGACCTGTGACAATCTCAAATGGACTCATGCCGGTAGACCTATTCACAGAATCATTGTATGCAAACTCAGCCATGGGTAAAATGAGATCCCGATCCCCAATGCGGTCCCTGACTAGACACCTCAAAAGATCTCCCAGACTCCTATTGACTACCTCGGTCTGACCATCTGTCTGGGGATGATATGCAGTAGAAAACTTGAGGTGAGTACCCATCATATGCCATAGTGTCTTCCAAAAATAGGAAGTGAATCTAACATCACGGTCAGACACTATAGTGCGAGGCAACCCGAACTTGCACACCACATGAGTAAGGAATAGGCGGGCTACCCTAGAAGCATCCGAAGTCTTCGAGCAAGGGATAAAGAGGGCCATCTTCGAGAAACGGTCAACCACCACATAGACCGAATCATGCTTCCTGGAGGTACGTGGTAATCCCAAAACAAAGTCCATACTAACATTCTGCCACGGGGCATCAGGCACGGGTAGAGGCGTATAAAGGCCCGAGCTTTGCTTCTTCATCTTGGCCGTAGCACATGTACGGCACTGAGCCACGATGTTAGCAACATCGCGCTTCAAGCTCGGCCAATAAAATCGATGCTCCACTGCCTCAATAGTCTTGTTCCGACCAAAGTGGCCGGCTAGACCTCCCGCATGTAGTTCCCACACTAAGAAATTTCGAACCGAAGTTCGGGGAACACACAGCCTGCTACCTCGAAAGAGGTAACCCTCCTGAAGCACATACTCATCAAGGTCTCTCGAGGGTCCGTCCTGGAGGGTGGTAAAAATCTGACCAATGTCAGGACAATCAACATAGGACTCCTTCATCTTCTCTAACCCTATGACCTCGGCACTCATGGTGGTAAGCAAACATGCTCGCCGACTCAAGGCATCAGCCACCTTGTTCTCTACTCCAGCCTTATGTTTCAGCACAAAGGTGAACTGCTGGAGATACTCGACCCAACGATTATGACGCGAGTTAAGCTTCTTTTGCAAATGGAGGTACCTCAATGCTTCGTGGTCGGAGTATAGAACAAACTCCTGATGTAAAAGATAGTGCCTCCAATGCCTAAGAGCCTGAACAACTGCGTAGAATTCTTTATCATATGTGGAATATCGCAGCTTCGCGTCATTCAGCTTCTCGCTGAAATATGCGATCGGGTGGGACTCCTGACTCAAAACTCCTCCAATCCCCACGCCCGACGCATCACAAGATACCTCAAACACCTTCGAGAAATCAGGCAGTTGAAGGATAGGTGTTTGGGTCATGCGCTCCTTGATGTCCTTGAAGGCGGTAGATGCGGCCTTCGTCCATACAAATGTGCCCTTACGGATGCAATCCGTGATCGGGGTGGTGATGGAGCTAAATCCGCAGATAAAGCGACGGTAGAACGTCGCAAGGCCATGAAAGCTGCGGACATCATGAACCGTACGGGGTTCCGGCCACTCAACAATGGCCCGGACCTTCTCCGGATCGACGGAGACCCCAGTACTAGACACGATAAAACCCAAGAAGGTAAGCTGAGGTGTCATGAAGGCACACTTCTGTGGGTTCGCAAACAGCTGCTCTCGCCGAAGAAGTAGACAGAACTGCCGAAGGTGGTCTAAGTGGTCCCCTGTGGTGCGGCTATAGATAAGGATATCATCAAAATACACCACTACAAAGACTCCAATGAAAGGTCGAAGGACCTGAGTCATGAGCCGCATGAAAGTGCTAGGGGCATTGGTCAACCCAAAAGGCATGACCAACCACTCATATAGACCGTCCTTGGTTTTAAATGCGGTCTTCCACTCATCACCTGGCCTAATCCTCACCTGATGGTAGCCAGTCTTAAGATCGATCTTCGAAAAGATAGTGGCACCTGCCATCATGTCTAGCATGTCATCCAGGTGGGGAATAGGGAACCTGTACTTCACGGTGATCTTGTTGATGGCACGACTATCAATACACATTCTCCATGTGCCATCCTTCTTCGGGGCGAGTATTGCAGGTACAGCACATGGACTCATGTTGTCCCGGACAGATCCTCTCTGCACAAGCTCATCGACCTGCCGTTTAAGCTCGGCATGCTCCGTGGGGCTCATTCGATAATGAGGAAGGTTGGGCAAAGAAGAGCCCGGAACAAGGTCGATGGCATGCTGAATATCCCGCATGGGTGGGAGTCCCTCGGGAAGCTCATCGAGAAAAATATCAACAAACTCCTGCAGAATAGGAACAACCTCGGGTGGGAGCTCACCCTCGGAGTCCCGCTCCACCTCTCGGACCGTAATGGCAAACACCGGACAGCCCTGACTAAGCTCCTGCTCCATTTCCCGGGAGCTAATCATCATCAATCTCCTCGTCAAGGGCTCTCCTGGGCCAGAGGTAACGGTCATAGTCCGAGCTGGGGATGGGGTACTGGGCCCGGGTACGGAAGGCTTTGGAGTACTAGGGCCAGTAGGACCCCTGACTGATGGGCTCCTGGGCCGAACGGGGTGGAGGGTGACCCGCTGGCCATCGTGGTCGAAGGTACAGGTGTTCGACCGACCATGGAGTGTGGCATCTCGGTCGAATAACCACGACCTACCAAGAATGATACTTCCCACTTCCATGGGGAGAACATCACACCAGATCTCGTCACGGTAGGAGTGGAGCTGCAGCGGGACCAAGCACCGCAGCCTGACCGAAATAGAAGTGGTATCCACCCATGATACCTGATAGGGACAAGGATGGTCTACGGGTGTGAGACCAAGACGAGCGACAGCGTTCGTGGAGATTGCATTGATACAACTCCCGCTATCGATGACCACCTTGCAAATTTGCTTTCCCAGCCTACAGAATACCTGAAGGATAGTGGTCCGACGCCAGTCATCACTGGCTAGTGGCTGGGTGAGGATACATCTGACGACCCCCACGTGGGTATCGTCCGACTGCTGGACATCCTGGGCCTCACCTCCCATCTCATAGTACTCGTCAGCTAACTCTTCATCTGCCTCATAGCTGACTAACTCGAGGCCCGTAGGGGTGGTATCCTCGGCCTGTGTGTCCCCAATGTGAAGAGATGGGTGGGTGGGACACTGGTTGGCGAAATGGCCAAACCCATTGCAGCGATAACACTGCTACCATGATCCACTAGGCTCCCCAATCATAGGTCCTTTACCTTTATCCTCCCGACGGATAGGAGGCGTAGGCAACAAAGGACGTGCAGGAGGTGCGGGTGCCGGTGGACGGGCTATGGGTGGGGCCGTAAGATGCTGGGGACGAGGAAGGTCCCTCGGGGGTGGAGGACGAGGCCTAGGAGCAAAGGGCTCGGGGCGAGCAGGCTCCTGAGGTCGTGCCATGGGGGCCCTCGGATACGTGCCAGATGAGCCACGAGACTCGACACTACGAAGGGGAAAGGAGCCCAACCGATGGGGTGACTCAAACTCGGCCTCGAACTGCTCCAATTCGAGAGCAATCTGATATGCCTACTCCAAGGTGGTGGCATTGCGGCGAAAGAGTTCATATTGATAATTGGGCCGCAAACCTCTCCGAAAGCGGGATATCGTCATGGTGCTCTCTTCCGTGACCCCGCACCGCAAATAATACTCATCGAACTCGGCGGTGTACTCGGTCACGGATCGGTTCCCTTGGGAGATGCTTTGCCACTTGTCTATGAGACGTTGGCGATATGAGGCGGGAAGGTACTTCTCCCTCAACTTGGTTTTCATATCATCCCAAGTACCGATCTGGGTTTGACGTCGCTGGTTGAGCAGGCTCTCAACATTGATCCAATAAGTTTGGGCTTGCCCTTGCAGCTTCATTTTTGCGTATCAGACTCTTCGGTGGTCCGTCATCTCAAACCACTCGAAGTACCGGTCCATTCCGGCCTCCCAATCTAAATACACCCTAGGGTCCAAGGACCCGCTAAAAGTGGGAGGGTCCGCACGCACACCCCTAAGAATGCGGTCGTCATCCTCGTCATCACGATTCCGTCATTGATGACGACGACCGTTACCCCCTTGATCATTATCAGATGCATAATCATCCACCACATGCACCTGTTGAACCCCAACATTCTCCGCCTGAGACCTTGGCACAGCAGGCTGCTGAACCGGCTCCTGTTGGCCGTTCGTCGGCGAGGGTTGCGCCTCTGCTGGGCCCCTCTCTAGGACGGCAATCCTCCCAACAAGGCCTTGAATGGACTGCTCCAAAACCCCAGCCCGATCCTCGAGGACCTTCATCCGCCCTTCTAGACGCGTCCCTATGCCATCCATACGCGTACTAAGACCATCCATACGTGTATCTAAACGATCCATGATGGCCCGGAACATCTCGGCCGTGGAAGACTCATCGGAACTACGGGCTCGGGACTCCGCCATAGGTGGTGGTGGCGAGTACTGGGTACCTCGACGGGTGGGCATGCAACTGACACATGACCTAGAAGACCCCGACTAATGCAAACACACACTAAATGATGCACTTAGACCTAAACCAATATCCGGTACGGGGCGGAGTTAATCGATCCGAAGATCATTCCCGCAAGTGTGCGACCTCCCGGTAGGCGTAGCCTAACGTTCGGACAACACCTTTTAAGATACCGAATAAAGGGTGCAAATGCAATTTAAAACACTCTTTTTTTTTTGAAAATAATGATGATCCTAGACTCGACTTAGACCATGATGCATGAAAGACTTATGCAATGACTACCCTAGACTCAACTCGCTCTGATACCAAACTGATGCGGGACGGACACGGGAGACGACACTATATGGTGCCACCCTCGGACTCTAGATGAAGACACGACCAGCAACACACACCAGAGAGACACTAAGCCCGACACTACGAGCTCCTAGTTGCGAAACGTCGCTAACAGAAGTGGAAACTCACTCGTCGTCCCAAGCGAGGGAAAGCGTGGACCGTGCGCGGTTAAGGAACCGGCGGAGGTCATGGGTAGTCCGACTCAACTTCCGGACTCGGATCGAGTCACGGGATGGGTCACTCTCGCTCTCACAGCGGTGACATGGACACACGGGCTAGTACCTACGCTCTCGGTAGCGGCAAAAGACCGTATACTAGCTAAGCAAATGAACGCCAAGAGGTTCGGACCATTACCTCCACGCACCCGGCGTGGCGAAGACAACCCCGGCCGAATCACGGACTCCCGGTTAAACAATATCACAGCAATACAAAGATTTGACCCACTCCACGCAGGGAGGTAAAAGGTCACATGTGGAGCCCGGGAATCACGCAACTCGGGTTGACAGGCAGCATCTTGATGTCGCCCGGCGGTGCCAAACTCCGCGTTTTCGTGCATTCCGAACGGCGGGTTCTGCGGTCCCGCGGGGCCCACGGATGGCGCTGTCCTCCGGATCTGCGGGGGTGGGACCCACTATGATGGGGACCCCTGGTGGCGCGCCTCCACGGACGGCGGTCGGCCGGGAACACCGATCGGGGGTCGATCGGTCCCGATTCCCAAGCTTTGAAGTTGCTGCCCACGGATTTTTAGTTGCTGTTTTCAGGCGCGTGCTCCGGCGAAAACGGCCGCTGTGATCAATCCCGACGTCGGATCGGGACGCATGAGCTATCGTTGGAAAGCTCTCTTCAAATGCTTCGATCTAGACCCAGAGAGATCTGCTTGATCTGGTCGGATCAGAACTTTATTGAATTTACAAGCCCTGTTGTACAGTAACCGAAATCTCAGATCTGCAGGGTACTTGTCTGAGAACCACCGTTGACCACCTAGTAAACCTCTGATTCAGCTCTTGAGCTCTTCTTCAAAGTTGTAGGGTATCACACCACAGAACGGGGACTATTTTGGAATTTGATTTGGAGGTGGTGGTGATTTACTATGATTTTGGGGGTGACTGGTGGTCGGATCTGGGAACAGGGGGACAGAACTGTAGCTGGGACTGAGAACGATTTTTAGAAAAATTGAGAAAAATTGTGGATGAAGGGGTGGATGGGTGGAACCTCCATTAAAATTGGGCGAACCAAAATAAATCAAAAAGTGGACCTAAGACATGAAACTCAGGGCGGGGATGAATTTGGACAGAACTCTGGCAGAACCGAAATGGAATAGTGGACGAAAATCAAAAAATATGAAACGAGATCTGAATGGCAAACCAAAATTTGTGGGATGTCCTCGACACCTCTGGAACACCCAATAAAATCCACAGATCTATCTGAGCTTGGGGCTGAGACAGGAAATTCATGGAAGCTCCTGTGGTACTGCGCGGGCAGAACTCCGTTGACGGCGATGGTGGTGCAGTGGCAGCTCGTGGCTGCGGCGGCGGCGACCGGAACTGATAGGGTGGAGTCTCACCACCAGAAGGAAGCCTTCATAGCTTCAAGGGGGAGATGGAGAGGAGAAGGGGGCGCACCAAGGCTGGAGCTTCAAGCTTTTTTCCAATTCAAATGGCATTAATTCAAGAAAATGGGAAAATACAAGCATATATAGGTCACCCATCTAATCCATCCTCCACCGTTGGATCTAGGGGTTAGGGATTGATGGCTAGGATGAAGTTTGAACAAAATACAATAAAAATATTAAACAAATGGGGAGGGGGGCGCACCTTGACCAAGGGGGGGACATGGTAGGTGGGTTTGGTTGGAAATGTTGACCATTTTGGTCCCTTGTCCCCCATGTAGACAATTGACTAGTCCAAAGCTTCTAGATGTCCACCTTGGATTTTGAACAACCCCACAAGGCTGATATAGACCAATGGGAGGGGGCCTGGGGGTCCCATGGGGCCCAGGGGTCCCATTTTACAAATAAGCCCCTCGTACACTCATAATTGCAAACCGTATAAAATGAAATAAACACACCTTACACACAAATAAAGTCTAATTAAATATGAAAAATGGGGAGACTCAAGGAGGCGTCTCTAGGCTGTCTCCGAGCCAGATGGATGCTGAGGTGGCTAGAGTCGTGCTCCGTGTGCGGTACCGGTGGCTCGGCGTGTCGCGCCGCTCAACTGCTCGGGTGTCCGCACCATCTATACATTCGTTTCTGAAGGGAAAGTCTATACATTCATTTCTAAGGCAAAGTCTGTACATTACCATTGGACCTAAGAGTCTATACAGAGTTTGCATCCTCTAAAGTCTGTACATCCGATTACCTTTGCTTTGGTCAAGTCTGTACAGCCAACGGCTTCATTGATTCCAAGTCTGGACACTGGTCTTCACGTGTTCCAAGTATGCACATTGATTCAGGTTCTCCAAGTCTATACAATGAAGTCTGAACATTGCATTTGCATTCACAATGTCTTCACACCTGAAGTCTATGCAATGCACTGCCTTCGTAAGTCTGTACAGAGTTTACACTTGAACTGATGATCATAATCTGATACTCTGTCTGACAGGTGCTCTGCTCGTGAAGCTTAAGGAGAGCACGTGATCCGAGGTTGGAAGGCCTGATCAGATGATGACACGTGTGCTGAAGCAAGTCTGGATGCTGCCACGTGGTCCAAAAGTTCTGGGCGGGAAATGTGGAAGCCACACGCGCCCAGTGCTGCTCCTACTGTGACTGCTTATAAAAGGAAGCCTTCGTCCAACATATGAAGACTGATCGAGTTGGCAAGAGGTGAAGTCTATACAGAGAGCCACGATGCAGACAGAGTGGAGAAAAGAAGAGAAGAGCATAGAGTGAAAGAAGAGCAGAAGAAGAAGAGAAAGAAGAGAAAGAAGAGAAAGAGAGAAATAGAGAGCTCTAGCTGAGAGAGAGAGAGAGAGATTGGGTTCTCTAGCATTGGATCAAATCCAAGCCAGATCTGCTCCATTCGAGAGCTATATTTGTGCTTCATTGTTTCAGCTTTCCGTTGCTGTCTTGTTCTATCTTTTGTTTTCCTTTATACATTTCTTCAAGCTGTTTGTCAGCGGAGCAAGCTGTGTTGCTCAGCATTTGCAGTGGAGGATTCCACTGGACGGCCAAGCTGTATTGCCCAGCGGTTTGCAGAGGTGCTGCCTCTGGACAGGTAAGCTGTAATCCCCAGCGGTTTGCAGTGGTGGATTCCACTGGACAGTAAGCTGTGTTGCTCAGCGGGCGAGGAGGATTCCTCGGACGGCAAGCTGTGTTGCCCAGCGGTTGTATGGCAAGCTGTGATGCCCAGCTGTTCAAGCTGTGAGTCAGCGGAATCCACACTCTGGTTTGAGTGTAGGGTGGATGTAGGTCTGCTGGACCGGACCACCTAAAAACCTCTGTGCAGTGGTTTGATTTCTTCATCTGCTTTATTGCTTTTGCTAGATGCTTGCATAGGGGCGCTTCATGTGTTTGCTTCCAGTTCAACAGAGTTGATTAGCTGCGCACGCTATCTATTTGACACTGGTATTGTGTGTTGTTTGAATTGTCTAATTGCTGCGCTCATTAGATGTCTGCTTAGGAGTACTCTGCCTATAGGTTCACAGATGACTGAACTAGTTTTTCTTAGTTAGTCTTAGTGCTGTTATTCCACTGTTCTGAGCATTAGAATTTCTATTTGAGCGAATATTTTTAAAGGGTATTCATTCACCCCCCCTCTGAATACATAGCACCGAAGCCAACACTTGGTATCAGAGCAAGCTGATGTGCATAGGATCTAACAATCCGCAACATATCCTGCTAGCTGTTGGTGCATTTCAGAGTGGGTCTTTTAAGATCGTGTTTTGTTTCACTGAATTAGTGCTTTACTTTGATCATCTGTTTTAGTGCATTTCTTGTCAATTATCATGTGCTTTGAATCTGGTTGTTATCTGCTTCGATGGCTAATCCTCCGATATTCAGAGGTAATAATTATGACTCTTGGTTTGAAAAGTTTCATCAGTATGTGAAATCAACTGATCCTAATCTCTGGAAGGTAATGACTCACGGTCCATACAACCTATCAAAAGATAAATCTAGATGGACTGAAAAGGATAAATTGAAAGATTCTGTCAATACTAGAGCATTAGTTTTAATGAAAGAATCAATTGACAGAGATTTAATCTCATGTACTTCTTTTTATAGGTCTGCCAAAGAAATTCTGGAAAAACTAAAGCTCACCAGGAATCACAACAAATGCTTGATGGCTGATCGGAGAAATGACGATGATGAAACCTCATCTCAGGTAAGCTCCGAATCAGATGGATACTCTTTTGATGAATTGATAGTGATGTATGAAAATTTGTTAGAAGTATCCAAGAAATTAAAATCTGAAAACAAAAAGTTGAAAAAGAAATGTGATAAAATAAAAGTGAAAGATTCCTGTGAAAACTGTCCAAATCTGAAACAATCTTATGATGCATGTATGCTAGACGTTCAGAACCTTAAGAAATAAAATGATTCTCTAGAAATTGAAAAACAAACATGCTTGGACAAAATGTCAGAAATTGAGAATCAACTGAATGATCAGAAAAATGAGCATTTAAAAGACATGCAAGAGTTGACTGAAATAAATTCTGTAATAGACAAACTAAGGCTTGAAAACGTTAAGAGTCAAAAGGAAATCGAAGATCTCAAGGCTAGAATAAATGAAATCAATGGGGAGGTTTCACATTCTTCTTCTGCTGAATTAAACTGTGATATGTGCTCAGCTCTAAGAGAACGAAATGAAGATCTTTATAATGAAAATGAATGGATGAAGAAACAAATCATCTTGTTTAAAGAAGATCACAGAAATTTGTTTGCTGAGAAAATTAAAGTGGAGAAAGAGAAGATGATTTGATTGAAAAATTGGAGCAAATGTCTAGAAGAGAAAGATGTGCTGGTAATGAAATTCATGCAAAAAATTTTGAGGAAGAAAATAATGAACTGAAGGATGAAGTTGAAAAACTAAAGCTATTAAACACTGGCTTGTCTAAAAGACTTCTCACAATAGAAAAAGGAAAAGCTGTCCATGATGAAGAATCATAAATTTTGAACAATCTGGAACAAGAAGTTGAGAAGTATGAAACTGTAAATAAAGTCTTAAGTGAATGTGTCAATTGCAGTGAACAGGAGATAGCCAGTTATGAGCTTCATATAACATCTTTGGAAAATAAGATTCAAGAACTAGAAAAATCAGCATCCAATTCTGCCAAGAATGAAACAAAAGTAAAAATTGTTGTGAAAAGGAAGGATGACAATTCAAGAAAGGGGACAAGCTGTAGTCCTGATGTTAAGGAAACTACCAGCAACCAGCTATATACTACCTTTGTGCATAGTTCTGATGTAGCTGGTACCTCAAGGCAATCCCCAAAACAAAATGAAAATCAGAAGTCACCTTCAAAATCTGTCTTTCAGTTCAAAGCCCAGAAATTTGAAAAGCAAATAAAACCCGTTGAGAATAATCAGAAATTGAAGAGAAAGAGTCAAACAAAGAAGTCAACGAATAATTTTGGTTATACTCTGAAATTTGTTAGCTCTACTGAATCTGATGGGTCAATGCAAAATGCTCATGCTTCTTGTACTCATTCACATGCATCTGTGAATTCATCTGATAGAAACTATGCCCCTAGGAAATCTGATGCTTCTTGCTACTACTGTGGTAGGCATGGTCATTACATGGATGACTGTAGTGTGATGAAAAGTGATGATATGATGCATGATAAATCTTTTTCAAATACTCATCACCACCCCAAAAGAAACATGTCTGCTTCAAACCAACACATCATTTGTTATAATTGTAACAAACGTGGTCATAAAGTTGTTGAGTGTTGGTTTAGGCCTTCATGGGGATATAATGGCTCAAGAGGTAAGCACCCAAGGTGCTTCGAATGTGGAAGGCATGGCCACACAGTCAAAGACTGCTAGCATGCTCAGGCAAGTAGATTCAATTCTAAATCTGTAAAATTTCCTGCTCCCAATGCTGTTGATAAGAAGAAAATTGAATTCATGAAAAAGATTTGTTACTGCTTTAATTGTGGAAAACCTGGCCACAAAGCTTCTGACTGCTGGATGGCAGGTTATGGAAAACAATATGTTCATGCCAACAATAGAAAATTTCATGTTAATGCACAAAGACTTCATGCTAATAACTGTGTGCATAACAAGAAATCAAAGCATGTTGCTTCCTGTTATTATTGTGGGCTATTTGGACATTCTATGGTTGATTATTTTCTGATGGAATATGATGATAATTCTGCTAAGAAACTGTTCAGAACACCTGTCAGGGTAAATGCAGGACCCAAAGCTGCTTGGGTCCCTGCAGGATCAAAATGATCATAATGTTGCAGGTGTGCCTTGGGTCAAAGAATAAACAGGGGTTAACAAACCAAGGCACTCAAATGGAAACCCCATGATTTAACTCTTCAGGTTAGTTCTGAACTTTGTTTTAAATTCATCATCTGAAATTGTTGTTTTGCTTGGTTGATTTTTGATGCTCTCTTCTTGTCTAGCTGATCAGTCTGCATTCCAGACTCAGCTATTGAATTCATTTCTAAATATATCTGATGCTCTTCTCTTGCCATATGTTGAACTGAGTTTGAATGATTCTTTAGTGTAGACAGTTGATGCATTATATAGACTTTGTGTCAATGCAATTGTATGATTGTTGTTAATTGCAAAACTTGCACTGAGTTTGAATGGGTCATTTAGTGCTACAGTCAATGCATGTGTCCAATGTCTGCATACATAAATTGCATGACTATCAAGAAATTTTTTCAATGCATATAGGACAGCTTTGCACTGCATCTCTTTGCATTACCCTGGTATATCAAATGGTAAGTTACTAAAAGGCAGGGAAATCTGCCCGAAGGTTCTTACTATGTGTGAGATGGTCCTTGAGACCAGGTACTCCGCCAAGTACCAAGGGTCTAGTTTTCATATAGAGCAGTGTATTGCATAGCATTAAATTTGAAAATTTTGAAAAAGGATAAAAATGCTCATGATTTGGATGCATAAACTTGAATTGATTGCTTACTTGCCTCATGTATCATTGGTGCATAATCTGCATGTAGAACAATCCATTGCATAGCATACTGTTGCATCTTGTTGTCAGGGGGAGCTGAGAGTTCTGTTAAATTCATTTAATCCTTGCTACTTCTCACTGTCCCCATTTAATTCATTCATATTCTTTGACATCAGTTGCTTTTGGACCATAATGTCTATTGCTATCATTTCCCTAACCTTCACTGAACAACAGTATTACCTCTGGTTTAGTGAATTGAGTTATGGTTATTACAATTGTTCATTTATAAGAATCACTCTTACAAATTGAAAGGAACTAAAGGTTTAACCTTTATAAATTGAAGAGTTAAGTGTCTGCCTTCAGAATTTGAGATAAAAGAAAACTTTTATAACTCTTAATCTTTGTCTCATGATTAAGATAGAATAAGTTTTTTTTTACCTGAAAATGGTAAATTGGAAATGTCTAGAAAAGGTGAATAAGAGTATGTAATGTTTTTTAAACAATCACTCTAAAAGAAATAAGGGCAGCAGTAAATAAGAACATTAATGTAAAGAATTGAACATTATGACAGAGCAATGGCATATTGCACTGAGAAACTGTGATCTCTTCCAAAGAAGCAGGAGAACTCACATGTCATGAAGTGCTTCAAGCTAACTCTGTTCATAGGGTCAAATCTATAGGGGGAGTTCTCACCAAGTAACTGGGGGCACTGGCCTCTGATCAAGGTGTGCCCTTAATGTCAAAGGTGAAGATAGTCCCTTGTAGGTTTTGATCTGAAATAGATCTAGTAGTTTATGCCTAGTAACTGGGGGTACCTGCCTCTGATCAAGGTGTACACCTAATGTCAACAGCATAAATGCCACTGGTCTATTCACTTAGCTCAGTTTCTGAAAAAAAATGAAAAAGTGAAAAATTAATCTGCTGTAACCCTTCGAAAATCAAAAGTCATTGAGTGAAAACTATTTTTCTCAATACATATTCAAGTTGCCTTTCTTGATCTTTCATGTTTAATCACAAAAGGGTATTATTTCTGACTTCTCTATTAAAACCATGTGCCTCAGATTCATTGCTATAAATGGAATCTAAAACTCTTTTTCAAGAGTCAGCTGTTTTACTCTAGATTTATCACTGTTAAACCTGAATTTTTGTCGAAATTGTATATTGCTGATTCTTATACTTTAACAGTTGTTTATAATCATGCTCCCTTTCTGAACCAATGCTGTCAAGTGACCCTCCTACCTTCTCTACCTTTGTATATCTGTCCATATTTCTTCTCAAAGGGGGAGCAATTATTTAAAGGGAGAACCAATTCAGGGGGAGTCATACATTCGGGGGGAGAATGAGGTGCTCTAAGGGTATTTGCATGCATACTGCCATGTTGCACACATGCTCATACTATTTTTCTCTTTTTGATCATGTCAAAGGGGGAGAAAATTCTGTGTTACTCACTGTCACTTTGTGTTGCCATCATCAAAAGGGGGAGAATGTTGTGCCCCTTAGGCACAAGCATGTGCTATGTTGATTTGATGATAGCAATACTATTTTGTTTTGATGATAGCAACAAAGTGAGTGCATTTCCGTGCATCCTTTATCCTTGAGATCCCTGAGCATTCTGCATATGATAGCAACATGAATGATGATGAAATGATGTTCTGAGTGCATTTGATATTGTGTTTTGATGATAGCAACATGAATGTTTATAACTGATATGAATGTTTATAACTGATATACTCTGTGGAAAATGCATATGATTGTGACTGGTATATTATCTAGAGACTGCATATGTTCTGTCTGCAAGTCCACACAGTGCTTGCATACAGGTAAAGTCTGTACAGCCCATGCTCAAAGCTAAGTTTGTACATTGACATATGAACACACAAAGTCTGTACAGCCTGAGAGTGCGTCTCACTGACCGTCTCATGCAAGTCTATACATCACTGTTCATGCACAGAGTCACCGTCTCATTTAGCGTCTCATGACAAAGTCTGCACAGTCTACTGTTCAATGTCTGCATGCATTACATGAAGTCTGTACATTGCATCGTCTCAACTTGCGTCTCACGTTACATCCAGCAAGTCTTTCACAAGTCTGTACATCACTGTAGCTACATCGTCTCATGCAGCGTCTCATTCAAGTCTGTACAGCCGTCTGCATTGGATTTCAAGTCTAGACATTGCACTGTTACATCCACCGTCTCATTCAGCGTCTTAGGCCTGCAAAGTCCATACATTGGTCGGTGGAAAGTCTGTACATTGGCTTCAAGACTCTCAAGTCTATACATTCGTTTCTGAAGGGAAAGTCTATACATTCGTTTCTAAGGCAAAGTCTGTACATTGCCTTTGGACCTCAGAGTCTATATAGAGTCTGCATCCTCTAAAGTCTGTACATCTGATTGCCTTTGCTTTGGTCAAGTCTGTACATCCAACGGCTTCATTGATTCCAAGTCTGGACACTGGTCTTCACGCGTTCCAAGTATGCACATTGATTCAGGTTCTCCAAGTCTATACAATGAAGTCTGAACATTGCATTTGCATTCACAATGTCTTCACACCTGAAGTCTATACAATGCATTGCCTTCGTAAGTATGTACAGAGTTTACACTTGAACTGATGATCATAATTTGATACTCTGTCTGACAGGTGCTCTGCTCGTGAAGCTTAAGGAGAGCACGTGATCCGAGGTTGGAAGGCCTGATCAGATGATGACACGTGTGCTGAAGCAAGTCTAGATGCTGCCACGTGGTCCAAAAGTTCTGGGCGGGAAATGTGGAAGCCACACACGCCCAGTGCTGCTCTTGCTATGACTGCTTATAAAAGGAAGCCTTCGTCTAACAGATGAAGACTGATCGAGTTGGCAAGAGGTGATGTCCATACAGAGAGCCACGATCCAGAGAGAGAGGAGAAAAGAAGAGAAGAGCATAGAGTGAAAGAAGAGCAGAAGAAGAAGAGAAAGAAGAGAAAGAGAGAAATAGAGAGCTCTAGCTGAGAGAGAGAGAGAGAGATTGTCTCTGGCATTGGATCAAATCCAAGCCAGATCTGCTCCATTCGAGAGCTATATTTGTGCTTCATTGTTTCAGCTTTCCGTTGCTGTCTTGTTCTATCTTTTGTTTTCCTTTATACATTTCTTCAAGCTGTTTGTCAGCGGAGCAAGCTGTGTTGCTCAGCATTTGCAGTGGAGGATTCCACTGGACGGCCAAGCTGTATTGCCCAGCGGTTTGCAGAGGTGCTACCTCTGGACGGATAAGCTGTAATCCCCAGCGGTTTGCAGTGGTGGATTCCACTGGACAGCAAACTGTGTTGCTCAGCGGGCGAGGAGGATTCCTCGGACGGCAAGCTGTGTTGCCCAGCGGTTGTATGGCAAGCTGTGATGCCCAGCTGTTCAAGCTGTGAGTCAGCGGAATCCACACTCTGGTTTGAGTGTGGGGTGGATGTAGGTCTGCTGGACCGAACCACCTAAAAACCTCTGTGCAGTGGTTTGATTTCTTCATCTGTTTTATTGCTTCCGCTAGATGCTTGCATAGGGGCGCTTCATGTGTTTGCTTCCAGTTCAACAGAGTTGATTAGCTACGCACACTATCTGTTTGACACTGGTATTGTGTGTTGTTTGAATTGTCTAATTGCTGCGCTCATTAGATGTCTGCTTAGGAGTACTCTGCCTACAGGTTCACAGATGACTGAACTAGTTTTTCTTAGTTAGTCTTAGTGCTGTTATTCCGTTGTTCTGAGCATTAGAATTTCTATTTGAGCGAATATTTTTAAAGGGTATTCATTCACCCCCCCTCTGAATACATAGCACCGAACCCAACACAGTAAAGCGCTCTCACAACCAGCGTACCTTGTTGGGAGCTCTACTTCGATGGGGCTTCCCGAGGGATTACCCGGAGCAACAGGATCCAGCCACCACGACAGGTGCCGACATTATTTTCTTGACTCCTTAGGGCGGGGTTTTGTACAACTCCTGTGCCCTTACGAAATCCCTGACTAACAATGAAGTTGAGTATGAAGCTCTTCTCATTGGGCTCCATATGGCTCTTCACATGGGCGTCAAATGCCTCAGAGCCTACGGGGACTCCCAGCTGATAGTCCGGCAGGTCCTCGGCATCTATGACGTGCGGAAACTAGAATTGGTCCCGTACCACGTTGTCGTCACCAGATTAACCCAGAAATTCTATTTCTTTGAGATAGATCATGTTCCTAAAAGCAACAATACTCAGGCAGACGCCCTGGTGAAATTGGCTGCGGCTATCAAACTCCCGCCCGAGGGCAAGGTCGACATCGTCGTCAAACACAGAAGATTGATGCCGACCTCACTCGAAGACAACACTGGTCTCACCATTTATGAGGTCCATGACCTTGACCAGAAAACTCCTCCAGAAGGAGAAGATTGGTGACAGCCGATCATAAAACTCAAGAAAGGGTGGCTCCCTCCTGACTAGCTCAAAGGGTCCAGCTACTCCACCGAGCAGCCTCTTATGAGTTGATTGGCGACTCCCTGTACCGACTCGTCCACGAGAAGGATAAGTCAATTCTCCTGAGATGCATCTCTCCAGCAGAGGCTCGAGCCATCAGGCAAGAAGTCCACTCCGGATTGTGCGGCGCGCACCAGGCCGGATGTCACGCCATGATGCGGAAAATCGAGGGCGCGAGCAGTTACGAGGCACTCGTGTCGATCAGAGCATGTACAAATTTAATTCTAAGATAAGAGATAAGAAGAAATTGATAATTTTATTCCATCAAAATAGAGGTTTACATCACTAATTTATAAGCCATAAAGGCATGATACAATCTTCCAAATTTCATAATTCTTGTAAGTGTAACTATTGATCTACATAAACCTAGGTAAATCACTCTTTCACTCTTGTCAATTCCCTTGTTCATTTTCCTTTTCTGCAACAAATAACCAAAACGTAGGGTGAGCAAAAAGCTCAGTAGGATTTTATATCTCTAAAGCTAGGCAATCTTTAAGTATTTAACAATTTAAACAATTTATGTCAGGAAGTAGTTGATCAAGAATTTCCAGTAGGAAATTTTATATAAGGAAATTCGAAGTAATTTCAAGATAACAAAATAATTTCAAGATCATGATAGTAGACAAGATAATGGTCATTTCCAGAAATATATCAAAAACTTTCATGATGAGATAATGGGTACTATCATTAAGACAATTCAAGAACATTCATGATGAACTTTAAGCAATATCGAAGTAGAGCAATCACTTGAACTTTAAATAATATAGAAGTAGAACAATCACGTCTACCAACACTCAGTAGGATTGGCCAATGCACTAAGGGGAGATCACGATGATATGACAGCCCCTCATGGAACATCACTATTTGGCTACACACTTAGGGGTTCTCACGACGGTATGATTTCCCCTAATTGTAATAGACCTTGTATTGGTAAATGCGAGCACCTGATCATTATAATACCGGTTTATATTTGGACTTTGCCTCTCCCGTGGGATCAGATCAGAACCCCTCATTTATACAATAGCATTTAAATGTCATTTAATTGGGACCCATAGCCCCTGACATTTAACTATATCAATTCCACATATATGGCCAATGAATTTCAAGAAAATAAGTTTTTTGTAAATAAGTACAGATCTGGCAAAAAGTGGTGATAATTGCAAGAAAAGTTTAAAAATACATTTTAGGCATCATGTTTAACGACATTAAGTCGTGGAATTCAAGAACGAACGGTAACTAGGAAGAAAATTCAAGTAAATAGAACTAATAGAATTATTTTAATTCCATAGTTTAATCAGATGTTCAATTGATTTAACAAGTGTTTAGGTCATGTTTTCAGGAAGTTTTTATATCCTGGAAATATTTTAGTTTAGCCAGAATGCAGATTTTATAGCCAATTGTAATTCTATTATGAACGTGGTATAGGTGAACACCACGTTCTGAAAGTTTCTGTTATAATTCTGAAAAAATAACAGAGTCAGGGAATATTAAGTTTTAACTAAGGAGTATCAAATTTTGAATTAAAATCATGATTTTGATATTATTTACTAATTATTCATCATTATGCTGATTAATTGATAAGAAAATAGATTTAATATGCAGAAATTAATCTTATCATACCGAAAATAACATTAACATGCTGGAAATAACTTCAATATATTAATTTACTGATAAGATGACATAAATAGATTTTTCATGCTGGAATCAATTTTTAACATGCTGAAAATTAATATTTAATAGGCTAAAATTAATACTTAATATTCTAAAAGAACTTTCCTACATTAATTATCTGATAAGTTGATAGAAATAAGTTTACCATGCTGATTACATAATTCTCTGATAACAAATGAATTTTTATCATGCTGAAAATATTTTTTCTACATTTATTTACTAATTATTTGATAGAAAAATAGAATTATCATGCTGAAAAATAGTTTTAAATATGCTGAAAATAGTTCTATCATGCTAAAATAATTCTAACATGTTGGAAATAATTTTATCACGCTGTAAGTAATTTTAACATTTTGGAAATATTTTTCATGCATTAATTTACTAATTATTTAATAGGAAATTAGGTTTATCATGCAAAAATGTAGTTTTAAATGGATTTAACTTGCTGAAAAATAGTTTTCATATCTCAGTATGAATAAAATAATTTTATCATACTTGAAGTAATTTTTAATATGCTGGAAATATTTTTCATGCAATAATTTAATAATATTATGGTTAAAAATAGGTTTTTACATGCTAAAAAATTAATTTTATTTTTTAAAAAAAAAGAAATAATTTTTTACATGCTGTAAAAATTCAAACATGCTTATATTATTTTTCCTTATTCTCGGTGACTAAATACTTATAATTAAGGTGGATTCCAAATACTTTAAGTCTTATTGTATAGTGACTAAACTTTAGTCCCACATTGAAAGTTAAAAAAAACTTCCTTCGCTTTATATGTTGGAGAGCTCACCATATTTATTTGTTTGTTTGAGCCGAGCCGAGCCGAGGCGAGGTGGTTGGTTTTAAGTCATTGGATGTTTGCCGTGCGTTCATAAGTTATATATTTATATCAAAATATTTTATTTGAACCCCCGGGCGATTTGAAAAACGCGCTGGCCAGTGCTAGTGTGATCAAGAAATTTATTTAATATATATATATATATTGGGGGTTTCTGAGAACGCACTGGCTCTGGATAGCGCGATCTGAAGAACACGTTGTCCAAGGCTAGCGCGATCTGGAACATTAATATATATATATATTTGAAATCTGGATGATGGAAATAGGGTATAGGAACACGCCATGTCGAGGCAGCCCGATTATGAACGCGCCCCTGATGGGCAGCGCGTTCTAGTTCTGAAGAAAAACGGGAATACCCCTCCAATAAAATAACCATAACTTGCTCATTTCTTAACGAAATTTAGGGAAACAGGTATCAACGGAAAGAGCACTGAAAAATACACAAGGTAGCATACTTTAATTTAGATTCATCCTGAGAGACGCCTACCTTTGACAGATCTAAGGAAGAGGTAGAAAAATGCCCAAAATAATATGAACACCCTTGATTCTCCAAATTTTTCCTTCAAATCTCCTCCAATCTCTGCAGTAGCATAACCTAGGCCTCCAGAGATGATTTGAGGGTCGAATGGGGTTATATTTATAGCCAAAACTTGGCCAAATTTGTCAAGATTCCTTGCCTAACAATGCCAAACTTTTCAACTTTGAATTGGTAAAAAATTCTAATTTTTCTTCTTAATCCAGCCATAATTTGGTGTGAAACCAATGTAAAAACGGCTGGTCTAAAGTTGTAAGTTAGGTAAGGGTTGATTCTTGAGTCAATCTTCTAGAAATGGGGTTATTTTAATCCCTTAAATACCATATTAAACACATGTTACGAATTTAAGGTTAAATATCCTTTAATAAATCCTTTAATCCATTAATCCAGTCCATTGTGGATTATCCAATGGGCCAATTGTATTCCTAATCCATCATATGGACTTTTATTGGGCTTGCAATAATTTATCTAAGGGTTAAAGCATTTATTTTTCAATTTAATTTAAGTAAATTCAAGTAAATTCACTATTCTAGTTTAGAAATTTGTAATTTAATTATTTCATGAAAAATTTAATTGTATAATTTGTTTGAAAAAAATTATTTCTCATTTTAAATTAACGGGTTTCTACACCGGAGATCGAATGAAGCACAGCATCAAGCTCAAAGGCTTTTACTGGCCAACCATGTACGTGGATTGCGTCTAGTACGCCCGTACATGTCATCAGTGCCAAGCTTTTGGCCTAGTGCCCAGAAGACCTCCTAACCCACTGCGTCCAACAGCCCCCACCTGGCCTTTTGCTGAGTGGGGCATGGACATCGCGGGGCCTTTCCCGCCATCTTCCAAGGGCCATAAACACATCTTTGCGACAAGTCATCGGTGAGGTGGTTGCCAGATTCGTCCGACACAACATCATTTACCGGTTCAATACCCCCAGTCGCATCGTGTCCGATAATGGGACTCCGTTCAAAAATAGGGCCGTGTACCAGCTAGCGTCCAAGTTTCACATCGACTGGAGAACCTCTTCGGTCTACACCCCCCAGGCTAATGGCTTAGCGGAAGCCTTCAATAAGACCCTCTGCAAGCTCCTAGCTAAAATAGTTAGCCACCGGAAGCGTGACTGGGGCGAGAAGGTCTTCGAGGCACTGTGGGCTTACAAGGCGGTCTACAAAACTCCTACGGGGTGTTCTCCGTTCTCCCTCGCCTATGGGGTAGAAGCCGTCATCCCCATTGAAGTCCAGCTAGCCTCTTACCGCGTGGCGATCCACACCGGCCTCGCCGGCCAAGACGAAAATGAATACCAGAGAAGGCTAGAGGAGCTCACCGATCTAGAAGGCAAACGGCTCGAAGCCTAAAAACACCAGCAAGTATACCTGGCCCGTATGGTCCGGGCCTATAATAAGCTCGTCAAGAAGCGAGCCTTCAAGCAAGGTGACCTCATCATGATCAAGGAAAAGGGAGTCATGGCGGGGCTCCCCAGTGGAAAATTACAGTCGAATTGGCGAGGCCCATATATCATCCGTAACGTCTACGAGGGCGCCCCCTACACGGTCGTCGACCACAAAGGTCACCGACCCTTCCCGCCTCTCAATGGCAAGCATATGAAGCTGTACTATGCACCTGAACACGAGTTCGCACGTCAGCCAGACTAAGGTGCGTGCTCCAGCCACTACCAGTGAGGTCGCTCTTCCCCCGGGAAGGGTCGGACCAGCCAATTCCTCCAGTTTTCAATTCCCAGTCAAGCAGCAGGGCCAGCCAAGCCCCTCAGAACCACCGCCAGGCATTCTCATGGACTAATCCCCTGCCCTCGTTCCCGTCACCACGAGAGCAAGGGCACCTCTGCCCCGGCACCAGTCTAGCCGTCAAGCTCTCATGTAAGTCAAAAAAAAAATGAAACAAAGAAAAAATGGGGTTAAAAATAGAGATACTTCGGCATACCCAGCCCTCCTCTTTTGCAAGAAGGTGGCTGGGGGCAAAAAGGCCAGTAACTCTGTTGAGGTGAAAACTCGAAAGGGCACCTCAGGCAAATTGGGGAAACCCCTCGACGTGAAAACCCGCAAGGGCGCGTCGAAAAAAGCTAAAGGGGGTCAGCTCTGGCAAAATCCCGAAAGGGCGGTAGAGCTGATAACGAGAAAGTCTCCCTATCGCCGCCAGTCGGGGTGGCATTCCACCCATCCCTCGATAAATCATTAGCCCCACCGAACATCAACCTTCCATAAGCTCACATCGCTAGAGCGCTAACCCCATGACTCCCAGTTAACCTTACATCACCCTACTCAGCTCATGCCACCTTCGGCCCTCGCTTCGATGCGGTGGGTAGACAACTTTCTATGGCAGTATCCCATCCTAGTTGCCATCCCAGCAAATCCCAGTCCTAGCCTATCTCCAAACTCTTACCAGTCCATACCACTGCATTCCACACCTTCCATAATTCCAGAGCCCCCCAGTTTCATTATAATTCCAGTCCTCCCAGTAATCCCCGACTCTTCCCAGCCATAACTCTGGTCACATCCTGCCATAACAAAATGACCCCCATCACCATGACTTGGCAACCTATGAAAACTCATATTAAAGGAGGGTCAATATCCGGTCATTCACAGTCTCCAGTTCCAGATTTCATCCTTTGACAGCAACATGCTATGGACAGTAATCTCAAATATGTATACATATATAATAACAAAAATGGGGTTAAAAATAGAGATACCCAGGCGGACCCAGCCGTCCTCATTACAAAGAGGCGTCTGGGGGCAAAAATTGCCACCAACCCAATTGAGGCGAAAATAAGAAAGGGCGCCTAGGGCAAAATCGGGTAACCCCTCGGTGTGAAAATCCGTAAGGGCGCACCGGAAAAAGCAATAGGGCGCCAACTCTAGTGAAAACCTGCAAGGGCGGTAGAGCTGGTAAAGTGAAAAAAAACTCTCTCTCTCTCTCTACCCCTCGCATATGAAAGCTATCGACCGCGACACCTCATCGATGGCAAGCTCAACACCACTCCACAATAATGGTGGCCACTACACCCCCAAGGGTCGGTCAGCCCCAGCTCTCTACCCCAGTCTCGGCTACAACACCTTCACAGGCCAGCCCCCAGCTCCCAGCCCCAGTCTCGGCTACAATGCCTTCACAGGCCAGCCGCCAGCTCCCAATCCCGGCTACAATGCCTTTACAGGCCAGCCGCCAGCCCTCAGCTCCAGTCCCGGCTAAAACGCCTTTACAGGCCCAACCGCCAGCCCTCAGCTCTAGTCTTGGCTACAACACCTTCACAGGCCAGCCGCCAGCTCCCAGTCCCAGCTACAACGCCTTTATAGGCCAGCCGCCAGCCCTCAGCTCCAGTCCCAGCTACAACGCCTTTACAGGCCAGCCGCCAGCCCTCAGCTCCAGTCTCGGCTACAACGCCTTCACAGGCCAGCCACCAGCTCCCAACTCCCAGTCCCGGCTACAATGCCTTCACAGGCCAACCGCCAGCTCCCAGTCCTGGCTACAATGCGTTTACAGGCCAGCCGCCAGCCCTCAGCTCCAGTCCCAGCTACAACGCCTTCACAGTCCAGCCGCCAACCCTCAGCTCCAGTCTCGGCTACAACGCCTTCACAGGCTAGCCGCCAGCTTCCAGTCCCAGCTACAATGCCTTCACAGGCCAGCCGCCAGCTCCCAGCTCCTAGTCTCGGCTATAACGCCTTTACAGGCCAACCGCTCAGCCTCCAGCCCCAGTCTCGGCTATAACGCCTTTACAGGCCAGCAGACTAGCTCCAGCTTCGGTCCACATCTCCAGTCATAATTCCAGTTTAAACCTCCAGTTCCCCCCAGTCCCAGTCTTGGCCGCTATGTCCCCCAGGCCACCCATCCAGCTCAGTCCCAGTCTTTAGGCTAATGCAATCTACATTTCCAACCCAACATGCTAATAGCCGATACGCTATTACTCAGTTTGTCACCGATACACCCCAAAAGCACTCCAGTAGCCCTAAACTGTGTAAACCATCATACCCTGCGGGCTCATATCGGCCCCATGCTACACAAGCCTTTATCCTTCAAGGGGATTTGTCCCAACACCCAGTCATCACCCCTACTACCTAGTACTCAGCCTCCTGTTTCTAACACTATGTCCTCGGAACCCAATACCCGCCATCTAGTTACACTATTCTCCATACTCAACCCCCTTCATCCTTGCACCCAAAATCGGGCACACCCAGTCCCCTGTCACTCACACCAGCATGCCAGGGAAAAACAAGCACGACTAACAGTAAGTGGTCGCCAGTCCCTACACACAGCATGGTTCCACCGGAGAAGGGAGGGAACAACCTAGTAAACAACCAAAGAATCCGGCAAGTTTGTCATTAATACTCTACAAAAGGAGCCCAAGACATACCCTTGGGGTGACAAAATCCATACAGTCCGGATGACACAAAACAAAAGAAAGAAAAGAAATACAATCAAACCCCGTGCTCAATCCCCACCAGCGCCGCAAGGCGGGAGTCAGCAGCCGTAAGCTCCACCTCTAGGGTCAACAAGAGCTGAGCGCTAGCCTCAGTCGTCATCTTGGCCATCTGCCACTGAACTCGGGCGTGCTCGACGACCGACCACTGCTCCTCCCAGGCCTTCTTCAAGACCTCCGCCCGGCTCTCTACCTCCCCCAGCTGCGCGGCACGGTCTTGGGATGCCAATGCGGCCGCCTCGACATGGCCCCTCTGCTCAGCTACAACCGACACGAGCTGGGCCCGCTGCTCCTGAGCCTCTCGGATCGCTACCAACCGATGTGCCCTCTGCTCTTGAGCCGCCAGAAGCCGCAGGTACTCTGCCCAGATGCCGGCCAAGCCTGACATCCAGAGCTCGCACGAGAAGCCGAGACTATGGTAGTCCTGGGTACAGTCCCTCAACCGCTGCCTAAGCTCCTCCAGAGAAGGCAGGGGGTCGCCTCCCAGGTAGCCTCGAGCTCGCTGAAGCAAGGCCGCACCCACACTCACATTTAGCAGCGGTTCGGGCGGGGAAGCAGACGCAGGCCACTCGACCCCTAGGTCTAGAGAAGAATGGCCCAACTCAGCCAACACACCAATAAAGCATGTACAATCCCACCCAGCGTGAGAAGGGAATATACAACATCCAAAGTCCATCTGACAAGACAAGGCAGAAAACCTGAGAAAGGTCTCAATCCTTACCCAGTGCGGCTCCCGTCACGCCTATAGCCTCTTCCGCAGGGGTTCGTGAGGGCAATCGCTCCCCCGCATCAGCAATCTCGCCCGCAGGGGTCGGGAAGGGCAAAGGCTCTTCCGTAATCCAGCCGTCCTCAGTGGTCATCGGGGAGACGGAAGGCTCTCCCTGGTTATCCTCAGTAGGAGCCGGCACGCGCTCCCCCTCAGATCCCAGTCCTGGTCATAACACAATAACATCAACACCCTGCTATAAACTCTAAACCAAAGCCAATAGTGAAGAGGGAAGGATCTCTATATACCTTCCAAAGCTGCCTCCATCTCGGCGTCTACAGCGGAAGTGGCCTCGGAGAATGAAGAGCCCGAGCTCGAACTCCCATCATTCTCCATCGCCGCACTATCACTGCTCGAGGAACCATATGAGGTCTCTGAACAACCCCCAGACGCGGGTAAATCAGAGGCTCCAATACACCAAGAAGCGAAGTCCGGCTATTATAAAATCCAGTTTTCATATGAAGACAACTCCATAGCCGAGGGTGTTGAATAAGAAGCTCACCAACAGGGGTGTCCCCCTCGGAAACCCCCTCAATATCGACGAACTCCTCGTCGTCCCCAGCTGAACCCTTGAGCGCGGGCTCGCCCCCGGCTTCCCCGGTCATGTCACGAGGAAGTTCACCCTCCTACAGAGGAGAAGAAGTACCTGCAACCAATACCGGTAAAAGCTTAGCATTAGCGGGCAACTCAGAAGGCCCTACCATGAATGACTAGGCATTCGGTTGCATACCTGAGGGTCCTACACTAGAGGACTCGACCAGTCCCATAGTGCAGGCTGACACCACAGTGGACAAAGGCGGGAGAGGCACTCTCGCTAGCAGCTGTGGTAGTGTGCCCAGTGCGTCCCCAGCAACGGACGAAGGCAAGGGGGCCACTTGCTCAGACTCACCCTCAAAGGACGGGAGAGCCACTGACGCGCCAGCACTGGCCAACTCATGGATCATCTCTAGAGCGGCAGCCATGTCCTCGTCGGGCAAGCAAAACAACATAAACCCAGTCAGCGACCCCGCTATGTCAAAAGCACAATGAAAACAGGGTTACTCCTATCACAGCAATTTGACGCTTACCGGAGCTACCCCGGACTACAACTGGCTCTGGGTCCCCTATCTGGTCGGATGTTCCGCCTTGTGTCCCGTAAGGGGCCTCGGCCCCCGACACCTCCGCCATCCCTGGACATTATGAACGGCTATGTCAGTGGTCACAATGGAGCAAAGCCACAGCCAGTGTATGTCCAGTGTCAGAGGCTCTCACCTGAGTGGGTCTTCCCTGGAGCCTTCCACGACTCGAAGTCGGGGAATGTCTCGATGTTGGGGGCAATCTCGTCCATCACGCGAAGGAACCCCTCCATGTCTATCTCGCACTCGACCCCGTCATCAGGTAGGGGGTCAACTTCCTAAGGGGGTGAGAAGGCCGCCTCCACGCCGGCCTCCATTGGGGCTACAAGAAACAAGACCAACAGAGCAAAGTCAGCCAGCAGTCGGGACTAAACCAACAAGGAGTGAAGGGGCGAATACAATGCTTACTCAAAGCTGGCTCTGCCTCAATCTGCTCGTCAGCCTCAAGTCCCTCCGGGGGCTCGCCGACTCCAGTCTCCTCAGCATCCACTCGAGGGCACTTCCGCCTAGGTTGCATCCCCCCGTCTCCATTCCCTGAGGATGTCTCCGTGGAGGGGTGATCACCCTCCACCGCAGAACCTGTCAATATGCACATCAACACACGACATCTTAGTTGCAAACATCGAAAGATAGTAAAACTGAGACAACACGCTGAGAGGAGAAATTTTACCCGAAGCCCCGAAGGGGGTCAATGGTAGAGGAACCGGTTGCTCTGGCTTCAGTGCCAACACACAGGTAGCCTTTGCAACTGCCTCTTGGATGTCCCTCAGAGTGTGAGCACACTCAATATGGGACACGAACTCCACGGGTCTAGTCGACCCAATCGTGTGGCCAATATGCCGCCGCCAATCATCAACAGCTGCACCAGCAAAGCTCCCCTCAGGGAGCACCCGGTCCAACAAACCTCTGCTCCGAAATCCACAATCAGCCAGGAACTGGGTCCACCAGCTCCTCGGTGCCCTCGGCGAGGCACCTTCCTTCCAGTCGTCGCCGCTGCCGTCGTTGCCTGTCTCAGGGGCTTCAGCGCCCCGCCGTTGCCCTGGCTTCCAGACAATGAGCCCCGGCTGCCCCGGGGCCACTGCTCCGCAAGCCGCTCGACCTCCAGTTGAATCTAAGCGATGTGGGTCCTCAAATACCCATCGTCCAGCGAAATCAGAGGAAAATCCTCCTTCAGCAAATGACTCTCCTCCGCCTTCCTGACTGCGGAGGCCTTCTGTCGGTACAAATGACTATGCTCGAACCACCACTTAGCATAATGGACGTCGAATCATCCTCGACACCCCTGCCCCGCTATCGAGTACTGCTCTGGCTCCCGACGGTAGTAGAAGTCCCACCACGCTGCCGCCAGTAGGTGGGTGTCCTTCCCTCTGTACTATCGGCATGTCAACGAAAACTCCCGATTCGACGGGATCCCCTGGTTGTAGCCAAAGTTCCGGACAAACCGGAATGGGTAGTACGGCTCCAAAGAACTCGTCGCGGACCGGTGTAGCATCAGCATGGTCGGTCGGGTGCTCATCACCCACTCTGTCCGCAATCCAACCTCTGACTCCCTCTTATGTGGGTGGGCGTTGGTTTCCCCCTCTTCCAACACCCCCAGAAATAGGCTGGAGTCCCTCGTGGCACTGTCATAGGGTAATCCCTCTTCTCCCCGGCCGGGCAGGTAGCAAAGGGCTCTCCTAGCCCCCTCCAGCTACACCTCGGTATCTCCATCAGGCTGCCCAATAAAGCAGAAAAGTAAAGGTGCCATCGGGTTCGCTACGGTCCCCCGAGTCACCAACCCAGGAAATAACAATCTAGCCCACGCACTCAGATAGTGAGTTGGCAACAATAGGCTTCTCTCTCTAGGCGTCGGGTGCGCCGCTAGGACTCCCTGCCCCTGATACACATTGGCCAATGCAGCTGGAGCCAAGGTCAACTATCTCCCCTCTGCTAGGAGGCACGCTGGCCACAGCAGCTCAGCCCTCAGTAGGCCATCCTCCCCATGCGGGACCACAAATGTCGCAAACCAGTACGCTAAGTATGCGGCAAGATGTGTGACGTCCGGCAAGCCATGGGGATTCCACCCCTCCTGCGGTGCGTATATATATCTGGAGTATGTCTGGAAGCACAACTCCACCTCGGTGTACTCCTCCTACAGAGTCAGATCTCTGGCAAACTCCTGATAAAAACAGAAGGGCCTGTTGTAGAAGTGGCAGACCCACACATTCAATGGCACCTGGGAGTCTATGTAGCTCTGTCTCTCCCTACAAGGGCCAGGTCCCTCCAAGTCTTCAGAAGATATCGGTAACTATGAGGTACCCGATATTGCCCCTGTCTGTCGGTATGACTACGGTGGAGATCATCCAATACCACTTCCTCATACCCTTCGCCACTGATCGGCAACCTAGAAATCCAGAACATGGACCATAAGTCAAGCGGTAATGGTGCACAATCCCCATCAGCCACTCGGTGGCCCCCTGACGGTACCGGTGTGAAGGGATCACTGCCCAGCGATCGTACCAGCTGATGATAGTCTGTCGCATAACTCCGTCTAGAATGCTGTGGTCGTCGTAGCCCTCCCCGGCATACTGCAGACTGGCATGCTCCAACACTAGCCCAACTGTCCCCTCTGTCTCAGTACGATGGTGCCCATGTAGGTCCCAAGAAGTAGGGCCTATCGGCCCAACTCTAACTCCGGACTGCTCTACTCTGCCAAAAAACCCCAGGCACTCAGCATTGGGAAACTTATGTTGCCTCCAGTAGTCCTCAGAGAAGCTCGGATAACTGTTGAATGCAACACCGTGCAGACTATCCCTGCCAATCAGAATGGCCCGCTCAAGCCGGCGACGGGCTCCCTGAATCTGGGTGTCATCCTCCTCCATGTCGGGAGGGACATAGCTCCTGATAAACTTGAACAGATGGCGGTCCTGGGGGAACTCCACAGGGTAGCCTCCGCTTCGATCGTAGGTATACAGACCGCCTGCCCCCAAAATCCGGGCCACCTCTACGGTCCCAACTCTGCTGCCGCGCTCGTCGACTGGACCCTTGGCTACTGCTGTATGCTCCAAATCGAGCTGCTCTACACCAGCCACAGTAACCACCTATGAACCCAGAGGGCGCATCGATCGCTCAGTCCATCGCACCCAGTGGTCCTCCTCCCAAGCCACATGCCTCGGGGCCCGCTCATCTCTGCCAAATCGTGCCATAGCTGCAAGACAGGGCACACCAAAATGGTCAGAACACCAGAAAGTCAATATGTACAACATAACAAAGCACAGGCACATGAAGTGTCAAAAATACAACTACAACAGCCCAGAACAGGGGCATCACGGGCCGTACGCCCTTGTCTCTGCCTCCGACGCACCCCCCGCGGGGGGCATTTGTTGTACCCGGATGATTTCCCAGCAAAATAAGAAGAAATAATGGTTCGGGATTTTCTCGAACACCTTTAAGGCATGAGCTACCTGGCCATCCCTACAACTCCCGGGATCGCACCAGGGGCCCTAACCAGTTTGCCGTGATGTGCGGCTACACGAGCGACTAGCCGGGACCAATCCCGGCCACTCACCTACGAGCTTTGTCCGTACTCCACATGGCCGCCCGGGCCATCCCGGGGGCACTCCAACTTCAAGCCATGCCACGTGGCACCCAGTGAAAGGGCCGAGGGCCCACCCCGAGACACTTAACTCCAACCCTTCAAGGTCAAAGGGGGACCTAATTAGGCCAACCATAGGCTTTGGAGGCCAGCCGCATACATATATGGCTCACACGCGTGTGTTCGGCATTTTTCCGAACACCTTGTGGGCACGTATATTCCAGCCCTTCTACACCAAACCACGGGTCGCCCCGTGGTTCCAGCACACTAATCGGGTTCTACAATGACCCCCCAGCAAGCCAGGGCCACCCCCGACCCTCAGACACGTGGCGATGAGCCACTTAACTTTAGCTCTCGGGCCAACCCGAGGCCACCCCGCCAACCCACCGTGCAATGTGGCACGTAACCCAAGGCATAGCCCATGAGCCCAAAGTGCCCCTCCTTAGCTCCCACGAGCTCTCATCCTCAACCCAAGGCCCATCCTGAGGCCCCTCAGCCAGTTACCCAAGCCGTTCGACAACCTGGGGTGTGTCGGGCATTTGCCCGAACACCTTGCAAGCGGCAACTACGACTCGAAGAACAACGGCCCCCACGGGTCATCCCAGTATCCCGAAGCCCAGTGTCCCTCAAAGGACATTCCTAGACAACGAAAGAAGACCCCCAGGGGCTATCCCTCGGGGTTGCGGCCTGCCTGCGGGCCATTCGCCCCAGGCTATGGCCGCGCCCCCAAGGGAGGGCGAATTCCCTGGGGGCCTCGCCCTCTCTCCAGCCCGGTGGCCCCACGGCCCCGCTCTGTCCCAGTTCATCCGATTCTCAGTCTTCATTTGCCCAACTCCCTAATTTGGGGTGAAGGGTTCGCGTCGTTCGTCCGTACCAGTTCGTGGGAACAACATGCGGAAGCACGAAGCAACAACACGAAGGATTGGTCCTCGGCAGTCAACACGCTTACAAGGCTCCACGTATCCCCCCAGCACATGTCCTTTTCTTGTTAGTTTAATTTAGGAAGAGAAACACACACAAAATGGGATTTTATAGGGTGGGGACCGCCCCCTCTCTCTCCCATTAGCCTGTCCGCCTAAACCCCCTGGGGGAGGGGTTTAAGCGGATCATCCCAGCCCCTTGGGCTGCTCCGCCTAAACCTCCTCCGTAAAACAAAAAAAATAGGTTTTTTTAATTAATTAAAGAAGCCATCCAGCCCACCTAAACCCCCCCTGGGGTGGGGTTAAGGCGGACCAGCCTCACCCCCTGAGGCTGGTCTGCCTAAATCCATTCCTGTCAAAAAAAAGGTTTTTTAATTAAGGAAAAACCCCTCCGTGAGGGGTTTAGGCGGACCAGACCAGCCCCTTGGGCTAGTCCGCCTAAACCCTTTCCCCCAAGGGTTTACCCTGGCTAGGTTGAACCCTTCACCCTAGCCCGCCTAAACCCTTCCTGACCTTCCAAATTCCCTATAAAAGCCCCTTAGAAGCTCAAGGAGGATGAGATAGACATCAATCAAGGCATCCACTGATCAAAGGCTCCAAGCTTCAAGCGGCTCTAGGCAACGAGCAAGGAGAATTGTGTGTGGGTGACTTGGTCGTCGGCTAAGGATGCCGAGGGTATGTCACTTGTACTTCCCTCACATGGTGTTCCGCCATGACACACAAGTCTACCCCCACCACGTGTGTGACATCATGAAAAGGGTGAACGCCCCCTCATGCTGGGATTTCTCCTCGTATGCCCGTCGACTGCAACTACGCACACACTATGATGTCACACTTCCCCGCAGTCATGAGGCCACGTCCGACCGCTCGACTCGAGCGGTGATCGACCCTCGCCCAGACACCAGCCCGATGCTTTATCCAACTATCCAGTCATAGCCCCTCGTTCGGCGAAGCAAACATGGCCCGCGCCACGAGAGGGACCCTCTGTAAAACATGCGGATACCCACTTTGTCACGCATTGACCCGAGGACCGACCATCCTGTTGGAATTGTCCCGCGGCTTGCCCCTGTTATACCTCGGCCCCTGTGGCCCTCCTATAAAGCCATATAGCTCTCAGAAATCATACTACCATTTGAACGAATGCGCTCGCATCCACGTTCGGGCCCTCAACCCCTTTCTTTGTCGCTTAGTGTAAATCCACAGCCCCTCTGACCCCAGCCAACATCACCCTGTCTAGTGCAAACCCACAGCTGCTGAGTACCCCCTGCTCTCCGCCCAGGACTTCAGATACAAATAGGCTTCTCTTCAGTATGGAAGGAAGGTGTTCGGTTTCAATCCGATGTAAATAAACACTGATCGCTTGCGATCGGTGGGGAAAGACGTCCAGTACACGATTCCCATAATCGCCTGCGCACTCGCACCCGTGGAGCCCCCTCGATCCATGTGTCACCCGACCTCTCGAGCCCACGTGCCGCGTCCTGGTGACGCTTCCCCGATCAACCCTTCATTCCATAGGTAATTGTCGAGAAATCGACTGGCACGCCCGCACCCTGCCCGGCTAACTTATGCCGTTCGACCCTTTTCAGCTTTCCGTAAAAAGGAGAGTGCCTGGTACCGCCGTGAATGGCATACAACTGTAAGGGAGAATATCTGAGAAATATCAAACTCCCGTATTTTTCTTTCCCAACTTCATCCCTACCTTCACCCCGGTCATCGGCATAAAAATAAAAAGGGGGGGAAAAAACTCCCGACAACAGGTACATAGTGGTAGCATCAGGGTGAATAGCATACCTTGATTTATGAGCTTCTTCCATGATCAATTTCTTAGTGTCGGCATGATCCGGTACAGAGATACGATCTTTCAATAATAACCTTCCATTGGTTGAGATAGAGAATTCCGGCCTTTGATCAATATTAGCTTTGATCACCATTAATGTGGGGTCATCGTCTTGTAATTTGACTAGATCTTCAGTCTGTGTAGGTTGCGACCGGATATTGGCAATAATACATTTTTCTTCTTCTGCATCCACATCCAGATTCAAATGAGTAAAATCCTCTATAAGATAAGTCATACCTTTCCTGAGGCTTGCTAGGGTTGCAATTGGTCTTCTGCTAAGAGCGTCAGCTACGACATTTGCTTTGCCTGGATGGTACTGAATAGAGAAGTCGAAGTCATTAAGGTACTCATGCCATCTTCTTTGTCTCATGTTGAGTTCCTTTTGGGTAAAAAGGTATTTCAGACTTTTATGATCCGAAAAATAGTGAATTTCTCCCCATAAAGGTAATGTCGTCATATTTTTAAAGCAAAGATAACATCAGCCAATTCCAGATCATGCACGGGGTAGTTCTCTTCATGGCGCTTCAATTTCCTCGAAGCATAACATATCACCTTCCCATGTTGCATAAAGACGTACCCGAGACCAATGCTAGATGCATCCGTGCAGACTTCAAATCCACCACCTTCAACAGGTAGTGCCAAGACAGGGGCAGTGGCTAAATGATCTTTAAGGGTTAGAAAACTCTCTTAGCAATCCTTCGTCCATATGAAGGGATTTTCTTTTCTTGTAAGCCTAGTCAAGGGAACGGTGATTTTGAAGAAATCTTTAATGAATCGCCTATAATAGCCAGCCAAACCGATAAAGCTTCTGATGTGGCACATCCAAGCGAGACACGGGATGACCCGACAACCCTTGGACCTATCCTCACAAGTACACGGACGAGTAAATATAGACTCAAGTTTGGCGGGTCACTCACGCAGCGCGCACTCACGTCTGAAGGCAACTCAGGGATGACCGAGAGGATCCGGGGTGGGACATTATGGTTCTCAGATTGGGCTATGCTCAAACTGACCCCTTATGGGTTGGGATTCCCACGTTTCGTGAGTGGCCAGCACACTGTGGGCATGGGGTAAATTGACTGATCTCTCAAGTCACTCCGCGGTGGGACCCACAAGTGAGTAATGAATGGATCGGGCACTCGCTCTCCATCCGACGGGCAATCAGAAATGATACAATCTAAGCAAAGACATAACAGGAGGGGCAGTGTAGTGCCCCAGAATTTATATAAATAATTTTTGAATTATAAAATAATTTTCTAGAATTTATAAAGGCCTAAATAAATTTATAAATGGATTAGTAGAAGTATAAGTCATTATAAGACCCAATTAGGTTAAAATAGTTAACCTAGCCTATCTAATTATTATCCAAAAAGTTTAAGGACCAAGCCCATTAAGTTTGGCCCATGTTCTAGAAGGTTATTTAGCTTATTTACGGATTTCAAGGATAAAGACTAATTATCTAAGATAATTATATGTGTTGTGTCCCTGAAGTCATTTGAGTCATTCTGTGGTCACTTGGGTCATTCGACATCATTCTATGGTCATATGCATTCTGTGGTATTCTTGGTTTTGATAATGGCTAAACACTATTAGTCATTGTTGTTTTCCACTCTCATGTGACTGACATACGTGATCGTTCGATCATGACAGGTACACCATTACATGGAAAAGAAAGACAGTGGAGTCGGCAAAGTGAAAGCTCGTGGATCGCGCCTAAGCAAGGATGCGAAAACAAGCACAAGTCGACACGCGATATTCAGCTCGTCATCCATATAAGGTCAATGCACAAAGAAGCATAGCCAAGAGAATCCAAGGCCATAAACTCCATTGATATCTTTTAGACTATCAAGGGAGATGCCACCGACATGCACGGGCTGCTAATGGAGTTGAACGACGGAGCTAGAACGGAAATTGGATCGACCCGGGATAAGCTGGGTTCTGCCCAGCTGGCGGTCGACCGCCAGCACAGGGGCTGTCGACCGCCCCAGCCAGCAACTGCCAGCCTGCACGAGTTTCAGTAGCGGTCGACCGCCAGCCAGTGGCGGTCGACCGAAAATCCCAGGGGCCATTCGTCTACAGCATTTCATAGTAGCGGTCGACCGCCAGGAGCTGCAGGTCGACCGCCAGCCCCGAGCCTTCAATGTTGACTTTGTTTCCAACTTCGAAAAGGGCCATTCAACATGGATTTCTTTAATCTAAAAGTCACCTAATCACCCACAAATTGTGGATCTGGTCTGAGGCTTGTCTATAGACCATTCAAGGTCTATAAAACCAATACAAGGGGGTTGGAAACCGCCAATGCTTAAAGGCTTCAAGAGAGATCAAGGGAGGCCATTTTCGAGGCATTGTAGCACCTCCGTGAACAGTGTTTCGGGAAGAGTTCTTCATCCATTCCAAGGCATTCAAGTTCAGATCTGAAGCCATCTCAACCTCCAAGGAAGAAGAAGCAATCAAGGGGTTCAAAGGTGATCTAAACTGCATCCTTCTTCCTCTTCATCAACTCAAGAGGATCAAAAAGAAGACCAAGGCTACATTCAACACTCTCTCCATCAACTCAAGGTGATTCAAGTTCATATCTCAATCCAGCAACCTCCAAGGAAGAGTAGAAGCAAGAGAGGCTAATAAGGGAGATCAAAGGAGGCTGCTAGGGTGTGTTCAAGGGAGAGAAGTTTGAGTTACTGTAGCTGTGAACAGTACTCCGGGAAGAAGCTCTTCATCATATCTCCAAGTGATTCAAGCTACTTCAAGAGGTGATCAACTCCAAGCCAAGTGAAGCATCAGATTCAAGCTCCAGCAAACTCAGACAAGATCTTTTCTCTTTGAACATATTTCATATCTTGTTTGAGTGTTTTCATATCTTGTTCTTTTCCATTTCATTCAAACATTTGGAACTGAAGATCATCCCTACCTGTGGTTAGTAGGAAGGCAATCGGAAGCTATCCGATCTGTGGTGTTGACGTCCCTACCGGCGGTTAGTAGGAAGGCAATCGGTGGTTTTTCCGATTTACGGTTCAGTGCGTGGCACTAGTGAAACCTCACCGGATTTGGTGAGGGGTGGACGTAGGACTGGGGATTCAGTCCGAACCACCTTAAAATCTCGTGTGTTGTGGTTTGTTTGTGTGTTTGTTTCGTTATAGATGCATGCTTAGGTTCGAATCGATATATTAGTAATCATCTTGCTAAGCAAATCGTCGTGTCCTTCGTTTATCTAGTTATATTCTGCTGCAATTTGTTCCATCTAGCTATATAGAGGGCTGCATTACGAAAAGAGGGGCAGATCTATTCACCCCTCCCCTCTAGATCTGCTGTCCACTACACAACAAGTGGTATCAGAGCCTAATCTCTCATTATGGGATCCAACGACCTTAAGGGAAATGGTGGATCAGCATCTAAGGGTTATTTACCTGAAGGACACTCTGTGAACAGACCTCCTTATTTCACTGGATCTAACTATCCTTATTGGAAACATCGCATGCAGGTGTTCATTCGCACCCAAGACTACGAACTTTGGCGTGTGATCAACAAAGGTCCGTATGAGCTTACGGATAATGAGGACTTGTGGACCAAAGAACAAATACGGTAATCCACCGTCAATTAGAGTGCTAAACATATCATGCAATGCTCACTCCATCTAGTTGAATTCTCAAGAGTAGCCACCTGCGCAACTGTGAAATTGATGTGGGATAAGCTAGAGGTAATCTACGAAGGAACCTCTCAGGTACGAGAAACAAAAGCCAATATTTTAGTTTCTGAATATGAAATGTTCCGCATGAAGCCTGATGTGTCAATTCAAGATATGTATGCTTGCTTGACTGTGCTTACTAATAGTTTAACTGATTTGGGAAAGAAATATACAGAGCAAGAACTTGTAAGAAAAATTCTCAGATCATTAACTCCAGCATGGCACACGAAGGCAACCATTGTTGAAGAATCAAGAAATCTCGCAACCACCAAGGTAGATGAACTCATTGGGTCATTAATGACCTATGAGATCAACCTCAAGAACAAAGAGGCTGAGGCACCAAAAAAGAAGTCCCTAGCTCTTAAAGCTGGACCCAGCCGTCAAGATACTTCTGATGAAGGTGAGGATTCGGGAAGTGAGCGAGATGAGGATGACGTAGCCATGCTCACACGTAAGTTTAAGAAATTCCTGAGAAAGGAAGGTAAGAGCTTCATGAGAGGAAGGTCACGGGTAAGAAATGGTTTCAAATCTAATTTTGAAAACTCTAAGAAATCTGACAAAATCATTTGTTATTCTTGCAACAAACCAGGGCATTTCAAGAATGACTGTCCCGACAGATTCAGAAAAGCTGACAAATGGAAGGGCAAGAAGAATAATAAGGCCATGGTGTCCACATGGAGCGATGAAGAGGAAAGTAATGATGGAACTAGCTCCTCGGACAAAGAAAAGAAGATTTCTGCCTTATGGCCAAAGGTAATGAAGAAACTGAGGTAAATTCTCCATTTGAAGATTATACAATTGATGATTGGGAGGATGCATATATACAACTCATGGAAAAATATGAAATGTACAAAAAAGAGAATAAATAATTGAAAAAGAGAATTAACTCATTTGTGCATGATCATGATATGAATGATAAGAATGCTCTACTTGAGACTGAAATTGAAGATCTTAAGAAAATGATTGAGGATTTGGAGGAAGGAAGAAAAGAAATGGCTGACTTGGAAACTGAAAATGAAAATTTGAGAAATGAGATTGACAGCATGAAACTCAAAATGCAAACCTATGAAAAGGATAGCAAATTAAGCAATGAAAAGTATGAAGCTGTCAAACATGTCAACACTCAACTCTTGCAAAACATTGAAAACTTACAAAAAGAATTGAAGGATAAACAACAATCCTTGGAAAATTTCGTGGATGGAAAAGAAAACCTAGATGCTTTGCTAGGTACTAGGATGAATTTCAACAAGGAAGGGTTGGGTTTTGAACCAACAAACAAAAGGCCAATTGGGCCAAAAACAGTCACATTTGTCTCATCTTCCGAAGCCTCCACCTCAAACATAACTCCCACACAAAACCAGCAAAAATAAAAGGAGAAAGGAAAAGAAAAGATTGAAGAGGAAGTCACCAACATTCCCATAAAGCCTGTCCAAAAACCTAAGAAAGGTCGACCTTCCCCACAACATAGGCCAACACCTCCTTGGCCATTGCATGCTCAATCTTCCAGATATCACCAAAACTAAATTACACATTCATATAGGCCAACACCACCATACTTTTGGAGAAATTATGATTCATGTGTTCATCAATCCCATAGGTGGCAGAACAATCACTCTCAACCCAAAAATAACCAATGGCCACAATGGGTTAAGAAGCCAACTTCATCAAACTTTCAAAAATTCCAACCAAGAACCTCCAAACAAAAAATGAATGTCAAAGTTGAAAAGAAAAACCAAATCCCTACTCTAAGCAAACAAAACATGAATGTTAGAAAAGTTTGGATTCTAAAAGAAATGGTTTCATGCTTTGAAAATTTAAAGAGTATGATGGGACCCAAATTTAGTTGGGTTCCAAACACATTTGCTTAATTGCTTGTGCAGGAGTGTCTTGCAGCCATACATAATAGGTGGTACCTTGATAGCGGCTGTTCACGACACATGACCAGAGATAAATCAAAATTTTATCTCTTGGAGGAAAAGAAAGGAGGACATGTCACATTTGGAGGGAACAACAAAGGAAAAATCATTGGAACAGGTAATGTAGGTAAGAACCTCTCCAACTCCATTGGAAATGTGTTGCTAGTTGAAGGTTTGAAATATAACCTACTAAGTATAAGTCAATTATGTGATAAAGGTCACAAAGTGTTGTTTGATTCTCACGAATGTAAAATCTTTGAACCAAAATCTGACAAGGTAAAATTTTCTGGTAAGAGAGTCAACAATGTTTACATGATTGACTTATATGATCCTGCTTATTCAAACCTTTGTCTTGCTGCACCAAAATCTGAAATTACATAGTTATGGCATCGTAGACTAGGACATGCTAGCTACAATGTCTTGCATAAACTCTTGAAGCATTCAATGGTGAAAGGTTTGCCTGAACTATCCTTTAAACAAGAAAATAAATTATGTGATGCATGTGTCCTAGGTAAACAAACTAGAAAATCATTCAAAGGAAGATCTGAAAATACATCATCCAAATCACTCGAGCTAATTCATATGGACCTATTTGGCCCAACCAGAACTGCTAGCTTAAGTGGTAGAAAATATGGATATGTCTTGGTGGATGACTTTTCTAGATTCACATGGGTTTTCTTTCTCACACACAAAAATGATGCTTTTGATGAGTTTCAGGCACTCTACATGAAGATAAAGCAGGATGGTGAGTTTAAAATTTCCAAGATTCAATCTGATCATGGTGGTGAATTTGAAAATGCTAACTTCTATAACCTTTGCAGGGCCGAAGGGATTACACACCGATTTTCTTCACCAAGAACGCCGGGCAAAATGGTGTGGTTGAAAGGAGAAACCGAACACTTATAGAGATGGCAAGAACCATGCTGCTGAACGGCAACTTCTAAGGAGATTTTGGGCTGAAGCGGTAAACTCGGCATGTTACATTATCAACCGTTCTATGGTAAGGCCACACACCAAAAAGACTCCTTATGAGTTGCTGAAAGGTAAAAAGCCTTCTCTCACACATATGAAAGTGTTTGGGTCAAAATGCTTCATTCACAACAATGACAAAAGAGACTTAGATAAATTCGAGCCCAAGAGCGATGAAGGTATATTCCTTGGATATTCTGATAGATCTAGGACTTATAGAATTTATAATATCAAAAGTCAAACTATGGAAGAATCACCCCATGTTTCCTTTGATGAATATCATGATTCTAACAATGATAACTCTTGTAGGAAAAATGATGAAGATGGAGAATTCCTAAGCATGAAGGACAAGAGTGATTCTCCACAAGAAGAAACAAAAGAAGAGGGTGACCAAGCTGAATCAAGCAACGCAAGGATTCAAGCTTCAATAGAAGGTCAACCAAGGAGAAGATGGTTGCTTCATAAGTCAAGCCAAATACATCAAGGAGCTGCTGAAAAGATTTGACATGGCTAACAGCAAAATCATTGTAACTCCTATGAGCACCACAACATCACTAGATTCGGATGAAAATGGTAAATTAGTGGATGCAAAGATCTATAGAGGTATGATTGGCTCTTTGCTTTATTTAACTGCATCCCGACCAGATATCCAGTTTAGTGTATGCCTTTGTGCTAGATTTCAAGCTAGTCCTAGAGAATCTTATTTGACTGCCGTCAAACGTATCCTTCGATATCTTGCTGGCACTCAAGATTTGGGATTGTAGTATCCGTCATCATGTGATTTATCTCTTATATCTTATTCTGATGAGGATTACGCTGGATGCAAGCTGGATCGTAAGAGTACTAGTGGCTATTAACAGTTTCTAGGCGGGTGTTTAGTTTCTTGGGCCTCCAAGAAACAACACTCGGTTGCCCTCTCAACCGCGGAGGCAGAATATGTTGCTGCGGGGAGCTGTGGCACCCAAGTGTTGTGGATTAAACACCAACTCCAAGACTACTTGGTAGATCTTGGTTGTGTCCCGATTCTGTGTGATAACACTAGTGCTATCAACCTTGCAAAAAATCCAGTCCAGCACTCTAGGACTAAGCATATTGAGATTAGGCATCACTTCATTAGAGATGAGGTCGATAAGAAAAATTTTGAACTGCATTTTGTTGATACTCTAAATTAAATTGCTGATATTTTCACCAAGCCCTTATGTAATGACAGATTTTGAACACTCAGAAGGGAGCTTGGTCTTTGCCGACCTCAGGCCAATAAGAATTTGAAATTATGATCATGTTCAATTTAGTGTGTGTTTTTGCAGATTGGTGTTTCATGCATTGTTGATATGTCAATATGTCATTTTGCATTGCATGTAGATGCATAATAATGAATTGAGTTCATGTTCATAATGCATTGTATGGTTTGTGTCGCATCATTCTTGCATGGCCATGGTATATCAAATGTTGATGTATGGAAGGGCAGGTTATGCTTGTCTCGAAGTACTCAATATGCGTGAGGTTTCACCTCCGCCAAGTACCATGTGTCAATGTCGCATATAGGCCATATAGTAAGGGGGAGTTGTCCTTGTGCAACATTCATGCATATTCATTCTATTGCATTTAATAAGTGTACAACCAGGTGTTGGGTCATGCATGTCATGTCAACCCCTGCACGTTTCAGGTCATTCTCCTCTTGACACTTATCATTACACTTGCTTGCACACATAACTCTTCGCGTATCCATTGCATATCCTTAGGGGGAGTTTTGTTGATTCTCATAACCTCTTGCAAACTGCACTTCAGTGGCTTACAGTCTGGTTTGAGTTCACGAGACAGATGGACATATGGTGTAAGAGCTTTCTATTATATGCCTAATGATTGTCCTTTCAATGAAAATGGTTCAGATTTAATGATTTCCTTGACGTTCTGAAATATCTGTTATGAAATCATCTATGCTCTGTGGTTTTAATAGACCTTAACTAGAGATTGCATATTGTGCTTTGAATGACTATCCTGATATCTGAAAATTCAAAGTTCATGACCATCTTGGTGATACACTCAGGCTTAGTATTATTTTTAAATATCTTGATGAGCTGGAATTCTTGAAAATCAATTTGACAGAGCAATGATTTTGTTGCACGGAGAAACATGTCATGTCATCAAATCAAGTGACAAATGCATATGTCATGATGTGCCCCTGTTATCTCTATCTTAAAACTTTTGGACTCTAGGCAGAGCAATGGCATAATTGCTGAGAAATATATCCCCTCATCAAAGAATTGAGACAGGATATGTCATGACGTGACTTTGCTATCTCTGTTCATCTTGAAGCATGACAGTCAGTCTTACCAAATTCCTAGGAATACTGGCGTCTAAACAATGTGTATTCTTACGTCTTGGAGGCATGTACTAGACTTGATTGCTCGTAAAATATGAGTCTTGTGCCTTTAAATGCAAATGATATTGCTAATCAAACTTGTTGAATTCCTAAAATTTCATGCTTTAGTCATGATTGTTTAGCCTCAATACATGCTTTTGTGTTATTGCCTTTGTCGTTATTGAATATGGATATATAAGATAAGGGAAGGTTAAACACTACCATGATATGCACCTTTGGTTCATTTCTATTAAATCTTGGATGTAGCTGCTTTTCGAACTCTATTGATGATCTCGGATTTCATTAGCTTTGAACCATATATGTTGCTCACGGCATGCTTCAATTTTGCATATAATGGCTTGCTCTTCACTCCTTTCAGCTCTGGTCTCACAGACCTTTCACTTTATTACTCCTTTTTGCTGTTGGCAAAGGGAGAGAATTCTTTGTGTGAGTCCTTTGTCGCGTTAGCTATGCGTTATCGCGTTGTCTTTGGGGCTTGTGTGAATGGTGTACGGGGAGAGTCCAAGGGGAGAGAATCCATTGCTCCCTTTGCATCTCATATGTGTATGTGATGGGGCTTGGGGCTTGCATAACTGCTAGCATTCATATTGCATAGCATTCATATCTGCATTCATGATTGCATTCCCATGCTATTACGATCATGAATCTTGAGCTGCATATATTGCATTTGTTATAACTTGTGACATTTTAAACATTCATATCACATAATGACTCACAGTGTTGCCATCATCAAAAAGGGGGAGAATGTTGTGTCCCTGAAGTCATTTGAGTCATTCTGTGGTCACTTGGGTCATTCGACATCATTCTATGGTCATATGCATTCTGTGGTATTCTTGGTTTTGATAATGGCTAAACACTAGTAGTCATTGTTATTTTCCACTCTCATGTGACTGACATACGTGATGGTTCGATCATGACCGGTACACCATTACATGGACAAGAAAGACAGTGGAGTCGGCAAAGTGAAAGCTCGTGGATCCCGCCCAAGTAAGGATGCGAAAACAAGCACAAGTCGACACGCGATATTCGGCTCGTCATCCATATAAGGTCAATGCACAAAGAAGCATAGCCAAGAGAATTCAAGGCCATAAACTCCGTTGATATCTTTTAGACTATAAAGGGAGATGCCACCGACATGCACGGGCTGCTAATGGAGTTGAACGACGGAGCTAGAATGGAAATTGGACCAACCCGGGATAAGCTGGGTTCTGCCCAGCTGGCGGTCGACCGCCAGCACAGGGGCGGTCGACCGCCCCAGCCAGCAAATGCCAGCCTGCACGAGTTTTAGTAGCGATCGACCGCCAGCCAGTGGCGGTCGACCGGAAATCCCAGGGGCCATTCGTCTACAGCATTTCACAGTAGCGGTCGACCGCCAGGAGCTGCAGGTCGACCGCCAGCCCCGAGCCTTCAATGTTGACTTTATTTCCAACTTCGAAAAGGGCCATTCAACATGGATTTCTTTAATCCAAAAGTCACCTAATCACCCACAAATTGTGGATCTGGTATGAGGCTTGTCTATAGACCATTCAAGGTCTATAAAACCAATACAAGAGGGTTGGAAACCCCCAATACTTAAAGGCTTCAAGAGAGATCAAGGGAGGCCATTTTCGAGGCACTATAGCACCTCCGTGAATAGTGTTTCGGGAAGAGTTCTTCATCCATTCCAAGGCATTCAAGTTCAGATCTGAAGCCATCTCAACCTCCAAGGAAGAAGAAGCAATCAAGGGGTTCAAAGATGATCTAAACTACATCCTTCTTCCTCTTCATCAACTCAAGAGGATCAAAAGGAAGATCAAGGCTACATTCAACACTCTCTCTATCAACTCAAGGTGATTCAAGTTCATATCTCAATCCAGCAACCTCCAAGGAAGAGTAGAAGCAAGAGAGGCTAATAAGGGAGATCAAAGGAGGCTGATAGGGTGTGTTCAAGGGAGAGAAGTTCGAGTTACTGTAGCTGTGAATAGTACTCCGGGAAGAAGCTCTTCATCATATCTCCAAGTGATTCAAGTTACTTTAAGAGGAGATCAACTCCAAGCCAAGTGAAGCATCAGATTCAAGCTCTAGCAAACTCAGACAATATCTTTTCTCTTTGAACATATTTCATTACTTGTTTGAGTGTTTTCATATCTTGTTGTTTTCCATTTCATTCAAACATTTGGAACTGAAGATCGTCCCTACCTGTGGTTAGTAGGAAGGCAATCGGAAGCTGTCTGATCTGCGGTGTTGACGTCCCTACCGGCGGTTAGTAGGAAGGCAATCAGTGGTCTTTTCGATTTGCGGTTCAGTGCGTGGCACTAGTGAAACCTCACCGGATTTGGTGAGGGGTGGACGTAGGACTGGGGATTCAGTCCGAACCACCTTAAAATCTCGTGTGTTGTGGTTTGTTTGTGTGTTTGTTTCATTATAGATGCATGCTTAGGTTCGAATCGATATATTAGTAATCATCTTGCTAAGCAAATCGTCGTGTCCTTCATTTAGCTAGTTATATTCCGCTGCAATTTGTTCCATCTAGCTATATAGAGGGCTGCATTGCGAAAAGAGGGGCAGATCTATTCACCCCTCCCCTCTAAATCTGATGTCCACTACACAACAATATGGATAAATGAATAAAAGAGTTTTATTTATTTGAAACTCTATATACGTTGAATGTAACGGTCTATCGCGAGACCGTCACATGCTTGTAACGCATGGGTCTACGACCGTTACACTCTGTGAATTCCGCAAGTTGAAGAACTTATAAAAAGATGAGAACTTGATGATCTTATCCACTAGGGATCAACTTGGGAAGAGTTATAACATTACTAAGGACTCTTAGAGATCAGGTTTTAGCAGATTAAGGACTCTAGAATCGATCTAATCTTCAAACCCTAGCTAGAACCCTATAAATAGGACCTAGTTCTGAACTACGCGACCCTTACTTTTGCTAGCGTGGAATCAAGGTAAGGAGTCATAATCTCGGGTAAGTTCTTTAGAGGAATTTGTTTACAATACTTTAGACTAACTACTCTCAAAATTTCACATCTTTAGGTCAAGAGGTCGTGGAGTTAGAGCCCAAGGAAGTTGCTGAAAAGTCACAGGAAAAGGAGAGCTAGGGCACGTTTTTCAAACCCTAAATTGGAAGTTTAAAGCCAAGCTAAGAGGTAGGTCATCTCATGAACGGCAAAAACATCTTGATAGGACTAAAAGCCCTCTGATTTGACTGAATTTCATGCTTCATAAATCATCAATTTCATGTTTTCATAGTTCCATGCATTTCATACATCTCTTAGCCTTAAATAGAAATAAAAGAAGTTATCTTGTCTATTCACTGGAACCCATGCATATAGATAGCCTATACTTCGTTATCATGCCTAGAATATACATGGTATTTGATTTAGATATAATGTGAGTTGATCTCTTAGGTTTCACATCATTTTCTATCAACAGATAGTGTAACGCACCATAGTAGGACCGTCACACTCAAGTAACGGCCATACGATGGACCGTTACAGTCCCTGATTGCCTATTGATTTCTCTGTTGACTCTGACGCATCTATGCAGGAGCGTTACATTCTGTAACGGTTGCTCGATAGACCGTCACACTCCCTATGACGTGCCTTGGCTAGACCGTCAGGTGTCTGTGTACTGTCAACTCAAGACATATTGGAAACCTGCCAGATTTAATTATTATTATGCCTAGTTACCTAAGTGTTAACATGATTACGTGACTTTGAGATTATTTTCATGATAGGTATTGCATGTTTTGGTATCTCACTATTACTTTAAGTTATGTTAATTTCATGAGCCCAAAACTCTATAGTTTTGTAATTAGAAACATGATTTTGAATGATGTATTGATAGAGGTTTTATCATAATTTCACATCGATATATATCTATATATATATATTCTTTCTCTATCAATAGAGTCATTTCTATAAGTACATGGCACATACTCCGATATGTTGACCATTAGTTCACATTTTACACTATAGGAACATATTCTTGGACATGAGGACCACTCTATTGGATATTCCTTCCAATGGACTAGGAAATTTTGTTTCAATGCCTCCGTAATTCTCCGTGAGCCTGGGATTCCCACTAGGACGCCGAGTTGGTTGTACCATTAAAGCCCATTAACTAGAATACACTATCGTTATTTTCTGGATCTAGTAATGTAACGGCCTTACATTGGACCGTCAGAATCACGTAACGGCCCATTGCATGACCGTCACATTTCTCTGAGTTTATTTTGATAGTTCTGGACTCTGATCATTGTAACGGCCCTCTACTGGAGCGTCACATGATGTAACGGCCCAGTAAACGACCGTCACAGTCCTTGTTTTGACCAAAGGGTTGATTTTCTAAGATTCTAGATGGACTAATGATAGTCTAGAACTTATCATATTGACCAAGAAACCCAATGCGATGAATGAAAGATTAAGAATGTACCGTTATACTGTCAATTTATTTTATGAGCATAACCTTGTTTAATGTCATTCTTGAATTCCTCATATTCAAATTGAAGCGTTCATACATTGATTTTCATTATTTGATACTGCTATATTCTTGGCCATACTTTATTATCATGCATGGTAAGAGCTTGATTTATACTTGAAGATGCGATCGAGCACTGATTGTGTTCAAGGGCTCTATGCTAGTCCCCTCGGTTGATTGTCGGAAACATACTATTTTATAAACCATGGGATATGATGCTACTGGCGTCGCATTACGCTGGGAGTACTTTCTTTATAAATAAGTGAATTATCCATGGCTCGTGGAGTGAAAAATTACAACACGATGCAGCATGATCAAGTTCTTGTACATGACTTTCTTGCTCGATATTCCACAGAAATTCACGAAGCACTTGCTCATAAGCAAAAGATGCTGGAGTGTTGATTATGTGGCTTGCTAGTACATTCTCGTTACATTCTTGTTCATGAAGGGCCAATCTCATGTTCTTGTTATATTCATGCTAGTTCATTCTACCTTATATGATTATCTTGTTACTTTGGTTTAATCGAGTGGTTGATCGCATTGCATGATTTTGCCTTATTTCTTTAGAGCAAAAATATTAATCACTTTAATAGTGCTTTCATGTTGATGTGAAGATACCTACTGGGCAAGTGTGCTCATTACCTATTTTCCAACATTTTTCAGGAGATGGAAGTAGTTCAGATTCGGATTCGGGCTATACTAGTGGCGGGTCCAGAAGTGAGTGAAAGTCTTGTAAAGCTACGAGTGAAGACTTAGGAAGTCTATAATGCTTAGATTGAGTCAATGTAATTTTCTTATTTCTTGAGTCTAGTAGAATGAAAGGTGATTATTGTAAAGAAATACTTTGATCATTTATGAAATAAGTTGGAGTTTGATTAAATTCTATGCAATTTTCATTTATGTGTGTGATTGTCTCGTGCTCTCGTCGTTCTTGCTTGCAAGAGGCTTACCATGCCGGTTGTTCGCGCTCCCCGAGTTAGTCTTCCACTGAAATAAAGGCTCGGGGCGTGACAGGCAGCCAAGCGCTCACCTGATCGGCTTGAAGAAATCGATCTCGATCGGTGACGAGGCGAGCGGGGGACGTGCAATACCACACACGTGCGATGGAGAAGCTTGATCGGCCCTGTGTTATTACAACCTGTGATTCCTCTCACTAGAGGGTCAACTTTGGAAGAGGGAATGGGAAACACAAGAACACTACCTCCGCGCAGGGAGGGGCTTTAAGCTGGCCAAGCAAAGGGGAGGGGGTAGCGGTGATGGGATCCCGGCCTTCAGTCTTCATGAAATCTTACACTGTCTGCACAGTCAGAGACCATCATCTTGTCGAAGGTGGTACACTCTGCTCGGACCCCTGATGAAGACATGGTTGGTACCGTTGGAAAGCTGATCACCTTGGGAAGACTCAGAAAGCAGAATCAGCTCGATTGGTGGTCAATAGTGTGACGACCCGGACTCCGGATACTGGATATACCCGATAGGACTACCGAGTAGACCCGATACTGCTTGAAACCCGTGAAGCCTCCCAAGAGCTGTAAAGCCCCAAAGGGATAAAAGGAATGTTGTGTAGTACATTGAAGTCGCAGATATAACAGTAAGTAATTAAATTTCATTAATCAAGTTTGCTAAAGTAGTAGAAATAAAATTACTTTTTAATTAACAGTTAAAATTAACAATTATACCAGAGTCCAGTCCAAAAGAAAGACAAGGACAGTCCAACAGAAAGAAAGACGTACACTGAGGTCGGGGGAAGCCCGACGCAGGTACCACTGGCAACTACAAGCACGCCACACTAGGAACCGCGAAAGAAGTAGAGATGACCACACCTGAAAAGTAGGGGTGAGCCTCATGTCACTGGCCCAGTAGGGGTCACGCGGATCTCCACTGAAAAATAACGCAGTAACACGGAACAACAGCTAAAACAACAGGAGTAGTAAAGCAGGAAAAGCTAAACTACAATTAGAATGTTGTAAAAGAAAGCCGTAACAGAAGAAGAGAAGCTGAACCGAATTAGAACCTCGGCTCTTACACTACTCCAACAGCAACAGAAAGGCGAACCCTGATCTCACAGAGTAAGGAGTTACCGATCCGTTGACTAAGCACAAGGCCTAAGGCGAAGGCCTACAAAAATAGGCAAAAGACCTAGAAAAGACCTAGACGGACACGGAACACTAAAGCCTGCACGACTGGATTGTCGTGCACGCTCCCTAAGCGTAAACACATACACGACTAGAGCATCGTACATGCTACATAATAGTGACCTCGGGTAGGGCCAAGAAAAGACTAACCCGGGAAGGTCACGACGTGCGAGAAACGCGAGAGTCACGTGTCACGTGACGGAAGCACCTCCTCACTAGAAGAACAGCCAGATGCGTCTACTAACGTCTTACACTGCGCTACAAGTATCTCGCTACGGACGTCGAGAACGATGGAGACTGAGATACTCACTGAACTAGAACAGGAACTACAGTAACGAGTGACTAGTCAGGGTCACGCTCGTCGGTGCCAGTCCAAACGCCCCTGACCACGTGTACACACACCGACTCTTGCCTAGAGCCAGGCCTCTAGCTAGTTTTCCCCCCGAGCAGGACGCTACCATAAAGCAGGGGCCCACGGAAACTAGCCTAAAAACCGTATCTCGGGAACTACCCTTACCACCACTCCCAGGTGGATCAACACTCGAGATCGTCAGGCTACGACTAGTGGAGGCTCACTAGACACAGAGACTCTGAAACACGAGTGCTAGAGTATAGACAGGCTGAGCAAGCACTATCGCACATACTACGAAGCACCAAGCAGTATACCAAACTGCCAATAGACTCAGGACAGGGCAACTAGACCTGCTGATACAACGATCCTTGAGTCTCATGACTCGAGGTCAAGATCGTCGCATAACGGCGGTGACAAGTCGCCAATCAGCCTAATCCTAAGCCGATGAAAATGACACTGGATCATCGGATCCACCTAACTATATAAAATGACTCACGGAGACCTGAGGGAGAATCAAGACTCTCAACGCACCAGGATACGCAAATCGAGGCAATATCATACCTCAAGGCGTCCAGAACCACTGTCTCGAGCTATCCAGAATAGTCGAGACACACACAAGGTTACTTGTCAACCATTGGGTCTCACCGGGTTGACCAGAACCTAAATAATGACTCTGAAGCGATACAGAAACCTACTCAATAGCGGGGTACGTCTGGCTATCTGATAGCATGGTTATAGCCCTCATAGGACATCAAAAGACGTCCACAGGATAATGGGCAAACCACGAGGTGAAGCCAAGGCACTTGGAAACCAACACATCGGGAAACGACACACAAGAGTTAAGCGGAGGAACATACATTGGCGGTCATAGAATGGGCCTCTAGGAGATTGTAGCGGTCAAGGATTCGGCCGCTAAACACAGTCAACCCTAAACCGACCTATTCAGTCAAACCACCCAAGCGGTCTAATATAGTTCCGCCACACGGACTAGGCGGTCCAAGAGACAACCGTCACACTAACCGCCCTAAAATATTCACCTAAGTTAAAAGACATGTAGCGGCCTAAGAAAGGCACGCTACAGCGAAGAAACGCATGAAGGTTGGGCCGCCAAGGCCAACTGACTTAAATTCTTGACTAGGTCTAAAACCACGGTAACACGAATACCGAAGCAGACCACAAGCCGCCGAGACCATCCCTTCAAGACGGGAACTCGAGGGAGGCCACACACATGCGAGGGAACCACACCGCACTCATACCCATACATGGTGACTCGATCGAGCGCAACACGAAGCCCGGGACACACATCCCTATGGGCATGCTAATTGAGGTAACACGGCACCTCCTCACACCCCAGAAACACGGACACGGAACCCACAGGGTGTCCGGGACACTCACAAGGCCATAGGTCGGTCATTGGGTCTCAACCAGACCGACCGGGACTCAAAACGGGCAAAAATATAGCATTCCGGTCGACCTGGCCCTTGGGGTCGGTGGACCTGACAGGGTCGGCCGACCGGCCCTGGGTGGTCGATCGACCGGACCAACGGCCGGACCAACACGGTCCTACAGGCAACCGCCGGTCGACCGGCCCATCAGATCCGGTCGACCGGTTACAGTGGAAAATCGGCCGAACCGAGCCCTAACGCCCGATGCCACGCCCCGTTCGATTCCGATCGAAGGGGGAAACAACTATAATGATAATACCAACCTTCCACACTCCGGAAGGGGTCAAAACAACGCACAAACGGCTTGAAACGGGCAATTCCACCGAATTGACCCTAATTGAGTCACCGGGGTTCCCAGGCTCGTACTGGCCCCAAATGACAACCAATCAACACGAAATCAGCGGATCTGGAACGCTGACATTCCTGGGGTTCGATTGATACCAACTGATGCAAAAACCGTCGCCATTTTCCAGCGAACCCTGCGAACACCCCAAAAGCATGATTTTACCCCAACAAGGCAAAACCCACTCGTATGCTCACCGTTCGGCGTAAAACTTCGAGGGAATGTAGAAGAGAAGTAGGGCTTCCGTCTCCCTACCTCCACCTACGATTATGTGCACCGTAGTGACTAAATCGCGCCGAAAACAACATCGTGAGCTTGACCGTCGGCTTTGAATCCACCATTCGGGATCGCGCTAGAAATGGTCCGATCCTTGCCCTATCGCGCTCCGGACCACCCCCACAGCATCACCTCAGCCTGCCCGAGCCTCCTCCGTCTGTAGCCGGAGCCGGAAGGGCGAGAGAATAGAGAAAATGGGGGAGAGAGGAGGTCACGGCCGCGAATGAGAAGGAAAGAAGAAAAAGGAAAGAAAAAGGAAAAGAATTAGGAAGTTTTCCTAATTTCCGAAAATTCGATAATTGACCCGAAAATGGACTAATTCAGAAAAATACATAAAAATAGTCGAAACGATCCTCGGAAAGAATGCAACGCAACTGCGGCGTCCACGAGTCGATGAACTAAGAAATAAACTCACCACAGGGTTCTGTAACTAGTACAAGAGAAAAACTCACATGGATCGTTAAACTCAACTCAAGACCCACAAAAGCGATCCGAAACTCTCCGAAAAGGATCCAAAAGATCCGATAAGAATCCAGGGTATTACAGCCTCCCCTCCTTCAAGAAATTTCATCCTCAAAATTTAAGGAACGAACAAGAAGTAGCAGGGACGAACAAATGCCAAGACACTATTTGAAACAACACGAATTTTGAAAAATACAATTCAGAGGAACACCGCCAGACCATCATCACAAGCACACGCTCTGGATCTTAAGGAGAATCGATCCACAGAACGAGCATGGCACACAAGTGAACACAAGTCTGACGCATCCGAAACAAGGAAACATCGTTTACGTCTCACAGGAAGGGAGACACGACTCATGTCACGACAACAACTATCGGGAAAATAAAATGACAGACACGGCAAGCATCAGCTTAAACAAGGAAGCATAGTCCTCTCAGCTGACAGCTCGACAACATCATTGGCTTTAGGGCCAAAGGCAACAACGAAACCTGGCACAAAGGACGCCAATGACAACACCGGACCACAAACACAATCAAATCAACCCTCACTTAGATATTACATCTGATCGAGTCGCATGCTAACTCTGCTAGGAAAGAAGAGTACAGCACAACCAACCGACAAGATCACGATTCACACAATGTTAAGACAGATTCACAGGGAAACAACGACAAAACGACAACAGCAGCACTTGCAGGATCCCGGCTCCGTACTGAACACAGAACCACGGGACACAATCGCAAGCTGGGTCACATCAAGGCACAATAACAGCTGAGCACACTACTATAATGGACTAGTCATGCAACGAGCAGCTTACCAAGAAAAGACCCACGACAACGAGAACAACAATCTCGGGAAACGCATCTCAAGGACCACGATCACGTCCCGAGAGCACAACACCCATGAAAGAATTGCAGAGCAGAGGGTACTCAATCAGTAGAATTGTCGACAGATTCCCTAATACTCACAAACGCCATTGCCAACACTAGAATGCCTCCAATAGCAACAGCACGGCAAGGACAACATCAAGGCACACGAAGCCAAGATGAAGTCACATCGAGAAGGACAACTCTCTCGACCGGTCAAAATCTTACAACCAACGATCCTCGACCTGTGGGTTATCAGCCCACACGCTTCCGCTGCGCACTCATACAATGCACACGGGCACCAGAAATATCTCGGTATCCGCATCTCAGCACACACTCGGCACCATCGCAATTCATGAAAATCGTAATATACCACGTCACGAGTACTGATCCTACTAACAACCGATTACAAGTAGCCTAAGTGCAAACCAAGAAGAGCACCAACTTCAGAACAAAGAAAGGCTAATCTCAGCTTACCATTACGTCCTAAAAGAATAAATGAGCCTTCACAACACATCGGCCCCTAGACATGGCACGACAAACACGGTGCACAACGGTTCTTAACACAAAGATTAAGTCCAAAGCCAAGCAACCGTAAAATAAAGAGGCAGATCAGGCTCCGAATAAATATTGTCCACACTGAAGTAGACGCAGGACTAAGGTCTCACAAAGACAGCAATTCCAAGGCTTTCCTCGAAATGACTCCACCAAATAGGATGAGAAGCATCAAGCTCGACTAATAGTAGCTCACTAGGAAGGAAAATCCTCGGTTCGCTTGAGCAACTTCTCAATCGAGGTAATAGAGCAACCACTTCAATAGAAGCGAAACACCTCAGGAGCTGCACAGATTCAAGCTGGGATGACCAAAACAACGTAAGAACGTGTACGGCCATCACACCAACTCGAAAAGTCACCAGCCACCTGAACAAACCACGGAGAAATCTCGAACAATGTATTACAGATTCAAGCCTATCGACGAACTCTGCCAAGTACAGCACGATCAAGACAAACACCACGACGAAAAAGAGCATCCCGTCACATCCTGACGAGAATAAAACCATCTCATACAGTGCCAACACAGCACACACAAGACAACACACAGAAAATAACGCGATAAAGAATCGCGAAACCTAAGCCAGCGAAAGACTGTACTGGACTTTCAGGACTCTGGACACTGTATATCTCGGATTCCCATGTACTTCACACAACAATGCTCTAATACCACATGTGATGACCCGGACTCCGGATACCGGATATACCCGATAGGACTACTGAGTAGACCCGATACCGCTTGGAACCCGTGAAGCCTCCCAAGAGCTATAAAGCCCCGAATGGATAAAAGGAATGTCATGTAGTACATTGAAGTCGCAGATATAACAATAAGCAATTAAATTTTATTAATCAGGTATGCTAAAGTAGTAGAAATAAAATTACTTTTAAATTAACAGTTAAAATTAACAATTATACCAGAGTGCAGTCCAAAAGAAAGACAAGTACAGTCCAATAGAAAGAAAGACGTACACTGAGGTCGGGGGAAGCCCGACGCAGGTACCGCTGGCAACTACGAGCACGTCACACCAGGAACCGCGAAGGAAGCAGAGATGACCACACCTGAAAAGCAGAGGAAAGCCTCGTGTCACTGGCCAGTAGGGGTCACGCGGATCCCCACTTAAAAACAACGCAGTAACACGGAATAACAGCTAAAATAGCAAGAGTAGTAAAGCAGGAAAAGCTAAACTACAACTAGAACGCTGTAAAAGAAAGCCGTAACGGAAGAAGAGAAGCTGAACCGAATCAGAACCTCGGCTCCTACGCTACTCCAACAGCAACAGAAAGGCAAACCCTGATCTCACAGAGTCAGGAGTTACCGATCCGTTGACTAAGCACAAGGCCTAAGCCGAAGGCCTACAAAGATAGGCAAAAGACCTAGAAGAGAACTAGACGGACACGGAACACTAAAGCCTACACGACTGGATTATCGTGCACGCTCCCTAAGCGCAAACGCATACACGACTAGAGGATCGTACATGTTACACAACAATTACCTCGGGTAAGGCCAAGAAAAGACTAACCCGGGAAGGTCACGACGCACGAGAAACGCGAGAGTCACGTGTCACATGACGGAAGCACCTCCGCACTATAAGAACAGCCAGACGCGTCCACTGACGTCTTACACTGCGCCACAGGTATCTCGCTACGGATGCCGAGAATGACGGAGACTGAGATACTCACTGAACCAGAACAGGAGCTATAGTAACGAGTGACTACTTAAGGTCACGCCCATCGGCGCCAGTCCAAATGCCCCTGACCACGTGTGTACACACCGACTCTTGCCTAGAGCCAGGCCTCTAGCTAGTTTTCCCCCCCAGCAGGACGCTATCGTAAAGCAGGGGCCCACAGAAACTAGCCTAAAAACCGTATCTTGGGAACTGCCCTTATCACCACTCCCAGGTGGATCAACACTCGATGTCGTCAAGCTACGACTAGTGGAGGCTCACCAGACACAGAGACTCTGAAACATGAGTGCTCGAGTACTGACAGGCTGAACAAGCACTATCGCACGTACTACGAAGCACCAAGTAGTATACCAAACTGTCAACAGACTCAGGACTGGGTAACTAGACCTGCTGATACACCGATCCTTGAGTCTCACGACTCGGGGTCAAGATCGTCGCACAACGGTGGTGACAAGCCGCCAATCAGCCTAATCCTAAGCCGAGGAAAATGACACTGGATCATCGGATCCACCTAACTATATAAAATGACTCACGGAGACCTGAGGGAGAATCAAGACTCTCAACGCACCAGGATACGCAAATCGAGGCAATATCAAACCTCAAGGCGTCCAGAACCACTGTCTCGAGCTATCCAGAATAGTCGAGACACACACAAGGTTACTTGTCAACCATTGGGTCTCACCGGGTTGACCAGAACCTAAATAATGACTCTAAAGCGATACAGAAACCTACTCAATAGCGGGGCACGTCTCGCTATCTGATAGCATGGTTATAGCCCTCATAGGACATCAAAAGACGTCCACAGGATAATGGGCAAACCACGAGGTGAAGCCAAGGCACTTGGAAACCAACACATCGGGAAACGACACACAAGAGTTAAGCGGAGGAACATATGTTGGCGGTCATAGAATGGGTCTCTAGGAGATTGTAGCGGTCAACGATTAGGCCGCTAAACATAGTCAACCCTGAACCGACCTATTCAGTCAAACCACCCAAGCGGTCTAATATAGTTCCACCACACGGACTAGGCGGTCCAAGAGACAACCGTCACACTAACCGCCCTAAAATATTGACCTAAGTCAAATGACATGTAGCGGCCTAAGAAAGGCGCGCTACAACGAAGAAACGCATGAAGGTTGGGCCGCCAAGGCCAATTGACTTAAATTCTTGACTAGGTCTAAAACCACGGTAACACGAATACCGAAGTAGACCACAAGCCGCCGAGACCATCTGATGCGGGATGGACACGCGACTTGGGACTCTAGCTCGCAGATGTCCCTAGCGAGGGATGCGTGGGACCGTGCGCGGTTGAGAAATCGGCAGTGAGTCTCGGGTATCGGCTTTCCGCGTGTACTCGGATCGAGTCACGGGACGGGTCACTCACTCTCGCTCTCTCGCAGCGGTGGTAACAATATATCGGGCTAAGAATCATAACACTCGCAGCAGCATATAAAAATAGATACGAGTAAAGCAAATGTGAAAGAGAGAGGGAGCGAATTTACCTCCACGCTCCGGGCGTGGGGAAGATGATCTCGGCCAAGTCAGTAACTCTCGGTACAGTAAATAATTAAATTACAGCAGTGAATTTTGATGCTCACTCCATGCAGGGAGGTAACGGGCTACAAGTGGGCCCGGGAGGACTGATCTTGGGTTGACGGGCAGCACTTGGATCCTTTCGTCGGTGCCGTCCGGAAGGCGCTTGCTGTGGGTTGTGGGGCCCACGTGCGGCTCAGCCATCTGAGTCTGGCGGGGTGGGTCCCGTTGTGAATGGGGCTCCTGGAGGAGCGATCCCTGGAAGGCAGTCGACCTGGAACGCCAGGAGGAGGTTGGGCCGCCCGAGCCGGAGGCCCGAGGATGTGCTGTCCATGGATCTGAAGCTTCTGTTTTACAACACGTGACCCGACGAGATCTGTTGCTGCGATCAATCCTGACGTCGGATCGATGCAAATATGGTACCGTTGGAAAGCTGATCCGAAATCCTTTGACCAAGGACTGCGGAAGGAAATTTGATGGCTCTGGATTTTGCTTGGTGGATTTATGAACAGACTGACGGATAGACTCAGAAAACTCAGGATAGAAATGGATTTTCCTGAGAACAGAAATTGACTGTGGCTTAAATGTGGGATCTGGAAGTTGACCTCTTCATGAAAGTTGTAGAGGGGGAAACAAGAAAGACGAGAATATTTTTTGTAGATTTTCTAGAGGTTGTTTGACAGGGAAAAATGATTTTACACTGGACAAGGGTCGGATCTAAACAGCACAGGACAGAACAGATTTGGGAAAAGACAATGATTTTTAAAAATAGTAAAAGGACTCCAGAAATTCCAAGAAAATTCGTGGATGATGGGTGTGGTGGACAGAACTTGCAATAAAATTGGTGAATCAAAAAAATAAAGGAAAAGGGGTCAAACTGAGGAAACACAGGGTTGCTGTGACACAAAACTGAGTACAGACAGAATTGGAAGGTTGAAGAACACGAAAATGGAAAAATAGATAATGAAGGCTAGAAATTTGGAAACTTTTTTTGGGAGAGGGTATTGGCGTGGTGAACCTACCCTCAAAATTTGGGCTCCATCAGATGCGTAGATTAGGAGCTAAAAATCAAACATGGGACCTCTATCCTGATTTGGACAGAACTCCGGCGATGGTGGCGGAGGCGCGATGGCGGTGCGATGGCGGCGGCGGCAGAAACAAAAATCAGAGGGGCAGAGAAGAAGGTAGAAGGGCATCACACCCTAGAGAAGGCCGAAATCCATCTGCAAGGGGGGGGGAGAGAGGAGAGAGGGGCGCACCCTTCCTTGGCTTCAACCAATTTCACAATTTTTCATTCATTAAACCTTACAAAACACTATACATGGGTTTATATAGAAAGGGAGGAAGCGGGAGGGGGTTGGAATTTCGTGGGAGAGAGGGGAGGGGTAGCATTTTGATGTGAAATGGACATCTGAGTTCGAAAACAATTTGATGTGGAACTAAATGTAGGCCAGGCGGGGTGGGGAGCGGAGGTGGTTGGGAGCCGACCCATTTCACACAGGCAAGCTGGCCTGCTGTCCTTGCTGCCTGCCGCCTGCTACTTGTCGGGGACAGAGCTCCTAGCTGGATAGTCCGATGGGGATGGGACTGAAGGCGTTGGAAAGCTTGACGCTTTAGCTTACTTCCGGAAGAAACGTCGCCTCTTTCTGATCTCGGTTGCACCTGGTATGACAGATTCGGTAGAACTACGCCGGGCTTCTCTGCTGCAGGCCAGAGAGGGCTTGGATGAGGTCGTACTCCCAGCTGGAGTATCGGATTGAGGCGAGACCAAGGCCCACTGAAAGAGGGCTCAGTCTATTGTGCTTCCTCTAAAATACTCTGCCTGATTCTCCCAATCACGCCAGTGGTGACTCCTTGATGTTGACGGGGTCGAGCTGGCTGCAGGGGCAGAAATATGGACTCGAGTTGCCGGTGGTGTAGCTGTCCGATCTGAGGCCGGAACGAGGCGGGGCTGGAGTTGTCGCGAAGAGGGCCGTCCGAGGGATCTTTCAGTGCTGGAATGGCCCCGTTATGAAGTGGGAGATGCCGGTACCGATGATTCTTGTGAAGTCGCACTGTCCAGGACGCAGGCCGGACAGGGCAGGCTTGTCGGGGGTGTAACTCCCAGTGGGAAAATCAGAATGGGGCGAGACCAAGCTTGACTGAAAGCTGACTGACCCCTGATGACCTTCTCTAGAGGGCTCGGGCAGAGGCTGTGGTGCTCCCTGTGGTGGACTGTTTGTTCTGGCCGCCAGTGATGTGGACTGCAGGACAGACTTGAATTGTTGACACCGGTGCTCTTGACTGGGAACTCCAAATCTCCCGGGACCAATTTTAACTGAAATCTGGACGACCCTAGTAGAGATCCCCCAAAGGGCTTGATCAGAAAATGGGGGATGAGGCCGGAGCAGCTTCCAAAAGACAGACAGGTCACTGTCCAGACCTGGGTTGCGTGATCAGGGGAGAACGGCTCTCCTGGGCAGCTCGGTGCTTGGATGGAGACGAAACCACCTCGCCTAGAAAGCTATCTGGACGCCCTTTCCAGCAATGTATGGCTTGTCAGCAAAACCCTGGAGATGGTGTCGCAGCCGAGCCTCCAACAGGTACCCCTGCTACTGCCTGCGAACTGGGGCAGGGGCTGGTGATAGGTGGGGATGAAGGGGTGAGGATGACTAGGGTTTTTGCAGAGGAATGGGGAGGGATGGCTGTGGGGGAGGGTGATGGAGGTTGAGGATCAATGGAGGGAGGCTGGAGTGGAAGGGGAGGGGTGAAGCTAGTAGGAGATGGCAGTGTGGTGGCTGGGTGAGCACAAGAGAGGGGGTGGAATGGGAGAGGGAAGAGAGATGACCAAGGAGGAATGGGGAGATGGGGGGGCGACCCTAGGAGCTGAAAGGTCAAGGGAGGTCGACCAAGGGGGGGCTGGGGAGAGAGAAAGAGGGGGGAGTTTGAATTTTTGGCTTGGGAGGGGTGAAAGGGGGCTTGGGGAAGTGAAGAGATGTGTTGGGAAGATGAAAGGGTGTCTAGGGGGAGGGGATTCCACCTAGGGGTTGAGGGAATAATTGAATGAGGGTATGGGGAAGAGATATGACTTTAATGAGGAGGGAAGGGAGGGAGGAGAGAGAGGGAATTCAAATTTGGGGGAGGGGGAAGAGAGAGAGAGGGGGGCGGCCCCCTTAGAGAGAGAGAGAGAGTTTTAGAGAGAGGGAGAGAGACGAGGTGGTGAATGGCGGTGTTGGCCATGGCAGAAGAAATTTAGAGGGAGAGGGGAAGAAGTTCAGAAAGGGGGGAAATGCAGGGAGAGGAGAAGTAATAGGAGGGAAGGGAGGGGAAGATCTGGGCGTCGCACCCAGTAGTGGGGAAAGGGAGAGAGAGGGGCATCGCACCCCCAGTAGGAAGGAGATGGGGAAAAGAGAGATAGAAAGGGTGTGGACCTCACATCGGAGGATATCTTTCCAAAAATTCTATTCAACTCATTGTATTTTAAAGAAGAGTTACATGACCTTTTATAGACTCTTCAGAGAAAACCAAAAGACAACTCATTAACACCTAATACCTACTCATCATAACTCTCTTGGGAAGACTAAAAGACACAAATAAAAAAAAGACTCTTGCATGATTATTGTAGACATAATTACTATGAACATAAAACATGACCAATTAGGCTCATACATATGGCCCAATTAACATGAGACAACTAAAACATAAATAGCTATTTTATAGTTTTGTTGAAGCCGCTTGCCAATCCCATCACATTTTCTTCTCCCATGTGGTCAATTGGCCTAAAAAAAGAAAATACAAAATGTCATTTTAATGGGGGGCACCCCCTTGACTTAAGGGGAGGTATCTTGGACATTTTTCACCCATTGTCCCCTTGACTTGTCCAAGAAGGAAAGAATCCTTCTAGAAGCCACCTTGGCATTTGACCAGCCCCACATGGACCCCTAGGGTTTAGGTGGACCAATGGAGAAGGAGTGAGGGCCCCCTTGCTGGAACTACTGAACTTTCACATAAAAATCTAAAGATCCTTAGGGAATAACAAATTGGCTTATAAAGCCTTACAATTGCAAACCTACTTTCCCAAGGATATAAAAGTAAACTAAAAAGACACAAATACAAAAATAAAATGTTAGTGCTCGGTGTTGATTCCCATCAATTCTCTCCGGGTGGGAAGAACTCGACCCCGTCGAATAAGGGGTGCGGCTGCTCGTGACATTGGCGGATCCGTCATTGTACGTGGAAGCGCGGAGTACGCTCCACTCCAAGCATTCGACACCTGCTCATCCCGTATAGATTCGATATGCTCACGCTGCTGGGGAATGAGGCTAGAGGTGGACACTCAGGGGTGGGGTCACTCTCAAAGGAGGGAGGCGGCTCAAAGACTCACTAGGAATCACCGATGGGTCCCTATATGTGACTAGATCAAGATAGAGAATGGTCGAGCCGATCCCAAATGCCGACAAGTCTCGCACTCAAGAGGGGCTGACAACGCGAGCGTACAAAAGACCGACTCGACGCGATGCATGTAGACTCATTATGCACTCGACAAGAAAGGAAAACATGGACTCACACATGACCCTAAACAAACCTACGGTTAGTCTGACCCAAATATATGCAAGGTGGACCAGGACACCCGAATGTGTGCCATGCATGCATTTGATGTAACCTGAGATTGGTGGCATGGGGAACACCTAGACGTCCAAGTATGACCCAATCATGCATGGTCGTCCCATGGGATTTGGGTGGAGAAGGGCTTGGAGATCCAAAGTTTCCTTCTTCCTTACCCCTACAGGATGACCGTGGAACGGTCCCCGGATTGGTTGTAGGTGGACTAGCCTGCGGGATAGGGGTGTGATAGGCGGCTTCCCTAACGAGGTGGAATGGATAAGGTGGGTCACTAGGGAAGGGATCGAAGGGATCAATAAAGGTATGACCCCTTGAACTGGGCTCCCATAAGTCATGGTCCCACATTTGGAAATCTTGAAGGTGTAGGTTGTCACCTTCGTGCACTAGGGTATAGAGGACGGTGATCTCATATAGGAGGTAGGGTTCCTCCCTCGGGATAAATGGAATGAAGTTAGGCTCGTCCGGTAAGGGGAGGAATAGGAGAATCTCTGTGGTGACACAACCCACGGTGTACACGGAGATAAAGGACCCTAAGGCGGGGTGGGTGAAGCTACGACTTGTGGGTTGGTCGAAGTCTCGGGCCAACATATGCGTCAACTTCAATTGTGAGTCTAATCCCATAATAAGGTCATCCAATGTATCGACATGGTGACTAGACCGGAATGTTGTGTGGTAGGAGTTGACGGGTACTATTGGTAGTGTAGGGTCCATGGATGGGTGGAAAGGCGGCCTAGGGACCAAGCCTATCTTGAGCCAACTAAGCAGTGGCTCGGCGATGAAAAGTGTTCCCGTTTGAAACACGGGTGGCTCGGGTTGCGGTGGGTGAGGCCGTGGGGCAAGCTGTCCTACCGGCTCGGGAATCGGCTGAGAGGTAGATGCTTGTCGTAGGGCGGCATCTGCTCGCCGAATGGCGGCATCAAACCTTGCCTCGAAAGGCTCAACCTCGAGAGCGACCTCATATGACTGCGCTAGAGAGAACGCGCCGCGGATAAGACATTCATACCAGAAATGAAGCCGCAAACCTCTCCGGAACTGAGAGGCAGTCATGGTGCTCTCCTCTCCAAATCCATTTCCAAACCGGTACACTTCGAAGTCCCTAATGTACTCGGACACGGACTTGTCGCCTTGGACGGGTCGGCATGGGATGGCCATAGTTGCCAAAAGATGGGAACGGATCCCTAGGAATGGGTATGCAATGGCTTTTTTGTTTTTATAAGCAAAATTTTATGCAAATTAATGCAAGCTCCTAGACACGACTCTAAATGCGATGCAAAGTTGAAATGCTGACTCGACTACCAACCTAGACACAACCAAGATTCGGTACCTGGCGGAGTCCGGGGATCCAAAGATCCTCTCACGCGAGTGAATCACCTCTCCGATAGGTGTAACCTAACGGTCGGGCGACACCTTTTTATATACCGAACAATGGTAGGCAAATGAGACACCTAGACTTAGACACTTTTTTTGTTTCGGACTTAGACATAAAGACTACCCAAGACTCAACCTGCTCTGATACCAAATTGATGCGGGACGGACACGCGACCTGGGACTCTAGCTTGTGGATGTCCCTAGCGAGGGATGCGTGTGACCATGCGCGGTTGAGAAATCTGCAGTGAGTCTCGGGTATCGGCTTTTCGCGTGTAGTCGGATCGAGTCACAGGATGGGTCACTCACTCTCGCTCTCTTGCAGCGGTGATAACAATATATTAGGCTAAGAATCATAACACTCGCAGTAGCATATACAAATAGATACGAGTAAAGCAAATGTGAAAGAGAGAGGGAGCGAATTTAACTCCACGCTCCGGGCGTGGGGAAGATGATCCCGGCCAAGTCAGTAACTCCCGGTACAGTAAATATTTAAATTACAGTAGTGAATTTTGATGCCCACTCCACGCAGGGAGGTAACGGACTACAAGTGGGCCCGGGAGGATCGATCTTGGGTTGACGGGCAGCACTTGGATCCTTTCGTCGGTGCCGTCCGGAAGGTGCTTGCTGCGGGTTGTTGGGCCCACGTGCGGCTCAGCCCTCCGAGTCTGGCGGGGTGGGTCCCGTTGTGAATGGGGCTCCTGGAGGAGCGATCCCTGGAAGGCGGTCGACCTGGAACGTCGGGAGGAGCCTGGGCGGCCGGAGCCGGAGGCCCGAGGATGTGCTGTCCACGGATCTGAAGCTTCTATTTTACAGCGCGCAACCCGGTGAGATCTCCTGCTGTGATCAATCCCGACGTCGGATCGACGCGAAATTGGTACCGTTGGAAAGCTGATCCGAAATCCTTCGACCAAGGATTGTGGAAGGAAATTTGATGGCTCTGGATTTTGCTTGGTGGATTTATGAACAAACTGACTGACAGACTCAGAAAACTCAAGATAGAAATGGATTTTCCTGAGAACAGACGTTGACCGTGGCTTAAACGTCGGATATGGAAGTTGACCGCTTCATGAAAGTTGTAGAGGGGGAAACAAGTAAGACAAGGATATTTTTTTTAGATTTTCTAGAGGTTGTTTGACAGGGGAAAATGATTTTACACTGGACAAGGGTCAAATCTAAACTGCACAGGACAGAACAGATTTGGGAAAAGACAATGATTTTTAAAAATAGTAAAAGGACTCCAGAAATTCCAAGAAAATTCGTGGATGATGGGTGTGGTGGACAGAACTTCCAATAAAATTGGTGACTCAAAAAAATAAAGAAAAATGGGTCGAACTGAGGAAACACAGGGTTGCTGTGACATAAAACTGAGTACAGACAGAACTAGAAGGCTGAAGAACACGAAAATGGAAAAATAGAAAATGAAGGCTAGAAATTGGGAAAAAAAATTTGAGAGAGGATATTGGCGTGGTGAACCTACCCTCAAAATTTGGGCTTCAGCAGATTCGTAGATTAGGAGCTAAAAATCGAACATGGGACCTCTGTCCTGATTTGGACAGAACTCCAGCGATGGTGGCGGCGCCGCGATGGCGGTGCGATGGCGGCGGCGGCAGAAACAGAAATCAGAGGGGCAGAGGAAAAGGTAGAAGGGCATCACACCCTAGAGAAGGCAGAAATCCATCTACAAGGGGGGGGGGAGAGAGGAGAGTGAGGCGCACCTTTCCTTGGCTTCAACCAATCTCACAATTTTTCATTCATTAAACCTTACAAAACACTATACATGGGTTTGTTAAGAAGGGGAGGAAAGGGGAGGGGGTTGGAATTTCGTGGGAGAGAGGGGAGGGGTAGCATTTTCTTCTCCCATGTGGTCAATTGGCCTAAAAAAAGAAAATATAAAATGTCATTTTAATGGGGGGCACCCCCTTGACTTAAGGGGACGTATCTTGGACATTTTTCACCCATTGTCCCCTTGACTTGTCCAAGAAGGAAAGAATCCTTCTAGAAGCCACCTTGACATTTGACTAGCCCCACATGGACCCTTAGGGCTTAGGTGGACCAATGGAGAAGGAGTGAGGGCCCCCTTGCTAGACCTACTGAACTTTTACATAAAAACCCAAAGATCATTAGGAAATAACAAATTGGCTTATAAAGCCTTACAATTACAAACCTACTTTCCCAAGGATATTAAAGTAAACTAAAAAGACACAAATACAAAAATAAAATGTTAGTGCTCGGTGTTGATTTCCATCACCATCCCTTCAAGACAGAAACTCGAGGGAGGCCACACACATGCGAGGGAACCCTACCGCACTCATACCGATACACGATGACTCGATCGAGCGTAACACAAAGCTCAGGACACACATCCCTATGGGCACGCTAATCGAGGTAACACGGCACCTCCCGACACCCCAAAAATACGGACACGGAACCCACAGGGTGTCCGGGACACTCACGAGGCCATAGGTCGATCATTGGGTCTCAACCAGACCGACCAGGACTCAAAACGGGCAAAAATATAGCATTCTGGTCGACCTGGCCCTTGGGGTCGGTCGACCTGACAGGGTCGGCCGACCGGCCCTGGGTGGTCGGTCGACCGGGCCAACGGCCGGACCAACACGGTCCTACAGGCAACCGCCGGTCGACCTGCCCATCCGATCCGGTCGACTGGTTACGGTGGAAAACCGGCCGAACCGAGCCCTAACGCCCGATGCCACACCCCGTTCGATTCCGATCGAAGGGGGAAACAACTATAATGATAATACCAACATTCCACACTCCGGAAGGGGCCAAAACAACGCACAAACGGCTTGAAATGGGCAATTCCACCGAATTGACCCTAATTGAGTCACCAGGGTTCCCGGGCTCGTACCGGCCCCAAATGACAACCAATCAACACGAAATCAGCGGATCTGGAACGCTGACATTCCTGGGGTTCGATTGATATCAACTGATGTAAAAATTGTCGCCATTTTCCAGCGAACCCTGCGAACACCCCAAAAGCATGATTTTACCCCAACAAGGCAAAACCCACTCGTATGCTCACCGTTCGGCGTGAAACTTCGAGGGAATGTAGAAGAGAAGTAGGGCTTCCGTCTCCCTACCTCCACCTACGATTTCGTGCACCGTAGTGACTAAACCGCGCAGAAAACCACATCGTGAGCTCGACCGTCGGTTTTGAATCCATCGTTCGGGATCGCACCAAAAACGGTCCGATCCTCGCCCTATCGCGCTCCAGACCACCCCCACTGCATCACCTCGGCCTGCCCGAGTCTCCTCCATCTATAGCCGGAGTCGGAAGGGTGAGAGAATAGAGAAAATGGAGGAGAGAGGAGGTCACGGCCGCGAATGAGAAGGAAAGAAGAAAAAGGAAAAGAATTAGGAAATTTTCCTAATTTTCGAAAATTTGATAATTGACCCAAAAATGGACTAATTCATAAAAATACGTAAAAATAGTCGAAACGATCCTTGGAAAGAATGCAACGCAACTGCGGCGTCCATGAGTCGATGAACTGAAAAATAAACTCACCACAGGGTTCCATAACTAGTACGAGAGAAAAACCCACGTGGATCGTTAAACTTAACTCAGGACCCACAAAAGCGATCTAAAACTCTCCAAAAAAGATCCGAAAGATCCGATAAGAATCTAGGGTATTACAGATAGTGTCGGGGGTGGCAGATCTCGCGTGGCTGCACCGATGTTGTTCTCTGCTGACCAGAGTGTTATTGTTCGGGACTGAACTCCCAACTGAGAGATCGAAATGCACCGGGACTAGTTTTGTTTGAGAGGGGTATGGCCCTAGATCCACTCCGCCGAATTTTGCTGTGAAATATGCCCGTATGGAGAAACGGCAGCCTCTGTTTTCCGGTAGGGTCAGACTGGTCGAAAGATCCGAAATGCTAGGTCGACTTTCCGGTGTTGTAGATCGGAGGTCCGAAATCGAATCGGACTAAGACCAATTTTGCTGCGAAGAACGGTTTCTTAGGGACACGTCCGAACTGGAATGACTCCGATCTTATGAGAGGGGAGTCGATACCACCCGATCTTGTGAGGGCGCGTAGTCAGGCCTGCACGCTGGATAGAGGCGCCTTGTCGGGGATGGTACTCTCGGCCACGTTGTCGGATCGATCCGAAACCAATGCCAATGCGAAGAGGACTGGATGAAGATGATCTCCCATAAATTTTGGGAGCTGAGGATGCCAGGAGGAGGCGTGGTGGCTTCTGCAATAGGGCAGACAATCTGCTGCTGCTACTACTGGATGATTGAGGGAGGTTGGGAGTGAGAAGGGAGAAGAATGGGAGGGGGAATGAGATGGGTGCTTATTCCTGTGTGGGGGGAATGGTTTTGGGTAAGGAGAGAGAGGGGGGGACGCAACTAGGAGGGAGATTTGGGGGGGGGGGAAGATGGGGGCAGCCTAGGAAGGTGGAGGGTGGTCAATGGTGGGGGTAGGTTCAAGGGGGGTGGCTTTTTAAATTCCTTGGTCCTAAATGGGGGCTTTTAAAGGGAATCTTGGAAAATTTGTGGGGGGGTGTGATGGGAGGGGAAAGAAAGTCTAAATTGTGGTTGGGATGTGATAGGGGGAGGTGAGGAAGTCCAAATTTGGGTGTGGGATGTGATGGGAGGGGTGGAGAAGTCCACCTTGGGGGGCTGGTTTTCCACCTTGGTGGCTAGAGGGTCACACTTGGAGATTTTGAATTATGGGAGGGGAAAAGAGACCTTTGATGATGTGGAAGAGAGAGAGAGAGGGTGGGAGCCTCTCCCTTTGGCTAGAGAGAGAAAAGGGGCGCAATTCTCTAGTGGGAGAGAGAGAGAGAGAGAGTGAGAGTGAAAGAGACAGAGAGAGGGGGGGAGAGGGAGAGTCACACTCCTCAAGGGGGGGGGGAATCACTCAAGGGATTGTCTTTTTTTCATTCATCCAAAAATTATCACAAATGGTGGGGGTTGGGTCCTATTTATAGGCACCCCAACTTTTACAAGACCAGAATGCCCTTGGCATTCATACAAAAGACCATGGCTACCCTAAACAATAATCATGGTCCCAACTAGGATAACAAGGCCCAATCAACATAGCAACAACTATGGGTCCAATTAGGATAATAAGGCCCTATCAACATAGAACAATGGTTATTGGACTCAGGACCCAATAATGGAAATACACAAATAAGACTCAAAATATGAGATAATCGCTGACGAGCTTTCTCAAGGATGTGATGGCGACCCTAGCCACAGGGAGTGGCGTGAGATGTCCTCATTAAATCCCTCGGGATGAGAAGATCTCGATCCCGTCGAGTATGGGTCCACCTGGATGTGGTAGCACTCCAAAATATCTGGGTCCAGGCTCATCAGGTCCTCCCGGCTCAGCCATGTATCCTTAATCGGAGGATAATTCTTCCACCTCACAAGATAGCGCTACTGCACCCTATTCGTGGTGACGGTGCTCTGCTCATCCAGTATCATCTGCACCTACTCGTGTCGGTCCCTCAGGCTGATAGGTGGATTCTCATCGGTGGTGTTTCTCGCAAGGGATGGTATAGGCTCAAGACTGTCACTAGGCTCCACCGCGGGACCCTTATAGGGTGCTAGATCTGCCACATTGAAAGTGGGATGTACCCCATAGCCCTCCGGTAGGTCTAGCGCATAAGCATTGTTGCCCACTTGTCTCAGAACTCAGAAAGGTCCAAACCCTCGTGCCCTTAGTTTGGAGGTGACCTCGAGGAAGAGCCGCTCCGTTCTCACCATCACAGAGTCACCTATTTGGAATTCCAAGTGGCGCCTATGAGCATCTGCCCACTTTTTGTAAGCCTCGTTACTCTTCCCTATGTGCTTGCGAATGACATCATGCAACTCTTTAATATGTTGTGCAAAGGACCCGGCAGAAATAGACACTCTAGCATGTAGGGGAAGGGGAATTAGATCAGAGGGCTTCCTCGGCTTATAACCATGCACGACTTCAAATGGGCTCTTGCCTGTTGTCCAATTGACGGAGTCGTTGTACGCAAATTCAGATTGGGGCAAGAGAATATCCCAATTCCCGGGATGGTCCCCAACTAAGCAACGAAGTAAGTTCCCCAGGCTTCGGTTGATGACCTCAGTTTGGTCATCGGTTTGAGGGTGGTAGGCCGTGGAGAACTTGAGGAGGGTACCCATCAAGTGCCAGAGGGTTTTCCAGAAGTAGCTAGTGAATTTCACATTCCAGTCAGACACGATGGTTTTAGGCAGGCCATGGAGGTGGACTACCTCATCAAAGAATAAGCGAGCCACCTTAGAAGCATCTGAAGTTTTGGAACATGGGATGAAATGGGCCATCTTGGAGAACCTATCAACGACCACAAAAATGGAATCGTGTTTGCGAAGGGTCCTAGGTAGGCCAAGGATAAAATCCATGCTCAAGTCCTCCCAAGGTCGATCTGGGATGGGGAGGGGTGTGTAAAGTCCAGTGTTTTGCTTCACCTGCTTTGCAGAAGCACAAGTGCGACATTGACCCACAATGTTGGCCACATCCCTCTTAAGACTGGGCCAATAGAATTGTCTCTCCACTAACTCAATGGTCTTTTGGACTCCAAAGTGACCAGCAATGCCACCACTGTGTAGCTCCCAAACCAAGAAATCCCGAAGTGAAGTCCGGGGTACACACAACCTAGTCCCCTTGAAGAGATACCCCTCTTGGAGTATGAACCTGTCGTGTTCCTTGTGGGGTTGGGTAGAGAGGGTGCTGTAGAGATTCCCAAAATCGGGGCAACTTGGGTACTCTCCTTTGACTCGCTCAAACCCCGTGACTTCCACCTGGATGGTAGAAAGTAAGGCTATCCGCCTACTTAGTGCATCAGCGGCGTGATTCTCACTACCCGCTTTGTACTTTAAGACAAAGGTGTAGGCTTGAATGTGTTCAACCCAGCGGGCATGACGGGCATTGAACTTTTGTTGGGTGTTGAGATACTTCAATACCTCGTGGTCCAAAAAGATCACAAACTTCTTGGGTAGGAGATAGTGCCTCCAATGCTGAAGGGATTGGACCACGGCGTAGAGCTCCTTGTCATAGGTGGAGTACCTAGTCCTAGCCTCATAAAGTTTCTCACTGAAATAGGCTATGGGATGACCCTCTTGGCTAAGATTACCTCCAATCCCTACCCCAGATGCATCACAAATGACCTCAAAGACTTCAGAGAAATCGGGTAGACAAAGGACCGGGACTTGGGTCATCTTCTTCTTGAGTTCTAGGAATGCTTTGGAGGCCGCACTAGTCCATGCAAAGGTGCCCTTCTTAAGGCAATCAGTGATAGGGGCAGTTATGGTGCTAAACCCACGAATGAATCTCCTATAGAAGGTGGCTAGCCCATGAAAGATTCGGGCATCATGGAGAGTCTTGGGCTCGGGCCACTCAAGAATGGCTTGAACCTTCTCGGGGTCCATGGATACCCCTTGGGCTGAAATAATGAATCCTAGGAATGCCAATTGATTGGTCATGAAGTGACACTTCCCGGGGTTGGCAAATAGTCTCTCCTTCCTAAGAACGATGCAAACTTGCTTGAGGTGATCGAGGTGGGCTTCCTTGGACTGGCTATAAATGAGGATGTCGTCAAAGTAGACAACAAGGAAGATGCCAATGAAAGGGCGGAGGACCTCGGTCATGAGACGTATGAAAGTGCTAGGTGCGTTGGAAAGGCCAAAGGACATGACAAGCCATTCATAGAGGTCGTCCTTGGTTTTGAAAGCGATCTTCCACTCGTCCCCGGGCCTAATCCTAACTTGATGGTAGCCACTCTTGAGATCAATTTTGGAGAAGATGGTGGCTCCAACGAGCATGTCTAGCATGTCATCTAGCTGGGAAATGGGAAACCTATACTTGACTGTGATCTTGTTGATGGCCCGGCTATCCACACACATGCGCCAAGTTCTGTCCTTTTTGGGAGTGAGGAGGGCCGGGACGGCACATGGGCTCTTGCTAATGCGGAGGAAACCCTTCTTGATGAGCTCCTCTATTTGCCTCCTAAGTTCGGCATGCTTGGTGGGGTTGAGACGATAGTGGGGAAGGTTGGGTAGGGTAGCTCCGGGTACAAATTCGATGGCATGTTGCACATCGTGCATGGGTGGTAGTTTATCCAGAAGCTCATCGGGGAACACATCGTGGAAGTCCTCAAGGAGTTGTTGGATTTCTAATGGGTGTGGGTTGGTTGGAGTGGATTCCCCAAGACAAATGACAATGGCACACAATTGTGACCCTTGGTTGACTTCCTCTTCAAGCTCTTGCTTAGTGATGAGGTGTACGCTCCTAGTAGTCCCAATGGTCACACCAGGGCTAGGGCTCAAGGGTGAGGGGCTTGGTGGAAGGAGGGGTGGGGCTGGAGTGAAGGAAGGGGATCCTTCTAGGGAGGGAGGAGTCCTTTTGGGGAGGGGACGGGGTGGTAATGGGTTGAGTTGGATCTTCTTCCCCTCATGGGTAAAAATACAAGTGTTTGTCCTCCCGAGAAAAGTGGCATCTACATCATAGATCCAGGGCTGCCCTAGAAGTATGCTCCTTACTTCCATAGGTAGAATGTCACACCATACTTGGTCGTGGTAGGATTGGAATGTGATGGGGACAAGGCAGCGGGTGCTAACGGGCACGGATGTGGCATCAATCCAAGCTACCCGATAAGGATTCGGGTGTGGGGAGATGGTAAGGCCTAGAATCTTGACGGTCTCGGGGGACACCACGTTCACACTACTCCCATTATCTAAGATGACATTCTAGGCACGGTCCCCTGTCCGGATGTAGGTGTAGAAGATGGTGGTTCTTCGTAAATCATGCTCTTGGGTTTGAGTGAGGGTGCACCTAACCACTCCAAGGTGAGGGTCGGTGGATGGGGGGGTTGCTCTTGGTTGGACTCATAGTAGTGGGCTTCATACTCCTCCTCCCAATCGGGAGAAGCCTCATGTATCTCAACTTCTTCTTCAACCCCAACTTCGGGTAGGAGATTAGTTTCCTTAATGAGCAAACTAGAGGCTCCCTTGGTGGGACATTGGTTGGTGAAGTGCCCATACTCAAGACACCTAAAGCATTGCTGCCCGCTATGGTGGTTAGGGGCAGCTCTAGTGGGAGGGTGAGCTGGTCCCTGGTTGGGACGATTGGGAGTGGGGTTGGGATGGCCATTCGTGGGCCGAGAGGGAAGGGTCCCACTAGGTGGGGCTGCTCAGACAGGAGGAGTTCCCATGGGAGTGGGAAGGATGCCCCGTTAAGGGGGTGGTGGGTTGGTCCGAGACACCATGGACTTGGGATCCATCACACGAGGAGAGACCATCCGGGGATATCGAAAGAATTTCTCAGCGTCCCTCCTATTTGATAGGCTTGTTCTAGGGTGGTCACATGGCGCATGAAGAGCTCTTTTTTTATGTGAAATTGAAGCCCATTCCTAAACCGAGATAATGTGACCGCGTGGTCCTCTTGGAATCCATACTTGAGAAGGTAATAATCAAACTTTTCAATGTACTCCGTCATAGTCTTCCACTCATCTAGGTGGTTTTGGTGGTAGGAGGGGGGAACATATTTGATTCTGAGTTGTTCTTTCATGCCCTCCCATGTGGTAATGGGAGCTTGCCTTCTAACCATCCTTAACCCCTCAACATTTAACCAATGGGTCTTGGCCAACTTGGTCAGTTGCATTCTGGCAAGCCAGACCTTCCTATCCTCGGTCATAGGATACCAATCAAAATATTGGTCCATTGATGTCTCCCAATTGAGATAGACACTAGGGTGGTAGGACCCATCAAAGGTGGGGGCATCGACTTTCACGAGTCTCATGAGGTGGTCATCTGGGTTGTCCCGGGGGTGTCCATCATTTCTCCTCGGGGGTGGATCCCTTCCATGTTCAGGTGGATGGTCGGAGTTTAGCCCTCTCATGGCTGGTTCCTCATGTGGGGGAGGTGCCCTTCTATCATCCACCCTTGGGACAGGCCTATTTTCTTCAATTTGGTCGAGTCGGGCTATTATGTCATCAAGTCGCCCTAAGACATTGGTCATGGCTTCCATGAGGAATTTGACATGGTCAGGGAGTTCCTATTCGCTGGTAGCGGGGCTCCCTTGGGAATTGGGATCCATTGGGAGATTTGAAGAAGATGGATCAGAGTGATAATGGGTTCCTCTACGGGTGGACATGAAGTGTCGGGTTGGCTATGCACGGGTGTGCACCTATGTGTGACTTAGTGTGAAAGTGCCAAGGACTAGGCTTGTAGGAACAAACCTATAACCTCTTTGATACCACTTGATGTGGCACAGCCAAGCGAGACACGGGATGACCCGACAACCCTCGGACCTATCCTCGCAAGCACACGGACGAGTAAAGACGGACTCTAGTTTGGTGGGTCACTCACACGGCGCGCACTCACGTCCGAAGGCAACTCAGGGATGACCGAGAGGATCTGGGGTGGGACCTTACGATTCTCGGACTGGGCTATGCTCAGACTGACCCCTTATGGGTTGGGATTCCCACGTTTCATGAGTGGCCAGCACACTATGGGCGTGAGGTAAATTGACGGATCTCTCAACTCTCTCCGCGGTGGGACCCACAAGCGAGTAATGAACTGATCGGGCACTCACTTTCCATCCGACGGGCAATCAGAAATGATACAAGTTAAGGAAAGACATAACAGGAGGGGCAGCCAAACGCTCACCTGATCTGCTTGAGGAAACTGATCCCGATCGGAGATGAGGCGAGCGGGGGACGTGCGATACCACGCACGTGCGACGGAGAAGCTTGATCGGCCCTGTGTTATTACAACCTGCGACTCCTCTCACTAGAGGGCCGACTTTGGAAGAGGGAATGGGAAACACAACAACACTACCTCCGCGCAGGGAGGGGCTTTAAGCTGGCCAAGCAAAGGGGAGGGGGTAGCGGTGACGGGATCCCGGCCTTCAGTCTTCACAAAATCTCACACTATCTGCACAGTCTGAGACCATCGTCTTGTCGAAGGCAGTGCTCTCTGCTCGGACCCCTGATGAGAACGTGGTTGGTATTGTTGGAAAGCTGATCGCCTTGGGAAGACTCAGAAAGCAAAATCGGCTCGATTGGTGGTCGGTAGTGTCGGGGGTGGCAGATCTCGCGTGACTGCGCTGATGTTGTTCTCTACTGACCAGAGAGTTATTGTTCGGGATTGATCTCCCAACTGAGAGATCGAAATGCACCGGAACCAATTTTGTTTGAGAGGGGTATGGCCCTAGATCCACTCCCCTGAATTTTGCTAAGAAATATGCCCGTATGGAGAAACGGCAGCCTCTGTTCTTTGCCGGTGTCAGACTGGTCGCAGGATTAGAAATGCTGGGTCGACTTACCGGTGTTGTAGATCATAGGTCCGAAATTGAATCGGACTAAGACCAATTTTGCTGCGAAGAAGGGCTTCTCAGGGACACGTCCGAACTGGAATGACTCCGATCTGATGAGAGGGGAGTCGATACCACCCGATCTTGTGAGGGCACGCAGTCAGGCCTGCACACTGGACAGAGGCGCCTTGTCGGGGATGGTACTCTCGACCACGATGTCGGATCGATCCGAAACCAATGCCAATGCGAAGAGGACTGGATGAAGATGATCTCCCACAAATTGTGGGAGTTGAGGAAGCCAGGATGAGGCGTGGTGGCTTCTGCAACTGGGCAGACAATCTGCTGCTACTGCTACTGGATGATTGAGGGAGGTAGGGAGTGAGAAGGGGAAGAATGGGAGGGAGGGGGAATGAGATGGGTGCTTGTTCCTGTATGGGGGGAATGGTTTTTGGTCAGGAGAGAGAGGGGGGGACGCAGCTAGGAGAGAGATTTGGGGGGGGAGATGGGGGCAGCCTAGGAAGGTGGAGGGTGGTCAATGGTGGGGGTAGGTTCAAGGGGGGTGGCTTTTTGAATTCCTTGGTCCTAAATGGGGGCTTTCAAAGGGAATCTTGGAAAATTTGTGGGGGGATGTGATGGGAGGGGAAAGAAAGTCTAAATTATGGTTGGGATGTGATAGGGGGAGGTGAGGAAGTCTAAGTTTGGGTGTGGGATGTGATGGGAGGGGTGGAGAAGACCACCTTGGGGGGCTGGTTTTCCACCTTGGTGGCTAGAGGGTCACACTTGGAGATTTTGAATTATGGGAGGGGAAAAGAGACCTTTGATGATGTGGAAGAGAGATAGAGAGGGTGGGTGCCTCTCCCTTTGGCTAGAGAGAGAAAAGTGGCACAATTCTCTAGTGGGAGAGAGAGAGTGAGAGTGAAAGAGAGAGGGAGAGTCACACTCCTCAAGGGGGGGGGAATCACTCAAGGGATTCTCATTTTTTCACTCATCTAAAAATTATCACAAATGGTGGGGGTTGGGTCCTATTTATAGGCACCCCAACTTTTACAAGACCAGAATGCCCTTGGCATTCATACAAAAGACCAAGGCTACCCTAAACAATAATCATGGGCCCAACTAGGATAACAAGGCCCAATCAACATAGAACAATGGTAATTGGAGTCAGGACCCAATAAAGAAAATACATAAATAAGACTCAAAATATGAGATAATCGCCGACGAGCTTCCTCAAGGATGTGTTGGCGACCCTAGCCACAGGGAGTGGCGTGAGATGTCCTCATCAGCTTCTAACTTCAGATACGGTCGTCGGTCGGCTCCAATTCTTGACAGCTTCCACCTTTGAAGGATCAATAACGATACCTTCTTTTGAAATAATATGGCTAAAGAAGGAAACCTCATTTAGCTAGAACTCGCACTTGTTGAACTTTGCGTAGAGTTGATGCTCTCTTAGAGTTTGCAAAGTTATTCTTAGATGTTCTTCATGTTCTTCCTTTGTTTTAGAATAGATGAGAATATCATCAATAAATACGATCACAAATCGGTCGAGATAGGGCCTAAACACATTGTTCATAAGTTGCATAAATGCTACCGGGGTATTTGTTAACCTAAACAGCATCACCACGAACTCATAATGCCCATATCTGTTTCGGAAAGCAGACTTGTAGATGTCTTCATCTTTGATCCTTAGCTGATGGTAGCCCGACCTGAGGTCGATCTTGGAGAAATATTATGCTCCAGAAATTTGATGAAACAATTCATCGACACACGACAACGGATATTTGTTCTTGATGGTGAGTTGATTAAGTCTCCGGTAATCGATACATAGCCTGAGGGATCCATCTTTCTTTCTAACGAATAAGACCGGTGCACCCCAAGGGGATGTGCTGGGTCGAATAAAGCCCTTGTCTAACAACTCTTGAAGTTGCCTCTTCAGCTCCTTGAGTTCCGTAGGGGACATCCTGTAGGGAGCTATTGAAACAGGTGCTGCTCTAGGAATGAGTTCAATGGAGAAGTTTACTTCTCTTTCGGGCGGTAAACCGGGTAAATCCGATGGAAATACATTAAGGATTGTTTGACAATAGGAATTTCTTCTAAGGAGATTTCTTTGGACTTGGTGACAATCACGGAAGCAAGAAAACTTTCACATCTTTACGAAATGAGTTTACAAGCGTGAAGAGAAGATATGATGGTAGGGTGCTTCCTATACTTGATGCCAAGGAAAGAGAATCGCGGGAGACCTGATTTTCGAAAAGAAATTCTCCCATTGCAAAAATTTATATAGGCGTCATGGTCAACAAGCCAATCTACACCTAGGATGGTATTGTATCCTTCCATGTAAAGGGATACGAGGTTTGTAGAAATATTATGGCCTTCTACCGTTACCTCGCTATCTGGATAGTGGGTTGTAAGTTTTGTTCTTGGACCTAAAGGTGTTGTGATTGCTAGGTCTTATGGAACAGGTGAAATTGGTAAAGTTTTTACAAAGGTAGTAGATATAAAAGAATGAGAGGCACCCGTATCAAATAACACAATGCAGGATGCGAATAAATTTGAACGGTACCTGAGAAGAAGAACAATTTGTTAATTCCTATAGAATCGATAGAAATTAACCTAGAGGTTATTTCTAATTAATTATCACATCCCGGGCTCTACCCAATTCTCACATGGGTTGAAAATTTCTTTTCTTAGTTCATAGGTGTAGGTCCTTAATCCTTGGACTTAGCCTATGACATGACATTTTCCTAGGATATACTTATGCCTAGGCTCTGATACCACTTTAACTGTCACGCCCCGAGATATAAGTACAGCGGAAGACATTCGGGAACGTGAACAGCCGGCTAGTACGCCACAAGTGAGCAATATATTCAGAGCGCTAACACATTCACACATAAAAGGGAATGCACAAGATGATATACTCAAAACTTCACTTTATTGAATAATATTCAAAGTACATGATACTGACTCTTGACTCTTTGACTAACTAGACTTAATAAAAAATGAAAAGTACATAGGATGACTCAATAAAGTAAAAATTACATCATATGACTCCAGACTAACATAAGGATTTATAGCACGCTATGTCTTCTCTCGAGTCTTCAATCATCACTCTCGGACCCATCATCGGAATACTCGGAATTCGATCCACTAGAGTTTCCTAAGAAGATTTGAAAAGTAGGGTAATGAGCACACTTGCCCAATAGGTATCTTCGTATCAACATGAAGGTAATGTTTAAGTAATTGACATTTTAACTCTAGAAAATAAGATAAAAATAAATGCGGTAAATCATAAAAATAAAATCCAAGTAACATTAACAACGAGATATCGATCATAGAGATATGAAGGATGTGAAGGGATAATAGAGCATGATCAAGCAAGATATAAAGTAAAGTGGCCTTTCATGAACTAGAATGCACTTTTCATAACCATAAAGGCTATATACTAGAAAGTTATGTAATAAGAATATACTATCAAGCATGTAAATTTCACAAGATTGCCTCGTGGTTTTCACCCGTTTATAAAAAAAGTACTCCCAGCGTAATACGACGCCAGTAAGCATCATATCCCATGGTTTATAGTACGTTTCCAGCTATCTGCCGAGGGGGCAAGCGTCGAGCTCTTGGACACTGTCCGTGCCCGCTCTTGCATCTTCAAGTTATAAATCAAGCTACTTCCATGAGAAATAAAGTAGGCCAATAATGTACAAGTTTAAACTATAGTTTCATAATAACAAATATCAAGGTAAGAACATACAAAGATTGAAATCATGAGCTCAAGGATGATTTAATGACAAGGTCATGCTACAGAAAAAATTCGCTAGCATAACAGCGTATTCCTTAACTTTCATAATGCATTAGGTTGCTTTTGAATAAGGTATTAGGTTCTAGATCATCAATAGACCATCTAGGAACTTAGGAAAATCAACTATTGGGTCAAACCTTGGGTTAAACAGGGACTGGGTAGAAGCGGTCGTTATTGGACCGTTTCTGGACAAAGACGGTCAAGGCTGGACCGTTATTATGAATTTGGCAGTCAAGTCAGAACCTTTTCTATATAGAGTCGACACATGGAGAAAAGAAAGTGTCGACGCAGTGATGAAATCTGTATTAACGCAGTCACGGGATGACCGCTAACAGATAGTAGCGGTCACCTGATGGCCGCGACTATCCAGGACACAGAAAAACGTCGATAAGTGCTTTCTAGACAATTTAGGCTTTGAGGGTACAACCAGCTCGGCGTCCTAGTGAGAATCCCAGGCTCACAGAGACTTACGGACGCCTTGAAACAAGATCACCTAGTCCGATGGAAGAATATCCAACGGAGAGGGTCACAAGTCCAAGATTGTGTGCCTATGAGTGCAAAGTGTAACTAATGACATCGTATCAGAATACGTGCTATGTACTTAAGAAAAGACTGTAGATGAGAAGAGATCATCGTAAAACAGTGATCAAATCATCACTAAACAAGTCCATGAATCGCATGAAAATATGATTATTAATACAAGAGTATATGTTTTGACATGAAAATAGCATAAGCTTAAAATATGTTTAAAATGCATAAAGAACATGAAATCTATCATGATGGATGAATAATATAACCAAGTTCATAAAGGTAAAGTCATAACTAGGATTAGAACCTTATTAACTAAGCTTAACATATATATAATAGGGTCAACCTGCAATCTGTTTTGGATTAACATCATGCAGAAAACTGAAACATAAAAGCGATCTACTTAGGACCGTTTCTGACAGTAGCGGTCTTGCCAGAACTGCTGCTATACATACGCGGTTAGTTGGGGACCGCTAAAAGAAATTTGGCGATCTTGGGGAGACCATTTTAGCCTGTCAGTCAGAAGGGTAAAAATAGAGCCTATTCTAAGGCAATAAACCTTATGAAAACATGCTAGACAGAGAGATAAGATAGCATAGCTCATGGATATGCATGGGTAGCATGAATTAAACCAAAATCATTAACTTTTTTTATTAAGGACATGGTTCATGTATGCAAAAATAAGTTAACTGCGTAATGTAAATAAAACATGAAATTCGCCACATATAGAGCATGAAATCGCATGAAACTAGAGGACTTTTATTCCTAACTTGTTAATTTAGCCTTTTAGTGAGATAACCTACCTTTAATTCGGTCCCTAAACTTCAAATTTCTGACTGGAAGTCAACCCTAATTTCTGCACGTCCTGTGTTAAACCATCAACTTCCCATCCCTCGTTCTCCTCAACCACTTGACCTAAATCCATGAAATTTAGAGTGTAGGTAGAAGATATAAAGGGGAACAAAAAGTTCTAAAGATTCAAGTTGAACTAACCTCGTTTAGGGCTACTAATTTCCTGATCTTCACTAGACTGGTGCACTATTTCCTGTGCAGCCTGCAGCGAACCGGAGACTTGCAGACGTTCTAAGTCTCTAATGGCTGGGTCTTCTACCACGAAAATTGGAGGTGAGTTAGATAAAACTAAGGAAAACATAAAGTTCTAAAGAACCAACCTGAGATGAGGTCTCCTTACCGTCGAACTACGCGCTCTAAAATAAGGGTTCCCGCAGGTCGAACCTGAGATCTATTTATAAGGTTTGCCTAGGGTTTTGGGATTCGATCGAACTAGGAGTCCTAAATTAGAGTAGAATCGATCCCTAAGAGTCATAAACTAGGTTTCCATGTCAGGTAGCTTCGAATCATAAGGATTAGGATGTGAAAATTTAAATTTTTCCACGCTTCTAACACCTCCATTCTCAGAGTATAGTAGCGGTCGCCTTGAGACCGCTATTGTATGAAGGTGGTCTCACCATAGACCGCGTTTAGACAGTTATTCCAAAATTTTCAGATTTCTAGTTTTATCAACTATTTATCCCCTTAAGGCCTATTTATCTCTTTTCTAAATATGAAAATAGCCTCAATTACATTTCTATAATTGGGCTAGGGCCTAAAGGTCTTGGAATTGGGTCTTTGGACCAATTTAAGTTGGGCCTAACCTTTTGGTTAATATAGGGATTTTAGATTGATTTAATTAGTCTAAAATTCTTTTAATAGCTCATTTAAACCTCTTTAAATGTTTAATAATCATATTTCATTCCAGAAAATTCTCGGGCGTTACAGCCAACATGCTAATCACTTAAATTTACATAATAAAGAGATGTAATTCCTACTAAACTTTCACTCACCAGTATTTATTTATTATTTTTCAGATAGTTCTGATGAAAAAATTCACTTAGATGAGGAGAGCTAAGAGTCAATAGAAGACCCTTTTCTTCTCTATTTTGAATCTAGTCTAGAAAAACTCTAAGAGCCATGTAATTTGCGTTAGATTTTAAAGAGTTGAGTTATTGAGTCATTAAGATGTCAATGTAATATCAAGTAAGAATTTTGATTATCAATAAAATTATGATTTTATCTATTTGTGTAAATCATTGGCGTTGTCTATTTGAAATTATGGATGTCATATTATTCTTACTCTGATTGATTGATATAACTGCTATGCTCTGATATTCCATGTCGGGACATGATAGTGCATGTGCAATGAAATACTGGAGATAGAGGTGTGGGACATCTAGGAGCACCCAAAGTAGTCTTCTGTGATCCATTTCAAGAGGCAATACTTATGAAATTATTCTTGATTCAAAAATCTTTACAAGCTATCATCATCATCATCATCATCATCATCAGAGCCTTATCCAAATTAATTGGGGTCGGCTACATGAATCCTGTTCCGCCAAAGATTTCTATCAAGTGCAATATTCATATTTAAACTCAAGGAACTAATGTCCTTCCTAATAACATCGCACCATCTCATTTTAGGCCTTCCTCGAGCTCTTTTACTAGTATCCACTAAGATTTGGTCACATCTTTTAACCGACGCTGAGTTAGGACGACGAAACACATGTCCAAACCACCTGAGTCTATTTTCTCTCATTTTGCTATCAATTGGAGCTATCCCTAAGTCCTTACAGATGAGCTCATTCCTAATCTTGTCTTTCTTAGTCTTGCCACACATCCATCTCAACATCCTCATCTCTGCTACACACATTTTGTGGATGTGTTCTTTTCGTACTGCCCAACACTCGGTACCATATAACAAAGCATGTCTCACAGCCGTTCTATAAAACCTCCCTTTGAGTTTCACAGGCATACGACGATCACAAAGGACACCCGATGCACTTCTCCATCTTAACCAGCCTGCCTTAATCTTATGTGCAACGTCATCATAAATCTCTCCATTCTCTTGTATGATAGACCCTAAATATCGAAAGCTACTACTCTTCGGAATGTTATGTCCATCAATTAGAACCATGTCTTCCTGAACCACTCTCTCATTACTAAAAGTACAGTGCATAAACTCTGACTTACTCCTACTAATTTTAAAACCTTTAGACTCTAAGGCAAGTCTCCAACGCTCTAACTTAGCATTTAGAGCATCAATACTCTCATCAATTAAAATAATATCGTCTGCAAATAGCATACACCAAGGGATATCATCATGCAATTGTTTAGTTACTTCATCCATAACTAAGGCAAAGAGATACGGACTTAGTGCAGAACCTTGATGCAAACTTATAGAAACGGAAAATTCACCAGTCTCCCCAGCAATAGTTCGAACACTAGTAATAGCACCGCCGCACATATCTTTAATCAAATCTGCGTTAGGTCGACAGCCAGCAGTAAAATTTTGTCACATCTCCAACATGAATTCTGATCCAAATACATTATGTGCTAATGCTAGGGCGTTCCCCGTAAGCGACGCGTTACATCGGAACCCGGATGGAATGACAAGTGAGCAAGGGCTAGCTAGGGCGTTCCCCGTATGCGACGCGCCGCAATGGCGCCCGATTGCGGTGTCAAATAGACAAGGGTTCTCGTGTGGGGTTGGACGCACACGGGTAAAGAAGCAAGTCCAAAAACATAGGATCCGTCTAGCTACTTGGAATATAGGAACTTTAACGGGTAAGGGTTTAGAATTAGTTAAGTTAATGAAGGACATGAGGGTTAACATAGCTTACCTACAAGAAACTAGGTGGAAAGGACATAAAGCTAAAGACATTGATGGATATAAAATTTGGTATACGGGTAATAAGAACTCTAGAAATGGTGTTACTATAATAATAGATAAAAAATTAAAAGACAGAGTTGTGGAAGTAAATAGATTGGGGGATAGACTAATGTTAATTAAACTTATCTTAGGTGAGGATATTTTGAATATAATTAGTGCATATGCACCTCAAGTAGGATTAGAAGAGAGCATTAAAAAGTAATTTTGGGAGGCTATTGATAGTTTGATCTAAAATATCCCTAGTGAAGAGAGAATCTTTATTGGAGGGGATCTTAATGGTCATGTGGGTATAGATAATAGAGACTATGAGAGGATTCATGGAGGGCTTGGTTTTGGCAATAGAAATGATATGGGTAACACTATTCTTGATTTTACTGTGGCCTATGATCTAGCAATTACTAATACCTTCTTTAAGAAGAGAGATGAACACTTAATAACATACAAGAGTGAAACACATATAAGTCAAATTGACTATTTTCTCATTAGGAAGGTCGATAGAGTTTTATGTAAAGATTGTAAAGTTATTCCTGGTGAGAGTCTAGCCCCTCAACATAGGTTGTTAGTAATGGATGTCACTATCCCTAAATTCAAAAGAAAGATCATTATAAATAATTATTCCAAGATTAAATGGTTAAATTTAAAAGGTAAAAGTTTAGAAATATTTAAAAATCATCTATTAAAGGAAAATATTTAGAATTTAGAACAAGAAACTAATGTAATGTGGAATAATGTTACAAATTGTATAACGAGGGTTGCAAAACAACTCTTAGGCGAATCTAAAGGTAAAAAGAATTTAGACAAAGAGATTTGATGGTGGAGTGAGAAAATCTAAAATACCATTAGAGTAAAAAAGAATGCTTTAAAGTTTGGCAAACTAACAAAAATGATCAAACCCTAGAAGCCTATAAAATCGCTAAAAAGAGAGCTAAGAAAATAGTTAGCGAAGCTAAATCAAAGGTATTTGAAGATTTATATAATAAATTAGGAACCCGAGAGGGTGAAAAGGACATATTTAAACTTGCTAAATTAAGAGAAAGGAAAACTAGAGATTTAGATCATGTTCGGTGCATTAAAGGTGACGATCAAAGGGTTTTAACTAAGGATCTTGAGATTAAAGGGAGGTGACATAACTATTTTCAGAAGTTACTTAATGGAGATTCTGTCAAGAATTTATCTTTAGAAGGTACCCAAGAATCCACAATATTTGATAAATATCAATATTTCAGGCGTATTAAGATGTCAGAAGTGGAGGATGCTTTAAGGAAAATGAAAGTGGGCAAGACCTTAGGAATAGATGGGTTACCTATTGAAGTATGGAAAGGCCTAAGAGATATTGGTATTCAGTGGCTAATTAAATTTTTTAATAAAATTTTAAAGGAACGGAGAATGCCAGAAGTTTGGAGAAAAAGTGTTATAGTTCCTTTCTATAAAAATAAAAGAGATATTCAAAGTTGTAATAATTATCGTGGAATTAAACTTATGAGTTATGAAACTTTGGGAAAAAGTAATTGAAAAATATCTCCGATGTATGACTACTGTATCGAAAAATCAGTTTGATTTTATGTCAAATAGATCTACTACAGAAACTATTTTTTCTTACTACGGCAGTTAATGGAGAAGTATAGAGAGATGAGAAAAGATTTATATATAATTTTTCTTGATTTAGAGAATGCGTACGATCGAATACCGAGAGAATTGATATGGTGGGTCATTTTGCGGGTTACATTGGTCTTGGGCCTACGTTTCGAATAAATGGCATGGGGTTGGTTTACGCCGAGATGAGATCTCCTATGCACTTGAGTACTCAGTGATAACTCCACTAACAAATAGGCGGCGACAAGAACCTCACCAATGTCTAGTACCCTTAAAAACAATTCGACAGCTACCCTTGAGCTCGGGGGTCTTGATATCTTGGTGTAGATATCAATGAGTTCCCAAGGTACACAGGAGTTCCGATCTCATTTATAGCCTTGTCCAAGGATTGGACTTTCAAGCAACCTGTCAGCGTACACACGGTCACCATATAACTTAGTTTCATCTTACCCTAGGGTTTCATGCCCCCAACAAAGGTTACATGTTTCCCAAGCGTTTACCCTGTTTAGTTGCAATATTTAATTGATATAATATTAATTTTGATATATTTTTAAAGTATAGAATATCAATATTGATATGATATTGATACAGGAGTACCAAGGATGATAATTGAAAGAGGATGATAAAATTAAAACTGGAGGAAGAGAGTAGATGTTATATTTGGATTTGCACAATTAATATTCTATTAATTTTAATACAAGTTAAGATGTGGATAAAATTCAGTACAGCACTTCAACATGATAGTATTAAAAGTGATAGAGGTTAGTTAAACACCTTCTAAAGGTGTCTGATTAAGAAACCAAACACACCCTTTTGTAGGAGTATGACGTGGGCATAAGGCCAATGCAAGATGATAACAGTTGAATAATTAACTCCTCAATATGCCATAGAAAGTGGACTTGCATAGTTGCAATTTGTGGGCAATCTCATCCACATATCAAAACTATTCTGAACCAGCATCTTCGTAATTTTAACATGTACAGGAGCACTTGTTAGGATCTATAAGTGAAAGAAAATGAGAGGCAAAAAAGGACAATGAACTTTAGATGAGTCCCACATAAAGGCGCTTTCTCAAACTATGTACATAGCAATATTGCAAGCAAACAAAAACGTTGACTTAGTTCTCAAAATTGTGATATTCTACAAACAAACATGATTCATAAGAGATTAAAAGAGATATTTAGATGCAGAGGCATATGAAAAAAGCTTGAATTTTGACATATTTAATAACTGGAGAACAATATTACAAGCTAGCCCTTGCAAATGGCTGTTCCCTGCATGAGAGTTGATCTCAACCAACTTGTGGCATAGGACCACGGACATTGTAATTGTATTACCAACTAACTGCCGCCAGTTATATCATCATAGGCGCTCTTGATTTTCTCTAGCAAAGCTTCCCTGAATAACATAACAAAATGATAAATAATAAGGGAGAAATATGGGATATCAGCTATTATGCCTTTCATTTTGGAGAAAGAAAAGATCATCCACCGATCTACTTTGAATCTCCATCATCCAATGATCTACTTAGTCTCCTATTTTTCAATGGCTCTTCATTTGGGGGTTTATAAAGACAGCCAAAGCTGCATATGGCGGACAGAACCAAGATTTGAAGTGGCAGAAATGAGAAGGGAAGGAGATGGCACTGCTGGGTATCAAACAGGAGACACCACAATCACTGGTCTACGACCAAGCAAGCTATGTGCATATGTAAATGAACCTGGCTAGTTTAATTCCTTTCATTAGTAACATGTGCAAGAGCAAGACAGATGAGATAAGAAAAGAGAAAAGAAGAGAGGAACAAATCAACACCCATATTTGATAAAATATGTTCACAGCATCCGCAGTAAGTGAACACCAAATAATTTCACTTAGTGAATATTACAAATAGTGTATGCATTCAATGATTCAATGAGAAAAACTGATAAATCAACACCAAAGGGTGAATATTGGAAGGAAGGCAATAGACTGATGAAAAAAAACCTGTAGAATCTAAAACACTAATCGGAGAGTAGCCAGAAGTAGACAACAACTTGGAATGGGGGGGATTTGGGGCAGTTGAGTTCCACATTAATTAATGAATTTGTTGGGAAGGCAATAAACAGATGAAAAAAGCTGTAGGATCTAAAACACTAATCCGAGAGTAGCCAGCAGTAGACAACAACTTGGAACTACCCGAGGCGGGGGGGACAGTTGAGTCCACTTTAATTAATGAATTTGTTGCTACGAATCATACTTCCTGTCAAAATAATTTCCACCACCTCATAAGCTACAACTCTCGGAAGAGAAATTTATTGATATTAAACAATTTAGAATAAAAGAATTCCGCATTCATTCACTGACCACAGTGAAGATGTTTGTTATTGTCGAGATGGAAATACTGAAAAGATGCCAGCTCTGAGAAATATCAGAGTTGATCATGATTTTCTTGAGATATTAGATATTACTGACAGTAAATTTTGACTTGCTCATCAATATCCAATTAGTTTGAAAAGAGACGGACAACTATCAGAAGAGAAATCAAAGTCGAAGTGTATCACCTGTTAGGCTTGAAGACCAGGTTGTGGTACACAAACCACTGCAAGAACCAACAAAGAAAAAGAAAATAATATTAGCATCTGACATTGGGCATGCAGCATGAAAGGTTCGTTTTAGCATCCATAAGTATATAACAAAACCTAGGAAGTAGAAGTTACGAACGTGATGTGAGTTCTGTTGAAGGGTGACTAAAAAGGTTGAAGTTATGAGATTTACCCCTGTGTAACCAATACCAACAAGTTCAAGAACACCCGGAACTAGGGGAAGCCTGTCAATTGCCTGAGAAGTAGAAGCAAAGATCAATATGAGAGAATACAATTGAGAACTGAAACAATATGAAAAATAGAAATCATTGATCAGTCTGGTCCCAAGTGAAACAAGATTACCGAAATCACTCCAGTGGAGGCCCACAGTGCAATAATTGCAGCAACACCAATTGTTGCCACTGCATATTTATCCTCCACTTTGTCCCACTATGCTCACGAGAAAAATGGAAGCACTTAGCATATATGTTTGATGTCATGCCTTCCAAACCGAAAAACATGACAGAATACAATTGAGAAGTTAAAGAGAAATAAGGAACATATTTACCGCCTTCTGTACTGTTTTCACAATTTCTGGTAACTCAGTGGACCCGTCCAGATCTGGTGCTTCCCCAGAAGCCGTTCCTGCCACAGTTTCTCCAGTGGCAATTCTTCTTGTTGTGATGGATTCTCCACTGGCCATCACAATGACACTGCGAGAATTCCTCTGGCCTGGAAACACGGTTAGGCGCAATTCAACACAATGATCAGTATTACTCCGATGCAGTAGTAATTCATAAAAGAAACTATGGCAGTTTGTCTGTCACTGCAATTTCATCATTGTCTGTTGAGTATAGTCTGCCCCAGTCACGATAAAAGCCTCATTAAATCAAGTAAAGTAACTAGACAGACATGCTGCCAGAGTAATTAGAGAGATTAGTTCCAGGCCGGCATTATATATAGGCAGCTCAAACCAATCCTGTTCCTGTGAAAGAACCAGATGTCATCCAGGGCATGTCCAATCCTTGCACCCGTTTCAAATAGGCATATGTACAAACAGATTATCCATCTACCAACGGTACCAGACTTTATCAATAACCAAAAGGGGATCCTACTTGTAAAGAAATGGAGGCCTCCAAGCCGAAACATAGATCCTTTCTAAAAAAAAACGGAACATAGATGAAAGCGGGAGCTGAAAATAGAAATGCAATAGCAATTATAAAGCACATTAAAGTGCTATAGAGTGCACCGTACATGATGCACAAGAAAGGAAAACCAGACCGAAGGGCAGACTTGTGTCAAGTAACGCAGATACAACACATCAGAAGCAGGAGCCGGGAAGTCCCTGATTTCGGAACACCGGAGGTCCGGAATTATATCCTCCATTACCATGCACTTGCCAGTAGTAAAAGAAGAAGATGAGCAGTTAGGGGAGGGGAGGGGGGGCGGGCGGTCGACTCACAGGAGGCCCCGGCCCTCAGAAGGCAACTCTGCGGCGACAGGCACAAGCAATGGGGCGCCGCGGGCGGTTGGCGGGGGGAGGGGGCCCTGTTCTCCACCACGGCGGAGGGAGAGGCAAGTGCCCATGTGGCGGCGGAGGCCATGGTGCTTGGTGGCAGCGGCAGCGAAAGGCGTCCCCTGATTGCTGCACCCGGCGCCCTTCCCCTCGTGTTTTCCTTTTCCTGAACTAGGGTGGTTGCGGACGCGGGGTTGGAAGCAGGGTAGGGAGAGAAACAGCCCGCAGTTGGTGCACATCCAGATAATGCTGAATTGGCGGCAAGTGATTGGGTCGGCACCCTGATAACGGGGAGTGCATCCACAAGTTCCCCTTCCGGGGATCGAAAGATTCAACAAACTGATCCGCCGCATCAGAGGACGCCCACGAAGAGGCGGGGAGGGGTGTCCGCTGGTGGGGCACAAACAGGCAGGATATTCACTGTGGGCCACCCTGACAGACATCATTATTAACTCAAGGGAGCGGGGCGACCCAACCCACCACGAGAGAGAGAGAGAGAGAGTGGCTTCCAACTTATTATTATTAACTGCGAGACACAAGATTGTCATGAATACGCGAGCCCATTGGTGGCTCATGAAGAGTAGACATCTAAGTTGACTTTTAATCATAAATTTTTTAAATATATATATTATTATTTTCGATGATAAGAGAGAGGAGCAACATATCCGACTCTACATGGATACTTTTCATTCTATCTCTGTTTGATCATATATAATCAGAATTATTATCATTTAAAGAAAAAGTAAGTGCTTTCTCAAAATTACACCTAATGCAACCGATGAGAGTGGATGCCCACTCAAAAGTCACCCGATCGCATCCAACAAAGAGAATGTTCACTTACCCAATAGATTTGGAGGCTCTTGAAGGGACATCGTTCTGTGGGAGTGTCTATGCAACCTGTCCATTAGTTGGGTGCACTGCATCTTGTGACAAAAGACTCGTCGTGTAATTGTTGGATTTTGGTCTTTAGTTGACCACCCAATAGTATTTAAGTTGGCTCATTAAGAAGAGTCCATGAGATGAATTTAAGAAAACACCTGTTCAAATTAAAAAATAACTATCAAAAGATAAGTTTATCCTGAAAAGTTGTGAGATCCCATTATATTCTCACAAGAATTCTTCTCGATGGACATGAACTTGTAAGGAATTAGAAAGAGACTTGGTCCCTTTCCTCAGAAGATCTTGAGTGCCCGTGTTCCATCAAAGTGATCTTTTAGAGAGAGAAAAATCAAAGACGATCTTCTTACGGAAAAGGAGGTCGCATTCTCGGCGTGTTATTCGTGATCGTATTTGCTCTAACGTGTAGTGGAAGGCGGAGATTGAGTTCTTCGATCGACAATCTTACTGGAATAATATGTAAGTATGTCGAATCTCTTCAACAATGATATCATAGACAGATTATGATTTGCTCGACATACATAGACGCGGTTCTTTAACTTTTTTTTCTCTCGTCGGATTGAAGTCCGTGGTAGCAGTAGTGAGGTTTTTTTCCTGTGATTCCCAGTGTTGTTCTTTTCTCGTCACCTATCATAGGTGGCCCGAGATGGAACCCTCCATTTTCCCGCGCCTTCCTCACACCCATAAAAAAAGAATAGAATTGGGCCCCACCCAGATCTTTGTCGGTGGACGGTGTGACGACGACACATTTTTTTCCTCTCTCTCTCTCTCTGTCTCCCTCCAGACGCGCCAGGATTGGGGACTTCGGGTTGGCGTAGAGGCCCGTACCAATGTTGGCGTCGACAGCAGGATAGTGTTCCTGAGAGGGATGCTACTATATATGGCACTAGAGTCCTCAGAGAGGGGCCCGTACGAGCCATCGTCGGACATCCGGGAATCCTGGGTTTTCCTAAATAGAAAATATAAAACAAAAGAGAACACAATATGTGAATGGGTTTGAACTTTGAACGTGGAAAACAGTATGATTCGATTGAAGGATGGGAAGAAACTTTAAAATTAACCCCCACCTTTAAATCCTAGTAACTTTGACCCTTCTTCAAATATTTTTGAAAAAGGTAACCTTACTCCTCCATCCAACGGTTTATACGATTTGGGCTTTTGACATTTACCTCTTCAAGTCTAAACGTGTACTTAACTGATATAATGATTTTGAACGAGATTTGACATAGGGTTTGTCAAATCGAGATGAGACGACTCAAATCACCCGTCCCATCTCGTCCTAGTCACAGACCAGGACGATTGATATGTGAGACGCAAGTGAGACATTATATATATTATTTTAATTTTTTAAACAAATCTTTTTTGTAAATCGGTTGGTTTATGATAACCGTGAGATCTTAGGTTCGAAACACACTTTTGGTGTATTTTTGTTCTATTTTTTTAAAAAGTTATTTTTAAAAGCAACGTTTAATAAAACAATGCATGAGGTGGGATTCGAACTGAGGGCATCTGTTAAAATCACGCATCAGTAAACCAACTGAGATATAAAATTATTTGAGTTATTTTATTCTATATATATATATATTATCTCGGTATGTAACGGTACCAACCCGTATCGTCCCGTCCCGGGCCGTGACTGGGACGATCGGTACGACTGAGACGACAAACCTTGATTTGACAAACCGGTACGATTCATCCTATATCGCGCGTATCAAAGCGTATCAGTCGGTGATCGGTACGACCGATACGTGATAGGTAACCAATATTACGCTACTTATCTTTTTTAAAATATTATATATATTATTTTATATTAAATTTAATTTTAAAAGTAAGTTGGTTCATAGCGTTCTTTAGAACGTTGAAACCCATGTTCAAAACTCGTGAGGACCCATTTTCATTCATTTTTTATTATGTATTAAGATAAAAAAGGCAAAAAACACACGGCAACAATGCATTTTGAACTCTGTTCTCAAAGATATTTAAGACACTTACTAACCGTTGAACCGCATATAATTTTTTATCATATATTAGTATAACATATATTTATTATATAATTTTTTATTTGTGGTACATATCGGTATAGTACGGTACAGGTGTCGTACTGTATCGTACCGGCAAAATACCGGTACGATCGGATCGATAAATCTTGGTTTTGAAAATCATTTGACATTTAAAAATAAATTTCTAATAGTGTATCTTATTTAAGGTTGATATATCTTTATATATCAGATTAATGTATATTGTAAATCACATAACACATTTAAGAATAACCTTTCTAGTATCCTTCATAGAGTTAAGTGGGCAAAAGATTTATTTAAAGATCATTATGTACAAGAATGAATCAAAGCCCTTTATGACGCTCTCTTTAAAGAAAATAGATTTTTTTCATTAAAGAAAGGATACAAATTAATATGTGACAAAGATAAATATAAGGATACTCTTATCTAATTATCCTTTTAAGTATTAAAGGATACAAATGCGGAATGATTGTGACAATTTAGATTATTTGATTATTTTATTTATAAATCACATAGTTGCATATTCGTGGTCTATGATGCACGTGATTTGTGATTTGGACGATGATTATCTCATATTTCATGTTATACTAGTACTACGTGAGAGGAATTCTATTAATTCAATTGTTTGGTGTGATCACCAAAGTGACCCCAAACATGAGGATTAATTAATTCTGATTGTATAAAGCTTGTTATTTTTTCTCTATAAATTATGATAGTATTAGTGTGTGCACTTAGATTAATGAAATAGTTTGTCTCGTCTAAAGAAGAGCTATTATATTCTATGTTCATGTGGTGTGAAATAATAGGAAAGTATTTTCTAATCAAATGACTTTTAATATCCAAAGCTATGATGTTCATTTGAGTAAGAAATTACATGGCCTCTTAGTTTCACAAGGGTAAGTCCACTTGCATATTATAATTATCTCCCAAAGGAGATATTATGATGATGTTTTAAGACTACCCATAAAGTATATTTCTATGGTTGATGGTTGAATGATTACTCTATTTTCTTTTGGTATATAGAAATGTGAGCATATTTTATGTGGTATGCAGCTTTACCCATTACTGTGCTTGATGGTCCATGCATTCCTTTACTCAGTGGCAATAATTTTGATGAATGGAAAGAAAGAGTGTTGTTTACATTAGGATGTGTTGATCTTGACTTGTGTCTTCGAGTGGATGAACCTTCACCACTTACAGTAGAGAGCACTCCAGGAGAAAAGGAATTTTATGAAAAGTGGGAGCGATCTAATCACCTTTGTCTCCTTTTCGTACAAGTTCATTGTTTCACGCTCGCGGGAATTTCTAGATTTTTTCCCGCGGCGGTGACACACACTCGCCTTTGACGGAAGGCCGAGATAGGTCGACTTGGCACGTGAGGATTCCAGGGGTATTGACAGGGATGTATAGAGAACCACATAAACAGACGGGGAATAGTGTGATTAATAGTCCTAGGTAACCGGAACAGGGATGACTGGGTGGAATGCGGGTGTGCCAGTCAATTTCTAGACAATCACCTGTGGAACCAAGTTTTGACTGGGGAAGTGCCACAAAGGCACAACACGTGGGCACGGGGTATCGGGCAACACGTGGAGAGAAAGTGGTTCCACTAGTACGAGTGTAGGTGATTGTGGGGATTCATGTACAGGACATCTTTCCTCACTGACCGCAAGCAATCGGTATTTATTTTACATCAGATTGAATCCGAATACCTTTGTTCTTTACTGAAGGAGGACCAGAATATTTTTGAAGCCATGGGTAGAGGACTGGATGTGAACTGCAGCTATAGGGCGACCGTCGCACTCGACTGGTAGGGTTGACCCAACTAGGCTCTGGAGGGCTAGTTCCATATTGATCGGTGTGAGGGCTATAAGAGAGCACGAGTGCAGGTACGCGTGAAAGACCGATTTTTTGGCTATTCTTTCCTTACAGATGCAATAAAGGCGTTATAGGTAGGCACTGAAGGCCTAAGTATATCTGGTGCAAATCATGAGATAATTCCGACATACGTGTCGGCCCCCGGGTCAATGCAGGATAAAGCGGGTGTCCGTGTATTTTTACAGAGGATCTCCATGAGGAGTGACAGGAGTGGCGGAGCTGTCGAAGGAGAGTTGGACTGGATGGCAGGGGCTGACAATGACTGGCACATGAGGGAGGCCGGACGCGGCTCGAGGTGAGCAGTCGGGTACCGGCCCCAAAGGGTGAGTGTCAGCATGCTGGGTTGTTAGATCCGGTCCCAGGAATGTTACTTCTAGGCCAGGGTCCGGCTAACTCGGGTCAGCGGTCGGGACCGTCGGTGGTCGGCTTGGGGAGAGCGACGGGCACGTGGTCCTTCGGCAAAAGCAAGTTAGGCATGATGGCATCCGCGTTGTTATCATAACGTGCCATACGTGGGCGAATCCGAAGTGCGGGTGTGATCGCCATTATCATAATGCCCCATACGCGAGTGGAAAGACTTGAGTGAAATGGCTAGACGCCATGTAAGGGGTGGTCGTTCGACATCCTCGGCGTGTGCTAAGCCAAACAACAAGCCAACCAACGCGCCTTGCTCCTCGTGCTTGTTGGAGTGCTAGAGGCCTCAGATGCTTGAACCCATGTTCTTCTTGCTGTTGTTGTTGTTCTCCTTGTTCTTGTTGCCCCTTGAGCTTCTAAGAGGGATTTTATAGGGAATTGGAAGGGTTGAGGGGGGTTTACCTTTGTTGGAATGGAGGGGGTGCCCTAGTCCGGGTAAACCCCCTTCAATTGATAAAAAAGAGTTTTTTTTTGTTTGTGGGAGGAGGAGGAGGGTTAACACAGTCCAGACTGGGGGGTCTGGACCGCGTAAACCCCCCCGAGGGGGGGTTAACGAGGGGCTGAGTGAGATTTTTTTTCTTTGAAAAAAGTCTTTTTTTTGGAAAAGGCTGAGTCTAGCGGTCTAGATTGGGGGGGCTAGTCTCGACCGCGTAAACCCCCCCGGGGGGTTTACTCAGATCAGACTAGGGGTCCAGTCTAGTCCGCGTTGTAAGGTTCCAGACAGCACCATCGGGCAACGTAGCGGATAACAAAAATTTATTTGCCCGAACCCGACTTCATGGAAACTTAGATCTGTGCTCTAATCGATGCATTAATAACCCAACCTCTAACTACGGGTTGCAGATTTCACCTTACGCGAAACGACACTGTCTGCAGTGCCCGATGCAGAATCTCACGAACACCGAGCCGCACAGAAGTACGGCCTCTAGAGCTGATCCACACGGATCCTTGCGCAGCGACGGTACCCCCGGCACGACCTTCCCCAACCCTTTCACCTTCTGGAGAGAGAGAGAGAGAGAGCAAGAGGGAGGAAAGGGGGGAGGAGCTAATCCTTCTCTTCCTAGCCTTAATGCTTGATTAGCCAAGAGAGGGGGAGAAGTCTGGTAGCATCCATATATATAGATTTGGCCATTTCTAAAAGAGCTCTAAAGGACCAAAACTGTATATATGTCCTTCCCATTATTATACATATATATTAAACCCCTTTTATATGCCTTTCTAAAAGGAAGTAAAGGGAATTAATATATGCATTTGTACAATAATAATCCGTCACCCAAAAATCCAATGTGTGTGATCCTCTAGGCCCATAGTCACTCTAATTTAAGACCCATTAACTTTTAATTCCCAATTAGAAGTAAATTAAACTTATTATTCGCTTCTACTAGAGCCGAATAATAGTTTAATTTATTCCGAACCTTTGATCACGTTGGGTCAAGCAAATCTGCGTGATCTTAGAGGACGCCAGGTTTAAACCAGCCTATCTGGTACTTATAAGTCCACAGTTACCGCATCGATATAATCCCTCGCTCCTTCTATGAGTCTGGTACGATCGAGGGTATGGTTTCTATCAAATCCCATGATCGTGCCATTTGACTATGACCTCCTTAAAGTGTATGACGTCCGTTCTAAACGAACTCACACGACCCTGGCCAGGGATTTAACGGAGCGTTAATGTCATGACCCATTAACTGTCTGATATATACTCGACATTGAGCGATCCCCTCTTGACCATTGATGATCTTCACACGTATCCTAGAGTGGTTAATGACTCGGCAACTTATGACTTATGGTTAAAGTCACTTAGCCAAGTAATTAAACCATTCCAGTCCTCGTGTAAGATCCGATCAATGTCTCAGGTCAAAGGACCAACGATGCTACTAAGACAGTTGGATCTTCAGTTGACATTAGGTATAATCAACCATCTGAAGATCCAATAGCGGATCAGTTCAATGTAGATACTCCAAGGACATACACCTACACATATGTGTTGATGCCCCGCACCAGTGACCATGAGATTGGTCCCTAACACATCATGTGTACTAGTTTAATAGGTAATCAAAGTCCCCGAGTGATTACCCTCCAACATGAACAGTTTAAGGTATGTGTCCATGTAAAATCAGTCTCATGATCGAGATCCCATCTCGAGTTCACTTTACAACCACATATCCTAGGGACATCGTAAAGTAATATACAATCACATATTTACGCTCAAATACCACTTTATTAATAATGAACAAGATCGTACAACTATTGGGCCAATCCGACCCAAAATTGGCCTGTAGCACATCAATACTAACAATCTCCCACTTGATCTACAGCCAATTGCCCACAGCTTTGAGGCCCATCTTATCCCGATGGCGCTCAAATACAATCTGTGTCAAAGGCTTAATCAGTGGATCTGCTATGTTGTCTTCTGACGGTACACGCTCTACCGCCACATCTCCATGATCAATAATCTCCCGAATAAGGTGGAAGCGCTTGAGAATATGCTTCGACCTTTGGTGAGGTCTTGGTTCCTTCGCCTGGGCAATAGCCCCATTATTATCACGAAATAATGGGATGGGAGCTGATATCTTGGGAACTACGCCAAGTTCCAAGATGAATTTCTTCATCTAGACAGCTTCCTTAGCAGCTTCAGCTGCAGTAGTATATTCTGCCTCCGTCGGTGAGTCTGCAGTCGTATCTTGCTTGGAGCTTCTCCAACTGACTGTCCCTCCATTCAACATGAATACAAATCCTGACATGGATTTGCAGTCATCTGGATCTAACTAGAAACTAGAGTCTGTGTAAGCTCTAAGCTGTAGGTCCTCTCCTCCATAAAGTAGAAAAAGATCCTTAGCCTTTCGCAAGTACTTAAGGATGCCCTTTACTGCATTCCAGTGCTCTTCGCCTGGATTTGCCTGATATCTACTGACAATGCTCAAAGCATTAGCAACATCAGGACGCGTACATAGCATTGCATACATGATTGACCCTATCGCCGAAGCATAGGGTACCTTATTCATGTGTGCCACCTCCTCAGAAGTTTTAGGACTCATCCCCTTGGATAGGTAAATTCATGTCTCATGGGAATGAGACCTCTCTTGGGAATGAGTCCAATACCTAGGTTAGGTAGCTATTTACGTAAGTCTAGAGTCATTATGTTGGTTAATGGGCCCAATTATATGGGCTAGGCCCAGGGGCGCCCCCTTCCCCCTTGGTTAAGTGTTAGTAGTCCAAAAGTCAGGGACTTATGTGAAAATGTTAGATTCCTATAAATAGGACCCCAATCCCTCATTTGGAGGCTAATGAAGTATTGAAGAAAGCTTAGCCACTTGAATTGTCTTCCTCTCTCTCCCTAGCTCTCTCTCTCTCTCTCTCTCTCTCTCTCACACTAAAAGGGGCGAACCCCTCTCTCTCTCCCCTCCCTTCTCTCTCCAAAATTCACACCACCCTCTCTCTCCTCTCCTTGCCACCTCATCTGCCACATCAACCTCCCACCCCTTCACCTTCCCAAGGCACTTAACTCCACTTCAATTTCCCCCACTTCCCAAGCAACCCTTCCCCTTCCCCATACAACCCTTAATTTTCCCAAGAGAGAATCCCCTCCCCCAAGTAACCTTTCCCCTCCCCAAGGCAACCCCTCCACCTCCCTAGGCCACCATTAACCCCACCATTAACCCATCACACCAATTCCAAAGGAAGCCCTCCCTATTCCCCAAGCTACTTGCGCCCCCATCTCCCCACCATCTCCCCCTTGGCCATTTGCGCACCCAACCCCTCCCCCTGCTAGCTCTGCCCCTGGCCTCCACCTCACCACCCCTTCCCACCTCCCAAACCCCTCCCCTCCACCAAAGCATTCACATCCCTTACCCCTCCACCAAAGAAATCACCCCCTCCACCTTTTCACTCTCCTCATTTGCATATAGCTGAAGACCAGCAGGCCGACAGTCTGTAGTGGCACCGCCCCAGTCTTAATCCCGGATCTCCTGGGGGCGTGGCATACATCAACGGAAAGCTCTCCCATTCGTCTTCGCAGGCGAGGCGGTTTTGTCTCAATCCGAGGTCAGAGCTGCCCGGGAGAGCCGTTCTTCGCCAACTGTGCAGATCCAGTCCGGTCTGCAACCAGAAGTGACTTGCAGGAGATCCCACGGCCAAACCCTTCAACTTATGGAGGCGCCACTTGGCTGAGAGCTGCTACCATGAGTCGTCCACCACCACAAACAAGCGGCGTCCCGTTCGGCATCAGGAAGTGCCTTTTCCAATTTTTCTCCCCCGGGTGCGCAGACAGTCCGTTTGGGTCCTGCCCCAATAGTGCCTCACTCAACGGACTCCTCCTCACCACCCCGACATCCTCTGGTGCTTTTCTTGGTTGCTGCTCGAAGAAGACTCATTCACGGACGTCCTCGACTTAGTCTCGCCTCATTCTGACTTCGGGAGTGACCGTGGTACCTTCTACAAGCAGCTGCAGCCCTCTGGACCTGCCTGAACCAGAACGCCGGGCACCTGCTCCAGAGTCCACACAGATGAGAGGCGACGCAGGAACCGCCCACCAAAATTCACAAGCATACCTGGGTCTGTCAGTGTCGTTTCAGCGCCAGTCTCATCAAGTTCTGAGTCTGGAGGAGCGCACAGAGGCAGCGACACCGATCCCCTGTCCTGCTGCCCAAGACACGGGCAGATTCGGTCGGGTGATCCGTCGGTGCGATTCGAGCGAATCTCCCCTCCCCGCCTGGCTGGCTTAACGCCCCTCCCTATGTGGAGGTAGTGTTTGAATTGTAATACAGATATCCCCACCCCAAGTCCACCCTCCTGCGTGAGGTGCAGTGGTTGTATAGTTTAAACAGGGTTCAAGCTTCATCGGCGCAGTGTGCGGGGAACCCACACTTCCCCGCTCGCCCTCGTCTCCGAACGGGGTTGGTTTCTTCAAACCAACCGGGGTAAGCTCTGACCTTTGCATCATTATTAGTACTTGTTCATTTAATATCCGCGGAGTTGCTCCGTTGAGCAAGAGAGAGAGCGCCCGACCCCGTGTGTTCCACTTACGAGCGGTCACTGTGGGCTATGAGAGAGAGGGACCTAGTGCCCCAATTGGCACCCGGCCAGCCCCTAAAGTGTGCGCCTCATACCTTCGGGAGGGCAACCTTAGCCCTTCTGGCACTCTACCAGTTAGGGTCTTGATCCATCACCTCCACTCGGCATCACCGAGTCACCCGGGTTCGTGTGTGTGCGACGGCGATTCGGCCCCTATTTAGAACCTCGCTATTTTATGATTGTATTTGTGGAATAGGTCCAAGGATCCTTGTATGTTTGCTGCATTCCCCTTAGTCGTGTCACATCAGTTGGTATCAGAGCAAGTTCACAACTTGTCTCTCTACAAGTTAGTCCTAGGGCGCATTCGCATTTAGAGTCTTTATCGGGTCACCCAGTGCATCATCATGTACACTCCACATTGGTTAAGTCCCCTCAACACGGCCTTCCACAAGAGCCCGATGGACCCCCTCTTCATGGACATCATCCTAGAAGGGGACCTTAGTTTTTATGGATCTAGTCCTAATGCCTACCTAAAGTGGGAGGCTACCATGGATAAACACTTTGATAGGACTAGGGTCTATGGACACGCTAGAGTCCGCAGAGCCACAGGGTGGCTTCGGGGACAAGCCAAGAAGGAGTGGGAACGCATAGTGAGCTTAAGAAGGATTTGGAGGTAAGAACCCGTAGGATCATGGGAAGAGATGAAGATCGAGCTTAGGAAGATCTACGCTCCCCGACCTTCCCACTCCTACCTTGAGAATCATAACCCGAGGAGCACTCCCACTCCTCCTTTCTCTCCCAGTCAACCCAAGACCACCCGTAAGGCTCAAACTCCACCACCCCAAATGATTCCAATCCCGATCACCACCACCACTCAAACCAAATTGGCCACCACCCAACCCAAAATTCTCTATCAAACCCACACCCTACAAGCTTCCACAAATCTCCTCCCACCCCTCCTCCGACAAGGGTCACCCCTAGTCAAAACATACCCCAGCAAGAAGGGAGTTCCAATTGGCCAAGTGTGGGTGAGACCGCTCAGGGAAATAGACAACAATGCTTTAAGTGTAGAGGCTTTGGACACTTCATCCATCAATGCCCTTCACGAGAGATGTCCAACACACTAACTGAAGAAATAGTTACCCCCATCCAAAGGGAACTTGAGGAGGTGATTGAAGTCCATGAGGCACCCCTAGAATGGGAGGAGGAATATGAAGCCCAATGTCAAGAGTTGGGTCAAGAGAACCCATCCCTACCCAAAGAAAACCCATTGAGCCTAACTGGGTATACCCTCCCTCATGAGTTACATGATGACCAACCAAGTTCCCCCACCCCTCCCTCCATGAGAATTGTGATTCTTGGGGAACCCCTCATTAAGTGGCTTAAGCAAGACCTCCTCCTCCACATCATGCGCCCCCCCATGGATAAGCATAACCCAATCTTGCCCACCCTACCATTCCACAAAACCTATCATTCGTTTTACTTTGTAGGAGCCATGAGGGACTTGATTAAAGGCATATTAAGGCAAATAGAGGTGACAAACATGCTAGCCTTAGGAGTGAGTGATACGGGGTACCTTAGTTTCTCACACCCCTCTATCAGGTCTATCATCTCCATTTACACCAAGGGTCCTTGCATGAGTGAGCTCGTATTGTTTCTACCCGAGCCCGATGAGTTTTACACCACCCCCCTACCACAAGAAAAGGGCACTCAACCTAGGGAATCCGCTTTGGTACTTACCCCATTAGGAGACGAGTGCCTAGCCCACACTAGGGAGTGTATGCTTTGGAGTACTCCAGGTCTAAGATGGGAAGAAGCCTCAATCCCCTCAACCCAAGTCCTCCTAGATCAACATGATCCTTTCCCACTAGCCCTTCTTTGCCAACCCACCTCCTTACCCTCCTACATCTTTCCCTACCCCTCGTCCCTTTGCAAGGAACATTACGATAGGTCCCACCAGGTTCATGATTCCCACTTCCCTATGTGTACTAGGGACCCTAGGACGACCACTTGGATTAAAGCCCACCTCCACATCACCCACCCCTTAACCCATCTCGAACCTTTTGGCCACTTCCTATGGGCTTCCGAGTACTCATCACTCACCACCTACTCCCTCCTACCCTCACCCACCATGTCGAACCTAACCCACCCATTCCAAAACTTAGCCCACACTATGAGAGCCATGACCATGGGTGACATCCACCTAGGAAATGAGGAATTGACCCATCCCAAGATGTCCACTTTCTTGGGCCCCTTCGACCCCCATGAGTGGAAACCCCCAAATCAACCCCCACCTAAAGATGGGACCATCTTGATAGGAATGCATGTGTCACAACATTTTGCATCATGTGGTAAGGCTAGTCACGTCATTTGTGTCACATACACACTAGGTCCAGTGCACGACAGGTTTACATTTGGACAAGCTGGTCCTCCCCCACTCTTCATCCATCTCATGCATGATAGGGCCACTTGTGGCTGCCCCGGTCCACCTAAGTGCATCAAGGTCCACATGGCTTCTAAGCATGATAGGTCAATTCATGGATGCCCTGGTCCTCCTAAGTCCGTCAAAACCAATCTAACACTTGATAGGACTGCATTTGGTTGTCCGGGCCCTCCCTTCACCTCTAGGGGATCGTCATTCATGACACTGCGTGGCACCATCCGCAAACACATCAACAAAATCAATGAGGTGTATAAGAAATCAGTCGATTCCCACCGACGCCACCAGGAATTTCGTATAGGTGACTTTGTGATGGTGAGAATTGAGAGACTTTTCCCTGGGAATGTCTCCAAACTGAGGTCGCATGGATCAGGTCCCTTCCAGGTTCTGAGGCAGATTGGCACAAATGCTTACGTGTTGGACCTCCCCGAGGAGTACGGAGTAAGTCCCACATTCAACGTGACTGACTTGGTGCCATATAGGGGTCCCACGGTGACACCTAGTGAGGAAATTGAGCGTGCTCCACCCCTTGAGAGAGCCACCACCCATGAGAGAGTTCCACCTGCCCAGAGGGGCCAACGTGAGCAATTGGAGCGGATATTGATGTGACACCACCTATGGACCTATTTTGCAAGCATTCAAGTTTGAGCAGCGGACTCACACTAGCGAGCTCACCCGTATGGCGCACACTAGTGCCCGATGGCGACTAGGCGATGTTGGAGAGGGTCCGAGGTGAGACCTTGAGGCTCCAATGGTTGGCTAGCTTGGGGAGAACCCCAAATGGGCCTAGGATGCCCAAATCATGGGCGGCCAACACACCAAGGGTGTGGGTTAAGTGGATGCTCTCACAACTCGCCCGCGGTGGTCACTCAATTTGGGTAGCAATTTAAAATCGGACACTCTCTTACCGCCGACGAAGTAACTATAGCAATACTAAGCTAAGCAAGTCCATTACAGCAATGAGAGATGTTCAGGAGCTCACGTAGCCGGCGTGAAGACGCTGACTCCGGCCGGAGATGGGGGCGAGCGGGGAGGCGAGGGTATGCACCCGCACGCCGCGTCGGTGTCACTTCAACCTGAAATGGAAAGATTACACCACTACACCTCTCGCAGGAGGGGTGATTTTGGGGTGGGGATTAATCTTATTACATCCAATACTACCTCCACGTAGGGAGGGGCCTTCATTTGGCCAAGCGGGGTGGGGATTTATGCTAAGGAAACCTGATTTGCCGATCCCCGCCGGTTCTGCCAACCTTCAGAATTGTTGGACAGGGGGCCGGTGATGTCACTGGCACAAATTCCACAGAGCTCAGATCTTGACAAAACCTGCGCCAAAAGTTTCCCAACTGATAGAGGATGATGCCTGAATTTTTTGGGAAGCTCTGGACCTCGGGGCTGATCGGACCGGCGACTGGAGCAGGACAGCAACACTCTGCTTCGGACTGATGCAGAACTGATGCAGTGGATTGCAGAAGGCGCTGCGGTCGCTCCCGAACTTCAAATTGAACGAAACTGGTGGTAACGTGATCATGGTCGGAGTAGCTTCGAGCAGAAGTTGACGGGGCCACAATCCGAGGTCGGAGATGAGAATGGTGGCCAGATAAATGAAGACAGGTCAAACCTGAGTCCACTGGTGACAGACTGCACACTCCGACAAAATAATTCAGAACAAATAGCTTGGGCAGGCGATTGGCGTCGTTCTTTCTGCTATTGATGGAGGACTAGACGAAGAAGAATTTTGTAGAAGGAAGTGTGCTCGAATTCCTCCAAGGTTGACCGCAGAACAGCTTCCAAGATCGCTCTGGTCTTCAGTCTGGGACAGATTGCAAAGTCATTGAAGATGATGCTCCTCCGGACAGCTCCGAACTCGGAAGCCGGCGAGACCACCACCGTTGGAAAGCTATCTCGATGACGATTCCAGCAATGTAGGCCTTGCCACCTGAATCTTTGAGAGACAGTCATGGCTGCCTCTGCAAGTCGCTGCAACTCTGCTATCTGAAACAGAGGCTGAATGAGAACAAGATGAGGGGGTGGGGAAGGGGATGGCCAAGAGAGTAAGAGGTGGAGGGTGAACTTGGCTGGTATGGGGAAGGGGGGCTGCGACTTTGGGTGATTTGGGAGGTGGGGAGATGGAAGGGCATTGCCCTAGGGAGAGGGAAATTTGAATTTGGGCTTAGGGAAGAGCCCCTTCAACCTTGGGGAGAGGAAGGGGTGCTTAGGAAGTGGTGTTGGGTAGTTGGGGGTTGGGAGGTGGGGTGTGGATTGGAGGATGCCACCTTGGGTTGGGGGGGAGTTAAATGGGTGTATGGGGAAGGGGAGAGGTCTTAATGAGGGGTGAATGGGGAGGAGAGAGAAAATTCTGAAAATTGGGGTGGAGGGAGAGAGAGAGAGAGAGAGAGAGAGGGGGGGGACCCCTTAGAGAGAGAGAGAGAGTGAGAGAGAGAGAAATCTAGTGGGATTTGGAAGTGGATTTCAATTTTCATTCAATTGTTCATTACTTCAAAATGAGGGGAATGGGGTCCTATATATAGGCAACCCACATTTTTACAAAAGTCCCTGACATTTGACTCAATGATAAATAACCGAAGGGATAGGGGTGCCCTTGGGCCAAGCCCAATGAATTGGGCCCACTAGCCTAACAAACCAACCTAATGACACAATACTTAGGAAAATGACTCACTAACCTAGGTACATGACTCAAATAAAGGAAAAATTACATGATATTGACTCAAATAAAATGTGAAGATTACATGACTAGACTCAAAAATACATGACTAACATAATGGCGCTTGTCGACGAACAATCCGAGTCCGGAGAAAATGTGGAGGGGCAAGGGATGCCCTCATCAGATATTGTATGAACATGTCAATGTCATCTGGAGCAAAGGGTATGGGCACTACCTCGCTTGGTGAAAGGACCATCTACCTTTGGTGGACTTGAGGGCAACACCGCCATGGCTGTTAGGTTCAGTGCAGTATTCAGAGGGGGGGGGTGAATGAATACTGCTCATTTAAAAAACTTTCACCCAATTGAAAACTAGAATACTAACAAGACTTTCACTCAATATAAAATTTCGCCCAAACTAGAACTATGATGCTAACTAGACAGATTTACCAAATCTGAAAGCTAGTCAACTATTAGTTCTACCAGTTAGCAAACACATGGAGCGCCCCTATGCATTCATCTAGCGGAAGCACAAATGAACAAATCAAGCCACAATGCACAAGGGGTTTTTAGGTGGTTCGGTCCTCCAGACCTACATCCACCCCACACTCAAACCGAGTGTGGCTTCCACTAGCTCACGCTAGAAACAGCAGACTCAGTCTGCAACAAGTGCTGCCACACAGCTTGACCAGGGGAACACCCTCCCCTCTTCCTCCCAACCGGAGGGAACCACTAGTGACACCAGTCACTAGCAAACCAGAGACACACGGTCTCTCTTCCTCCAGACCCGGAGGGAACCCCTGGACTTGAATCCACAAGCCCAGAATCGGAGATCAGATCTCCCTTCCTCCAAACCGGAGGGAACCCACAAGTAGCTCCCAGCTACTTGCAACCGGAGATGTCAATCTCCCTTCTCCTGAACTAACAGGAGGAACCCCGACCTCTCTACAGAGTATCGGAAACACAGCAAACCAGAAAACAAAGGAAAAATAATAAACGAAAATAACTTCAGCAAACAGAAAGCTGAAACACGAAATGCACAATATGGCTCTCAACGGAGCTGACTGGCCTGGATTTGATCCACGGTCCAGTAGACAGATCTTCAGGTAAGTTCTTCCTTCTTCTCCACGAGCTCTCTAGCTCACTCTCTATCTTTCTTTCTCTTTCTTTTGCTCTCCTCTTTTTCTATCTGGATCGTGGCTCTCTGTATGAGCTTTTCTTCTCGCCAACTCGATCACTCTTCTTCTATGGAAGAAGGCTCATATATATAGCAGCAGCAGCAGCATTAGCCCCGACGTATGACCTCCACAATTCCAGCCCTAATTATTCGGACCACATGGCAGTCTCTCAGCAGACTTCATTCCAGCCTCGGATCACGTGCCCTCCTTAAGCTTCACGATCAAAGCACCTGTAAAACAGAGTATCGGATAAGTCATCAGTTTAAAGAACAACTTTGTATAGACTTATCAGAAGAACATCATTTTTTTTTAGAAGAAACCTGGACGAGGTTAGAACGACACGAGATACATACGATGACTACAGCACGAAGTAAAGAAAACGACACGACGTAATAAATAGCAAAGAGACCGGCACGAGAACAACATGGACTGGCAACGGAAACTGACACGAAGTGGTTGCAAACAAGCAAGACACGAGGTCTACGTAAAGCAACACGAAGTGTGGTCTTAGCACAAAAAAGACACGAAGTCTAGAAAACACGACACAACACACAGTAAAGAGAACGACACGTGCTGACAACAGACACGAAGACGAGAACAGAAACCAACACGAAGTATGGTTTCAACACAAGAAAGACACGAGGTGAAACAACACGGACTGTCAACGACACGAAGTGAAGTTGACACGAAGTGAAAACAACACTAATACGATGAGAACAGAAATCGACACGTAGTGAAAACAACACGAAGATAGAACAGTAATTGACATGGGTTGAAAACAACACGAGGTGAAAACAACACTAAGATGATGAGAACAGCACGAGGTGAAGCGACACGGGGTTCACTGGGAAACGACTCGAAGTTCATAAGAACAAATCGAGCTGCTACAGTAAACAACACGAGACACGAAAGCGAACATAAAGAGGATGACACGAAGACAGAAGATGCCACGGCTATCACAACACGTGATGAAGCAGTGGGACCACAAAGAAACGACACGAGGAACAACAGTAAGTGACATGAAGTAATTACGACATGGAGACAGATGACAGAAGCCGTCACGAGTTGAAAACAACACGAAGTCAAAACAGTAATCGACACGGGTTGAAAATAACACGAAGTCGAAACAGTAATCGACACGGGTTGAAAACAACACGAAGTCGAAATACAAGAATTAACACGGAGTTGTAAACAACACGAAGATAGAACAGAGATTTGACACGAAGTCAAAATGACAAGAAGTGAAAACAACACGGACTAAGAACGACACGCGGACAACACAAACAGACTCGACTTGATAACGTAAGACCAATACGAAGATAGAAACATAAAAATAACACGAAGACGTAGACACTTAAAACAACACGAAGATGAAGACACTTAAAACAACACGAAGATGAAGACAAGGGAAACGACACGAAGTCTAACCTCGTACAAGCTTTCCTGTCACGCATGGAAATCAACACGAAGTGTTGTAAGCTCATACGACACGAGATATTTTCGTGTTAGTGAGGGGAAACAACACGAAAACTCAAGTACAGAAACAGCACGAAGATGATGTACAATATGATGTACAGACTTTGAAGAACAGTCCAAAGTATAGACTTGGAAGACCAGTGTTGAATGTGTAGACTTGTAGTTTATCATAAAAGAAGGCCAGTGTACAGACTAGCTGTCCTCACAGCAGACGACTCCAGTGAATAAACTTGGAGGCCTGAAGGCGATGTGAGTAACAATCTAATGTATGGACTTGGACTCTAAATGAGACTGACAGTGTATACACTTAGCCAATGTGTAGACATTGCCTTAGACGCTACATGAGACACTAAGGTCTGTGTAGACTTAGCTTAAGACAATGCATGAACAAATCAGTAGAGAAGCAATGCACAGACAGAAATCAAGCACAAACCAATTTCTCACAGCATGACTCAAGCATACACATGCATTCTTCACAATTCAGACATGGCACACTTATGCAATCTCCCACAGAAAAAGGTCAGACATATTCATGACAAGGTGGTGACTCATTCATGTTGCTATCATTAAAACATTACATCATCAACACCAAATCAATCATCAAAAACCACAGCAATGAATGCTTTATTCATCAGTTTAACATGTAACATGACTGAACATCAAATATGTTAATCTAAACTGAGCAGCAAGATGATTGAACATTTGATTAACTCACATCAACAATCAATCACCAAAACCATCATCAAAACCACAGGGGCACAACAATGGCTTCCTCCGCATACGATGGATCTTTACTCGACAGAGTTGAGTTCTCCGCACCCCGGGGGTATGATGAGGACATCACCAGCTTTCCCCTTTGTTCGAGGATCCAGATGCTCGCCAGCTATGCTACATCTTGTCCGCCACTATATTTCGAGTCATATGATGTAATTTTCATTTTCTTATCATGTACTTTTCCTTTTATTTGAGTCCAATACCTAGGTTAGGTAGCTATTTACGTAAGTCTAGAGTCATTATGTTGGTTAATGGGCCCAATTATATGGGCTAGGCCCAGGGGCGCCCCCTTCCCCCTTGGTTAAGTGTTAGTAGTCCAAAAGTCAGGGACTTATGTGAAAATGTTGGATTCCTATAAATAGGACCCCAATCCCTCATTTGGAGGCTAATGAAGTATTGAAGAAAGCTTAGCCACTTGAATTGTCTTCCTCTCTCTCTCTAGCTCTCTCTCTCTCTCTCTCTCTCTCTCTCTCACTAAAAGGGGCGAACCCCTCTCTCTCTCCCCTCCCTTCTCTCTCCAAAATTCGCACCACCCTCTCTCTCCTCTCCTTGCCACCTCATCTGCCACATCAGCCTCCCACCCCTTCACCTTCCCAAGGCACTTAACTCCACTTCAATTTCCCCCACTTCCCAAGCAACCCTTCCCCTTCCCCATACAACCCTTAATTTTCCCAAGAGAGAGTCCCCTCCCCCAAGTAACCTTTCCCCTCCCCAAGGCAACCCCTCCACCTCCCTAGGCCACCATTAACCCCACCATTAACCCATCACACCAATTCCAAAGGAAGCCCTCCCTATTCCCCAAGCTACTTGCGCCCCCATCTCCCCACCACCTCCCCCTTGGCCATTTGCGCACCCAACCCCTCCCCCTGCTAGCTATGCCCCTGGCCTCCACCTCACCACCCCTTCCCACCTCCCAAACCCCTCCCCTCCACCAAAGCATTCACATCCCTTACCCCTCCACCAAAGAAATCACCCCCTCCACCTTTTCACTCTCCTCATTTGCATACAGCTGAAGACCAGCAGGCCGACAGTCTGTAGCGGCACCGCCCCAGTCTCCATCCCGGATCTCCTGGGGGCGTGGCATACATCAACGGAAAGCTCTCCCAGTCTTCTTCACAGGCGAGGTGGTTTCGTCTCAATCCGAGGTAGGAGCTGCCCGGGAGAGCCGTTCTTCGCCAACTGTGCAGATCTAGTCCGGTCTGCAACTAGAAGTGCGTTGCAGGAGCTCCCACGGCCACACCCTTCAACTTCTGGAGTCGCCACTTGGCTGAGAGCTGCTACCACGTGTCTTCCACCACCACCAACAAGCGGCGTCCCGTTCGGCATTAGGAAGTGCCTTTTCCAATTTTTCTCCCCCGGGTACGCAGGCAGTCCGTTTGGGTCCTGCCCCGACACTGCCTCACTCAACGGACTCCTCCTCACCACCCCGACATCCTCTGGTGCTGTTCTTGGTTGCTGCTCGAAGAAGACTCATCCACGGACGTCCTCGACTTGATCTCGCCTCATTCTGACTTCGGGAGTGACCGTGGTACCTTCTACAAGCAGCTGCAGCCCTCTGGACCTGCCTGAACCAGAACGCCGGGCACCTGCTCCAGAGTCCACACAGACCAGAGGCGACACAGGAACCTCCTACCAAAATTCACAAGCGTACCTGGGTCTGTCAGCGTCGTTTCAGAGCCAGTGTCATCAAGTTCCGAGTCTGGAGGAGCGCACAGCGGCAGCGACACCGATCCCCTATCCTGCTGCCCAAGACACGGGCAGATTCGGTCGGGTGATCCGTCGGGTGCGATTCGAGCGAATCTCCCCTCCCCCCCTGGCTGGCTTAACGCCCCTCCCTGTGTGGAGGTAGTGTTTGAATTGTAATATAGATATCCCCATCCCAAGTCCACCCTCCTGCGTGAGGTGCAGTGATTGTATAGTTTAAACAGGGTTCAAGCTTCATCAGTGCAGTGTGCGGGGAACCCACACTTCCCCGCTCGCCCTCGTCTCCGAACGGGGTTGGTTTCTTCAAACCAACCGGGGTAAGCTCTGACCTTTGCATCATTATTAGTACTTGTTCATCTAATATCCGCGGAGTTGCTCCGTTGAGCAAGAGAGAGAGCGCCCGACCCCGTGTGTTCCACTTACGAGCGGTCACCGTGGGCTATGAGAGAGAGGGACCTAGTGCCCCAATTGGCACCCGGCCAGCCCCTAAAGTGTGGGCCTCGTACCTTCGGGAGGGTAACCCTAGCCCTGCTGGCACTCTACCAGCTAGGGTCTTGATCCATCACCTCCACTCGGCATCACCGAGTCACCCGGGTTCGTGTGTGTGCGACGGTGATTCGGCCCCTATTTAGAACCTCGCTATTTTATGATTGTGTTTGTGGAATAGGTCCAAGGATCCTTGTATGTTTGCTACATTCCCCTTAGTCGTGTCACATCACATACCTTAGAGGATCTCTCTGAGACATGTCCAACATATCTCTCAGGTTCTCTTGGTAGTCTACCAGATCTCCGTAGTGTCTGTGTTTCACTCTGAATAGGATCAACTGATACAGTCTCATCTAATGAGTTTGTGTCTATGGGTTGTGGCTCTTGCACCTCGTCCAATTCTATCTGGCTCTCACTATTTTTCTGGAATAGATATTCTCTTTCTAAAAATACAGCTCTCTTAGCCACTAAGACCCTTTGCTTAGAAGGGTGATAGAAGTAATATCTAAATGTCTCCTTTGGATATCTCACAAACCTACACTTATCGGTTCTCGACTCAAGCTTATCACTATCGTTCTTCTTTACATGAGCAGGACACCCCCAAATTTTAATGTGATTAAAATTTGGTTTCCTACCCTTCCATATCTCATATGGTATAGAAGGAATAGATTTACTTGAGATCATATTCAGTAAATAGGCTGCAGTCTCTAAGGCATAGCCCTAGAGAGACAAGGGTAGTCCTGACATAGACATCATAGATCAGACCATGTCTAACTAGGTCATGTTTCTCCTTTCGGATACACCATTGTGCTGTGGTGTATACGGTGGAGTCCACTGAGAAATAATTCCATTATCTTTAAGATAAGAAGTGAATTCATGGCTAAGGTATTCACCTCCTCGATCCGATCAAAGAGCCTTAATACTCTTGCCAGTCTGTTTCTCTATTTCATTCTTGTATTCTTTAAACTTCTCAAAGGCTTGTGATTTATGTCTCATTAAATACACATAGCCATATCTCGAGAAGTCATCAATAAAAGAAATGAAATAGAGGTGACCCCCTTTTGCCTCCATGGACATGGGTCCACACACATCCGAGTGTATGAGCTCGAGAAGGTCAACAGCCCTCTCACCATATCCACTAAAGGGAGCCTTGGTCATCTTCCCCATGAGACACGACTCACAGGTATCAAATGGCTTGTATTCAAATGTATTCAAATACCCATTTGAGTGTAGGTGAGATACTCTTTTCTCACCTACATGACCAAGCCTGCAATGCCATAGATATGCAGAATTCACTTCATCAGCATTGGAAACTTTCATAACATTAGAACGTGTATCTAATACATAAAGATCATTGACTAATGAACCATTGGCTATAATCAAACCATTATTCATTATAGAGCACCCAGTGCTGTTAAAAGTCAATGCATATCCAACGTTATACAAGCCAGAGATTGAAATAATGTTCTTAATAATATTAGGAACATAATAATAGTCATTCAGCTCTAGAATGACTCCTGAAGGTAAACTGAGGCGTGCAGTCGCGACAGCTGTGGCAGAAACTAAAGCTCCATTGCCCATCCTCAGTTCAATCTCCTTTTTACCCAGCCGCCTTCTATTTGCCAGCACCTGCACAGAATTACAGATATGAGATGCACATCCAGTATCCAATACCCATGATGTGGATTCCATATATGACAAATTAAGGTCCATGACAAAAATACCTTCATTTAGAATTACCTTGCAATTCCTTTTCCAATGTCATGTTTCCCCACATCGAAAATACTTGTCTTCTTTTTCATTCTTCTTGCCCTTCCCTTTGTCAACTTTGACGAGTTGCTTACTCATGTCATTCTTCTTTCCCTTCCCTTTGTCACCTTTGGTGGATATCTGGGTGGCATTCTTTTTCTTGTTGGCCTGGCCAACAATCATTACAGAAGAAGATGGTTTATCTTTCTGCATAGTCCCTTCAGCACTCATTAACATGTTGAGTAGCTCCGGGGGAGTTGCATCAATTCTATTCATGTTAAAGTTTATGGTGAAGGAAGAAAAGGAATCGGGCAATGACTGGAGTATAAGATCAATGCACAGTTCAAGATCCAACTTGAACCCCAGTGCATTGAGTCTCTCTATCCACTCCATCATTTTCAGTACATGAGCCTGTGCTGAAGCACCCTCTGACATCCGTGTCCTGAAAAGTATTTTGGAGATATCATATCTCTCAATCCTGCCCTGCTCCCCAAAGAGCTGGCGTAGATTAAGAAGTATGCTTCTACAATCAGTCTTTTCAAATTGGCTCTGCAGCTCGGGAGTCATAGAGGTCAGCATGTAACATTGGGCAAGGGAAAAGTCTTCAGACCATTTGGCATAAGTCATTAACTCGCCCTCGTCGGCATCGGGAGCTGGCTCAGAATGAACCGTGTCCAACACGTAGGCTATTTTTTCGGCGGTGAGGACTATGCGTAGATTACGCAGCCAATCCGAGTAGTTCGGTCCAGTCAGTCTGTTGGCATCCAAGATGCCGCGGAGGGGGTTGGACGACGACATTGTAATCTGGATAAGAAATAAAAGATAACTTAGCATATGTTCAAATTCTAACTTAGATGTGGTTTTCTATCTTAGTTAGTCCCACTATTTTTTGATCGAACTATATAAACCTCAGTATATAGAATGGGATATCAACCTAGTGGGTCGGAATCCCAACGAGACTGATGTATGACCTTGTGGAAAGCACAACAAGCCATACACCATCTCAAGGGCAGTCAACAAGCATTTACATCCAATGCAATATCCGATTTCGGCCCCCGAGAAATCATCCCCTTGTGGAAAGCACAACAAATGATATTCTCGTTTAGATCTAACCATCATTATTACATAGCAATGAGTTCATGACCCGACCCTTGTGGAAAGCACAACAAGGCCGAGTTCAATTCCTCACCCCATTGAGGCCGAGCCTTGGAGTTGTATCCCGCCCCCAAACTCATGGACCTTGTGGAAAGCACAACAAATCCATGAAATGAAGACGTTCATTCACTCCATAATGATGGAGGGTCATGACGACTCCTAGAGCCACGCTTACTAGATCTAAAATTAATCGTGAGGGAATTTGATTTTATCTTGATCTCACCCTAGGTGGTAATATAAATATATCCAATATATTTACCGTACCTAATAGTTTGCACAAAATAAATGCATCCAATGCAGAAATTAAATCGCAAGTGATCATGGACTTTATTCCTAATGTAACTAAGACATCCGGCCCGCTTCCGAAGCAGCTGGATCGTCCTCGTCGGGTGTACTCCGCGCTTTCAAACTCTGACGTTACATTAATTAAAACTTTTACACGGCACACAGGCTGGTAAAATTTAAATTACATGTGACTCAAATTCCAGCAGCCCTTAGGGCGAGTACAACTGTAAAGGGAGATAGAAGTACATAGGAATTTTAACAGAGAGAGAAAGGAGGTTCGCAGACCCTAATTAATTACATTAACTAAGTCCATGATCACTTGCCAACCCATTCATGTAAAATCAATCAAGGGTTATTTCTGAAAATAATCCTTACTTTTGGATTTAAAAATGGGATGTGCAAACAAAAATAGGCCAGCTTTGTTTAATTTTAAAAATCGAAGCAAGATTAACTAAAATTAAACACATAAGCAAGCCAATGCAAGGTAAATAAAGCAAATCACGTAAAGAACCATCATTTATAACAGGGGCATGCATATTTGAATCTGATTCAAATAAGTCAGATAATTAAAATAATTATTTAAATTTAAATTTAATTATCTAATAATTAAATTTAAATTGAAAATTTAAACATGACAATCATTTAAATTTAAATTCAAACTAATTATCCAATAATTTTGTTTGAAAGTAAATTTAAATAATACAATTATCCTCAATTATCAATATTCTAAAATTTAAAATTTAAATTTAACAATTATCTAATAATTAAAATTTAAATATTTAAATTATATATATTTAATTTTCAATAAAATTTAAATTCTGATTTTACTAATTATCTAATAATTAAAAAAAATCAAAAATTGAATTTTTACTAAAGTAACTTCAATTATTACCATTTTATCTCAAGGTAAATAGTAATTATCTCACCTTAGTAAATTCAAAAAGGTTAAATAAAATTCAACATTTAAATTTTACTATTGAGATAACACAATTAATATTTGAGATAAAAATCCGATTAATTTACTGTGTATTTATATATATATATCATATATATATATATATACTAGCACATGAAAATTAAATAAAATAAATTTTTTATAAAAAAATTTACTCCAGAGATGCCCAGCATCCTGGAAGAACAGAGATGCCCAACATCCCCTTCTACGAATAACAATTGAAGATTTTAATTCAGCTAAAAACATGGTTCTATACAGCGATAGAACACCGACCAGAGCGGTAACCTGGCTCTGATACCACTGTAAGGTTCCAGACAGCACCATCGGGCAACGCAGCGGATAACAAAAATTTATTTGTCCTAACCTGACTTCATGGAAACTTAGATCTGTGCTCTAATCGATATATTAATAACCCAACCTCTAACTACGGGTTGCAGATTTCACCTTGCGCGGAACGACGCTGTCCGTAGTGCCCGATGCAGAATCTCACGAACACCGAGCCGCACAGAAGTACGGCCTCTAGAGCTGATCCACACGGATCCTTGCGTAGCGACGGTACCCCCAGCACGACCTTCCCCAACCCTTTCACCTTCTGGAGAGAGAGAGAGAGCAAGAGGGAGGAAAGGGGGGGGGGAGCTAATCCTTCTCTTCCTAGCCTTAATGCTTGATTAGCCAAGAGAGGGGGAGAAGTCTCGTAGCATCAATATATATAGGATTTGGCCATTTCTAAAAGAGCTCCAAAAGACCAAGACTGTATATATGTCCTTCCCATTATTATACATATATATTAAGCCCCTTTTATATGGCTTTCCAAAAGGAATTAAAGGGAATTAATATATGCATTTGTACAATAATAATCCGTCACCCAAGAATCCATTGTGTGTGATCCTCTAGACCCATAGTCACTCTAGTTTAAGACCCATTAACTTCTAATTCCCAATTAGAAGTAAATTAAACTTATTATTCGCTTCTACTAGAGCAGAATAATAGTTTAATTTATTCCGAACCTTTGATCACGTTAGGTCAAGTAAATCCGCATGATCATAGAGGACGCCAAGTTTAAACCAGCCTGTCTGGTACCTGTAAGTCCACAGTTACCGCATCGATATAATCCCTCGCTCTTTCTATGAGTCTGGTACGATCAAGGGTATGGTTTCTGTCAAACCCCATGATCGTGCTATTTGACCATGACCTCCTTAAAGTGTATGAGGTCCGTTCTAAACGAACTCACACGACCCTGGCCAAGGATTTAACGGAGCGTCAATGTCATGACCCATTAACTGTCTGATATATACCCGACAGTGAGCGATCCCCTCTTGAACATTGATGATCTTCACACGTATCCTGGAGTGGTTAATGACTCGACAACTCATGACTTATGGTTAAAGTCATTTAGCCAAGTAATTAAACCATTCCAGTCCTCGTATAAGATCTGATCAATGTCTCAGGTCAAAGGACCAACGATGCTACTGAGACAATTGGATCTTCAGTTGACATTAGGTATAATCAACCATCTGAAGATCTAATAGCGGATCAGTTCAGTGTAGATACTCCAAGGACATACACCTACACATATGTGTTGGTGCCCCGCACCAGTGACCATGAGACTGGTCCCTAACACATCATGCGTACTAGTTTAATAGGTAATCAAAGTTCCCGAGTGATTACCCTCCAACCAGGAACAGTTTAAGGTATGTGTCCATGTAAAGTCAGTCTCATGATCGAGATCCCATCTCGAGTTGACTTTACAACAACATATCCTAGGGACATCGTAAAGTAATATACAATCACATATTTACGCTCAAATATCACTTTATTAATAATGAACAAGATCGTACAACTATTGGGCCTATCCGACCCGAAATTGGCCTGTAGCACACCAATACTAACACGCGTAACCCTCCCCCCCATGGGGGGGTTCACACAGCATTAGTCTAAGGTTCTTTTTTTGTTTTGAAAAAAGTTTTTTTTTAGGAAATGTGGGGGGGGGGGGGGAGTTACACTGACCAAACTGGGGGGGCCAATCTGGACTGCGTAAACCCCCCCAGGGGGGGGTTAACGCGGACTGGAGAGGGATATTTTTTGAGGGGCCTATAAAATCCTTATTGTTTATTCTTCTTGGGCCCACTTTGACCCGGTGTTAATGCAAGAAGGAAGGATACGGATTGAACTAGTGGTTGGCTGTGTGTGCATCATACGAGGAGATTGACTCGCCCTTTGTGTGATCTCGAGACTCCTTCGCGAACACTCCTGAGTTTGTATGTGGACCGATTCCGAGTGAAACTGGGACCGGGATGACCTTGCACTGGGACGAGGGGAGTTGGGTGCAGGGCCCCCCCATGGGAGTTCGCCCCCACTTGGGCGCGACCGCGCCTTGGGCGAACCCCCCCCCCCCCCCCCCCGGGGGGGGGGGGGCGGGCTGCCTTTGTGAGAGGTGCCCCCGAGGGTTTCCTTCCGTTGTTTGTCAATGTCCTTTGACGGGATTGGGTCCCTGGGACGCTGGTATTGACCCGTGGGGGCCAATTGTATAGTGTTATTGTTGTCGCCTGCAAGGTGTTCGGGGAAATTCCTGATACACACCGGGTTGTCGAACGGCTTGCCTAGCTGGTTCGTCGGGCTTAGATCTAGCCCCAAGGTGGGGATAGTAGCCTGTAGGAACTGAGAGAAGGCGTCTTGGGCGCTGATAACGTGAAAGTTCATCGTTTAAAACACACGTATATGGAGACATGTCAATGGGAGTCTTAAAGGCAGTTCTATAGGCCCAGAGTGCATCATCTAGTCGCTCAGACTAGTCTTTCCTATCAAGCCGAACTGTCTAATGCAAGATGTTCTTTATCTCCCTATTGGAAACCTCCACCTGGCCGCTGGTTTGGGGATGATAGGGGGTAGCGAGCTTATGAGTGATGCCATATTTGCGAAGCAAAGCTCAGAATTAAAAGTTTATGAAATGAGATCCCCCATCACTAATCATAGCTCCAGGACACCCAAATCTAGAAAAGATATTCTTCTTGACAGAGTTTATTACCACCTTATGATCATTGGTCCTTGTGGCTGCAACTTCAATCCATTATGAAACATAATCGACCGCCACTAAGATGTATTCATTCTCAAAAGACGGTGGAAACGGTCCCATGAAGTCTATACCCCAAACATCAAAGATTTTGACAACCAAAATGGGATTAAGCGGCATCATATCTCTCTTCGAATTATTACCCACAGCTTGACACCTCAAACATGTTTTTGAAAATTCATAAGCATCCTTAAATAAAGTGGGCCAATAAAATCAACTTTGCAACACCTTAGCCACAGTTTTCTTTCCAGAGAAGTGTCCCCCACAAGCTAGATTATGACAAAAATTCAATACAGACTGTTGCTCCTCCTCGGGGACACATCTTCTTATGATCTGATCAGAACCCATATGAAACAATTCCGGGTCATCCCAAAAATTATGCTTGGCTTTAGAAAAGAACTGATCCTTTTACTGCTTAGTCCACCCTCCCGGAGTCTGTCCTACTGTCAAGTAGTTAACAATGTGAGCGTACCAGGGGGTTGAGGTGTGAGAGATGGATAACAATTATTCATCTGGAAAAGAATCAGACATAGGAGCACTCTCGGGTATCACTATTCGTGACAAATGATCAGCCACAATATTCTCTAACCCCTTCTTGTCTTTGATTTCCAGATCAAATTCTTGCAGTAATAGAATCCATCGAATCAAACGGGGTTTAGCATCTTTCTTGGCGAGCAAGTATTTCAAAGCAGCGTGATCGGAATAGACAATGACTTTGGCCCCCAAAATATATGAGTGAAATTTCTCTAGGGTAAAAACAACGGCCAGAAGTTCTTTCTCTATGGTGGTATAATTCAATTGAGCATCGGCGAGAGTGCGACTCGCATAATAGATCACCACAGGTTTCTTATCAATTCTCTGGCCTAAGACAGCTCCTATAGCATAATCTGAGGCATCGCACATGATTTCAAATGGCAGCGACCAATCTGGTGACTGCAGGATTAGGGCTTGAGTGAGGGCCGCTTTAAGAGAGTGAAAAGCTTCTAGACAAGATTCATCTAGGCGGAATGGAGTGTCCTTGGCTAGGAGTTTAGTGAGCGGACGAGTAATGGTAGAGAAGTTCTGAATGAATCTTCTATAAAAACCCGTATGGCCAAGAAAAGAGTGGATATGCTTGACAGACAAAGGGGGAGGAAGATTAGAAATTAGATCAACCTTAGCCTTGTCTACCTCTATTCTCCTTTCAGAAATAACATGGCCTAACACAATGCCTTCTCTTACCATGAAGTGACTTTTCTCCCAGCTTAACACAAGGTTGGATTCAATGCATCGTGCCAGCACCTTCTGCAAATTCTGCAAACAGCAATCAAATGAGTCACCGAAGACTGAGAAGTCATCAATGAAAATTTCCAAAAATTCTCCCACCATTTCAGAAAAGATCGCCATCATACACCGCTGAAAGGTGGCAGGGGCATTACAAAGCCCAAACGGCATTCTTCTAAATGCAAACGTGCCATACGGACACGTGAATGTAGTCTTTTCCTGATCTTCTGGGTAGATAGTAACCTGATTGTACCCGGAGTATCCATCCAAAAAGCAAAAATATTTTTACCCTGTCAATTTTTCCAAAATCTGATCCACAAACGGGAGATGGAAATGATCTTTCTTTGTCATTGAGTTCAATTTTCTGTAATCAATACAGACTCTCCACCCCGTTTGTAGTCTCATTGGCACCTCTTCACCCTTCTCATTTTGAATCACAGTCAGCCCGGATTTCTTTGGAACAACTTGTGTAGGGCTGACCCATTTGCTATCAGAGATGGGATATATGATCCCAACATCCAACCACTTCACAACCTCTTGCTTAACCACTTCTTTCATGTTCAGATTTAGCCGACGTTACATCTCTCTGCTCGGCTTAGCATTGTGCTCTAAATAGATATGGTGCATACAAACATCAGGGCTGATCCCCTTAAGATCCGCCACCGACCAACCTATTGCCCCCCTATACTCTTTAAGAACAGTTAAGAGTTGGGCTTCCTGTGCAGTAGTGAGGTTGGAGGCAATGATGACAGGTAGAGTGTGGTTAGGTCCCAGATATGCATATTTAAGGGAGTTCGGGAGAGGCTTGAGTTCCAGAGAAGGAGGATGTTCCAGAGATGACAAGATTGGTTCATATTGAAGTGCAGGAAGTGATTCTACCCTAGACCAGGGTGCAGAAGATGGGGGAGAATCCTGAAGCATGCTACCCTCTTCTAGGGTGTCCTCAATGTTATCCGGAATCACATCCTCAAATATATCAATGACATTGCATTCCTCTCCTTGATCCGGATATTGAGATGCCTTAAATACATTTAGGGAAACTTTCTTACCTCCAAAAGAAATATCTATCATTCCCGTGGCATAGTTGATGTTGGCCTTAGCAGTTGCTAGGAAAGGATGTCCCAAAATAATAGGGCTATGTTTCAATTCTTGAGACGAGGCCATATCCAAAATTAAGAAATCCACGGGAAAATAGCATTCATGCACCTTAACAATGACATCCTCCAACAAATCCCTTGGAGTTTTAACCGACCGATCCGCCAGTTGAAGGATTATTGAAGTGGGTTTTAACTCCCCTAAATCAAATTGCTCGTAAATGAAGGTGGGCAAAAGATTCACGCTAGCACCTAAGTCTAGCAATGAACGATCAAAAGTGACTCCACCTATATCACATGAGATTAACGGGGCTCCGGGGTCCTTCAATTTTTTGGCAAATGATTCATCAAAACAACACTCACATCTTCAGATATGCGGATCTTTTGAGTTATCGCCTTGGATTCCCTTTTTGGAGTGCACAGCTCTTTCAGAAATTTTGCATATGCGGGCACATGCTTGATCGCGTCCAAAAGTGGAATATTGATATTCACTTGTTTAAACAATTCCACTAGCTCTTCTTGGTAGACTGGCTTTTTCTTTTGAGCCTTAAATTTTAGAGCATTGGGAAAAGGGATCTTAGGGACATACTCTTGAGGGCTTTCTTCATCAACCTTTGCTTTTCCTTTGTCCCGCTTGTTCTCTCCACCTTTTGGCCTTTTCTTTTCTTGCACAATCACAGGCTCCTCATCCTCACTATTACTCTCCTCGTGGGCGTCTTGGCCCGAACTACTACCCACATCCTTAGCCTGATAAGGATCATTCAGAATTTTCCCGCTCCTAAGGGTAGAGATGGCTTTGGCATTCTCAAATTGAGGACCTACAGGAGGAGGCGACTGAGGTTGATTGGGCTGATTGGGTTAAGGAAGAATGGGAGCTCTTAGAGAGAAGCATGGAGGTTGTTAATTGCGGGGGTTGGCAATGGGATGACTTGGTAATTGGCCCATTTCTCTTCTCATGGTGGCTTCAGCCAATTGGCCCAATTGGTTTTCAACTTAGAAATAGTTTGTTGGTGGGCATGGATGGTCTGTTGGAAAGATTGACTTTGGGCTTGCATGGTTTGTTGGAAGGATTGGTTTTGGGCCAAAATTAGTTGTTGTAATTGATGGAATATATCATCAGTTTGGGAGTCCTGGTGGTGTTGCCGAGGACGTTGATAGATTTGTTAGGAATTGGAAGATTGCCCATAATTGGGTTGAGGAGGTTGGTATGGGGCCTGACCCTGGTTGAATCGGGGAAGTGGTTGTTAGGCTTACGGTCCTCGACCATTAGCATTTCCTTGAAATAGTGGTTGAGCTTGGAATTGGTGTTGGATGAGTGGTTTGTGAGTTTGAGATGCGGAGGGGATGGTGGGATGATTGGGAGCTTGTTGATTTCTCCAATTGAAATTGGGGTGATCCCTCCAGCCCGGATTATAGGTGTTAGAAAATGGGTCATAGTTGGGCTTAGAGAACTCTTGGGCTGCTTGGAGTTGCTCCTGTATAAAAGGTGGTAACTGTGATGCTATTGGGTAATCAGACACATGATGGTCCAGGCTAGCACATAAAGCACACACCTCATGGTGTGTTGGGTCCGAGTATGGGTTGGACGTAGGTGAGATGGTGATTTCTTGTTTTTTTTGGGCCAGGAGCTGGTCTAACTTGTGGGCCAGCATATCAACTTGTTCTAGCTTTTGAGCCATGATGTCCACCTTGTCTAATTTTTTATGGATGAAATTCACATCCACACTAGCTTCAGGTTCCACACGATACATCCTGGCCCGTTTAGAGGGCCCAATGGTTCTCTCATATGAGGATAAGGAAGCATGGTTGATTGAATTCTCGCTCAACATTTCAAATAAGGCATAGGCCTCATCCTCACTCTTGCTCATAAAGGCCCCACCACATGATGCATCCACAATCTGTCTAACTTGATCATCTAGGCCCTCATAGAAAGCTTGCACTATTTGCCATTTGGAGAGCCCATGATATGGGCATTTTCTGAGGAGTTCCTTTAATCTCTCCCATGATTCATATATTTGTTCATTTGGGAGTTGCGCGAATCCTATGATTGCACGTCTCATGGTGTTGGTTCTACCGATGGGGTAAAACTTCTTAAGGAACTCATGCTGCATATCTGCCCATGTGCCAATAGGTTTCCCTAAGGTCCCTAGCCAGTATTTGGCTTTGTCATTAAGTGAGCAAGAGAATAAGGTCATACGGAGAGCATCATCTATGAAATTTTGAATTTTCACAGTAGAACAAATTTCTAGAATTTCATCCAGATGTTTGTAGGGATCTTTATTGGTCTTCCCATAAAAGGATGGGAGCATCTGAATGGTGCTAGATTTGATCTCATAGTGTAAAGCAGGGACATTAGGCAGTTGGATACAAGTGGATGGCTGATAATTCGAAGGAATGAAATATTCCTTCATTTATTTGGGCACCCCTAATTGGTGTTGTTCAGTCATAGGTTGGGTTTGATTTTGAGCCGAATTAAAAATGAATCGCTCAATCTCACTAATGGGCTCAACTAAGTCACGGTGTTGAGATCTTCTCCCTTGCATAAACCAAGGTTAAAGATGAGAGATAGGAGAATTTTTTTTATAATGATTTTTATTTTATTTTTATTTTTTTATTTTTTATTTTTTACTCAAACTAGGATGAAGAGAGAGAAGATGAGATTTTTTTATTTTTATTTTTATTTTTATTTTTTATACAAACATAAATAAGTTGTCACACAAATTACTTAATACCCTAGATGTGACCTAGACCTACAAATTAGGTTTCACAGAATGGCTAACGTGTAATTTAAGTTCACCCTCAATATTTCCACCGGCGAGGTAAGGGGTGGGGTAGTGGGAGGTTTCCCCTACTTTCGTAGGGACCTAATTATGCCAAACCACTAGCCCGCTTAAGACGTTTGCCGTCCGACCGTCTTGCTTTAGACACCGATTTTCATAAGAGAGTAAGCCCAAATAACACAAGAACCACAGTGTGAACCTAGGACCAATGTCTACTGGATTTTATTTAAGATCTAGGTGATGCAAAGATGCATGGGAATTGTGCTTTGTGGGCTAAGGAAGGGTGATGAAATCTCCACCTTATCTTGCTTATGGGTGTTGCCCTTAGAATATTTTAGAAATGATATGCAACAAACCGAGTTCAAACAAGAGGTTCTATGCAAGCATGGAAATGCATGAGCATGTTTTTGGAAAAATTAGAGTACTCACCTTGCCTCCCGCAATCTTCAATAATGCGATTAACAATAATTAAATGACAAAAATAAATTCTATCCTAAATGATGCATGACCTAAAATATGGAAGTGTGGGTTCTACTCTTGCAATGAAGATTTTTATTGAAGTTCAAGTGATGATTTTTTTTATTTTTTATTTAGTGAACCTATCTAACCACAAGATATGAAATGTAGAGAAATAAAATTAAAATGAAGGAGGAAAAGTTAGGATACTTACTTGAAAAGCGTTCCCTCATTCTTTTTTTTTTTTGAAATGAATGACTAAATCACAAAGATGAAAGAAAGAAAGGCAAACTCACCTCTGATTTTTTTTTGAGTTTTCAAGTTACTTTTTCTCCCTTTTTTTTCTGTATAAAAAAAGAAAAGAGAACTTTATTAGTACACTATAAACATAAGGAAAACAAAGTTCTTAAGTCAAAAATCATCATTCTTCCCTGGCAACGGCGTCAAAAATTGATAACGCAAAAGTTCATCGTTTAAAACACGCGTATAACAATCTTAAAATCGAACTCGTACAAAATGATCAAAAGAGAACTTAGTACTATGACAAGTACGGGTCGAATCCACAGGAAAGAAGTGATTTTTAGCGTTAAAAACCTTGGAGTCCTTTAGAAAACACTTGTGATTTTGTTTTGCTTAAAGAAAATTGTGAAGTGATGAACAAACCAAACACTTAATTAAAAACACTTATGACTATGCGCCTATACTATAGAAAATAATTACATAAAGTGAAAAGAAGAGATAGAAGAAGGATGTAGAGAGGGAAGAAGATCAAGAACTAGATCAAAGGAATAACTCTTTTTATTAACTTAAAATAAAGAGTACATGAAGTGTAAGATAAGCTTACAACAAGGATGTGACGAGATTACAATAAAGTAAAATGAAACTAAAATAATAAAAATAAAAGGAGCCTGAGATATGAAGATGGTAGCAGTAATGGTGATGACAGCGCCGTCCTCTCTTGGCATTGGATCACGAACCACCTTGCGAAAGATGTCGTCTATGTCGGGAGGAAGTCACCTTCATCGTTGAAGCCGCCTTTAGAGGGTGAATAACTTTGAAATCAAGATGAATTAGGGGATGCCCAAGAAGAAGACGTTGAAGAGGAGGGAGAGAGGAAGAACTTTGATGAAGAACTCAGATAAAAAAGAAGAGCAGAAGGGCTTCAAAATAGAGAAATAATAGAAGCTAGCACCTGAGATGAACAGTGAAATCACAGGATAGCAAGTTGAAAAATGGGAAATAACTTTCAAACCAGAAAGAATTAGAAGATGATGTAGAAGAAGAAGTTGTAGAACACTTAAAAAAAAAGAAGTTTCATGAAGATAGTAAGAGAAGAAAATGACTAAAAGGGGGAGAAATAAGGGGAAGAACAGAGAAAAACACTGATTCACAGATGAACAAGATAGCACAGTGAAAAAGATGAAATAACTTGAAAACTAGGCGGAATTAGAAGATGATGCAGAAGAAGAAGTTGTCGAGGACTTTAAAAAAAAGAACTTTCATGAAGACAACAAGAGGATAAGAGGGAAGGAAGAGGGTGAACTCAGTGGCCTAAGAAGATGTGAGAGGGAGAGGGAGAGAAAAATTGCCAAAAGAAGAACTCCCCTTTCTCCTCCTTGTCATGGGCTATTTATAGGGAAAGTTGGGTAGATGGAGGGTGGAGATTGTATCAAAAGGAGATGGATGACTGGGATTTAGGTAGAATATGATACATGGGAAGAGGAAAAGTAGGTGGGCACCCCTTTCTTGGACTTTGGGCACCCCTTTCCCAAGGCTCATCATGTCTCTCCTTTAATTCAAACTTTGAATTCAATTTTCCCTCCAACCAAAATATGTGTTTCTTTTCATCAATTTCAAACTTTTAAAATTTCTTTTCCCTCCAACCAAAATATGTGCTTTTGACTTGGTCAAAGTGGTGGTGACAGTTTTGCCCCCGGCTTCTTTCGTAATTACCTTCGGTGTCCTACACACACATAATTACACTTTAGTCCATAAAAATTACCACAATGTGCACATAAATCTCAAATGCTCATGGTTATGCAATGGAGAATTAATGCTCATGGCCCTCAACTTTAATTTATTATTAAATAATATCACCAAATTAATCAATTTGTGTGAAAGCTCCAATTTAAATGCGGAGTTGAGGTTAACTATGAAATATGCATAATTACCTAATTATATGCACATAAATGGTGTACATGCGATGAATTATCATAAGAAATGGACACTTATCAGGCGTGAGGGCCCAACCTTGGTGAGGTATGCCACTGTATTGCCCCGGGTTTTTTAGATATTGTTCGGATCAGGATCCATGGGTTTCGGATCACTTTCGGGGGTCCCAGAGAGCGTTTTGTGGTTTACGCCTATTTTTCCTTGTCGAGACTTCGGAGCCCCGTGTAGGGCGAACCATTATGTTCTCCGACTCCGGGACATTACCCGCGCGTTGTGCGTTTTCCAAGGATCAGGGAGATGATTTTCCCCTATTTTTGGTATTTTTCAAAAAATTTGGATTTTCTATATAAACCCCCCCTCTCTCTCTTCCTCACTCTCACTCTCTCCCTCTCCCCTCTCACGTTCTCTCTTTCTCCCCCCTCTTCTCTGGCGGCCGACGGAGCGAGGCAGGGGCGAGGTGGAGGCGGCACGGGTGAGGAGCGGCCGAGCATAGGCGAGGATGGAGGGGTGATGGCTCGTGGTGGAGCTCGTGGCGAGTTCGTGAACCAGCGGACGGCGCGCAGAATCTTCGGTGGAGGTAGGGGGATGGATGCTTAGCCCTTGTACTTCCTTTCCCCGCATTTTATAGGTCGAGGCGAGACTGAGAGTGGGTTTATTTCACGTCAGGGTCAAAATCACATGTTTGGGGTGAGCGGCGATTTTTGACCGATTCGAGGCCCGATTGTGGTTTTAATTTGGTTTTTCGGTGGTAGGAATGCCCGGGGATAAATTCCCCTTGTTTTTCTCTTCGCATGAAAGCGAATGGGGCATGGAACCGAGCTCGCGGTGGAGCTTGGTCCATTTTTTGAACAACACAGGAGACGGCCACATAGGTGGCCGTCTGTGCCTTGGCCCAAGCCTCTGGGTGGCCAAGGGGTTGGCCGCCCTGCCCAGTCTACCCTCGGGCGGCCGTGTTCCACGTTTTCTTATCCCGACGTGTTCGTATGCGATAAGGTTTCGTGGAAGAAGTGTCCGCGTGATTCTTTGTGACTTCGGAGGTACTATTTTATCTCGATTTACGTGCCCATGCGTCTAAGTGTCCGGGTGACCCTTTGTGTTCCGGGCTTCTGTGCTTTCGCTAGATTGAGTCGCTGTGTATCGGTATGAGTGTGGAGGGCTACTCCCGCGCATCGCGTGTTTCTCAGGAAGCTGGTTTCCGTGTGGGCCGTGTGTATGGCTTGGACTGTGAGTCCAATCACCCAGCCTGGGGTTGGAGGTCTCTTGAGTTACTTTTATGAGGGAATGGTCTCAGCAGTTGTGAACTGCCTCGTGAGTCATCGTACCGAGGTTTCTACCATAGGGTTAGGGCAGATTGACGGCGTGGAGGTGTCCCTGTACAACGGTCTTGACCCGAGTCTCGTGACACAAGGACTGTTGGGTTTAGTAGGTCTAGTGGACCATCCAGTGTCTGGTGGCCCCGAGCCACATGGTACTCCGTGTTACTCACAATGGGTGTGTGCGTGGCTTGTCATGTTCACGTTTAGTGACCTCCCACCAGTCGTAACCTTCTTACAGCACGCGTGTGCTGACCCACCCTAGAGTGGTGGAGCAGCTTACCCGAGAGAGGCGGTTTTTAGGCTGGTTACCGTAGGGCCTCTCGCCTTTGCAACTTGCGTTCGGGTTGGGGGGGAAACCAGCCAGAGGGCCTGACCTAGAGCGCATGGTCTGTGTGTGGACACATGGTTGGGGGCGTCGGACCAACGCTGACGAGCACGACCCCAGTTAGTCCTTTTTCAGTGTTCTGTGGTTACTAGTGTGGTGTCTTAGTTTTCGCCTGGGGCGAGTAGGGAGACACCTGAGACTGTAGACTAAGTCATCAGTGGACGCATCTGGCCTTGCTTCTAGTGGGCAGTGCTCCCGTCACGTGACGTGTGATTCTCGTGACTCGAGTTTCTATTTCCCGTCTGCGTGATGTAGTTTTACGTGTAGTTTCAGGTGTTTTCCCGATGCCGAGGTCTTGGGTTTCCGTTGGGTATTACCGAGGGTCTTTTTCCTAGACAGTGTAGGGTTCACAACGGCGAGGTCGTGATCGTGTCTACCCAGACCGCGTGGTCTTGGGCCGAACCTTCGTATGTGAGACGGGCCTCCTCGATAGTGGTGTCGTAGTGGTTCTCCTTGCAGTGTAGCCAGAGGTTTTCCCGTTAGTTCGGTGGTCCCCTGACTGTGAGATTAGGGTGTGTTTTTCGGTACAGTAGGAGTGTGACGCCCCGAGAGCGGAAGATACCCGGAGACGCGTGACGAGTTTATATCAATCATGTCAATCAGAGTATTAGTGTATTCGACACCAAGATCAGAGATGCGCAAAAGTAAAGATAACCCAATTCAATATTCCTTCATAAGAATATATCTATTACAAAGCCTTGAAGTACTAACTAAAATAAAGGAAAAATACAAGGTTGACTCAAGAAAATATGAAAAAGACTAGATAACACGGAAGAAGCTCTATCTCTTTCACTCTTGATTTTCCCCATCCGTTTGAGTTCCCTCATCGTCGGACTTACCTGAAAAGTAGGGAAACACTATGTGAGCGAACGCTCAGTAGGAAATTATATCTCAAGAACTAGCAAGGGGTTTAAGTGATTACATCTTTCATGAATGGACTATAACTATGCATGCTCGCATAAAACGACAAGATAGAGAGAGTGTATAACAATACGATAGCAAGAAGAACTAGTCATGAACTTTCAAGAACTTATATCAAAAGATATCAAGAGATTCAAGCAAGTAAACTCATCATGTCACGTTGAAATTTGGCTATTTTGTTTCAAGTCAAGCAAGTATACAATTACCCTTTTCGGGCCACGCAAGTCATGTAATATCAAGTCAAGTACAAGTACAAGATTTATGGTATGTTCAATCAAGCTAGTCATGCACTTCGGTATAATGCCAATACCGTGATCAATCAACTCCCATGGGCACAAGTACTTTCGGGTGCTCCTCCTAGGACCAGATCGGGCTCTATATGCGCAGGCATTAATCATGTATTTTAACATCCACTTTTGTGTATAGCCAATATGGATTTTCAAAAATAAAGCTTGTAGACATGTAGGATAAACTTGGATAGAATAGAGTCCAAAAATATGACACTTGACATAGAATGACGATAATAATGGTACAATCATGATTATCGATAAAACTAGGTGGAATTGGTTCCCTAACTTGGGTACCATGACAAATAAGTATGGACATTCTTGATATAGAATTGAGGTCCACAAGAACAGCACATCAATGGCAAGACGTCCTCATTCTTAATATAGAATGGAGGTCCACAAGAACATCATGTTGAATATAGAATTGGGGTTTACAAGAACAGCATCAAATGGCATGATAACCTCATCCCATTAAGAGAATTCTCATGATACACACTTTGCATAACATGACGGCCGGTATACCATGTTTCTATAGAGTGACATGGCAAAGTAGTGTAATGGGTTTTTATGGTACAACCAGCTCAGTCGGCCTTGAGGGAATCCAAGGCTGCGTAGAGACTTACGGAGGTCTCTATGACTAACTCGCTAGTCCAAAGGAACGGAATGTCCAATGGAGAGCTTGTATGTCAATGAGAATTAGTGGGTAAACGATAAATCATCATGAAACGTGGGACTATATTCACGGACTGGAATATAGTGCCGATATATATATATAGATATATTTATATATTTTTATCAATATACATATGAAACCTTCGGTTAACAGTAACAGTGTAAAATAGTATCACAGGAAATAGCGACTTAATCTAAGTCATTACTTATCAAATTAACGCCTTTTACAGGGGCGTTTATTTACAATTTGACGACTTATACAGCAGTCGTCCATTCTGTATTTCTATTTTGCAGAATTTAGATAATATGGAATTTTAACAAAAACGCGCCCTGGACAGGGGCGTTACCTTTTAATTAGCGCCCTGGTCTGGGGCGTCAGTTCAATAAGAGACGACCTTGTTCAGGTCGTTAATTCAGCAATTTTCCAAATTTCAGATAATAAAATTTCAGGAACAATTTATATAGTCAGGACCAGAAAATTAGCAGGATTCAATCAGGATGAACATGCATTAGATTAGGTTCATGGTTTCATAGATATCGAATTTTAAACATGGGTAATTATCAATTTATATGAAATTGACGACTCCTGGGTAGGGCGTCAAAATAAGAATTAGCGCCCTTGTCTGGGTCGCTTATTTAAAATCACTCAGAAAACATTTGGAAACGTAGTAAAACTATGTACATGAGATCATGGATGAGTTTATTTCATAATTTATACTAGTTTGAGCTACGTTCTTGAGAAAACCTACCTTTTGAAGAATGAATGGATGAAGGTTTCGTGAAGACAAACGATACTCTGTTTGTAACAAAGTCTTCTGATCACCAGAATAGGAAGAAGAAGAGGATGATGCTTGATGAAGAACCTTCGTTCTTCCAGAAGACAGGAACTCCTTAACCTGTAAGAAGAAGACGAAGAAGCATTAGAATCCTCATGCTTCTGCGGTTTGGAAGAAACAATAAGAAGAACAAAACCTCTCCTTTCAGCAGAACGATAGCTCAAATCGCCAAATCATGATCTGGGTCGATTAGGAGGGTATTTATAGGATTTTGGGGATCCTAATAGGGTTAGAGTTCCATTGGAAGTAATACTTCCATGATAGAGTCCTTACCATATTCCACCTTCGACGTAGTTATCCAGAACTTGCCCTGGATAGACTCCTGGGTCGAACGAAACTCGATCTAAATTAACATCTTAAGCGAGAGCGTTAATTTAAATTGACGCCTTCTCAAGCGTCATTTCGTATGTAAAACGCACCCATGCAGAGGGCGTTTCATTTCCTTTCCTTAATTCTATTTTTCCCGTCGTTTGAAATTTGACGCCCTATTGTCTAGGCGTCCCTTTTAAATTAATGTCTTATATAAAGGCATTTCCTTTTGAATCAGTGCCTTGATAAGAGGCGTTATTTTCCTCTTAATCAATGATTTACTCATTTAGGCTTTCATCATCTAATTATTTATTATTTATTTTAATTTGATTTATTTAAAAATCTTATTTTTATCAGGGTTGCTACACCCTCCCCTACTTAAAAGAATTTGGTCCCCAAATTCAATAGTATATATATATAAGTGGAGAGCGTAGAGTATATACCTTAAAATAATTCTGGAAATCGCTTCCTCATGGATTCCTCGGTCTCCCATGTAGCTTCATGTTCGGAGTTCTTATTCCATTGTACCTTAAGCATGGGAATAGCCTTATTCCTTAGGGTACGTACTTCACGATCTAGTATCTTCATAGGCTTTTGCTCATATGTGAGATCATTTTGGATCACTAAGTCTCCATGATCAATAATATGCGATGGATCGTGCACATACTTCTTCAACATAGATATGTGGAATACATTATGCACTTCAGACAATTGAGGAGGCAATGCGATGCGATAAGTAACCTCGCCAACTCTTTCCAATATCTCAAAAGGTCCGATGAATCTTGGTGTAAGCTTGCCTTTAACACCAAATTTCCGTATGCCACGTCCAGGCGATATCTTGAGAAATACATGATCTCCAACTTGGAATTCAAGATCTTTCCAGCAGTAATACAATAGTAGTGTCCATGAGTTCTTTTGTAAGACTTTTTAGGATGAAAGAGGGTCATGTACAAGGTCTGGGCCTTATTTAATTATTTTTTTAATTTATTTAGACTTTCTAGTCCTTTAGTTGCTACACCCTCCCCCACTTAAAAGAATTTGGTCCCAAAATTCAATCGTATATAGACGTAGAGAGTGTAGAGTACATACCTTTTTTAGAATAATTCTGGGAATCGTTTCCTCATAGACTCCTCGGTCTCCCATGTGGCTTCATGTTCTGAGCTTTTACTCCATTGCACCTTGACCATGGGAATAACTTTGCTCCTTAATGTTCGTACTTCTCGATCGAGGATCTTCATGGGCTTTTGTTCATAAGTGAGATCCCTTTGAATCACCAGGTTTCCATGATCGATGATATGTGCCGGATCGTGCACATACTTCTTCAACATGGATACGTGGAATACATTATGAACTTCGGACAATTGAGGAGGTAAAGCGACGTGGTAAGCAACCTCGCCAACTCTTTCCAATATCTCAAAAGGTCCGATGAATCTTGGTGTAAGCTTGCCTTTAACACCAAATCTCCGTATGCCACGTCTAGGCGATATCTTGAGAAATACATGATCTCCAACTTGGAATTCAAGATCTCTCCTTCTCGTGTCGGCATAAGCCTTTTGCCTAGACTGGGCAACTTACAGTCTTTCTCGAATCAATTGTATTCTTTCAGTGGTAACCCTTACCATGTCTGGACCTAGCAGTTGTTTCTTTCCAACTTCGTCCCAGCATAAGGGTGATCGGCAACTCCTTCCGTATAGAGCTTCGAAAGGTGCCATTTGTATACTTGCCTGGTAGCTATTATTATATGCAAATTCCACCAACGGCAAGTGATCATGCCAGCTTCCATCGAAATCAATGATGCAAGCTCTGAGCATATCTTTAACCACCTGGTTAGTTCTCTCGGTCTGACCATCGGTTTGAGGGTGAAAAGCTGTACTAAAGTTAAGCCTTGTTCCCAACGAATGTTGTAGTCCCTTCCAAAAATGAGAAGTAAAACGGGGATCTCTGTCAGACACGATTGAAACAGGAATACCATGTAATCTGACTATGTCCTTGATGTATAATGCAGCCAAAAAATCAACTGACCATCGGCTCTTTATTGGCAAGAAATGCGCCGATTTAATCAATCGGTCAATAATAACCCATATTCCATCATGTCCTCCTTTTGATTTAGATAAACCCATAATGAAATCAATATTCTCCCACTTCCATTTGGGAATATCTAGAGGATGTAATTTTCCAGCAGGCTTTTGGTGTTCCGCCTTGACCTGTTGGCAAGTGAGACAGCGTGATACATAGTCTGCTATTTCCCTTTTCATGTTGGGCCACCAAAAATTCCTCTTCACATCTTGGTACATTTTGGTTGATCCTGGATGAATCGTGTACCTTGATCTATGAGCTTCATCTAAGATCTTCTTCTTTACCTCGGGACAATCCGGTATGCAAGTTCTATTCCTGAATATTAATCTTCCTTCACAAGTTATTTGGAAATCAGATTGTCCTTCCAGTTTGCCTTTGATCTCTACTAATATTGGTTCATTATCTTGAAGCGCTTGTATTTCAGATAATAGGTCTGGATGAATGCTTATATGAGACAATGTGACACTTTTAAAGTCCGTGTCCATGCTTATATTGAGCTTAGAGAATTGCTCCAGCAACTTCCATTCTTGAATCATACAATTGGCTAACAGTGTTCTCGGCCTTCGACTAAGGGCATCAGCTACATGGTTACCCTTTCCGGGATGATATTGTATATTGAAGTCGAAGTCCTTGAGATATTCTAGCCAACGTCTTTGCCTCATATTTAGTTCCTTTTGAGAGAAAAGATACTTGAGACTCTTGTGATCGGAGTATATAGTAAACTATACTCTATATAGATAATGTCTCCAGATCTTTAGTGCAAATACTACCGCGGCTAATTCTAAGTCATGGACGGGGTAGTTCTCTTCATGCTTCTTTAATTGACGAGAAGAGTAAGCTATAACCTTGCCTTGTTGCATTAGAACACATCCGAGGCCAATGCCAGAAGCATCAGTGTATACCTCGAATTTCTCTCCTTCCACTGGTAAAGCTAAGACAGGAGCTGTAGTAAGATGATCCTTGAGAGTTTGGAAGCTTCTTTCACATTCCTCACTCCATTCGTAACGGATCTCCTTGCGAGTTAACCTCGTAAGTGGTACGGCGATCTTAGAGAAATCTTTGATGAATCGCCTGTAATAGCCGGCAAGACCTAAGAAACTTCGGATCTCGCTAGCATTGGTTGGTCTTTCCCAATTTCTTACAGCTTCAACTTTTGATGGATCTACTGATAAGCCATCCTTTGATATAACGTGTCCGAGAAAAGTCACTTCCTCAAGCCAGAATTCACACTTGCTGAGTTTTGCATATAATTGGTTTGCCCTCAATATTTGTAATGCAATCCTTAAATGCTCCTCATGCTCTTCCTTGGTCTTGGAATAAATCAATATATCATCGATGAAGGCCACCACGAATTGATCCAAATAAGGCCTGAATATACTATTCATTAACTGCATAAAGGTAGCAGGGGCATTCGTTAGTCCGAAAGGCATAACAACAAATTCATAATGGCCGTACCTGCTTCTGAATGCAGTCTTATGAATGTCCTCATCCTTGATTCTTAACTAATGATATCCCGACCTAAGATCAATTTTGGAAAAGTACTTGGATCCTGAAATTTGATCAAACAATTCATCGATTCTCGGCAGTGGTTACTTGTTTTTGATAGTGAGATGATTCAACTGTCGATAGTCGATGCATAACCTCATGGATCCATCTTTCTTCTTTACAAATAATACAGGCGCTCCCCACGGGGAAGTACTCGGTCTAATGAATCCTTTCTTAAGAAGTTCCATTAATTGCTCCTTTAACTCCTTGAGTTCAGCAGGGGACATTCTATACGGTACCTTAGAAACGGGACCAGCACCAGGAACTAAATCGATGGTGAAGGCCACTTCTCTTTGCGGGGGTAATCCAGGCAAATCTTCCGGAAATACGTCCGGAAATTCTTGTACCACTGGGATATCTTCTATCTTATTTCCCTTAGCCTCCTTAATCGTGACAAATGCAAGGAAAGATACACATCCTTTCCTTATTAGCTTGCTAGCTCGGAGAGCCGAAATAAGAGGTGACTCGCTCCGTCTCTTAGGGCTAGAATAGACTAGTTCTGGAGAGTCCTTGAAAATAACCTTGCTATTGCGGCAATCGACTGTTGCCTGGTATTTGGATAACCAATCCACTCCCAGTATGACATCATACTCCTTTAGATCTAAACATATGAGATCGATAGGAAGATTTCTTCCTTTTACCAAGACTTCACAGTTTTGATAATGGTGAGTAATATCGGTTTCGTTTCCGAGAGGAGTAGATAAAATTATTTTCATCCATTCCGGTTCCATAGGTAGTGGGTTAGCAAACTTCTTGGAAATAAAAGAATGTGATGCACCCGTATCAAATAAGACATGTGCATACTTGGAACAAACTTTCAGTGTACTGTTGTGCCCTTATGGTCAATTGAGTTCATATGGTCACTTGGGTCATTCGACATCATTCTATGGTCATATGAGTTCTAATGTATTCTTGGTTTTGATAATGGCTAAACACTATTAGTCATTGATGTTTTTCACCTTCATGTGATTGACATACGTGATGTTTTTGTTCATGACAGGTGCGCCAATGAATGGACAAGGAATCAAGTGGAAATGGTGAACGTGAACGCTGAATGTTGCGCCCTCGCACGTGGATCGACCTGCGCGGTCAGGTCGCGGGGGTCAAGGGGGCAGCGCCCCTTGCGGGGGTTTCCGGGGGCGGAGCCCCCGGAACAAAAATTTGATTGAAGACTCAATAATAAAATCTTCAAGACAGTCAATGAAGATGCCATGGACATGACCGGGCTGCTAAAGAAGTTGAACGACGGAGCTGACGCGGATAACGGACCAATCCGGGATGGGCCGAGTTCTGCCCAGCTGGCGGTCGACCGCCAGCACAGGGGCGGTCGACCGCCCTAGCCAGGACTCCACCGTCTATAGGCTTTCTCAGTAGCGGTCGACCGCTAGCCAGTGGCGATCGACCGGATTTCCCAGGGATCGCCCGTTTACAGGTGTTTCAGTGGCGGTCGACCGCCAGCCCCGATGCAGCCTTGTTTGACTTCGAAATAAACCTCGTGGCTAGCCCCTTTCCATGGATTTGTTTAATCAAACCTTACCTAATCTTCCATGATTTGTGGATCTGGTCTAGGGGGCATCTATGGACCATTCAAGGGTTATAAAACTAACACATGAGGGGTTAGAAACCCTAATGCTTCAAAGGGCTTCTTGTGAGATGTAGGGTGGCTGCAAGAGAGCTTGGAGACGAGCTACTGTTCACGTGAACAGTAGTTCGTGAAGGTGTTCTTCATCCAATCCAAGGGGAATCAAGCTCAAATCAAAGCCAGCAAATCTCAAGGAAGATTACATCAAAGCAAGGCTATCAAAGTGATCCAAGAAAGCTAGTTTGATTCAAGTTCTTCAAAGGAAATCATCTTCATCCATTCAAGTTCTTTCCACATCATTCAAGGTGATATTTCAAGCATTCAAACTCCTAGAAGCTAAAGAAGCAATCAAGGTTCAAGGTAGCTTCATCATCTCCTTCATTCATTCAAAGAAATTCAAAGAGAAGATCAAGAGAGAAGAATTGAAGGAAGAGGTACTGTTCACATGAACAGTACTCCGTGAAGAACATTCATCCAATCAAGGGTGAATCAAGAAGATTGAGTTGAAGCCAAGAGGAGCCTTGTTGCTGATCAACATTTCATACAAGGGCCAATTCATTTTCACTCACAACTCAATCTCTTGTTTTAGTTCCTTCACATCTGTTTCATTTTCATTATTGTTTAAACATTGAAAGTGTGATTCATCCCTACCGGTGGTTAGTAGAAAGGCAATTGGAGGGTGTTCCAATTTACGGTTGACGTCCCTACCAGGTGGTGAGTAGGAAGGCAATCGGTGGTTTCCGATTTGCGGTTCTGTGCGCTGCACAAGTGAAGCCTCACCGGGTTTTGGTGAGGGGTGGACGTAGGGCTGAGGATTCAGTCCGAACCACCTTAAAATCCTGTCTAGTGTGGTTTGCTTGTGTGATTGATTCGTTCTAGGTGCATGCTTAGGATCGAATTGTTATATATCTTGCTTATCTTACTAAGCAAATCATAACGCACTTGGAAGCTAGTTTCTATTCCGCTGCAATTTATTTTAACTAGCTATATAGAGGGCCACATTGCGAAAAGTGGGGCTGATCTATTCACCCCTCCCCTCTAGATCCGCTATCCATTACACAACATGTACCTTCTACTAGTCCGCCTTCTTCTTCTTCGGTCTCCTTAATTGCGTGAAGACGAGCGTTCTTGGTTACCGGGCGCTTTCCGTCACCGGTTTGATCATTAAGTAATGGGCAATCGGGAATCCGATGCTCACGGCTCCCGCAACAGAGACATGCTCTAAGTTTCCTCCAGCACTCTTCGGCTTTATGACCAGTCTTGTCACAATACTTGCATATTATATTTGAAGGTGTAGTAGTGATAGAGAAGGGCTTGGTCTTCTTAAATTTTTGGTCTTGAGAAGAAGTACCTCCAGTGCTAGGCCTCTTCTTGAAGTTGGGTTTAAAGGAACCCGAACTTGTAACTTGTTCTTTCTTATCCTTCCCACGGATTCTATCTGATAGCTCCGTGGCATCTTCTAACAATTGAGCTCGGCGTACTATCTCTGAGTAGACCTGAATATCCATTGGTGCCAGCTGGGTAATATATTGGGGCCTGAGCCCATTTAGGAACCTCATAGCTTTCATCTTCTCGGTGCTAACTAAGTGCTTAGCATGTCACGCCCCGAACAAGGCGGAAGTATCGGGACGTACAGTTAGGGACACGCTAGCAAGAGAGGAAACTAAATCTAAAATGATACACAAGTGCTACAAGATGGAATACTAAATGATCATTAACAAACCACAACTGATACAATAACCTCAAGTTTAACTTAATACAACTGGAATAATCAACCACTAAAACTCAATAACAAGACTGAGACTTAATACTCTCCAAAACACAACTAGAACTGATACACTCAAGACATCACACCAGCCCTTCCCCATCGGTAAGCGCGTCACCTGAAAAGCCTGGAAAGGGGGAGAAACATAACTATGAGCTGACGCTCAGTAGGAAATAACAGACAGGTATAAGTGATTAACAGTTTAATTACATTTTAAAATGTCATGCTACAAATGATAAAACAATAAAAAGATAACGATAATATCACGAAATGGAATTAAAAGATCTTGCAAGGTCAAGAAATATAATGAATAGAATGGTAAGGCAAGAATTTACTACAGGAGATAACGATAAGAAGTTGGCCATATCAAGTCAATTCAAGTCATGTCAAGCACGTATGTAATTTCATTTCCACGTCCAAGTAATAAGCAAGTAAAGTAACCACAAGTAGAGTATAGAACAGTGAAGAGTGGAAAGTGAAAAGTAGTAGAAAGTAATGTAGAGAGTAGTGGAGAGAGTAGTGGACAGTCCTAGATTTAACACATGTCATAGTACTGGTGCCAAATGCCACACCTAGTCATTCACCTCTCCGGGGGTACACGTAGTGTTCGGGCGCTCTTCCCAGGACCAGACCGAGCCCTTATTTGTTTGCCAGGCATTGATTTCTTTTGGATCAAAGATCCCACGAATCTAGACTTCCACAGTTTATGGCCAGACTTCCAAGGTTTAAGCTACGTAGCAATAACAACATCAAGTAGGAAAGAGATTCATTTCCAGAATTTCAAGGTAAGTATAATCATCAAGGAGATCGAAACCAAGTCACAACAAGAGTAAATCGTGCTGCGCTACTATAAAACAGCAGCAATCAAACAAGCTAATCAACATATTAATCCTAATCACCAAGTTAAGATATCATGATTAACCATTATCATTTGTATTAGCCAAAGTGCCAACAAGCTAGAACAAGTTATCAAGGTAAAGAACAAGCTCTCACAGGAGTGAAAAAGAATGTATTAACAGAGATTTAGTTACACCATTAATCATTAATTAAGTGAGTTTCTATTTAATCTTGTATGCATTGAAATGAAGATGGTAAACGGTGTGTTTTTACACTAAATTTACATGTAGGAACCAAATGCAAATTTGAAATCAAGAGGGGTACATGAATAGGTCAAAAGTTCTTCAAAAATATAATTTCAATGGGTCTAAGTTAAACGGGTTGATTCCCCATTGATTCGGATCCATCTTCGGTTCGAAAAACGAAGAAAACGGTTTTTTTGGTGTATGGGTCGACCCTTGGGGTCGACCCCTGCAAAACGGGGTTCTGGAACTGCATGGGTCTACCCCTGGGGTCGACCCTCACGTCTGGGCCGAATGGGTCGACCCCAGGGGTCGACCCTCGGGCTGCCTGGATTGCCAGGTGATGGGTCGACCCCTGGGGTCGACCCCTGCAAGAACAGCAACGGCTGTTGCTTCCGGAAAACGGGAAATCTCACCCAAATGAAGTCCAATTGAGTTGAAATTAAAACCATATGATCTAGGAATCTTGCTAGACATATTAGGGTCATAAAACTACAGTTTGGAAACACTAATTTCATCAGAAATCACAAGAATCACAACCTATTCTATGAAGAACACAAGTAGACCTAGTTCAGGACATACCTCCACTAAATCGACAAATACTCTCGATATACAAAACCAAATTTAGGGATTTTGGTGTCAAAAGAAAGCTAACTCGATCATGAATCCAACCATATACTATATGCTACATGAAGCTCAAGTTATATGACTCAAAATGAGCCCGTAATCATGCTCTGGCTTAAGGAATTCTATATGAAACATGTTCTAGATATATTTTTACAAAACTTCGAAATTCATGATGCATGCTCAATGGAATTTGGGGATTTCTAAGTTAAATGAAAGATAATAACATGCTGATTACTTCATGTGAATTAATTAAAGTTTGGTTGTTAGATCCTACCTCAAATCGGAGAGAGAAAACTCAAAACCCTAGGATGAAGAACACTTGGACAGCACCTCACAAAAAGCTCGATTCCTCCACGGATACCTAATGAAAATTGGGGCTTTTGCCACCAATGGATAGAGCTCGATGAGAGGAATAATTTGCTATACTCATGATCAAGATTTGGTTGAGAATTCCTACCTCAATCGATGGATCAAAGAAGGATGAAGAGAAGCCAACGGCCTACTGACCCACCTCCACAAATCGAACTAGATCTCTCCAGATCCGAAATTTCAACGAACCCCACAGTAGCCAAATGAAAGAAGACCCGTAGGGCTTCATTTTGATAGCTCATAGAGCTTCTGGAGCCTTCGGAATTGGGAGTATTCGCTGCTGCAAGCCGCGTGTTTAGAAACGGCGCCGAAATCCTCGACTTGACCAAACTATGTCGGCATCATGTTTTGGGGCTAAGTTTGCCTCAAATTGATTGAGGGTAAATGTTCCTTACATTGTGGCCTTCCATTTGCCCCTGATTTCAGATCATTTGGTTGAGTAATCAGGTCGAATTTCACGTTTTAATCTAAGGGTTAGGTATGAGTCAAAAGTGTGCACATTTGGGTTTGAATTCTAAATAGATCTTACCACGGATTTACCATGGCTTAAAGCCAGAAGGAAAAGTTATTATCTACATCAATCTTAATCTATTTACTATTTTTACAGATTTTTCTGAGGTAGTCAAATTTTTACTTATACTATTCCGTAATTAATTAAATGTTAAGTTCGGAAGACTAAGTTCACTAATTCGGCGTAATAAATGATTTTATTAGGCTTAAATGTAGAAGACAAAGTTGCTAAACAAAGCTAGTTCTACAATATGTGATTTTTGGAGATTTTTAGAAAATAGTTGAAAATGACTTATTCTATTAATTAATTAATTAATCTAATTAATTTGGATAATTCTCATTAATTCGAATAACTTCAAATAAATTCTAAATAATTACGAATAACTTTCTAAATAAATTTCTAAGGAATTTGGGGTCTTATATAGCATACCGAAACAATCTAGAGAATTGTGCCTCATACTCTGCCACCGATAATGACCGTTGCTTGAGTGCGGCAAATTCGGTAGCTTTCTTTTCTTGGACTCGGTTTGAAAAATATTTATTGTTGAAATATTCAACAAATTCTTCCCAAGTAATTTGGTCTTGATTCATAGTAGCTTCGACTGACTCCCACCCGCATCAGGCATCCCTTTCTAGTTGGAAAGTAGCTAATAAGACTTTATCTTGATCCGTGCACTGCATAACACGGAATATACGCTCCGTCTCCCGGATCCAGTGCTCTGCGTCATCCGGATCAGTAGAACCCATGAATTTGGGCGGGTTCATGTTTTTAAAGACTTGGTGGAGACTTCCGGCTCGTTGTGCACCTCCCTGTGCTACTTGTTGCAGCACCTGAGTCATGCCTTGAAGTGTACGCTGCATGTCGCGCCACTGGGCACGTTCGGCAACTATCATCCTACAATTACAATAGCTAGATCAATACGTGATCTCATTTAGAAGCTAGCATTTCTATGTTAACTTTAACCCTTGGTTCTACCCAATCTCACCGGTTAAAGGTTAAACCTCTCCTTGGACTTGGGTTTTCCTAGGAATTGAATACCCTAGGCTCTGATACCACAAAAACTGTCACGTCCCGAGAGCGGAAGATACCCGGAGACGCGTGACGAGTTTATATCAATCATGTCAATCAGAGTATTAGTGCATTCGACACCAAGATCAGAGATACGCAAAAGTAAAGATAACCCAATCCTTTATTCCTTCATAAGAATATGTCTATTACAAACCCTTGAAGTACTAACTAAAATAAAGGAAAAATACAAGGTTGACTCAAGAAAATATGAAAAAGACTAGATAACACGGAAGAAGCTCTATCTCTTTCACTCTTGATTTTCCCCATCCGTTTGAGTTCCCTCATCGTTGGACTTACCTGAAAAGTAGGGAAACATCAAGTGAGCGAACGCTCAGTAGGAAATTATATCTCAAGAACTGGCAAGGGGTTTAAGTGATTACATCTTTCATGAATGCACTATAACTATGCATGCTCGCATAAAACGACAAGATAGAGAGAGTGTATAACAATACGATAGCAAGAAGAAATAGTCATGAACTTTCAAGAACTTATATCAAAAGATATCAAGAGATTCAAGCAAGTAAACTCATCATGTCACGTTGGAATTTGGCTATTTTGTTTCAAGTCAAGCAAGTATACAATTACCCTTTTCGGGCCACGCAAGTCATGTAATATCAAGTCAAGTACAAGTACAAGATTTGTGGTATGTTCAATCAAGCTAGTCATGCACTTCGGTATAATGCCAATACCGTGATCAATCAACTCCCATGGGCACAAGTACTTTCGGGTGCTCCTCCCAGGACCAGATCGGGCCCTATATGCGCAGGCATTAATCATGTATTTTAACATCCACTTTTGTGTATAGCCAATATGGAATTTCAAGAATAAAGCTTGTAGACATGTAGGATAAACTTGGATAGAATAAAGTCCAAAAATATGACACTTGACATAGAATGACGATAATAACGGTACAATCACGATTATCGATAAAACTAGGTGGAATTGATTCCCTAACTTGGGTACCATGACAAACAAGTATGGACATTCTTGATATAGAATTGAGGTCCACAAGAACAGCACATCAATGGTAAGACGTCCTCATTCTTAATATAGAATGGAGGTCCACAAGAACATCATGTTGAATATAGAATTGGGGTTTACAAGAACAGCATCAAATGGCATGATAACCTCATCCCATTAAGAGAATTCTCATGATACACACTTTGCATAACATGAGGGTTGGTATACCATGTTTCTATAGAGTGACATGGCAAAGTAGTGTACTGGGTTTTTATGGTACAACCAGCTCAGTCGGCCTTGAAGGAATCTAAGGCTGCGAGGAGACTTACGGAGGTCTCTATGACTAACTCGCTAGTCCAAAGGAACGGAATGTCCAATGGAGAGCTTGTATGTCAATGAGAATTAGTGGGTAAACGATAAATCATCATGAAACGTGGGACTATATTCACGGACTGGAATATAGTGCCGATATGTATATAGATATATTTATATATTTTTATCAATATACATATGAAACCTTCGGTTAACAGTAACAATGTAAAATAGTATCACAGGAAATAGCGACTTAATCTAAGTCATTACTTATCAAATTAACGCCTTTTACAGGGGCGTTTATTTACAATTTGACGACTTATACAGCAGTCGTCCATTCTGTATTTCTATTTTGCAGAATTCAGATAATATGGAATTTTAACAAAAACGCGCCCTGGACAGGGGCGTTACCTTTTAATTAGCGCCTTGGTCTGGGGCGTCAGTTCAATAAGAGATGACCTTGTTCAGGTCGTTAATTCAGTAATTTTCCAAATTTCAGATAATAAAATTTCAGGAACAATTTATATAGTCAGGACCAGAAAATTAGCAGGATTCAATCTGGATGAACATGCATTAGATTAGGTTCATGGTTTCATAGATATCGAATTTTAAACATGGGTAATTATCAATTTATATGAAATTGACGACTCCTGGGTAGGGCGTCAAAATAAGAATTAGCGCCCTTGTCTGGGTCGCTTATTTAAAATTACTCAGAAAATATTTGGAAACGCAGTAAAACTATATACATGAGATCATGGATGAGTTTATTTCATAATTTATACTAGTTTGGGCTACGTTCTTGAGAAAACCTACCTTTTGAAGAATGAATGGATGAAGGTTTCGTGAAGACAAACGATACTCTGTTTGTAACAGAGTCTTCTGATCACCAGAAGAGGAAGAAGAAGAGGATGATGCTTGATGAAGAACCTTCGTTCTTCCGGAAGACAGGAACTCCTTAATCTGTAAGAAGAAGATGAAGAAGCATTAGAATCCTCATGCTTCTGCGGTTTGGAAGAAACAATAAGAAGAATAAAACCTCTCCTTTCAGCAGAACGATAGCTTAAATCGCCAAATAGCGATCTGGGTCGATTAGGAGGGTATTTATAGGATTTTGGGGATCCTAATAGGGTTAGAGTTCCATTGGAAGTAATACTTCCATGATAGAGTCCTTACCATATTCCACCTTCGACGTAGTTATCCAGAACTTGCCCTGGATAGACTCCTGGGTCGAACGAAACTCGATCTGAATTAACGTCTTAAGCCAGGGCGTTAATTTAAATTGACGCCTTCTCAAGCGTCATTTCTTATGTAAAACGCGCCCATGCAGAGGGCGTTTCATTTCCTTTCCTTAATTCTATTTTTCCCGTCGTTTGAAATTTGACGCCCTATTGTCTAGGCGTCCCTTTCAAATTAACGCCTTATATAGAGGCGTTTCCTTTTGAATCAGCGCCTTGATAAGAGGCGTTATTTTCCTCTTGATCAATGATTTACTCATTTAGGCTTTCATCATCTAATTATTTATCTTTTATTTTAATTTGATTTATTTAAAAATCTTATTTTTATCAGGGTTGCTACAAGGAGTAGCTATAGCGCCGAGTTCCTACCGGCCACCGAGTTTGCTGTTCCTGCTGTCATTGATGGTTTCCTCTACCGCCGTTGTTTACCGTTGAGGTTCCGCAAGACCCCTACTGAGCCAGAGATAGGAGGCTCACCCCTACTTTTCAAGTGCGAAGGTTCTTAGTTGCAAGCTCGCCGGGCCGAGTGTTCACTCGGTGTTGGGTACATTTCCCGGCCTTAGTGATGGGGACATCTCCTGCCCTTCCACACCTTTTCAAGGCTCCTGATGATCGCAAGTAGTGCTACATCTTGTTCGCCACTTTATTTCAAGTCATATGATGTACTTTTCATTTTCTTATTTGAGTCTTATCATGTAATTTTCTTTTTATTTGAGTCAAGTACCTAGGTTAGTGAGTCATTTACCTAGGTTATGTGTCTAATGGGCCCAATTCAGTGGGCTAGGCCCATGGGTGCCCTCTCTTGGACTGCTTTGATCATTAGTTGTTTAGTCAGGGTCATTTTAGTCCTAGGAAAATATGAGTGCCTATAAATAGGCCACCCCACTCTCTCATTTGTAACATTTGATGATCAATATAATAGAGAATTCTTTTGTGGAGTTTTCTCCCCCTACTTCTCTTGATATATATATATATCTCTCTCTTATCTCTCTCTCTCTCCAACAAGGGGGCGACCCCCTCTCCCTCTCCTCCTCTCCCTCTCTCTCATCCACATCAGCAGCCCTCTCTCTCCCCCTCATTAATCATCCTCCCAACTGTCCACAACCCCCATTACTTCCCCCAGTCCCAAGGTGGAATCCACCACTCCGCAAGCCACCCTCCAACCGCCAACCACCCATTTTCCTTCCCCAAGCACCCCTCCCTCTCCCCAAGGCTGAAGGGGCTCTGCCCAAGGGAAAATTTGAATTTCCCTCCCCTTGCTAGCTATTACCCTCCCTTCTTCATCACCCCCCACTACCTCGGTCGCACCCCTCCCATTCCCCTCCATCCCTTGGTCATTTCTCCCCACTCTTTCCCCCACTCCCTACCAGACTCAGAATCAGTTCGAAGGCAGCAAAGGAGCACCCAGTTGTAGAGCCTGCCAAGTCTTCATCGTGAATATTCTGGTAATGTAAATTATATTTCTGGAAAGCTATTCCAAGCAGCTTCACAGAAGAGGTGGTCTTGCATCCATCCGACGTCTGTGCTGCTCGGGAGAGCCATTCTCCCTCGACTGCGCAATGCTGCCCTGGCAGGGAACCTGAGCCCAAGATAAGAAGTTACCACGGCCACCTCTGTTTGAGTTTGACCGTGATTTTTGGCTGAGATCTTATCCACCAAGTCCTCAGACAGCACCAACAAGAAGGGCACCATTCGAACTCCGGAGCACTACGTTCTAGCTTTTCTCCCTGAAGCGCGCAGAGAGTTCGTGGCAGCAATTTTCTCAGACCCCTGTGGTTCTGTGTACTGTGCACCCAGTCTCCGGCTGTAGACCAGAGCCCGAGTGTAGGAGCCCCCACGCCTAGTCCTCAGTGATTCCTAGAGCGGTGTTTGGCTGAGAGCTTCTCCTTCACGTCCTCTGCCAGCTCCAAGAAGAAGGGTGCCATTTGGACCCCGGAGCACAGAGTTTCTAATTTTCTCCCCGGAGTGCACAGGTCAGTTTCCCTTGAGCCAGATCTGACCTCTCCCACCATTCTGGTTCTCGCAGTCTGCTCCAACCTCCTCCGGTGACCCCGTTGGTCTCTAATCGAAGAAGACTCATTCACAATCGCAATGGCTCTGGTCCCGCCCTCATCGGACCCCGGGAGTGATCGTGACGGCCACTTCTTCTAGCAGTAGCAATTCTGGGATAGCCAGAGCCAGGTCCGACCAGCCCTGGTCCCGACCTAAACATGCACCCCAATGTAACCAAACATGAATTACATTAAAAATAAATTCTTACAATGTCTACAATGATTTGAGAGCATGATTGAACCTGCACTTTATAGAAGCTCAATTTCATCATTCATTCGTCAATGCAAAGAGCCCACAAAGATGATGCATGAAAGTACAATCTAAGTCTTGTTTTCCTCAATTCAAACTCGAAAGCTCAAGAATGATATCACACTCACAAGCCAACAAAACCTTAACTAAAAATGCATTCATTTAAACCTTCATTTTTTTCAACCAAAAATTTTGATCAATTATTCATGTGTTTAACTTACCAGTAATCCATTAGAAACCCATGAATGATATGCATGAGAGCCCTTTGAAGAAGATGCATTAAACACAATTGAAAACCCACTTAAGAACATAATTTTCCTCATTCAAGGATCAAATACAATGAGCTATCCATCAAGCACTATGAGAATGCCTTTCACCCAAAATTCACCAAGTTCCTCTTTAAAAGTTAAAATCAAATAGCCACTCAATGAAACAAGGTATTGGCATGTTTTTCACCACTATCCAACAAATGATAATATGAATGGGCTAAGCATCTTGCAATCCCAAAAGAAAACTCATTTTGTCAAAGCATGAGACTCTTTAATAGCTTCAATACAACAAGAAATGCATGCATGAAAGCAATTTCAAGATACCGAAACCTCAATTAAGAGTTGAGACAATTAGACATGTATTTGCTATGCATGAAACTCATTCAACCTAAATACATCAAGAACCATGTTAGGCATGTTAAGACTCAACCTACTGGTGGAACACATTATTTATTTGTTTAATTATTTATCGATTTATTTACGTAGGGCGTGCCAGTCACTAAGTGACGAGATTCATTGTGCGCTCAATCTGACTCGAGTCAGGCGAAAGTGAGATCCGTGTCGGGACCTAGAGTCCATCATACCATAAAGGTTATGACGTTAATTATATCCTCCAAGGAGGAGGAAAACCTTTGATTAATTGCCGAGATAAATGAGCCATCTGGGGCAGAAATAAGACGAACGAGAATATATGCAAAAGTAAAATCTGATGAAACTACACAAATCATTCATTCTTAAAGCTGCAATTGACTCTAACAAATTTCCGTTTGTTCTTGATTGTAGCTCGGCCAAAGAAATCATGGATCAATTGATCAAGGTTCATGAAGGAGGGCTAGAGGATGCTTGCATGATGGCTAATAGCAAGGATGATCATTCAAGCTTAGAGTCCAAGGAGGTAAGCTCTGACTCTGAACTTGATGAAATCTCATTTGAAGAATTAGTGGAAGCATATGATGAATTATCGAGTAAGTACAAGAGATTGAAATCTGAAAATAAGAATTTGAAAAAGAAAATTGAAAGCTATCACGTTGATAATTCTGCATGTGAAAAATGCATTGAGCATGAAAAATCAATTGAATCTCACATGCTTGTTGAAGAAGAACTCAAAGAATCGATTGCAAATATGAAATCTGAAAACAAATCTTTACAGGATAAAATTTCAGAATTTCAACTCATTGAGAAAGATAATGAGAAGCTGAAAATACTGAACAACTCTCTGTCTGAAAAAAGTCCTTCTTTTGGAAAAAGGAAAAGTAAATCTGAATGTTGACAAGACAAATGAACTGGAGGAACTTAGGAAGGAAATAGAAAGCTTCAGGAATTTGAATGACAAATTTGAAAACAATGAAACAATGGGTAGAATGGTTGGTCAAAATGCGAGTCTTCAAATGAATGAACTTGAACACACTTCTATGAACAAAAATTCATTTGAAAAACTCCAAAATGAAAATAGTGCTTTGTTGATTCAAATTTCATTGCTTGAGAGTAGATTGAAAAATCTTGAAAAGGTTGAAAAAGGAAAAAGTGTGATTATTGAGGATCATCAAAATTCTCATGTTCTAGAACAAGATGTCGCAAGTTACAAAACCGTCAATTCCTTGTTAAATGAGAAAATTGTTTCATGTGAACAAGAGATTGCCAATTCTCATTTACAAATTTTGAATCTACAAAATGAAATCAAGACCTTAAATAAATCTTTGTATTTGTGTGATAAAGAAAATGGAAAACAAAAAGATGTTGTTGAATGCTCTTATGTGCATGAAAAGACTTCAATCGTTAAACATGTTCATGCACCAAGAAAAAGAAGGAATATCTTTTGTGACTGTTGTGGCAAATTTGGCCACGAAATGTATGATTACTTTTTAATGAAGTTTGATGATGATGTGGCTTTGAAATCTAGAGTGAAAAATGATAATGGTTCCAAAGATCATGAGAAATCCACAATGAAAAACCTCAACACTCATTGTTACTATTGTGGGTTACTTGGTCATGTCTTTGAAAATTGTTTCACTAAGAAAAATGATGATGAGTGGTCCATGAAAAGAAACTTTTCGTGTCATTATTGTGGTAAACGTGGACACAAGATGGATAACTGTGGTTTAATGAAAAACGATGACAATTGGTTCATGAAAAGAAAACTCTCTAATTATTTTTATTGTGGTGTGAATGGTCATTCTATGGATGACTGCTCTACTATGAGATTGGATGATGATTGGCATGCTAGGTAATATAGAAAATCAATTGTTCATGCTAGGACTAACCCCTCGGGACCCAAGATGGCTTGGGTACCCAAAACTCCAAAATGAGAATTTGTCTTGTAGGGGTGCCTTGAGGAGGAAGAACTAGATGACAAATAAAAACCCTTCAAGGCAAGAGAAATAATGAGCTCTTCTGATAATGAATTTGGTACATTGGCTGTTTTTTTGAATTATTCAACTCAGGTAAGAGGTTGAATTTTGTGAAATACATCGTGCTTCTAATTGCAACTTCACCTTCAGAATGACAGTTCATGCTTGCTAATTTCCATATTTCTGAATAGAAGTCAAATCCTTGGTTTTGAAATTTATCTTGCTTAGGTCTTTTTGAAAAACTCTGAAAAAATGAAATGTGAGTTTGAAGAAAAATCTTGAAATTAAAAAGTTGCATTTCTGCGTCATTGAATTTCTCAACTTCTGAAATCATGAGATCTTGTGAGCTTCATGCCTAGATGAGTTGAACACTCTTTTCTACACATTTTGTAAATAACAATTTAGGTTTGAATGTTTTTGCCTGTGCACAGTGTCCTTCACTCTTTTACTTACATCATGCAAATAACAATTCATCTTTGCATACTTGTGAATAGGAAAAACTTTTCAATCACTTCTTCAAGTTATATGCATATACTTACATATCATTGCATACTTTTGTGCTTGAATGCCATGGTTATTCGGTATATAAAATGGTATTAGTGGAAGGGTGGATTACATCCATCCGGAAGCCTTCACTATGTGTGAGGTGGTCTTCGGACCTATATACTCCGCCACGTACCGATAATCAACCTGCGTGAAAAATCCATTACAAAGCATGCTTGATTGTATATAAAATACACCCACCTTCTTGACTCCTTCTATGACTCATCACCTTGCTAAATGAATTGCATTGATTTAGACATGTTGTTACATGGCATATATTAAGGGGGAGATTTTTTATTAACCGTGCATACATTTAGGGGGAGACATTACTATGATGAAACTAATTCATATCCTACATTCAAAACAACTACCCACACAAATGCACCTTTGTGAGACAATGATTCAATTTAATAAGGATTACTATTTTCTACTCTACACTTTAGAGGACTATTGATTCTATACATGGAAATCACATATCTCATGAGGAAAAAACTGTTTACCCCACCTAAAAGTCGTATAAGTGGAACGTGGATCCGAGTAGCCGAGAATCCCCTCTGAAACAAATGAGGAAACTCGCGTCGAAAGGAGAAACTAATCCACACTAAAATAAGTGTGATTTACCACCGAGTAGCCGGGAAGTGTCCCTGAGACAAAGGATACAACTCGCGTCGAAAAGTGTCTCATTCACATCATAAAAAGTGACGAAATTGAGTAACTGGGAATTGCCCCTGAAACAAAGGACATGACTCGTGTCAAAAGGTTAGTCACACAATTTATAGTACTTTAAAGAAAAAATTTGGGGTCATACGTAGCTACCAATAGTCGAGCATTGTGTTGAAAGTGTATGGATGATAAGTACTTTGTAGTGTTCTTTAGAAAGTCTGATTTTCCATATTGACTTGAACTTCATTGCTCAATTTTCACATTTGCACCTTGGGTTTGATTGTTTGAATGTTTCTTATGAATATGTCGCTTATCATGGTTTATGCAATACTTATTTATGTAAGCACGACCTTCTTAGTATTGTATATGCACATCATGTTCTATAATCGATTGCATAATCCTTACTCCCGTCCCGAAGGGACTTATATGAGTCTATATCTTATTATGCATGCTTGAATTCTTGACTGCTTGATTCAGTTTGTTCATATCACACTTCATCTTGATGCATCTTTAGCTTATACTTGCAAATAATAGGTTAAATAACCCATTGTCAGCTGGTTTTTTGTTCTTGACAATTGGGGAGAATAATGTGCTTTCAATAAAACTTGTGCATAGCTTGGTCATCTTGCATATAATTTTGAACAAAATTCAAAAATTGAGCATTTGCATATAATTTTTGTCATCTTACATGCGGCACATCAAATGTCATTTCTTGCTTGGTCTTTATGGTTCACACACCTTCCTTTAATGGTCGGTCCTTGCTGGGTTCGTGTGCCATTGACATTTGTCATCTTAACCCCCATTTTTTGATAATGCCAAAGGGGGAGAGATATTTGAATTTGAATTTAAATAGTCACAATATATTGTCATCATCAAAATGGGGAGATTGTTGGGTTCTGTGCGCCCCCTTGTTGTCTCTGACAATGGTTTTGATGATTCAAATATATTGTGTGTTTTATGCTTAAATGGCGTCTACACAATAAACAAGCTAACACTATAATATCTTCTTTTGCAGGTGGTTCATAAACAATGGTCCTTCATGCACACATCGTTAATGTTGATGTTCACATTGGTGTCTTCATGGAAACATTATGTTGGTGTTCTTAATGAACTGACAAATACGTGATATCTTGTTGCCCATGGTTATACATGCTCTGAACTGCATTTATAATTCATGTTTATTCATGTTTATGAACTGATTATGCCTCACATGAATGTTTGTTTTGAGTTGCTCTGAAATGCTTCATTTATTTCCAAAGTCTGTACACCTTGATATTGTACACTCTTTGATACAAAGTCTATACACTCTGTTGCATATTGAAGGTAAAGTCTATACATCGTCCAGAGTCTTGTTGCATTGTGTGCCAAAGTCTATACATTGCCAGCACACACGTTCAAAGTCTTTACATTTGACGTCTGTACAGCCTCTGCATTGCACTAAGTCTATACATTATCTTTGGGCATCAAAGTATATACATTGGTTCAAGCTTTCCAAGTCTGTACATTGGCCACCAAGTCTGTACATTGGCCAAGTCTATACATTATCTTGTGCCTTCAAGGTTTCAAAGTCTATACATTCAGTTTCATGCATACACAAAGTCTATAAATTCAGATGCACATTCACTTAACCTTGATTCAGTCAAAAATGGCTCTATTGCTCCTTATTCAGAATTGGACTATTTCAGTCTAATTGATATGTGTGGGGTGTGAAAATGCTAGTTGCTTCGGACTGACTAAGCAACTCATGGCTAGTTTGAGCTAATCATGTGTGATGTTAGCTTATGGAGAAAATAGATTGAAAGGTTTTGCATCACTAATTTTCTACTTGCATTTCAACATTCTCCTCTATAGGATGAGAGTTATATGGAGAGAACATTTGATGCTAATTTCCTCATATGAATTGAAATGTGTTTGACATGATGTTGAGTTCTCTGAAATGTAGGTTCATATTGATATCATTCAGTTGGAACAATGGTAAGCTTACATTTCCAGTTGCATTCCTTTAAGTCAATGTTAAATCCTTGTGAACCATGGTTCAGTCATTGTTCTATATATTGGTAAATCTTGCTATTTATATTGGTAAATCTTGCTTTGCATTAGAGCTTATAAGATGTTAAAATTCATTAGGGTGAATGTTAGATCATTAGAACATCATTAGGAACTTTAAAATATCATTTCATGAGAGTTCATGGCAAATGGGTCAACCCCTCCACTCAATGGGTCGACCCCTGGGCAAAAAAAGGCCTAAAAAGGTTGCTGTCTGAAAGTGGGTCGACCCCCCTCACAAAGTGGGTCGACCCCCCTGTGACAAATCTGCCCAGACAGCATTCTGTCTGGCAGATGGGTCGACCCCCCCCATTCTGGCAGTTCCGCACGAAAAATTTGTGGGCCACCGTAGCCCAACCAAATGGAATCCAAATGGGATGAAATTTTACCCTAATACCCTTGGGTCATTAATGAACATATTAGGGTGGTTTTGCTAGGGTTTTACAAGGGTATTGTGATCTTTTGCACAACTTATCCTCATGGTATATATATGTTGCGAATTTGGAAGAAATAGAAGTGGAGCTCTAATCTTTCTATCTGTTTTGTAGGAGAACGACGGGAAGAAGGAGAGGAGATGGAGAAGAACACGAATATCATCTACATCCAGGAGGAGTTTGCGATCGTGATTGAAGGAAGAAAGAAGCGGAACGTAAAGAGGAATGCATAGACGTTCTTAGTGTCAACATCCGGCTACCCTCCGACTTGGGGCTTAGAGAAGATCTTCTTAAACCTCCCTTTACCCATGGGGGTTCATTGTTTCATCTTCTTTGCATCTACTTGAGTCATCTATTCTTGATTTACAAGGGTTTCCATCCTTTAAGCTGAGCATAGATAAATATTTTGGGTGTTCATTGTATATCCTTTTATTTTATCAAACTCGGAATATCATAGTGTGTGGGCGGAGCTGCGTCTCCGTGTGTTGGGCTTTATTGTAGGGAAAGTTTCCCTATGGTTGGTTATGTGTTGTCGGAGCTGCGTCTCCGTGTGGATTTAGTGTCCGGGGTGTGTTCCCCGATTCTGTGTGTGGGTGTGTGCTGCGGTGGCAGCGTGTTGGGGATTTTCCTCGTGTGTGGATGTTGCTGCAAAAGCAGCGTGTGTGTGTGTGGTTGGGGTTCTTCCCCGTGTTGCTACGAAAGTAGCGTGTAGTGAAGCCTCACCCGGTTCGGTGAGGGGTGGACGTAGGGAGCCCGTCGTGGTCCCGAACCACATAAAAATCCTTGTGTCTCGTGTGAATGCCTGTGTGCTTGTCCTTTTCTTCTATCTCCCTTCATAGGTTAATTTAATAGATTTTTACTCACTACACCACTGCACACTGCTACTTCTGTTATCCGTGTTAGGCATAATTTTATCTATCGGTTGCATTGTTATTACGAGTGAGATCGAAAAGATCGAGAGAACCTGTTAAATGTCATGTGTGGTTAGGCCAATCTAGTAGTTTGTTTTAATTCCATTGTGTTCAGTTAAGAGAGTTTTTAAAATCCGCCATGTAGGTCAAGGGGACAATTCAAACCCCCTTCTTGTCCGCCATCTAGTCTGGGCCAACAAAGACATCAAAGGCTCGGGCCTCCTCCGCCAACCCGACCCAATGAGGTCGAAAAGTCGTAATCGCAACAAATATTGCCTGTTCCACAGTGACCATGGGCATCACACCGGCGATTGCCACCAGCTCCAGGATGAGATCGAGCGCCTCGTCCGCCAGGGACATCTATCCCGGTTCGTGGCCGGGCATAGGGAAGACCGAGGCGCCCCGGAGGAAATCGACAACGCCCCTCGCGGGGTCCATATCAACGTCATCGCCGGAGGAGCTGCATCAGAAGGGGACAGTGGCCGAGGAAGGAAGTGTCATACTGAGCGAGCGAGCTGAGCCGTCGAGCCTCCCAAGGCCCCGCCGAGTGAGCCTCAGGTCATAGTCTTCTCCGACCGAGACCTGGAAGTGTTGGGTTCGGTGTAGTATTCAGAGGGGGGGTGAATGAATATGACTTTCAAAAAACCTTTCGCCCAGTTAAAATTTCACTCCATAAAAATGCTAGTTCGCAAACTAAACAAACTTGAAGGCTAAATGGCAGTTGTGGAACTAACCAAACACACAGTGAGATCACTGGAGTGCTAACAAGACAGATTTAGTCAATCTGAAAACTAATAAACTCTTCTGCTCAACCAGAAGCCAAACACATGGAGCGCCCCTATGCAATCACCTAGCGGAAGCACAAATAGACAAGTCAAACCACAGTGCACAAGGGGTTTTTAGGTGGTTCGGTCCAGCAGACCTACATCCACCCCACACTCAACCCGAGTGTGGCTTCCACTAGCTCACGCTAGAAACCGCAGACTCTGTCTGCAACAGATTCTGCCACACAGCTTGACCAGGGGAACAACCTCCCCTCTTCCTCCCAACCGGAGGGACACCCCAAGTGACTCCCAGCTACTTGGAAACTAGGGATGCACAGTCTCTCTTCCTCCAAACCGGAGGGAACACACCAGTGACTCCCAGTCACCAGCAAACCAGAGGTCGAAGACCTCTCTTCCTCCAGACCAGGAGGGACACCTGGACTTGCAACCCACAAGCCCAGAACCGGAGATCAGATCTCCCTTCCTCCAAACCGGAGGGAACACACAAGTGACTTCCAGCCACTTGCAAACTAGAGGTCGCAGACCTCTCTTCCTCCAGACCAGGAGGGACCCGACCTCAATCCAGAGGATCGGAAGTACAAAGCTAACCAAATGAAAAAGGAAAAATAAGAAAGGAAAAATACACAGCGATCAGAAATCTTTAAAGAAAGATAACACAGATGTGGCTCGCATGGAGCTGACTGGCCTGGATTTGATCCACGGTCCAGTAGACAGATCTTCAGGTAAGCTTCTCTTCCTCTTCTCTTCTCTCTCACTTTCTTTTTCTCTTTACCCTCACGAGCTCTCTAACTCTCTCTTTCTCTTCTTCTCCTTCTGCTCTTCTTCTCTTTCTTTTCTTCTTGTTCAGGTAAGCTTCTCTTCCTCTTCTCTTCTCTCTCACTTTCTTTTTCTCTTTACCCTCACGAGCTCTCTAACTCTCTCTTTCTCTTCTTCTCCTTCTGCTCTTCTTCTCTTTCTTTTCTTCTTCTTTCGCAGGCTCTCTCTGTCTCTTCTCTTCTCTTCTTCTTCTGCTTTTTATTGCAGCTCTTTTCTTCTTCTGCTCTTTCACTCTCTCAATCTCTGCTCCTCTATTTTCTTCGGCTCACACTTCTTCTATTTCTTCTTCTTCTCTTTTTTCTTCCTCTTTTCTTTTTCTGGATCGAAGGGCTTTCTGCTCTCTAGGCTTCTTCTTCGATCAGTCTTGATCTGTTGGATGAAGGCTTCCTTTTATAAGCAGCAGCCAGCAGGAGGGCAGCACTGGGCGCGTGTGGCTTCCACATTTCTCGCCCAGAGCTTGTGGCCACGTGTCAGTCTCTCAGCCAACTTCAGCACACGTGTCACAATCCTGTCTGCCCTTCCAGCCTCGGATCACGTGCCGCCCAGTCACTAGGGAATATTCTTCCTCGGACCACCTTCTTCCTTTTGTTTTTCTTCTTCTCCTGCAAAGAGATTAAAACCATTAATACTCAGGGTTCTCTCTATATATATATACCTGAAATAAGTCGGTTGACACTCAAGCTAAAGCTGCACGAGGTGTGTAGGAACAACAAAAGGTGCACTATACTGAGAACGACACGAGGTACATAAGATGACTACAACACGAGGTAAATAGAGAACGACACGAGGTACCACAGTAACAAAGCTAACAATACAAAGGGAACGACACAAAGTCAGATGAGAACAGCACGAGGTAAATAGAGAACGACACGAGGTACCACAGTAACAAAGCTAACACTACAAAGGGAACGACACAAAGTCAGATGAGAATAGCACGAGGTGAGAAGGAAATAACACGGAGTAAAACGGTAGTAAAACACGCGATCAAAGGGGACCTGGATGAAGATAGAAAGAAGCAACACGAAGACATAAAAACAACACGAAGACACAAACACAGAAATAACATGAGGACACAACAAGAGACGGTCAACGAGACGCTGACTCTGTACAGACTTAAGCTAAAGCAAGATAGTCGATGTATAGACTTGACAGAGATCTCTGCAGCGAATGTATAGACTTAGAATCATAGAGGCAAATGTATAGACATCAACTCTGCACATCGAATGTATAGACTTCAAGTGTGAAGACCATTGTATAGACTTTGGATTTGAAGATCAATGTGCAGACTTTGGATTTCACTGTGGATGTACAGACTCTGAGGAAATGAAACGAGTCAGTGTACAGACTTCAAATTCCACCGACCAGTGTATGGACTTCAACAGTGAACGGCTGTACATACTTCATGTGAAAACCCAATGTACAGACTTTGAATTTGAAGACCAATGTGCAGACTTAAAGTTTAACTGTGGATGTACAGACTTCAGGTGTGAAGACCATTGTGCAGACTTTGGAGAACAATTCAATGTATTGACTTAGCGTTGTATAGACATGAAGATGAATGATCAGACAATGTATAGGCTTCACAGTTCAACAGCCATTATATGGACTATGAAACAACAAATGAATAAGTATGTACACTGAGTAGAAGAGGCAGGCTGTATAGACTTGGAGTTTAACATGCATGAAAACCAGTGTACAGACTTGAATGAGTATAGAGTGTATAGACTTGAAGGCCTGAAGGCGATGTGCATACTTGCTGAGTTGACGCTGTAGCCCAATGAGTTGATGCTGCGACGTATACACTTTACGTTCAAATCTGATGATGTGTAGACTTGAAGTTAGACAAACCAGACAATCAGTGTTCTGATGAGTCGACGCATCAGCAAGAGTGGGTCGACCCACTACTGTTCATACTAACTAAGCAGAGTGTAGCAATGAATGCTTTATGCATCAGTTAACACGACTGAACATCAAAAATGTTAAACTAAACTGAGCAGCAAGATGACTGAACATTTGATAGACTGAATAACAGCATGATGACTCACACAGCAGGATGACTCATAGTGATTAATTTACATCAAAAACCAATCATCAAAATCATCATTAAAACCATCATCAAAACCAAAATCACATGGGCACAACAATCTCCCCCTTTTTGATGATGGCAACACTACACAGTGAGTCAGTCTGATGACTCAAACTATTCTCCCCTTTTGACTTCATCAAAAAAAAATAGTTTGAGAAATTAAAGCATGTATAAAAATTCAGTCAATTTCTCCCCCTTGCAAGAACATGATTCTCCCCATTTAAGAGTGTCAGCAAAAGCATGAGTTAGAGATGATCAAAGGAACCTACATGCACTGGTTGAATGATATTCTCCCTCTTAGGCAAACAATCTCCCCCTTTGGTATAATCAAAAAGAGAAAAGCAATATGAACATGTGTGCAACATGGCAGTATGCATGCAAACTTCCCTTAGATCAATAAACTCCCCCTGAAGATAGGACTCCCCCTGAATTATTTCTCCCCCTAAGTAATAGCTCCCCCTTTGAGAAGGAAAATGGACAGATATACAAAGGTAGAGAAGGTAGGAGGGTCACTTGACAACAGCTGAATCATTGGTTCAGAGAATAAGCCTTATTATAAACAACAGTTTAAAGTATAAGAATCAGCAACATACAGTTTTGACAAAAATTCAGGTTTAACAGTGATAAATCTAGAGTAAAGTAGCTGACCCCTGAAAAAGAGTTTTAGACTCCATTTATAGCAATGAATCTAAGGCACATGGTATTAATAGATAAGTCAGAAATAATACCCTTTTGTGATTAAACATGGAAATTCAAGAAAGGTAACTTGAATATGTATTGAGAAAAATAATTTTCACTCATTGACTTTTGATTTCAAAGGGTTACAGCAGTTTTGATTTTCATTTTGGAATTTTCAGAAACTGAGTTAAGTGAATAGACCAGTGGCATTTATGCTTTTGACATTAGGTGTACACCTTGATTAGAGGCAGGTACCCCCAATTACTAGGCATAAACTACTAGATCTATTTCAGATCAAGACCTACAAGGAACAGTTTTCCCTTTGACGTTAAGGGCACACCTTGATCAGAGGCTAGTACCCCCAGTTACTTGGTGAAAACTCCCCCTATAGATATGACCCTATGAACAGAAGTAGTCTGAAGCACTTCATGACTTATGAGTTCTCCTGCTTCATTTGAGGAGATCACAGTTTCTCAGTGCAATCACCCATTGCTCTGTCACTATGTTCAGCTCTTTGCATTTATGATCTTATTTACTGCTTCCCTTAATTCTTTTAGAGTGATTTTTTAAAAATCAGTGCACACTCTTATTCACCTTTTCTAGATATTTCCAGATTAACACATTCAGGTATATAAAAAAAACTTTTTCCATTCTTACCATAAGACAAAGATTAAGAGCTATAAAAGTTATCTTTTATCTATAATTCTGAAGGTAGACACATAACTCTTCAATTTGTAAAGGTTAAACCTTTAGTTCCTTTCAATTGCAAGAGTGATTCTTATAAAAGAACAATTGTAATAACTGTAACTCAATTCACTAAACCATGAGCAGTACTGTTGTTCAGTGAAGGTTAGGGAAAAGATAGCAATTGGCAATATGGTTCAATAGCATCTGATGACAGTGAGTATGAATGAGTTGAATGGGGACAATGAGAAGTAACAAGGATTCAATGAATTGAATAGAACTCTCAGCTCCCCCTGACACCATGATGCAAAAATATGCTATGCACTAGACTGTTCTACATGCAGACTATGCAACAATGATATATGAGGTAAGTATGCAATCAATTCAAGTTTATGCATCCAAGTCATGAACATTTTTATCCTTTTTCAGATTTTTCAAAAATATGATGCAGTACACTGTTCTACATGAGGACTAGACCCATGGTACTAGGCGGAGAAGCTGATCATAAGGACCATCTCACACATAGTAAGAACCTTCAGGCAGATTTCCTTGCCTTTTAGTAACTTACCATTTGATATACCAGGGTTATGCAGATGATATATGCAGTGCAAAGCAATCCTAGTATGCATTGAAAAACATGCAGTCTTCAGCAATAGGCACATGATAGTCATGCAAATGAAATGTGCAAACATAAGACACATGCATTGACTGTGTGTACTAAATGACCCAATTAAAATCAGTGCAAGTTAAGCATTTAACAACAAGCATGCAATGTATTGAGCCTCAATGCAAAATATGGCAAGAGAGAAGAGCATCATATAAGCAGAAGTAAACTCAGTAGCTGAGTCTGGAATGCAGACTGATCAGCTAGACAAAAAGAGATCATCATCCATCAAGCAAACAATTCAACAATTTCAGATATCAAACAGACAAATCAGCATTTTTAGTTGATGAAATTTAAAACAAGAAGTTCAGAACTAACCTGAAGAGTTGAATCATGGGGTTTCCATTTGAGTGCCTTGGTTTGTTAACCCCTATTTATTCTTTGACCCAAGGCACACCTGCAACATTATCATCATTTTGATCCTGCAGGGACCCAAGCAGCTTTGGGTCCTACATTTATCCTGACAGATGTTCTAAACATTCTTTTTGCAGCATTATCATCAAATTCCATTAGAACACAATCATACATAGAATGTCCAAAATTTCCACAATAATGACATGAAACAACAGACTGTCTGGTCCTATGATGCTTATCAACGGAAACATGAGACCTATGAGATTGAGCACGAATTGTTCTGTTGTTTTCATGAACATTTTGTTTCTTACCAGTAGCATTGGGAGCAGGAAATTTTACAGACTTAGAATTAAATCTACTTCCTTGAGCATGCCAACAGTCCTTGACTGTGTGGCCATGCCTCCCACATTCGAAGCACCTTGGATGCTTACCTTTGAAGCCAAGGTTATTTCTATCAAAAGCATTTTTGTTAACATGGGAATTAACAAATTCAGAATTGAATCTCTTTATCGGATTCTGCCAACATTGAGCAGCAATGTGGCCAAACTTCCCACAACAAAAACAATTTAGATTCTTTCTCCTAAAAACATGATTTCTAGCATAAAATTCTTTAACATTCAGATTACCCTTTTTCTGATTAGACAGATCTTTTCTAGCATGCTTTTTGTCATCTTGTTTCATCACAAAACACTCACTCATAAAGTGTCCATGCTTACCACAATAATGACAAGAACAAGAGCCATTAGATTTCTTTAAAACATGGCACTTATCAGATGATTTTTTAGCATGCAGATTGTTCCTTTGAGTTTTTGGGGTTTTCTGATTTTTATTTCATTTTTGAATTTTCTGAACAGCATGCACATATGAAGAAGAAGCTGAAGTGCTAGCTAAACCAGAGCTACGAATAAAAGTGGTGTACATCTGGTTCTTCTTAGCTTGCTTAATTTCAGAAATGTTATCAATCTCTTCACATTGATCACTAACTTCATCTTCAGAGGATATTTTCATTTTGCCTTTATCCTTATCAACCTTAGATGAAGTACTATTCAGCTCAGTAATTTTACTTTCCAAAGAGATTATAAGATTTTCTGAATCAACTTTCTCCTTCTCATAACCAGCCAGTTTTTCTTTTAACAAACCAATTTCTTTTTCCAAATCAGCAGTGTGTATTAAAAAACTAGCAATTTCTTCGTCACTGCAATTGATACACTCTTTCAATACTGATTTCTCCTTTTCAATTGTCATCCATCTTTCAGAGAAAATAGTGTTAAGAACCATTAGCTTTTTATTTTGTTCCTTCAGATGAGCATTTTCTTCAACCAACTTTTCTTTTAATTTATCAATTTCCTTCTTCTGAGTCAGCAGAGAATTATTTTCTTCTTTCAAGGAAGTGATTAAGTTTTTCTGTACATTATCATCAGAATGTAATTCTTCAATCAATTCCTTCAATTTAGATTTTAGATTTTCATTTTCAGCCTTTAGACTTGTGATTTCGGCATTTTTCTCTTTTCTTAATTTTTTCTTTTCTGATTTGACTCTTTCATATTTATCTAGAAGATGCTCATGCATGGCAACTAACTCATCATGGCTAATATCCTCGGTCTCAGAAATTACCTGGGATGAGGACTCATCTGATTAATCACTCCTTCTTACCATGAGACATTCTTCTTCCTGTTCCACATGTGTTGCAGTCACTCTATCAAAAATTTCTTTTGCAGTGCTACAATCTGAGATAAAAGAAAAATCGTCAGAATCAATTGCAGCCTTCATTAGATTTAGAGCTCTCACATTATCATCATTTTTCATCTTGTGATCATAAGTCCACTTAGACTTATCCTTAGGAATTTTATATGGACTGTGAGATATAACCTTCCACAGTTGGGGATTAATAGAGTTAACATGCTTGCACATACGATATAGCCAGAAATTAATATGTGAACCACTGAATAGCGGAGGATGAGCCATTAACACAGATCAAAACTAATTCAAAGTAGTGAATTCAACCCAATAAACCAAATCTAACAGAAATGCACCGAAAACAGCAGAATCAGATCTGCAGGTCACTGGACCTTCTATGCAGACACCACTCTGATACCAAGTGTTGGGTTCGGTGCAGTATTCAGAGGGGGGGGGTGAATGAATATGACTTTTAAAAAACCTTTCACCCAGTTAAAATTTCGCTCACTAAAAATGCTAGTTCGCAAACTAAACAAACTTGAAGGCTAAATGGCAGTTGTGGAACTAACCAAACACACAGTGAGATCACTGGAGTGCTAACAAGATAGATTTAGTCAATCTGAAAACTAATAAACTCTTCTGCTCAACCAGAAGCCAAACACATGGAGCGCCCCTATGCAATCACCTAGCGGAAGCACAAATAGACAAGTCAAACCACAGTGCACAAGGGGTTTTTAGGTGGTTCGGTCCAGCAGACCTACATCCACCCCACACTCAACCCGAGTGTGGCTTCCACTAGCTCACGCTAGAAACCGCAGACTCAGTCTGCAACAGGTGCTGCCACACAGCTTGACCAGGGGAACAACCTCCCCTCTTCCTCCCAATCGGAGGGACACCCCAAGTGACTCCCAGCCACTTGGAAACTAGAGACGCACAGTCTCTCTTCCTCCAAATCGGAGGGAACACACCAGTGACTCCCAGTCACCAGCAAACCAGAGGTCGAAGACCTCTCTTCCTCCAGACCGGGAGGGACACCTGGACTTGCAACCCACAAGCCCAGAACCGGAGATCAGATCTCCCTTCCTCCAAACCGGAGGGAACACACAAGTGACTTCCAGCCACTTGCAAAGTAGAGGTCGCAGACCTCTCTTCCTCCAGACCAGGAGGGACCTGACCTCAATCCAGAGGATCGGAAGTACAAAGCTAACCAAATGAAAAGGGAAAAATAAGAAAGAAAAAATACACAGGGATCAGAAAGCTGTAAAGAAAGATAACACAGATGTGGCTCGCATAGAGCTGACTGGCCTACATTTGATCCACGGTCCAGTAGACAGATCTTCAGGTAAGCTTCTCTTCCTCTTCTCTTCTCTCTCACTTTCTTTTTCTCTTTACCCTCACGAGCTCTCTAACTCTCTCTTTCTCTTCTTCTCCTTCTGCTCTTCTTCTCTTTCTTTTCTTCTTGTTCAGGTAAGCTTCTCTTCCTCTTCTCTTCTCTCTCACTTTCTTTTTCTCTTTACCCTCACGAGCTCTCTAACTCTCTCTTTCTCTTCTTCTCCTTCTGCTCTTCTTCTCTTTCTTTTCTTCTTCTTTCGCAGGCTCTCTCTGTCTCTTCTCTTCTCTTCTTCTGCTTTCTACTGCAACTCTTTTCTTCTTCTGCTCTTTCACTCTCTCGATCTCTGCTCCTCTATTTTCTTCGGCTCACACTTCTTCTATTTCTTCTTCTTCACTTTTTTCTTCCTCTTTTCTTTTTCTGGATCGAAGGGCTTTCTGCTCTCTAGGCTTCTTCTTCGATCAGTCTTCATCTGTTGGATGAAGGCTTCCTTTTATAAGCAGCAGCCAGCAGGAGGGCAGCACTGGGCGCGTGTGGCTTCCACATTTCTCGCCCAGAGCTTGTGGCCACGTGTCAGTCTCTCAGCCAACTTCAGCACACGTGTCACAATCCTGTCTGCCCTTCCAGCCTCGGATCACATGCCGCCCAGTCACTAGGGAATATTCTTCCTCGGACCACCTTCTTCCTTTTGTTTTTCTTCTTCTCCTGCAAAGAGATTAAAACCATTAATACTCAGGGTTCTCTATATATATATATATACCTGAAATAAGTCGGTTGACACTCAAGCTAAAGCTGCACGAGGTGTGTAGGAACAACAAAAGGTGCACTATACTGAGAACGACACGAGGTACATAAGATGACTACAGCACGAGGTAAATAGAGAACGACACGAGGTACCACAGTAACAAAGCTAACACTACAAAGGGAACGACACGAAGTCAGATGAGAACAGCACGAGATAAATAGAGAACGACACGAGGTACCACAGTAACAAAGCTAACACTACAAAGGGAACGACACAAAGTCAGATGAGAATAGCACGAGGTGAGAAGGAAATAACACGGAGTAAAACGGTAGTAAAACACACGATCAAAGGGGACCTGGATGAAGATAGAAAGAAGCAACACGAAGACATAAAAACAGCACGAAGACACAAACACAGAAATAACATGAGGACACAACAAGAGACGGTCAATGAGACGCTGACTCTGTACAGACTTAAGCTAAAGCAAGATAGTCGATGTATAGACTTGACAGAGATCTCTGCAGCGAATGTATAGACTCAGAATCATAGAGGCAAATGTATAGACATCAACTCTACACATCGAATGTATAGACTTCAAGTGTGAAGATCATTGTATAGACTTTGGATTCGAAGATCAATGTGCAGACTTTGGATTTCACTATGGATGCACAGACTCTGAGGAAATGAAACGAGTCAGTGTACAGACTTCAAATTCCACCGACCAGTGTATGGACTTCAACAGTGAACGACTGTACATACTTCATGTGAAAACCCAATGTACAAACTTTGAATTCAAAGACCAATGTGCAGACTTCAAGTTTAACTGTGGATGTACAGACTTCAGGTGTGAAGACCATTGTGCAGACTTTGGAGAACAGTTCAATGTATTGACTTAGCGTTGTATAGACATGAAGATGAATGATCAGATAATGTATAGGCTTCACAGTTCAACAGCCATTGTATGGACTATGAAACAACAAATGAATAAGTATGTACACTGAGTAGAAGAGGCAGGCTGTATAGACTTGGAGTTTAACATGCATGAAAACCAGTGTACAGACTTGAATGAGTATAGAGTGTATAGACTTGAAGGCCTGAAGGCGATGTGCATACTTGCTGAGTTGACGCTGCAGCCCAATGAGTTGACGCTGCAACGTATACACTTTACGTTCAACTGATGATGTGTAGACTTGAAGTTAGACAAACCAGACAATCAGTGTTCTGATGAGTCGACGCATCTGCAAGAGTGGGTCGACCCACTATTGTTCATACTAACTAAGCAGAGTGTAGCAATGAATGCTTTATGCATCAGTTAACATGACTGAACATCAAAAATGTTAAACTAAACTGAGCAGCAAGATGACTGAACATTTGATAGACTGAATAACAGCATGATGACTCACACAGTAGGATGACTCACAGTGATTAATTCACACTAAAAACCAATCATCAAAACCATCATTAAAACCATCATCAAAACCAAAACCACATGGGCACAACAGGAAGGGCTGACCACCCCGCATGACGACGCCCTAGTCATATCGGCCACGATAAACCATTGTAACGTAGACATGATTCTAGTTGACAATGGGAGTGCGCCCGATGTATTATCCTATGAATGTTTCCTTAAGATGGGGGAGGATCCGTCTAAACTCCGCCCGATCCGAACCCCCCTGTGCGGGTTCAATGGCCAGGCCACTTATCTCGAGGGAGCCCTAAGCCTGCCGGTTACTCTTGGCATCCCACCTAAGACCGTTACGATTTTGGCGGACTTCATAGTGATCAAGCGTATGATAGCATACAATGCAATCTTCGGCCAAGGAATCCTCAACTAAACGAAAGCAGTGCCTTCTACCTATCACCAAAAGATGAAGTTCCCCACCAAAAATGGGTTGGGGGAAGTCCGAGGCAACCAGGACATGGCCAGAAGGTGCTACAATATCTCGGTTGAAGCCACATGGCTGGACGAGAAGAACAAGGTCCCCCGGGAAGTAGAAGAAAAATCCACAATCGCCGAGCCTGGAGGCGAATTACTAGTGGTTTTCCTAAACGACGACCCAACCCTGGGAGTGAAGATTGGATCCGACCTAACATCTGAAGTCCAACAACAATACAAAGAGTTTCTTTCCGCGTACATCCGAGTCTTTGCATGGTCTGATGATCAACTCCCTGGGATGCAAGAAGAGATGGTGATGCATAAGCTCAATCTCGATCCAACCATCAAAGCCGTACAACAACACAGAAGGAAGCATGCGTCAGAGAAGCAGGCGATCATTAAGGAGCAAGTCATCAAGGGGCAAAAGACTGGTCTTTTTAGACCGGTCCCGTACCCGACGTGGCTGGCTAACGTCGTCCTTGTGCCAAAAGCTTCGGGAAAGTGGCGAATGTCCATGGACTTCACCGACTTGAACAAGGCTACTCCAAAGGACTGCTATCTATTACCGAGCATCGACCAACTGGTTGACTCAACCTCGTCCAGTGAGATACTCAGCTTCCTAGACGCCTATTTAGGTTACCATCAGATCAGAATGAATCCAGAAGACATCGAGAAGACCGCCTTTATCATCGACTTCGGCGTATACTGCTACACCCAGATGCCTTTCAGGTTGAAGAACGCTGGAGCCACGTACAAGAGGCTGGTCAATCATATGTTTGAGGGACAGCTCGGTCGGAGCGTCGAGGCCTATATTGACGACATGCTCGTGAAGGCCCCCAAAGCCGAGGACCACTTCGCTGACCTAGCTGAAGCCTTCGACACCCTCCTAAAGTACAACATGAAGCTCAATCCTGCCAAGTGCGCCTTCGGAGTAAGGTCCGGGAAATTCTTGGGCTTCTTAGTCACCCAGCGTGGGATTGAGGCCAACCCCGACAAGGTCCAGGCCATCCTGGACATGCGCCCAACCACCTGCATCAAAGATGTTCAACGCCTTACCGGGCACATTGCCGCGCTCAATAGATTCCTGTCCCGCGCGGCTGAATGATGCCTACCCTTCTTCAAACTGTTGAGGGGCCTAAAATGGCATCTGCTACATTCGCGTGGGATGAGGAATGCCAAAAAGCGTTCGCCGAGCTTAAGGAGTTCTTGGCTTCACCTCCGGTGCTTTCCAAGCCCGTCCCAGGTGAAACCTTGCATCTCTATCTCTCGGCGACTCCATCTATAATTAGCTCGGTCCTAGTCAGAAATGACTCGGGAGTCGAGAGACCGGTCTACTACACCAACAAGGTGCTCAATGAGGCTGAAAGAAGGTACCCCGCAACCGAGAGACTGGTGCTAGCATTGGTTACCTCGGCCAAGTGCCTCCGACCCTATTTCCAAGGGCACTCCATCACCGTACTGACCGGCGAACCATTGAAGAGGATCCTCGCTCACCCTGAAGCCTCGGGATGCCTCGTCAAGTGAGCCATCATGCTCGGGGCCTACGATATATCGTACCGGCCTCGCTCGGCTATCAAAGGCCAGGCGCTCGCTGACTTCATCGTCGAGAGCACTATCCCGACTGAAGAAAGATCTCCATCCGCGCTCGGGCCGACCTGGGAACTGTTCGTCGACGGATCCTCCAACTCAGCCGGAAGCGGCGCCGGGATCCTCCTGAAGTCTCCCGAAGGAGCTGAGCTATAGTACGCCCTGAAGTTCAACTTCCAAGCATCTAACAACGCTTCCGAGTATGAGGCCCTCATATCGGGAGCCCGCATAGCCCGGCGGTTGGGGGCTGAGCGCGTCAGGATTCACACTGACTCCCAACTGGTCGCTTGCCAGGTCAACGATAGTTATGAAGCTCGAGAAGCACCGATGATCAAATATCTCTAGCTGGTCAAAACTGTGGCACAACAGTTCGAGAGTTTTGAGGTAGTCCGAATAGCTCGGGAGGAAAACTCCCGAGCGGACGCCCTCTCTCGACTGCCCTCCTCTCTTGACCCCGAGGGTACTCGATCAGTCCTTCTCGAAGAGCTAGAGCGGCCGAGCATCGATTCAGAGCTCCTAGCTATTGACTCAGCCTCCCCAAGCGACTGGCGTACCCCGTACCTGTCGTGGCTCCAAGATTCTCAGGAGTCCCCCAACCCTCGGGAAGCCCGAAGATTGAAGTACCAAGCTCGGCGATTCGTCACTCTGGATGGCGCTCTCTACCGAAGATCCTTCTCCGGTCCTATCCTGAAGTGCCTCAGCACTGACGAAGCCAACTGAGCGATCGAAGAAGTTCACGAAGGTCTGTGTGGAGCGCATTTAGGAGGTAGGTCACTCGCTAGGATCTTGCTACGGCTAGGTTATTGGTGGCCCACTTTGCAAGGCGATTGCTCGACCTACACACAACACTGTGACCGGTGTCAGTGATTTGACCACTTGGTCCATCAGCCAGCAACGGAGCTCATCACCTTAGCCGAGCCTTATCCTTTTGCTCGCTGGGGAATCGACATCCTCGGGCCATTCCCCACGGCCCAGGCCCAGAATAAGTTCATTATCGTCGCCATCGATTACTTCACTAAGTGGATCGAGGCCGAAGCCACAGTAAGGATCACCGAGACAGTCGTCTGGAATTTCATCTGGAAGTCGATCATCTGTCGTTATGGTATCCCCCGAGTGATAGTAAGCGATAATGGTCGGCAATTTGATTCTCATTATTTCCGAGACAGATGTGCCGACCTGGACATTCACAATCACTTCACCTCGGTCACCCACCCTCAGGCTAACGGGCTGGTCGAAAATGCCAATAAGACTATCTTAAAAGGCATCAAGACTAGGCTCGGCAAAGCCAAGGGAAGCTGGTTTGAGGAATTGCCGAACGTACTTTGGTCACACAGAACGACTCCCAGAACGGTAACTGGTGAAAGCCCCTTTCAGCTGGTATATGGTACCGAGGCCGTGATCCCATTGGAGATTGGCAACCCCTCCCTCCGAGTCATCTGCTTCTCGTCCAAGGCAAACGACCAGAAACTGCTCGAAAACCTCGACCTAGCAGATGAAGTCCGAGAGATTGTTAGCATCCGAGCAACGGAATACCAACACCGCCTCACTCGATACTACAACGCCAAAGTCGGAGATAGACACTTTCAACCGGGAGACTTCATCCTCAGGAAAGCCGAAGCCTCTCGACCACTTGAGGCGACGGGCAAGTTATCCCTTAATTGGGAAGGCCCCGAGTGGTCGAGACGCTCGAAAAAGGAGCATACCGTCTATCCACGATGGAAGGAGAGCTCATCCCTCGGACCTGGAACGCGACTATACTACGCAAGTTCTACTTCTGAATACTGAGCATTGTGTAAACGACATGAGATAAAACAAAAACCTCCTTTCTTTTATTTAAACAACTCGCTTGTACATTAGGAAGGCCGAAGCCAAAAAATACATGTCAAAAAAGCAAAAAATCCATCTGGCGCCGCCGTATGAGCCCATCGCTCGGCTGACTCGGTTGACCTTCCTACGTCCAGCCACTGACTCTGCCTCATGTAGAAACTGGCTCGGATAAAGGGTAGTCGACCCCGTTGGCTCGGGCAGCTCGGGACAAAAGTGACAGAGGGATTAGGAAGGAGAAGGCTACCTTCCATGTTGAACTTGGAAGAGAAAGGGGAGAGGGAACGCATATGAAAGCATCCTCCCCTCCAACCTACCAACTCTTCGGAAGGAAGAGAGTGCAGGCACACTCTGAAGAGTGAATGAAATGATGAGAAGAGCAGAAGAGGGAAAAAGAGGCTGCGGGGGGGAAAAAGAAACCAGCAGAGCTGGACGAGGAGGCAGGGGAAAGCCCGGGAAGGAGGGAGCTTAATTGGCTTCCTCCTCCCCTCCATGGAGTGAGCAGGAAGGGACGGGCGACAGGGATGCCTAATGCCCCCATCCGTCCACCATCTCGCCCCCCTGCAAGCGCCGTCGGAACTGATAAAAAGAAGACGACGTGCCTCCACACGTTGAACCTTCTTCAAACCCGTCCGCCGGCCGTCGAACCTCCTTCAAACCCGAAGCAGCAAGGACTCTCTGCCCTCCGTCATAGGCAGCTTCACCTTCCGGGGCATCTTCCATGCTCCAAATATAACGGCACAACGCTACGTGAAGAAAGAATGAGGAAAGACTGTCATGGAAAACCCTAAGCGGTGGAGAGGAAGGGACGCCCTTCAAACCTTTCATAGGCGAAGGGAGGCTATTTACCTTGAATGATTCTCTCCTCGAAAATATGCCAAAGGGATCTCTCCCTACGAACGGTCACCTCAAACTTCTCATTTTCACCCCAGCGGGACACACGAAGCGGCCAAGCATTCAAAGCATGGGAAAACGGAAAGACACCATGTCAGACGCTTACCCAACCCTCAAGCGAGATCTACGCAGAAAGTATCAGCTTTTTCCAACCACTGTAGATACGCTGAACAAAATACGGCAATGGCGATACAAAACAGTCAAGTCTTCGTCATAACGCTATTGCCTTATCTATTTTTCTACACAAAGGAGAAAGTTTTTTCTTCAAAAGGAAAAAGACATACAAAAAAGGAAGCAAAATAGAAACATCAGGCCTCTGGCCCACCTTGAAGCTCGGAAGTGGAGGGCTCAGACGGTCTGCTCCCGGCACCCTCGGCGACGGCCGACCCTGGCACTGACCCCACCGGCGTGGGAACTGCCTCGGTTGCGTGCCCTCCTGAGGCATCCGGAGTTGGCAACCCCTCGGACGAAGAGCCCCCGTAATCCTCTTCATCCGGTGCCGAAGCAGAGGAACTGGAGGATGACAAGTCCGAGTCATAGCATTGCTCGGATGGGAAGTCAACTACCCCGGACGCCTGCTCCTCAGCATAAGAGACGGCCCGGTCGTAGCCTTGCTTGAACCCCTTGCGGATGCCTCGACGAAGCGCTAACTCGTAGTAGGGAAGGGCAGCCTCCTTAAGGTCGACCCGGTAGGCCTCTGAGCATTTGTACTACTCGAGAGCCTCCACCCCGGCCGATCCCACCCTACCAGCGAGCTCGGCCTTCTCCCGCTCTGCCTCGGCTAACTTCCGCTCGGCCTCAGCCGTCCGCTTTTCGACCTCCGCCGCATGCTTCTCCACCTCGGCCTCCCGCCGAAGGCGCTCGGCTTCCTCTGCTCGGTCCACCAGCTCTGCACGTTCGGTCTCCCACCGGCCATCCAGCTCAACACGAACAAGGCACTCCTCTTCAAGAAGCCTATTCTTCCTCTCGAGCGATTCACGGGCCTTAGCTAGCTGCTCGGTTAGCGCCCGGGTCTCCACCTGGCTCGACCGCACCAGCTCCCTAAGGAAAGCTCCCGCCAAACCCCATCATGCTCCTCGGCAAGCCGAGCTAACCTCCTGTCAGACCCACCAAGGGTCCAGGCTAGGGTCGCTCGCTCCGACTCCGACCGAGCGCACACTTCTGCCAGAGTGGCCCCCATCTGGGCCAGGACCAAGCCGCCCTCCATGACCGCCCCAAGGGCCACAGAAGGGGAGTGCTGCATATCTCCCCCCTTCACCTTCGCGGCTATACCGCAACACATTTGATACAGAGGGCCTTCGATGCCGAGCCACTCCAGGGCCGCCGGAATGGAGATCCCCTCTTCGGCCGGCATCCCGCCGGACGGCCCGGATTGAGCCGCGGTTTCGTTCGCCCCTGGTGCCTCGGTTGGTCGGAGCTGCGTCCCTTCTTCTTGCGACCCCCCAGCCTGGACCGGTTCGGCAACTACACCACCACATGGAGTGTCACCCGCCTCGGTCACCGCCCCAATATTGGCCGTGGTCCCAACGTCACCCGCCTCGTCTACGGCCTCGTCGGCACCTACCTAGGGGAGAGCCGGGCCAGCACCGTTGCCAGTCGCAGGAGCAGCCCCGCCCCCCTCGGCTCCGACCGAAGGAGGAGCCGAGCCAGCATCGTCGCCGACCGCAGAAGCAGCCCCAACCTCTTCGGCCCCCTCTTGCTCGGCGGGTGGGAGAGCTCACCCGGTAGGACCGGCCCCATCATGCTCGGTGGAGGGGCGAACCGCGGCAAGGTCACCTTCAACTGCGAGTACGACCCCGGCCTTCTTGGCCCGCTTCCTGGCCTTCGTGCCAGAACGGATCAGTCCCTCCATGGGATCCTTGCGCTTGGACCCCCGCGGCCTAGAGGATTCACCCTGGGCCGCCCCCTTGCCCTTATCTCTGGCTCGGGAGTGACCCGTGGGAGTAGCCGACTCGTCGGCAACCGAGTCATCGCCAAGGTCGATCACCTCTGCGGCCTCCTCCAAAGCCAGCCGCCTGGTGTCTGCACAAAAAGTATGACATAGTCAGAAAAAGAAAAATGATCTCAACATCCAAAGGAGAACCTAGTTTGTGGCACTTGAACCCGACGGATGCAGCCGCGTAAGAAGACACCGCTCGATATTCTCTGGAGTAACCAACTCTTCTGTGGATTGGCAGTGCTTCAGCAAGACAGTCGCATATTTCTCCACATGTGGAGGGAACTCATCCTGCCTGAGAGGGATATTCGGGTGGAAATTGGGGATTACTGGACACCTCCAGGTTTCCTCCACCGAACAAATCCCCACCCAGAAGAATTGAGTTTTCCACCCCTTATGTGAAGAATCCTTCGCAGCCAAGGAGATACAGCTCCTATTCCACCTCGCCTGGATGAAATAGAAACCCTTCCCGGCTGAAGGATGTGCTTTCAACTCAAAGAAATAGTGAAAGAGGTCCATGGAAGGAGGAACTCCACACTGGCGGCAGAGAATGTGGAAGGCGGAAAGAAGAAGATAAGAATTGGCTAGCAACTGAATGGGCGCCAACAGGAAAAAATTGAGAAGCTGAAGAATGAAAGGTTCAAAGGGAAGGCGGAACCCACCCTTCCACGACAGAAGAAAAGTACAGATATGGCATGTACGAGAGTCCAAGCTCGTCTCGTGTGGAGAGGCCGCGGCAAAGCAGAACTTGTGGAGCAGGCGATACTGGTGCTCCAGCCTTCTCACATCTGCCTCCCTCAGTTCACTACAGTTTGGAACCGACGCCTTCACCACTAGCTCATCCTCCCACTCCTCAACATCCGAACGCTTGTCCGCCATGGAATCTGGAGAAGAGTTTGAGGAAAGGCGATCTCGGGACCCCGAAGATTCCGGGGGAAGAGGAAGCCGACGGACTGCCTCCGCGGTTATCTCCGCCAACTCCACAAACGCCGCTGCAAGCCTCTGCTCTTCCGTTGTGTCCTCACGACGCATCGAAGAGCCCAAAAGCAAGAATGGAGGAGAGCCAAAACCCTGAAGATGGAGGGAGTCTGGAATGACAACAAGCGCCCAACGCCTATATCCCCACGCGGAAGGCGGTGCGTCGTTCCGACCTCCTAGAAAAAGGGGCCCCTTTAGTTCAAATCCGTCAGGATCATCATTATTATGGGACCAGGTGACCACGACACGTGGCTTCCTAACACCGCCAGATCTCCACCCATCGGAGCCACTCTGGTCCAAAACCCCAAACAGCTACTCTTCCGAGCTTACTAAAGCTCGGGAGTAGGAGGGGGGCAAGTGGAGAGGGGGATTTTTATGGCCCATCTAAGAGCAGCCAAACTAGGTCAATCACGACCAAACGAGGCCCAGCTCATCCAAGTGACAGCCCCACAGGGCCCACTTAGGCTAAAAAGCCCAATAAGATTACTCGGGATCAAATCCTTCCTCAGCGGCCCTTAAGCTCGGAAGGCCCGAGCGTCAGTCAGAACAGAGGAAGACCCATGCCCGAGTTATCCCCTCATTGGGATAGAGGCAAGCGCTCAGCGCCCACTCCGACCTATCTTCATCCGAGCTATGCCTATCGCCCGGACAAGGTTGGCACCTTTTATGCTCGGCTCGACTGACGATTGCTTATCCACGCTGCCGTTGAGAGCCCTTTATGAGCAGGAGTTTATGAGGATAAGGGACCCATGATCCCTCATGGCTATAAAGATCCCACGATGAGGACGTAACTCCCGCCTGAAACTCCTCAGCTTACGGGACTCATGAGGCGAGCACACTATATAAACCTGGGACTCCCTCCAATGAAAGGTAAGGGCAATACACGCCTAAAATTCCCTGAGCAGGAACCACTTCACCACCTTGGTGTAGGGGGATCTCGTGTACCTCTTTCTTCCTTCCTCCATATCTTCCACCATTGCTCTACTAACTTAAGCATCGGAGGGTTTTCCCCAGGGAACCTCTCCTAGGCCCCCTGATCTGTTTCCCTTTCTCTACAGTTCACTGTTCGGTGATCATCTACCCCGCTCAGGAGCCGCACGAGATCACGCCCCTTCACCATTTCTACTTCAGAATTTCTAAAGGTTGAAGCATACCTCCGGGTCTCTGATGCTCAACTTTGACCTATTGACAAGTCAAGCATTTAGCCACGAAGTCTGCCACATCCCTTTTCATACCTGGCCACCAGAAGTGCCTCTTCATATTATTATACATATTCATGGTTCTAGGGTGAATGGTATAACAGGATCCATGTGTTTCATGTAAAATAGCATTCCTCAGAGAATCTTCAGCTAGAACATAGATTCGGCCTTTGAATCTTACCACTACATCATCAACTAATTCAACTTCTGGCATTGTCACAACGTGAGACAACTCAAAATCGGCCTGTTGTGCCTCCCTGATCTGTTGCTAAATAGCCGGAGTCATCACCAAACTAGCAAGAATAGCTATAATTGGATCATGGGGAATTTTCAATCTGAAAGTCTCAATTGGAATTTGCTCCCATAGCTTCCATTCTTACATCATCAAGTGATTAATCTGCACCTTTCTGCTTAGTGCATCGGCCACTACATTCATCTTGCCAAGTTGATAAGACAGAGTAAAATCATAATCTTTCATATACTCCATCCACCTACGCTGACGAAGATTCAAGTCCTTCTGGGAAAACACATATTTCAAACTTTGATGATAAGTAAAAATTTCAAATTTCTTACCATATAAATAATGCCTTCATATCTTTAATGCAAAAATCACTATCGTCGGCTCCAAATCATGAGTGGGATAATTTTCTTCATGCTACTTCAATTGCCGGGATGCATACGCCATAACTCTGCCATGCTGCATAAGCACTACACCCAAACCCACTTAAGAAGCATTTGTACACACAACGAATCCACCAGAGCTAGAAGGCAAGATAAGGATTAAGGAAGTTGTGAGTACCCTTTTCATATCATTGAAGCTCTATTCACATTCCTCGGACCATGCAAAAGGCACATCATTTCGAGTCAGTTTCTTTATCAGCATGTCAATTCGTGCAAAATCTTGAATGGACCTTCTGTAATATCCAGCAAAACCCAAGAAGCTTCTAACTTCTGTCACAGACCGTGATCTCTGCCAATGAATAATGGCCTCAATTTTTGCCAGGTTGACTGCAATCCCTTCACCAAAAATCACATTGCCCAGGAAATGAATTTCTTGAGGCTAGAACTCACACATGCTGAATTTTGCATAAAGCTAGTGATCTCGCAGAGTCTGTAATACCATTCTCAAATGTTGTACATGCTCCTCTTCCGAAGTAGAATAGATCAAAATATCATCCACAAAGACCACCAGAAATTTGTCCAAATATGGAAAAAATACCCAATGCATCAAATCCATAAATGCTGCAGGTGCATTGGTTATCCGAAACGACATAACCAAAAATTCATAATGACCATACCTCATACTAAAAGTAGTCTTCTCCGCGTCAGATTCCCTGATCCACAATTGAGAATAGCCAGATCGGAGATCAATCTAGGAAAAGACACAAGCTGACTACAGTTGGTCAAATAAGTCATCAATCCTGGGCAGAAGAAGAAAGGGGTGGAGGGTTTCGGAGGCCTCCAACATCCGCTCGCTATAAAAAGAATAGAAACCTCTGCTGGCTCCTCTCTCTCTCCAGTTCGGTTGATGAGAAGAAAAAGAGGCTACTGGAGAAGAGAGGCCAGCTGGAAAAAAAAGAGAAATGTCCCACGCCTGTGTCTGCAAAGTGAAGAAGAGTGAGGGAGAGAAGAATGGGAGAGGTGAGGATGGGGGGGGAGTCAATAATCCGTCCTCCCCCCCACAGTTGTATCCTTTTGAAGACCTTCTTTGTTATATTTTCTTTCCCTCCTTTGCAACGATGTATTCCCCCTCATGTACACTTTTTTTTCTTATGCAATGAATAAAAGGCTTGTTTCTGTTACACTATTATGATCTCCATCTTGCCCCCCTTTCCCGCAGCTCTAGCATTTCTCTTCATCTCTATAGAGGTGTTTTACCTTGATTTATTAAAGTACATCATGCTTCCATGGGAACGACCGTCCCTCTAACCCACACCCATGGGTTGTGGGGTGTTGTCCCCGGTAGATGGCAATCAAGAGGGGAGGGGTGAATTGATTGGCAATAAAAAATTTTAACAACCAACTTTTACAGAAGATGAAATGGAAGGATAATGAATGAAGAACACACTTCTCACCCGATGATGAAAACACACGAACAGCGGAGATGTAATGAGATCTGAAAGGACGAGATATGAATGACACTCAACTCGACTAGAAGCCCACTCGTGTAATAACGTAGAAGCAAACCATGATGAACAATAGAATTTAAGGTGGTTCGGGTTCACAACAGTGACCCCTACGTCCACCCCTTACAACGTGAGTAAAGCTTCCACTAAAGAGTGAAAACCCACACACACACACACACACGCTGTGAAACACACAGCCACACACACGCGTGCGCTGCGACCAGCAAACGCACACACACACACAGAGTGTTTCGTTCAAGATAGATGTTCAGATACACAATGATTCTTCAGACTAGAAATAGAATGAACAAGATAAATGGAATAAAGATCTTGAAGTCGCCAGAAATCCCCCTTTCAAATGATGTTCCAGCTGTGGTTCTTCATAGCTTGGTTGATGCGGTAGGATGAGGACAGATCTTCATGAAGAACCCCAGATATTGATGTGCAGCTCAAGATCCAAGTTGCCCGTCTTCAAATAAGGAAGGAGAGCTTCGGTTCTTGCTCAGGATGCATCTGATCAGCACGGGGATCGACCCATTTTCGAAGAGGATGGCTTCTATTTACGCATGGAAGGGCTCCCGCGAGCTTTCTTCTTCCTACAAGACAAAAACACCATAAGGTCGAATGTTCTCTTCTTTTCTTGTTACTTTTGGGATGCCCTAATCATTGTTATTTATAGTCCCAAGGAGAGGGGACACGTGTGACAAGATGGAACCTCGGATCTCCCAACATTAGGGCAAAACGAGGAATAAAAATGGCGGCCGCGAAACAGATCACGAACCGGACTGCTGGTCCGTAACACTATGGGTCGACCCATTGGGTCGACCCACAACGCACGGGTTAAAAGCCCGACAAGAGTATTTTTCCAGGGGTCGACCCATGGGGTCGACCCATAGCGCATCCTTTCCAAAAAACCAAAAACTGTGAGTTACCCGAAAGTTTCGGGTGCCAAAAAGGGTCGACCCATTGGGTCGACCCACACACGTTATGCACAAAACTGAAAACCTGTGGGTTCGGGACCGCCTAGGGGTCGACCGACGAACTACTTCGCAATAAAAAGAAAGAGTAGAGCTAACAGCCACCAAGGGGTTGACCCTTGGGGTCCACCCCATCAAAATAAACATGTTAATGAATTCCATGAGCTGGATATGAACAAGGATCAACCCATGACAACTAATGAAGAAAATTAAATAAGCAAGGGTTAAGGTTTTGTGTGGATCTCACCAATCATTCTTGAATTGTTTTAGGATTTTAACTTCATTCCAGATTTCTGTAAGAACACAAAAATGGAGTTAGATTAAAACTTTGACAAACATGACTCAAAGCACTTACTCAAGATAGATGATCTTGATCCTGCAAGTATATCACATCTGGCAACATTAGTAATTCATGAACCAAGAGAAAAAAGGTGATATATAGTAAAGCATTTCAAAATGAGTTAGACTAAATTTATTCACCCATCAAAAGTTCTAGTCTAATATAGTGTTTGGTCATCATCAAAAACCAACAATTAGAATATTCACACAGGGGGTTCAACAATCTCCCCCTTTTTGATGATGACAAAATACTATGCTAGAGTTTAGGATTGACAAGAAAATAGTTATATACATAATTTCTGAATCAACACCTCAATTGAAATTTAACACTAAAACCTCCATATGTATATCCAAATGAGCTCAAAAGGAGTTAACAAGCTGAATGAAATCAAGGCCACAGACCAAATGAGGGAGAACCCAATCATTGCATCAAACCGCGACCACAATGTTGAAACACATTCTTTCCATGCACCAAGCTGAACCATTTAGGAAGCATCATTCCTTAAAACACAGGGCCTCATTCAAGCAATGTGAGATTGACCAGTCAAAAGCATCATCCATTGTTAACAAGCCGACAACAGAGTTTTTAAGACTTACAAAGCCTGGGTTCATGAGTTACAAAAATGCTTACATGTGCAATGCCATGAGATGCAATAGTTCTAACTAAACATTTCTAACTGACAGACTAATGAAAGCAAACATGCAAGCAAGCACACACCAAACATACTATAACATAATAGTTAACCAAGCACACACATATATCTGAATTTCTCCCCCTTTGGCATCATCAAAAAGGAGAGGGAGAACATGTTAATAACTGTGCAATATCATAGGAGCTTCATAACCTAGTCCGAGGGTGGAGAGGGTGAAGCATGTGACCTTCTAAGTAAAGTCATCATTTCTTCAAACATCCTGGTTTGGGCGTCCAGAGCAGTAGTGTTTGCTTCAAGAAAGGAGCTGACCCTTTGGAAAGACTGAGTGTGGGCAACATGGGAAATCCTCAAGTCAGTTACTTCATTGATAAAGGCATCCATTCTCTCCCCATACTTGTCTAGTCGGCAATCTATTGAATCCAATCTTTCAGTGATCAACTTAGGAAACCCATCAGGCAGTGCTTCATCAGGAAGTTCTAGTTGTAGAGGTTGATCTGCTTCATCTTCTTCACTATCCTCTTCTTCTTCTGAGTTGACTTGTTGTTGAACTTGACCAGATTTGATCTTACGAACCAGTACACCATCTATTAATTCATAATGCATATTCTTGCAAATTGTGGGGATGGAGTAAATGTCATTCTCACGAATTGTGTGATATCTTTCTTTGGACAAATTAATACCAGCTGATTCAAAGAGTGTTGTCAAAGCTGCTGCATAAGGTAGAGTGCGGTTTGTATGTGCATGCATGCCGATATGTGAAGCAATATAGTAGCAGGGAAATTAATTGGGAGACCCTTCATAAGATAGAAAAATAGGAACATGTGGAATTCAGTTACTTTGTCTCTTCCACCACCCTTTGGTATAATAATGGTCGTCATCATGTGGTGTAGAATGCGCTGCATGGAGGGAAAACGGTTTGCATTCAGGCTGGTGACGGACCTGTCTCCTATTTCCTCAGAGGTCATCATTTGATAGACCTCTTCTTCATCAAAATCAAGATCACCAAATGTGTAACCTTCATGATATGGTAGACCGAGAGCTCTACCCACAAATTCAGGAGTCAAGGTGATCACTTCACCATTTACAACAGTAAATTGCTTGTTTGCCTTGATTGACATATTGCCATAAAACTGAATCACCAGCTTGTAATAGACCCGACGGTGTGCAGACATGAAATGATCAAGATTAGGTTGACTACAGATGATATCCACTAAGCCTGGCAGGTATTCAACCAAGTTCATAAAATCTACTGCACGAGAGCAGAGGATATTTCTGTGAGCAGCTTTGTTACCGGAGGCCAAGGCTTGTGATTTCATTGCTTCTAGCTCTTTATCCTTGGATCGTATCTCTCTTGCGCGGCTGGAACTCTCTCGCTGACGAGCAGATCGGCTAGATTCCTCCCCCTGACGAGAAGGCCACCTTTTGGGTGCCATCTGAATCACCGGATAGATTAGAAACTCTAGAGGCTTTCTAGATCGTGTTGGTTCGAGAAGAGGAGCCCCTCACGCAGAAATAGTGACTCTCCAAATACCATGGCCTTACCTCAGTGGATCTGGGAGGAAGATGGATGCTTGCGGACGCAGCCAAGAAGGAACCCGCGAGTAGCCACCTGTTAGATCTCGCCTTTAGGGCTGGAGCAGCTTTGGGTTGCAAGAGAGGGTTTTAAGGCTTCCAAGAGGTGGTGGCTGGTCGATCTAGGGAGCTGGGGCATTATTATAGTGTTAGGGTTGAAGAAGAGGGCGTTCACGCCCTTTCCGAAATGGGACGATTCGCGTTTTACCGCGACCGCCCGTAATGGGTCGACCCGATGGGTCGACCCACGGGTAGCCCGAGCCCCAGTTTAGAGCAAACTGACAGGGGTCGACCCCATGGGTCGACCCATCCCCTGTTTTGATGGAGATTTCCTTTTAAAATGAAGACATGGAGTACCAAGGAGATAGGCTCAATTCCCCACTGATTAAAACATATGAAGGTCAAGGAAATAAGATATATTTGAGGTTTGAATCAATTGGGGAGGATGTTTCAAGGAAGCGATAGATTCCCTTAGAAGTTTATTTACCAAACTCTCCATAGTTCAGATTTCGATTGATCAGCTCCACAGAGATGCACTTGTTTAACCAAAAAAATAGTGTGGCCATAGAAGAGTGCAAAGAAAGGGTTCATACATATTTAATAGAAGAAATACAATTCATACAAAGGTGGAGATTTCACACAATTCAATTTATTTGCAATTCAAGCAAAATGGTGCATATGCATGAAGAAGGAGACCCATCGAATGCAACTATATGAAAGACACAAATGCATGATATGCATGCTAGCAACACTAAGTATGATGCAAAATGCAGAACCTCAAGAATCCGACTCCTCTATTCTACAAACCCCTAACTCTCTCCTGAAAGATGTAAATTTTTCTTCATTTAGTGGTTTGGTAAATATGTCGGCAATTTGATTATTTGTTTCAATGAAGTTTATTTCAACATCACCCTTACTAACATGATCACGAATGAAATGATGCCTAATTTCGATATGCTTCATTCTAGAGTGATGAACCGGATTTTTTGACAAGTTTATAGCAGAGGTGTTATCGCACAAAATTAAGGTGTTTTTGAAGGAGATGCTGTAGTCAATCAATTGTTGTTGGATCCAAAGCACCTGGGCAATGCAACTGCCAAGAGCCACATATTCGACTTTGGCAGTTGACAAGGCCACTGAATTTTGTTTCTTGGAGGCCCATGAGACCATGCATCCCCCAAGGAACTGGCAATACCCACTGGTGCTCTTTCGATCCACTTTACAACCCGCATAATCGGCGTCAGAATAAGCAATCAGTTCAAAGCTCGAATTACGCGGAAACCATAAGCCCAAATGTACTGAACCAGCAATATATCTAAAAATACGTTTCACGGCCGACATGTGTGTTTCTTTCGGATCAGACTGAAATCTCGCACACAAGCAAACTACAAACGGAATGTCGGGCTGGCTGGCAGTTAAATACAACAGCGATCCTATCATGCTTCTACAGAGCTTTTGATCCACAGATTTACCTTTCTCATCTTGATCGAGTTTGATTGAGGTTGACATGGGTGTGGGTTGAGGTTTCACCTTGCTGAAATTGTACTTTGTGAGTAAGTCTCGAGCATACTTCCTTTGGCATATGAAGATACCATCCACCATTTGTTTGACCTACAAGCCCAAGAAGAAGGTCAATTCTCCCATCATACTCATTTCAAACTCACCTTGCATAAGTTTGGCAAAATTTTCACTCAAGGTGACGTCAGTAGTGTTAGCGCAGCAAGAGTGATATAGAAGGGGGGGGGGGATGAATAGATCACTCCCAATTTATAAAAACTTAGGCGGTAAATTAATTCTATTGCTTACGCCCCTCCTGAACCCGCACACAGATAAATGCAAGTGCAGTCACCAAACCAGACAGTATTAGTAAATGAGAATTAAGAACTGATCACATGAAAGCAATGAGACAAGCAGATGGAGAGCGCAGATAATCACAGCAAACCACAGAAGAGGCACTCGGTTTTTAGGTGGTTCGATTGCAGTCCGCAATCTACATCCACCCCTCACTCCAACTAGAATGAGGATTCCACTAGACAAAGTTAGAACACTGTAGACTCAGTCTGCGAACAACATGCTACCACACAGCTTGAACAACCAAGGGAGACAAATCCTTCAACCAAGCTCTGCTACCCACAGAACTTGAAACCTGTTCTAGCTACCAGCTAGAACAGAACCGGAGACACCTCTCCCTTCCTCCACACACCGGAGGGAAACCAATTCGAATCAGAAGAATGAATAAAATAAAAGGAAACGAAATAGAAACAAAGACCAATGAAGAAGCAGTCAGTTCTGAAAACCAATACAAATGTAGCTTCAAAGGAAGCAATTCATCAAACCATAAACACTGCTCTCTCTCTCGAACAAACTCCTCTCAGATCTGGACAATATAGGACTCTCTGCTCTTTCTCCTTTCTGGATCGTGCAGCCTCACACAAAAATGCTTTCTGCCTTTTTTTCTTTTCACGATCAAGCTTCTACTGAAGGACGAAGTTCTATATTTATAGCAGATATTGGGCGTATGGCTGCCAGGTTCCCGCCCATGAACTTTTTGCCAGATCATTTGAATTTCGACCACATGGCAGCATCCTGACTAGGTTGGCATCCACGTGTCATGTTCTTGGTTTCTTGGATCACGTGCCAGGTGCCAACCTCGGTTCACGTGCCCAATCATCAGCCTGAATCACCTGCAGACAGAGACAGAAGAAATGTATATACTTAGTCAGTTCAGGCTATTAACACAAGTGTATAGACTTCAGAAACAACACCTGAGTAAGTGTGTACAACGTGAGAGAGTGTATAGACTTGAAATAATAGTTAACCAAGTGTGTGTGTCATGTGAGAATGTATATACTTGGAGGTCTTTCAGCGAACTCAGTGTATAGACTTAGTTAGTTCAGGGCTATCCAAAGCAATGTATAGACTTAATGGATAAGCTCATGAAAGGCAGTGTATAGACATGTGATGAACAATACAAACAAGGCTTACCAATGTGTAAACTTAACAAAGCTTCAGCCACTGTATAGACTTCACGAAGCCTAACCAGTGTACAGACTTGGAACCAGTGTGAGACTCTTAATAAGACTGTGAGCAGTGTGTAGACTTGATGCCCAACGGTGATGTATAGACTTCGACAAGCTTGAGCCAGTGTATAGACTTTGCCAGAGTGAGACGATGCATGAGACACTCGGCTGTACAGACTTGCAAAGTTCTGAATGAGACGATCGGCTGTAGGACCGATGTACAGACTCTGAATGTGAATGGCAGTCTGTATAGACTTGAATCGCTTGAAGCGATGTACAGACTTGGTGAGGCTCAAGCAGTGTACAGACTTGTGAAGGCTTCAGCGATATACAGACATGGAAGTACCACTGTGGATGTATGGACTTGAGCGAATGAAGCCTGATGTACAGACTTGTTAATTCAAAGCCTCTGTACAGACTTTGAAAACGTGAAGCCAATGTACAGACTTGAAAGTCCACTATGGATGTATGGACTTGAGCGAATGAAGCCGATGTACAGACTTGAAAATTCGAAGCCTCTGTACAGGCTTTGAAGAGCAGTTCAATGTACAGACTTGAAGCCCTTGAGCTAATGTATAGACTTCACGCTGTACAGACTTTGAGGCTTTGAATGTTTGAGCAGAATGCAATGTACAGGCTTAACGATGTATATACTTGGCCAGGAAAGCGTAGGAAAAGATATGGAATGTACAGACTTGGTGAAACACATTCCAGTGTATAGACTTGAAGAAATGAAGTCCAGTGTATAGACTTGGAGAAACAGTTCAATGTATTGACTTAGCGTTGTATAGACTTGGCTTTGAACGGTTGAGCTGAAGACAATGTGCAGACTTAGCGATGTATAGACTTTGCCCAAGGAACCGAATGTATAGACTTTGCCACAGTCTAATGTACATGCTTTGCAGAAGTGAACGAGCCAATGTATAGACTTCAAAAGAAGCAGTCCGATGTACAGACTTCAAGAATTCTAGACAACGGACGCTGTACAGACTTGGACTCAAGGAATGTATATACTTAGCATGAAGACTGCCAGTCGATGTATAGACTTGGCTGAAGCTATCTCTGAAGCAATGTTCAGACTTTGTACAATGTATGAACTTTAGTGTGTGCGAGCCTACTGACATGCAATGTGTAGACTTGAGTGTGTGAAGCAGGCGTTGTACAGACTATGCACGCAAGACACTGGGCGATGTATAGACTTACACTATCGGATGTGTAGACTTCATGAGAATGCAGCAGCCAGTGTATAGACATGAAGCTTGACACTCCAGTGTATAGAGTTGAAGCTTGGAAGGATGTATAAAGTTAAGCTGTACTGACTTTGGCAATGTGCAGACTTAATAGATCAAGCTGGTGTACATACTTTGGTACCCAGACTATCAATGTTCTGATGTGTCGACCCACCCTTGCTGATGAGTCGACCCACTACAGTCCATATTAACCAAACAGTGTAGATAGATGAGATAATGAAACAACATATGAACTGTACTCACTTAGGTGATGAACCAGCATTAATCTAGAGATAGAAGATTGATTTATAGTGTGAGACATCATCAAAATCATAGGGAAGCAACAATCTCCCCCTTTTTGATGATGGCAACACTATGACTCAAGCAATATCAAAGTTCAACAAGAAATTATATCAGCTGCAACAAACAGAGTAAATTCAAGGCATGCTCATGCAAATGAATTAAATATTCCCTACCACATATTCTCATCTCCCCCACAACTCATAAACATATCTTCCCCGAAGCAACATGACTCCCCCAAAGCTCAAGACAAAATCAAGACTCACTGATATTACAGAACTTCTCTCCCCCTTTGACATCAGCAAAAAGAGAGACAGGATGTATGACAGTGCTGGAAACATGAAGAGTAAGGGCAATAATTTCTTAGTGTAGACAGTCACTAGGAGGTCTTAAGTGAATAAGTGAGTTTCTAATCTCAAGAGAAGATTCTTTAAACTCCAGTACACAATAGAGAAGAAGAATGATTGACAAGTTTATCAACATACATAGTGGATGATTTAGAGCAGGAGTTCACAAGTATGTCAAGATATAGCTGATCATTCAACTATCCCACAAGACAGCAAGAGACGAAATTAGAGAGGTGTTCTCAAGGTATTGAAGACAAGCAATCCATTAGTTGCATAACAACAAAGAATTTTTTCTTTTTGAGATGATTTTCAAGAAGATCAATGAGTAAGTTGGTAGTTCAAACCTTTGACATTAGGGAGACACCTTGATTAGAGGCCTGAATCTCCAGTTACTCAGAGTGAGTACCTCATTACTTCTTTTTTTTTTATATTAAGGAACAGAGTTAGTAACTGTGGTTTTTGACATGAGGAAACACCTTGATTAGAGGCCAGAGTCCCCAGTTACTCACCAGCAAGCCACCATTGCTCTGTCATCTCTTTTCATTCATTTTAAGCATTTGACACCTCATGACATGGGAGAAATATTCATTTCATTGATGAAGCTCCCAGTTTCTTAGTGATCAAGACAGAACATGTTAAGCCCTTGAGTTAAAGAGATAGAATGATTGAAAATAATACCAAAAAGGACTATTTCTTGAATTGAGTCTTGAAGTCTAGATTTCAAGTTGATTGGGTCAGATATCAAGGCATACAGGTTTTGGCCTGAGCCAGAATCAATGACAATGTAGGAAGATATACTTTATTCAATTACTCCAGATCTCTGAAGGAGTACCAAAGGAAAGATTTTAACTGGAGATTAGACTCACTGACTTATAGACTTAAGAGATAAGTGACACTCTACTGTCTGAGAGAACCCCACTAGATCAGTCATGCAAGACCAGCAAAGTTACACATCTGGACAGCCCTTTTGAATCTGTCAAAGAACTTCTCTTCTCTCATTACAACTCAGCTCCCCCTCAGACATAGCATTCCTCAATAAAACAATCCAGCATGATCTCAAAGCTTCCCCTTACTCAAAGCATTCCTGAAAGCTAACCAGTAAGCATTCTGAACTCCCCCTTAAACCAGCATGAAAGAAGGCTAAACATCAGACAAACACAACTCCCCCTCACAACAAGAACAGGCTTCATAATTAAGACAATTTGTATAAGCCTAATTCCCTTCTCAATGTGGTGAATTTTTCATTATCCAAAGGTTTTGTGAATATGTCAGCAATCTGATTATCTGTGCCTACATGAATCAGTTCAAAATTATTCTTAGACACCTCATCTCTTATAAAATGATGTCTTATCTCTATGTGTTTGGTTTGTGAATGCAAAACAGGATTTTTAGCAATATTGATGGCACTAGTATTATCACAGTAAATTGGTGTGAACCCCAGGTCTACTTGGTAGTCCTGAAGCTAGTGTTTAATCCATATTACTTGTGTTCCACAACTCCCTGCAGCCACATATTCAGCTTCTGCAGTGGAGAGGGCCACATAATGTTGTTTCTTGGAGCCCCAAGTCACTAAACACCCACCCAAAAATTCACAATGGCCACTAGTGCTTTTCCTGTCTAGTTTACAGCCTGCATAATCAGCATCTGTGTATGCTACTAAGTTAAGTGTGTGAGATGCAGGAAACCATAAACCAAGAGACTGAGTAGCTGACAAATATCTGAAGATTCTTTTAACTGCAGCTAAGTGTAATTCAGTAGGTCTAGATTGATACCTTGCATACATTCCTACACTGAATTGTATATCTGGTCTAGAGGCTGTCAAGTAAAGAAGTGATCCAATCATACCTCGATAAAGTTTGGCATTTGCTTCTTTACCTGTCTCATCTGCATCCAATGAGGTATTGGTGCCCATGGGTGTTGTAATGTGCTTTAAGTTTTCCATACCAAACCTCTTGAACAGTTCCATTGTGTATTTGGTTTGGTTGATGAAGCACCCATCCTCTAGCTGCTGTACCTGCAATCCAAGAAAGTATTTTAGTTCACCAACCAAGCTCATTTCGAATTCAGCAGACATCATGGTAGAAAATTCATCACATAGTTCATGCTTAGTTGATCCAAATACAATGTCATCTACATATACCTGAACTATGATGAGATCTATGTTTATGCCCTTGGTGAATAAAGTTTGATCAACTTTACCTATTTTGTAGTCCTTGCTGATCAGAAATTCAGACAATCTTTCATGCCATGCTCTTGGAGCCTGCTTTAGACCATACAAGGCTTTGTTTAACCTGAAAACTTGGTTAGGTTGAGGAGAGTATTGAAATCCAGGAGGTTGTTCAACAAAAACTTCTTCTTTAATGACTCCATGTAAAAAGGCACTTTTAACATCCATTTGTTGGAGTTTTATATTCTTTGAGCATGCAAAGGCAAGCAACAATCTTATAGCTTCCATCCTAGCAACAGGTGCATAGGATTCATCAAAGTTTACACCGAATTCCTGACAGTAGCCTTTGGCTACTAATCTGGCCTTATTCCTCGAGATGATTCCATCTTCATTCATCTTATTTTTGAACACCCACTTGGTTCCTATGACATTAATACCATCTGGTCTTGGGACAAGCTCCCAGACATTATTCCTTTCAAACTGACCTAATTCCTCACACATAGCATTGACCCATCCTTGATCAGCTAAAGCCTCTTCTACTGTTTTGGGTTCAATTTGTGAGACTAAAGCAATTAAGTCATCATTATTCACATTTCTAAAATGAGACCTAGTCCGAAGAGGATCTTCAGGATTGCCTATGACTTTATCTAATGGATGGTCTTTAAGAATTCTAATATTTGTTGAAGACTCACCTGTTTCTCTTGGCCCTTCCTGATTGGGGGAATTTGTTTCTCCACTCGGCTGAGTCTTCTCTTCTTCCTGTTGGTCTTCTAGAAAATCCCCACCATGATTGGAATCCCTGTCAAGATTTTCAACATTAGAAACATCTTTCTTTTCACTAAAAAGGATGTGTGGAGACTCTTCCACTTTCTGATCTGATATGTTAAATACCTTATATGCTCTTGACACTTCAGAGTAACCCAAGAATATTCCAGGTGAGCTTTTGGCTTCAAACTTGTCTAAATCTTTCTTATCATTGTTATGAATAAAACATTTTGCTCCAAAAATTCTGAAATGAAACAAGTTTGGTTTCTAACCTTTTAGAAGCTCATAGGGTGTTTTCTTGTGAATGGGTCTTACCATGACCCTGTTGATTATGTAAGTTGCTGTATTGGCCGCTTCTGCCCAAAACCTTCTAGGTAATTTACTTTCAATCAACATGGTTCGGGCCATCTCCACCACAGTTCTATTTCTTCTCTCCACAATCCCATTCTGTTCAGGTGTCCTGGGAGAAGAAAACCTGTGAGTTAGTCCCTCTTTTTCACAAAGATCAGTAAACATGGAGTTTTCAAACTCACCTCCATGGTCAGATTGAATAGAACAGACCTTGTATTTCCCTTCTTGTTTGACCTTATTAAAAAACAGATTAAAATTTTGAAATGCATCACTCTTATTTGCTAAGAAAAATATCCATGAATATCTAGAGAAGTCATCTATGATGACATAGCCAAACCTGTTTCCATTAAGACTCTGAGTTCTAGTGGGACCGAAAAGGTCTATATGAAGAAGTTCCATTGGTCTAGAAGACAATGGCTCAGATCTTAATTTAAAGGAATTTCTGGTCTGTTTGCCTAGAGCACAGGCATCACATGCTTTTGATATCGAGTTGAATTTAATTCTAGGCATGCCTCTAACTAAATCATGCTTGACCAATTTATTTAAAGTTGTAAAGCTAGCATGACCTAGACGTCTATGCCATTCAAAAGCATCATTTTCAGAGTTGGCAGATAAGCAAATAGTAGATTCAGATTCCTCATCTAAGTCTACAATGTAGACATTATTAATCCTGTTGGCTACAAATTTAACCACATCAGAATTTGTTTCAAGGATTTTGCATGAACTATCATCAAATACAACCCTGTGACCCCTGTCACATAACTGACTAATGCTAATCAGGTTGTGTTGAAGCCCTTCCACAAGTAAGACTTTTTCAATAGAGTTTGTGGAAGACTTAGCTACTGTACCAACTCCAATTATTTTACCTTTGTTCTTTCCTCCAAACTTGACCAGACCCTGGTTTCATCTCTATCTTGCTAAACTTGGATCGGTCTCCTGTCATATGCCTGGAGCAGCCACTGTCGAGGTACCACTTGTTGTCTTCAGCTGCTAGGCCGACCTACATAAATACATCAAGCAGAGTGATTTGGAACCCAAGATGAGTTGGGTCCAAGGACATTGTTCAAATCTCTGATCAAGTGTTTAGGTATCCAGATTTGCTTCAGCATGGTTTTCTCTGGCACCTTTCTTTCTGGTTTATTAAAGTTGAATCCAGCTAGACTGGAGAAGTGAGTTCTATTCCATTCATTAGTCTTCCTATTCCTAGGAAATTTCCTGTAAGCTTGTTGATTAACATATTTTTGACCATGAAAGTTATTTCTCTAGTAGGTCCTGTTTGGACCCATCTAATTGTTATAATTCCAGCTCTTATTCTGATTCACTTTCTTGGTCCATCTACCATTTATGTTCTGGTGAGTGGGCTTAGTGTTATTCTTCATAAAATTCATTCCCATCTTAAATGATTGTCCAGTACTGGTTTTTGTGTTTTCTTTAGGACTTTGAATTCCCTTAGAGCTGTTTGAGCTGGATGGTGTGTCCAGCTTCTCTTTTCCCTTCTCTGGGCAGAAGGTGATGGTCTTGAACTGCAAGGGTCTCTTGTTGGTTGGGTCATAGCCTAGACCCTCCTTATTGAAATTGACCCTAGTCCCTAGTATAGCATATAAACTAGTCTTTCCTTGGACAAACTTTTCTAAGACTTTCTGTTTGTCTTCCAGCTCCTTTTGAAGGAACTCAGAATTTTTTAGGAGTTCAGCATTTACTTTCTTCACAGCTTCATATTTCTCTGAGTTCACTCTAATTTCATTCATGCTTTCTTCAATTTTAGTTTTGAATTCATTGAGCTATTTTTGACTTTCTTGAATTTCTCCCTTGAGCGTATCATTCTCTTTCTTTAGTGAGGTCATTTCTTCTAGTTGTTCTTTTACCTTCTCATTTTTCTCACAGACCAGAGTTTGTTCTTCAAAATTTGTGTTAAATTTTCTTTTCAGAACTCTGTGCTCTTTGCTAAGAGAATTAAATTTATCTAGCAAGTCACCATAAGCATCTTCCCAGTCATCAATTGAGAAATTTTCAAAAACATTTATTACCTCCTCTTCACTGTTTGCCATAAGGCAAATTCCATCTTCATATTCTTCTGAGGAAGCGTCTTCGGGGTCTTCTTCTTCCTCGCTCCATGTGCAAACCATCGCCTGTGGCTTCTTCTTCTTCTGCACCTTTATATTTTTCTTCTGAAGATAGGGACCCTTCTTTTGGAGGTCTGGGCATTCGCTTTTCATATGTCCCTGTTTGTTACAATTAAAACAAGTCAGCCTCTTAGGATTTCTATCTCTGTAACTAGTAAATTCAGCACTCTTGTTGAAAGAGTGTGGCTTCTTCTTCCTAAAGGTCTTTCCCTTTTTCTTCAAAAATTTTCTGAATTGTCTAGTGAGCATTGCCTGCTCCTCCTGGTCGAGATTTGAAAAACCTTCAAGCCCGGACTCAGACTCGGGGCTACTGCTGCTGCTCCCGCTGTTGCTACCCTTGTTGCGGGATGCCCTTAGAGCCACATTCTTACCCTTCCTCTCACTTCCTTCTCCACCTCCTTTGAAATTCATCTCATAGGTCATAAGAGATCCTATGAGCTCATTCACAGTCAAGGTAGTTAGATCTTTTGACTCCTCAATCACAATGGCCTTAGTGTGCCATGCCGGGGATAAAGATCTAAGGATTTTCCTGACTATATCTGCCTCAGCAAGATCCTTCCCTAGCCCTTTAAGTGTGTTAGTGATTAAGGACAACCTGGCATACATTTCGGTTATATTCTCATCTGCATTGATCTTAAACATTTCATACTTAGAAGTGTAGAGATTTACCTTCGAGGCTTTCACTTGAGCTGTACCTTCATAGATCAATTGCAACTCATCCCACATTCGCTTGGCAGTCCTGTATGCAGATATAGGGCATATTCCTCTGGATGAACAGCACACTGGATGATGTTCAGCACCGTCCAGTTGAGTGAAGAGAGCTTGACATGGTCATCTGTCCAAGCGTCCTCGTTTGGTGGCAGATCTTATGGCCCAATAGTAATTACTCTCCATAGTTTATGGCTCTGAGCCCTGATGAACACTTCCATCCTGTTCTTCCAAAACAGATAGTTACTACCATCAAAATACGGAGGGCGACTAATGGATTGACCTTCGGCCATGAAGGTTCTAGGACCACCAGCATTTCCTTGACCGTTCGTCCACATGGCGTAAACCTGCTCTGATACCAAATGTTAGCGCAACAAGAGTGATATAGAAGGGGGGGGATGAATAGATCACTCCCAATTTGTAAAAACTTAGTCGGTAAATTAATTCTACTGCTTACGCCCCTCCTGAACCCGCACACAGATAAATGCAAGTGCAGTCACCAAACCAGACATTATTAGTAAATGAGAATTAAGAACTGATCACATGAAAGCAATGAGACAAGCAGATGGAGAGCACAGATAATCACAGCAAACTACAGAAGAGGCACTCGGTTTTTAGGTGGTTCGATTGCAGTCCGCAATCTACATCCATCCCTCACTCCAACTAGAATGAGGATTCCACTAGATAAAGCTAGAATACTGCAGACTCAGTCTGCGAACAACATGCTGCTACACAGCTTGAACAACCAAGGGAGACAAATCCCTCAACCAAGCTCTGCTACCCACAGAACTTGAAACCTGTTCTAGCTACCAGCTAGAACAGAACCGGAGACACCTCTCCCTTCCTACACACACCGGAGGGAAACCAATTCGAATCAGAAGAATGAATAAAATAAAAGGAAACGAAATAGAAACAAAGACCAACGAAGAAGCAGTCAGTTCTGAAAACCAATACAAATGTAGCTTCAAAGGAAGCAATTCATCAAACCATAAACACTGCTCTCTCTCTCGAACAAACTCCTCTCAGATCTGGACAATATAGGACTCTCTGCTCTTTCTCCTTTCTGGATCGTGCAGCCTCACACAAAAATGCTTTCTGCCTTTTTTTCTTTTCACGATCAAGCTTCTACTGAAGGACGAAGCTCTATATTTATAGCAGATATTGGGCGTGTGGCTTCCAGGTTCCCGCCCATGAACTTTTTGCCAGATCATTTGAATTTCGACCACATGGCAGCATACTGACTAGGTTGGCATCCACGTGTCATGTTCCTGGTTTCTTGGATCACGTGCCAGATGCCAACCTCGGTTCACATGCCCAATCATCAGCCTGAATCACCTGCAGACAGAGACAGAAGAAATGTATATACTTAGTCAGTTCAGGCTATTAACACAAGTGTATAGACTTCAGAAACAACACCTGAGTAAGTGTGTACAACGTGAGAGAGTGTATAGACTTGAAACAATAGTTAACCAAGTGTGTGTGTCATGTGAGAATGTATATACTTGGAGGTCTTTCAGCGAACTCAATGTATAGACTTAGTTAGTTCAGGGCTATCCAAAGCAATGTATAGACTTAATGGATAAGCTCATGAAAGGCAGTGTATAGACATGTGATGAACAATGCAAACAAGCCTTACCAATGTGTAAACTTAACAAAGCTTCAGCCACTGTATAGACTTCACGAAGCCTAACCAGTGTACAGACTTGGAACCAGTGTGAGACTCTTAATAAGACTGTGAGCAGTGTGTAGACTTGATGCCCAACGGTGATGTATAAACTTCGACAAGCTTGAGCCAGTGTATAGACTTTGCCAGAGTGAGACGATGCATGAGACACTCGGCTGTACAGACTTGCAAAGTTCTGAATGATACGATCGGCTGTAGGACCGATGTACAGACTCTGAATGTGAATGGCAGTCTGTATAGACTTGAATCGCTTGAAGCGATGTACAGACTTGGTGAGGCTCAAGCAGTGTACAGACTTGTGAAGGCTTCAGCGATGTACAGACATGGAAGTACCACTGTGGATGTATGGACTTGAGCGAATGAAGCCTGATGTACAGACTTGTTAATTCAAAGCCTCTATACAGACTTTGAAAACGTGAAGCCAATGTACAGACTTGAAAGTCCACTGTGGATGTATGGACTTGAGCGATTGAAGCCGATGTACAGACTTGAAAATTCGAAGCCTCTGTACAGGCTTTGAAGAGCAGTTCAATGTACAGACTTGAAGCCCTTGAGCTAATGTATAGACTTCACGCTGTACAGACTTTGAGGTTTTGAATGTTTGAGCAGAATGCAATGTACAAGCTTAACGATGTATATACTTGGCCAGGAAAGCATAGGAAAAGATATGGAATGTACAGACTTGGTGAAACACATTCCAGTGTATAGACTTGAAGAAATGAAGTCCAGTGTATAGACTTGGAGAAACAGTTCAATGTATTGACTTGGCGTTGTATAGACTTGGCTTTGAATGCTTGAGCTGAAGACAATGTGCAGACTTAGCGATGTATAGACTTTGCCCAAGGAACTGAATGTATAGACTTTGCCACAGTCTAATGTACATGCTTTGCAGAAGTGAACGAGCCAATGTATAGACTTCAAAAGAAGCAGTCCGATGTACAGACTTCAAGAATTCTAGACAACGGACGCTGTACAGACTTGGACTCAAGGAATGTATATACTTAGCATGAAGACTGCCAGTAGATGTATAGACTTGGCTGAAGCTATCTCTGAAGAAATGTTCAGACTTTGTGCAATGTATGAACTTTAGTGTGTGCGAGCCTGCTGACATGCAATGTGTAGACTTGAGTGTGTGAAGCAGGTGTTGTACAGACTATGCACGCAAGACACTGGGCGATGTATAGACTTACACTATCAGATGTGTATACTTCATGAGAATGCAGCAGCCAGTGTATAGACATGAAGCTTGACACTCCAGTGTATAGAGTTGAAGCTTGGAAGGATGTATAGAGTTAAGCTGTACTGACTTTGGCAATGTGCAGACTTAATAGATCAAACTGGTGTACAGACTTTGGTACCCAGACTATCAATGTTCTGATGTGTCGACCCACCCTTGCTGCTGAGTCGACCCACTACAGTCCATATTAACCAAACAGTGTAGATAGATGAGATAATGAAACAGCATATGAACTGTACTCACTTAGGTGATGAACCAGCATTAATCTAGAGATAGAAGATTGATTTATAGTGTGAGACATCATCAAAATCATAGGGAAGCAACAAGTAGAGCCAAAAATTATGTCATCGACATACACTTGAACAATTAAAACTTTCTTACCATTTGCTTTGGTAAACAAGGTTTGATCAATGTTACCACGTTTGAACCCATTATCGACAAGGAAAGAACTCAGCCTCTCGTACCAAGCGCGGGGAGCTTGTTTCAACCTGTAAAGTGCCTTGTCCAATTTGTAAACATAATCCGGATAAGCGTGATCTTCAAATCTTGGAGGCTGCTCTACATACACATCCTCCTGTATGAAGCCATTCAAAAATGCACTTTTCACATCCATTTGAAAAAGTTTAATATCATGATGGCATGCAAATGCTAAAAGAATTCTTACAGCCTCAAGTCTTGCCACAGGGGCAAAAGACTCATCAAAGTCAATTCCTATCTCTTGGCTATAGCCTTTGGCTACAAGCCTGGTCTTATTCCTAATTACCACTCCTTCATCATTTAACTTGTTTCGAAAAATCCATTTAGTTCCGATCACAGAGTGGCTTTTAGGACGTGGCACAAGGAACCACACTTTGTTCCTTTGGAACTGGTGTAGTTCATCCTGCATGGCTAAGATCCAGGAATTATCCTTTAAGGCTTCATCAAGAGAGTGTGGTTCAAATTGAGAGAACAATGCTAGATAATCCAAATTGTCAACTTCCCTTGATGAAGATCGAGTTTTCACTCTATCTTCTACATTACCAATCACATTCTCGGAAGGATGGCTTTTGTGGAAAATCTATTGTCGAGGAAGCTGCTGTCCTTGTTGATTTTCATCATCCTTGCTTTCCGATCCTTCTCCTAGAGTTGCTTGACCTTGTGCTGCCTTTGGTGGAATCTCTTCACTGGTTTCTTCTTCTTCATCCTGCAATTTTGAGCTTTTATCAACATTCTCATTCCATGATTCATCTATAATAACATGAGGGCTCTCCTCTACAACAAGAGTTCTCAGGTTATAAACCCGATATGCTCTAGAAGTAAGAGAGTACCCAAGAAAGATTCCGCGATCGCTTTTTGCATCGAATTTGCCCAAATCAGATTTTCCATTATTAAGAATATAGCAAATTGATCCAAATGGTTTCAAGTGAGAGATATTTGGCTTCTTACCTTTAAAGAGTTCATATGGGGTTTTTCTCAAGATTGGTCTTACCATAGCTCGGTTTATGATGTAGCATGTCGTGCTAACGGCTTCCGCCCAAAAGTACCTAGGAAGGTTGTTCTCGCTTAGCATTGTCCGAGCCATCTCAATAAGGGTTCTGTTCTTTCTCTCCACGATGCCATTTTGTTCTGGAGTTCTTGGTGCTGAAAATGTATGCGAGTATCCGTGATCCCTACAAAATTCATCAAAATCAGTGTTCTCGAACTCCTTACCATGATCACTTTGAATTCTCTTGATGGAACATCCCTTCTCAATCTCCCCTTTCCTGCAAAAACCTTCAAACTCCTTCAAAGCATCATTTTTATGTGACAAAAAGTATACCCAACAAAATCGTGAGAAGTCATCTACAATGACAAAGCCATATAACTTACCACCTAGACTGTGAGTTCTACTAGGACCAAACAAATCAATATGAAGAACTTCAAGAGGCCTAGTGATAGTCACATCATTCTTGCTTTTGAAAGTGGCTCTTGTTTGCTTACCTTTGCTGCATGCCTCACACACTTTGTTAGGTTCAAACTTCAGCTTTGGCATCCCAACAACTAAATCATTTCTGGACAACTTTGAAAGAACATTAAAACTGGCATGCCTAAGACGGCGATGCCACAACCAAGCATTGTCAGAGTTATTTGCAACTAAGCAAAGATTATTGTGTGATGTGTCATCTAACTCTATCATATATACATTATTTTGTCTAACGCCTATGAACATTATTTCCTGTGTGGTTTTATTTACAACAGTGCAGTGCGTGGAGTCAAAAATCACATTGCACCCTTTATCGCAAAGTTGACTAATACTAAGTAAGTTATGATCGAGACCTTTGACCAACAAAATATTTTCCACACTATGAGGAGATCCCTTACCAATCTTACCTTCTCCAATGATTTTTCCTTTGTCCTTGCCCCCGAAGGCAACAAGTCCACCATCCTTTTTCATGAGGTCTGCAAAGATTTCTTTATTTCCGGACATGTGTCGCGAGCATCCGCTATCGAGGTACCATTTGTTTCTTTGAGCCTTCATGTAGACCTACATATCATCAAAACAAGAAGACTTCTATGATTTTGGTACCCAAGTTTGCTTGGGTCCATATCGGTTAGAAGCTCTTGATCTATTCAACCACATTGATTTTCTTGCAAATTGTTTTTCATCAGCCAACATTAACCTACATGTATACATGGTGTGACCATACATTCCACAGTAGAAACATGAAACAACCTTTTTGTTATGATTTCTTTTCTTGTAATCATTCACGAATGGTTTGTGAGCCGGAATGTATTTCTCACTCTTTTTATGTGAAGAACATGATGAAGATGATGCATTAGCATTCACAAAGGAAGTTTGAGTTTTGTTTACAAAAGCTTTCTGGTTGCATGGCTCATAGCCTAGTCCTTCCTTTCTAAAGTTCACTCTCATTCCTAGCATGGTGTCTAGATTTTGCTTCCCTTTGACAAATCTGGCTAGTGACTCTTTCAGATCTTTCACCTCATCCATTAAAACCCCTTTTCTTCTTCAAGTTCCATTTTATCCTTTTCCAAGGCTTGGACTTTTGCATTCACTTCTTCAATGGCATTCATGGATTTTTCATCATTATGTTGATCTTCTTTTAAACATGTTAGTTCTTCTTCAAACAAAATGACCTTGGAAATGAGCATTTCATTGTCGTAAGATAGTGTTTCAAGCTTGGATGATAATTCAGCGCATTTCAGACATGGAGATTCATTCGACATGCTTTGGTCAATCTTTTTCTTTAACATTCTGTTTTCAGACTTTAACTTTTTGCATTTGTCATACAAGGCTTCATAAGTAATTTCCCATTGCTCACATGAGAGATCATCAGTTTCAGAATGTACCTCATTGGAGTCTTCATCATCCGCCATTAGACATAATGTTTGGACAAGCTCGTCCAATTCATCTTCCGATTTGTCTTCGGTGTCATCCTCATCGCTCCACGTTGCCACCATTGCCTTAGGCTTCTTGAACTTCCCTTTCTTGAGTTTTTTCTGAAGTTCGGGACACTCTCCGCGCATGTGCCCTGGTTTTTTACATTCATAGCAGATAATCTCTTCTTTCTTGCTGCTTTCTCCCTTCCTTGGAATCATTTTCCTTGGCCCTCTTCTGAATGGAGCTCCTGCTCTTCTGGACCTTCTAATGAATTTTCTGGCCCTTTGTGTTATCATGGCCACCAGCTCTTCATCCTCACTATTTGAACCAGATCCATCTTCACTGTCATCCGATCTTTGGAGATTGGTCTTCAAGGCCATGCTTGAGATCGGCTTCTTTTTCTTGACATCTTCCTCATTCCTTTTTATGTTCAGCTCATAGGTCATTAATGACCCAATTAGCTCATCAAGCGTCAGAGTAGTAAGGTTCTTTGAGTCTTCAATGACCGTGGCCTTAGTATGCCACTGTGATGAGAGGGACCTTAATACCTTCCTCACAAGATCTTGGTTGGAGTATTCCTTCCCAAGTGCCTTCAGCCCGTTGGTGATCTCCAACAATCTAGCAAACATTTCTGAAATGTTTTCATCCGGCTTCATCATGAATAATTCGTAGTCCCGGACGAGCAAATTCACTTTAGTCTCCTTCACTTCTGATGTTCCTTCATACATTAAACGAAGTTTGTTCCACATCTCCTGCACGGAAGCACACATCGAAATTCGCGAGTACTCGTTTGGATGAATTACACATTGAATTATATTCATGGCTTTGAAATTAGCTATGCACTTCTTGATATGATCTTCTCCCCACTCTTCCTCTTTGGGAGGCAATTTATATGGACCATTACTGATAACATGCCAAATTTCAAATTCCTGAGCCCTCAGGAATACATACATCCGATTCTTCCAATATGAATAATTTGACCCATCGAAGAACGGAGGTCTATGTATAGAGTGCCCTTCAGGCATCTGCCCCTTGTTTGCCATTTACTGGATCTTACTCTAAGATCGTGAGATCAGTAAAAATCAGAGACCGTGCTCTGATACCAATTGTTGTCCCCGGTAGATGGCAATCAAGAGGGGATGGGTGAATTGATTGGCAATAAATTTTTTTAACAACCAACTTTTACCGAAGATGAAATGGAAGGATAATGAATGAAGCACACACTTCTCACCCGATGATGAAAACACACGAACAGCGGAGATGTAATGAGATCTGAAAGGACAAGATATGAGTGACACTCAACTCGACTAGAAGCCCACTCGTGTAATAACGTAGAAGCAAACCATGATGAACAATAGAATTTAAAGTGGTTCGGGTTCACAACAGTGACCCCTACGTCCACCCCTCACAACGTGAGGAAAGCTTCCACTAAAGAGTGAAAACCCACACACACACACACACACGCTGTGAAACACACAGCCACACACACGCGTGCGCTGCGACCAGCAAACGCACACACACACGCAGAGTGTTTCGTTCAAGATAGATGTTCAGATACAAAATGATTCTTCAGACTAGAAATAGAATGAACAAGATAAATGGAATAAGGATCTTGAAGTCGCCAGAAATCCCCCTTTCAAATGATGTTCTAGCTGTGGTTCTTCATAGCTTGGTTGATGCGGTAGGATGAGACAGATCTTCATGAAGAACCCCAGATATTGATGTGCAGCTCGAGATCCAAGTTGCCCGTCTTCAAATAAGGAAGGAGAGCTTCGGTTCTTGCTCAGGATGCATCTGATCAGCACGGGGATCGACCCATTTTCGAAGAGGATGGCTTCTATTTGCACATGGAAGGGCTCCCGCGAGCTTTTTTCTTCCTACAAGACAAAAACACCATAAGGTCGAATGTTCTCTTCTTTTCTTGTTACTTTTGGGATGCCCTAATCATTGTTATTTATAGTCCCAAGGAGAGGGGACACGTGTGACAAGATGGAACCTCGGATCTCCCAACATTAGGGTAAAACGAGGAATAAAAATGGCGGCCGCGAAACGGATCACGAACCGGACTGCTGGTCCGTAACACTATGGGTCGACCCACGACACACGGGTTAAAAGCCCGACAAGAGTATTTTTCCAGGGGTCGACCCATGGGGTCGACCCATAGCGCATCCTTTCCAAAAAACCAAAAACTGTGAGTTACCCGAAAGTTTCGGGTGCCAAAAAGGGTCGACCCATTGGGTCGACCCACACACGTTATGCACAAAACTGAAAACCTGTGGGTTCGGGACCGCCTAGGGGTCGACCCATGAACTACTTCTCAACAAAAAGAAAGAATAGAGCTAACAGCCACCAAGGGGTTGACCCTTGGGGTCCACCCCATCAAAATAAACATGTTAATGAATTCCATGAGTTGGATATGAACAAGGATCAACCCATGACAACTAATGAAGAAAATTAACTAAGCAAGGGTTAAGGTTTTGTGTGGATCTCACCAATCATTCTTGAATTGTTTTAGGATTTTAACTTCATTCCAGATTTCTGTAAGAACACAAAAATGGAATTAGATTAAAACTTTGACAAACATGACTCAAAGCACTTACTCAAGATAGATGATCTTGATCGTGCAAGTATATCACATCTGGTAACATTAGTAATTCATGAACCAAGAGAAAAAAGGTGATATATAGTAAAGCATTTCAAAATGAGTTAGACTAAATTTATTCACCCATCAAAAGTTCTAGTCAAATATAGTGTTTGGTCATCATCAAAAACCAACAATTAGAATATTCACACAGGGGGTTCAACATGGGGGCTCCATCCCCTCCCTACAGTCAGCTAGAGTTCATAACTCTCCTCCCTCCGTCAAGGTGCTATCCCCTTTCTTTTCTTTACGATGACCACTCCGGGTGCGTTAGAGGCTCGCTTCATAGCAAGACCTCTGGGGAACCCCTTCAAGGAGTGAATTGCAACATGCCCCATAGCGGGCTACATAATGAACCTACGTCCTAAACTTTGGACATCGCTGCCCATGGGTCTATGGAGCCCCTCGTAGGCCAGTCCTCCAGGTTTCCATGCTCAATCCGGGTTTCGGGTGGCTGCTCGCAGCTCACATATGGTTTTGAGGCCGTCTCATATCCTTCCGTGGGCGAGTCTCTCTTTTACACCCCCGCAAACCCCGGGTACGGGGAAGACGCTGCCGAATTTTCGCCAAGAACACGAATAACAAAAGGATGAATGATCAAACAATGCTAACCATAAGAATAAGTCAAAAAAATTTAAATGAACTAAAGGATCCAAGAATAAAAGAAAGCTCCGCAATTTTCAACTCATGAGCCAAGAACGGGCCACGAGCAATCCAACTCAAAGCAAAAAAAAAGTCTGTAAAAAAAATGGAGCCTAAGGCTCTATGCGATGGAGAGTCGTCCCTAACACCGGTTCTGTCTGGCCCAATCTCCACTCCGCTGTGTCGACCCCTGTAGCTTTGCATCGACACGCCTGCAAAGAAAACCCACCAAAACAAAGCAAAAAAAATAGAGAAGAAAAGGTAAGAACAAGGTGATCCGGCACCAGTCCGTGGGCGCCGGATCAACCCCATTCTCACGCAGGTTCATTCATTCCCCATTATATATATATATATATATATATATATAAAACACACACAGTGCAAAACCAAAACAAAAGGGGCAGAGAGGTGATCCAGCGCACACGCAAGATCGCCGGACCCCTCTCCACGCCGATTCATCCCTCGTTTCCCCCTTATCATATAAAAAACAAAACAAAACTCACGTAACATACGCACTCACATGCACACTCTTACACCCATTAACACGTTCACCTAACACACAAATGCCATAACATTCAAAAAACGTGAATCGGCGGGGCCACTATTCACCTGGCTTTTAACCCATTTCTCTTTTTTATTCCTGTTAACATATTTTGGTTACAAAAAAAGAAAATAAGTCAAAACAACGAAGATAATTCAACGACATAAATAAAGGGATAGATAATAACAAACTACTATCAAAACAAAAAAACAATATATATGTATAAAGCCAAAATAATGAAAAGACTAACATAATTAAAACAAAAAAATAATGAAATAAATAAATAAAAAAGGGAATGATGATAAAACAAATGACAATACAACGATGAAAGCAGTGCCATGAAAGCATGATAATAATAATAACCAAACAAAAAGTTAAAATTACAATAATGTCCGCTCCGGAGCCTTCTCTTCCCCGAACCCGTTGAAAGGAATATCAACGAGGCCCCGGTAAATCGGGTCTGAACCTCGGGGATCACCCCGATATGGCCATGACTCGGTATTGTCAGGGGCCAATAGCTCAATAAACCTGACCCGTTTTGAATGGGATTTAATCCCGCATTTTCCTTAAACTCATTGTATATTCAGCGGACATTTGGACGGGTTTACTACAGTCTTTGTCATGCCTTCAACACAGACTCCCGTCTTGCACGGGTTTGCTACCGTCTTTGTCACGCCTTCAACATGGACTCCCGTCCGAATATGAAATGGTCAATAAGCGACCGACATGTTTTAAGACATTCCTCACCCCAATTTGTTGGCATTGTTACACAGTTCACGAATTTCATGATCTCATTTTAATAATGTTAAGTTTGGGCCATAGGGCCCCTTTTACTGACAATCAATCAAGGGTTTTCCCCTCTCCGAGATGATGTAATTAACGGCGTGGCCTTTACAGCACAATAGGTTTCTGTCCAGATACGATATCCATAATCGTTTGATGAGTTAGACGGCGCACACTAGTGGCTTCTCTGAAGTCTGAATAAATGGCCACTTATGTGACTAGCACGCCCACGCATAAATAAACTGAATAAACGAATAAACAAATGAACAAACAAATAAATAATAAGATAATCCCGAAAGTGCGTCCACAGGAGGTTCACCTCAATAGCTGCAAATTTTGGTGTTGTTGACTTAGTATCAAGTTTGGAGAGGTGCTCCTCAACGACGGGCTCGCTAGTTGTTCTTGGTGAAGTTGCTTTGGGGCTAGGAACCCTTAGAAGAAGCCGTGGCAGGCTAAACATGGGCAGCCCAGCTGTAATGCCTCGAAAATTTTATAGAATATTTCTAAAGTATTTAATTTTTTTTTGAGAATTTATAAGAATTTTTAAATACCAAAATAGATAATAAATGAAGTTATGGGTTCAATAAATCATTATTAAGGCCCAAGTGTCATAACTAATTGACCTAGCCTATTTAAAATAAGCCCAAAGGACTTAAGGACCAAGCTCATGAAGTTTGGCCCATATTCTAGAAGGTTAATTAGTTTATTTATGGAAAATAAGGATAAATACTCATTATTTAGATAATTGAGTGGATAAGAGAATAAAAGAGTTTGAATTAAATTCAAATTCGGCGCCCAAACATAATGGCGCTCTCTCATAGAACCGCTAAGGGACATTTGGCGGACCTGTCTTAGACTGCTACATTCTGTCAGTTCCATGAGTTGAAGAAAGAGCAAAAAGATTAGATTTTTAAGGTTCAATCACCTAGAAGATCGAGATGAAAGGAATAGTAAACATCTTAAGGACTCTCAGAAGTCAGGATAATACCAACTAGGGACTCTAGAATTAATCTAATCCTCAAAACCCTAGCAAAAGCCTATAAATAGACCCTAGATTTCACTTGCGCGACCCCTACGTTGGCTCGCGTGGAACTAACGTAAGGAGGTATTATTTCAGGTACGTTCTTATGAGGTTTTTATTCCTAATACTAAGGACTAACATGTCTCAAAATTTCATGCTAGGAGATCAACCCATCAGGAAGATAGAGGCACCCAAAGTTGCTAGTTTCACACCAACGACGCAGGAGACTGTGCAACGGTGTGGTGAAGATCAAGAAATTAAGAACCCAAAATGAGGTATTTAGAAGTTACACCTTTAGAACCTTTTGTTCCCCTTAGTATCTTCTTCTTACCCTCCAAATTTTACGCCTTTAGGTCCAGAGAATCAAAAGTGAGAAGGGCGTAAAGTTACTAATTTATCACAAGAAGTGCAGAACTAGGGTTGACTTCTAATCCGAAATTCAAAATCTTGAGGTGTTTCCAGAGGTAGGTCATCTCATGAATGGCAAAAACATCATTCTAAGATTAAAAGCCCTCTTGTTGCATTTGATTTCATGTATTGTGTACGGAGAATTTCATATTTTAATAGTATCTATGCACTTAATGTATCATTCATGCATATTTCTTAGCCCTAAAAGAACTAAAATGAATTCTCTTGTCATAGTACATGAATCCTATGCATATTATTAGCCTATTCTTCGTTCTGCCATAATAGAAGTTTTATATATGTTGATTTCTAGCCATGATGTGTCTTGGAATGGCATTTAAGTTTAATTATTTAGTTTCTGTCAAGCCTGACGGCCTAACAATGGATCACCATCAATGTTTAGCGGCCCTATGATAAACAGCTAATCAAGAGTTAGCGGCCAATATATAGACCATTAGTTATTCTTGCGATTTCACTATTATTAAACCTCAAGCGGCCTTACGATAAATCGCTAACCATCTGTAAACGGTTCTATAATAGACCGTCAACGTTCTGAATTCTGTCAACCCGAGACTGAATAAAGAACAGCCCATTAAACTTATAATATGCCTAGTTAATTATGTTCCAAGCATGTTTTAAGTATTGTTTCTTACTGCGAGTTTTATTACTATCACAATAATGAATTTCATGTTCTTTATTGTACTTGGGATTATTTTAACATAAGTTAACTTTTTGCCAAAATCATATACTTTTGTAAATAAATACATGTTTCTAAAGTTAGATGATTCATGGTTTACCTTGATCACTGTTTTAATAATCTCTTTCTCATCTATAGAGTCAATTTCATAAGTACACGGCATGTATGCTGGTATATGACCATTAGTTACACCTATGCACATTAGGCACACAATCTTGGATTTGATAACCTCTCCTTTGGATATTCCTTCCAACGGACTAGGAAATGTTGTTTCAAGGCCTCCGTAATTCTCCGTGAGCCTGGGATTCCATCTAGGACACCGAGTTGGTTGTACCATTAAAACCCATTGTCTAGAAAGCACTTATACCGGTGTTTTATATTTCTGAAACTTAGCGGCCTTATGGTTGACCGCCAGAGTCTGCTAGCTGACCTTCACTAGACCGCTAACGGATCCATGACGGTTCTTTCTTTGACCGCTAAAGACTCCAGATAATCTGTTTTAAATATCGAATAGTTCTGTCCTTAACGGTCCAGAACTAGACCACTTTCTTCATGAAACGGCCCAGTAAATGACCGCTATTTTTCTGAGTACAGTTAGCCCGAGGTTTGACCCAAGGGTTAATATTCTTATGATCCTAGATAGTTCAATTGATTATCTAGAACCTGTCACATTATTTCAAAAATACCTAAGTAAATGGTAAAAGTTAAGAAAAATACTGTTATGCTACCGATTTATTTTCACGGCATAACCTAATTATTAATGTGTTTATTGAAATCTTGTTCTCAATAGAAGCATTCTTGTTTTTGGTTACTTATTCATGAAACTTTAGTTGAAATTGTACAATCTTGGCCACTTTATTGTTATATACGTGGAAGTAGCTTAATTTATACTTGAAGACGTAGTTCGAGCACTGATTGTGTTCAAGGGCTCTATGCTAGTCCCCTCGGTTGATTGTCAGAAACATACTATATAAACCATGGGGTATGATGGTACTGGCGTCGCATTGCATTGGGAGTACTTTCTTTATAAATAAGTGAAATGTCCACGGGATCTACAAAAATCTACATGAATTCACGAAGTACTTGCTATTAAGCAAAAAGGACTTAATTGCTTGTTACATGACTTTCTAGTACATTCTTCTTACATTCTTGTTCATGAAAGGCCATTAGTACATACTTGCTTGATCAAATTATATTCCCATATCTCAAGCTTGATCATATCTTGTTACTTTGATTTTATTCACGTAATTTATCGTATCTGCATGATTTTATCTTATTTCTTTAGAGCTAAGACATTAATTACTTTAACATTGCCAATCATGTTGATGTGAAGATACCTACTGAGCAAGTGTGCTCATTACAAATTTTTCAATCTTTTCAGGAAGTACCAGTGGGTTAGATTCAGATTCAGGTCATTCCAGTGATGGGTCCGAGAGCGATTGAAAGTCTACGGATTCGAGAGAAGACTTAGAAAGTCAAAATATGTCTAGATTGAGTCCTTACATGTAATTTTAAATTTTATTGAGTCTAGAAGAGTCAAAATTTGGTGTAATTGGATCTTGATTATTTGGTATGAAATAAAGATAAAGTTTGGATTAAATTATTGTGCAATTACTTTGTGTGATTATTATTGCGCTCTGACTATCTTGATCGCTCGAGGCTTATCATGCCGACTGTTCACGTTCCCGATTGTTTCCGCTGCATAATCTCGGGGAGTGACACCAGCCGTCAAAGGCTGGGGGGACGGAGTACTTCCTCTAGCAGCCTCGGTGGCTCCCTCATCATCAGAGTAATCATAATCTACGTGCTCTTCGAAGAGAGAGGATAAGCTCTCAAAAGAACTCACCACTGCGCTACTCGGCCTCCACCCGGTTTTGAGCCCACCCTAAGTAGCTTCTGAACTGCCTCAGCTACACGACGTGAAGGTGAACGTATGGTAACGCTCTGTATAAGAACTGCCACTTCTTTCAAAGCCGTCCATCGCCCCCGTAGAGGCAAAGGAGCACTCGGAAGTGGTATCGCAGCATCGGGCAAAATCTTAGGAACCCCTAGAACATGACACGAAAGGGGGGGAATGAGACAAAGAAGGAATCATGGATTCTAAGGGGTCGAAATAGTGTTGTCCAACTCACCTTCCGCTTCACCGGCTAGAGTGGGAGAAGAGAGAGTCTCCCTCTCAAGGCTATGAATAGAGGCTTCGGCCTCAACCCCGCTCGCCCTTTCTACACCAACGGCCTCTTCAATTGTCTCATTTGGTGGAACTGTGGACATTGTTGCAAGTGGTGGAATTCGAACAATTATGATTAATCCTTGAAGTAACCATCGATATAGGGACACATAAGCTTGACATGCCTTCGGCCGCCGATGGTGAGGTGCACGAGGCAGCAAATTCTTCAAAGGATAACACAGAAGGCGGGGTAACCTTGGCAGTAGCGGCCATGGTGACCACGTGTTCGGTCACAGCTTGACGAGCTTTCTTGGCCTGTGTGACAACTGTTCTAACTGGTGATGCCTTTCTCTTCTCTTTGTCCCCGGGCGGAAGCGGAGTTGTGGTAGGAGCCGGAGTTGGAGTATCAAAATGAGAAGGCTTCTGAGCTTGCAAAATGATTCTACGACAGTTGCCTTGCTGTTGAGCGTCTAGCCTATCTGCAAGAAGATGAAAAATATATTAGAGCCTGATATAGTAGAGAAATGCTTGCTCTATCTAAGCTGCAAAACAAAGACATACCTGCTAGCCCTATATAGAGGTGAGAGAGCGGCCAATAGTACAGGGCCACTTTTTTATCCCGAGAGAAAGGTTATCGAATCAACCAACATACATCCCCTATTATCTTGCAACGATCAGCCAAATGGGTGAGGTTTGGATGCTGTCGTGAAGTGACACAATGGTACAAGTTAAGGTGGTCCATGCCCCACCCATCTGCATACTTGTAAGCAACAAAAACCGGCTGACCCAAAATTGCCTCAGCCAGATTGTTTATATTTAGACCATGAATGTTCATTAGAACAAAAAGCCACGAGGTCTGGCGATGATATGTATCAGTGTAGCGTCCCACCCTATACCCGGTCCAGTATATCACTCTTATCGGACATAAGAGGCAATGCCACAGTGGGAACCACCCAACAGAATGGAGATGGGTTGAGGTTTACATGAATAAAAGAGAAAATTTTATAGCGGAAGAAGAAGTATATTTCATCAACTAAGAGCAAATACCAATATCACAATAGTCCGATAGAAATTTAACTATACCTTATTGATACAATAACCATTCAGAATTCATAAATTCAAGCCCCTTATTTTTTTTCAAGCTACCTCGAACAAAAAAAGAAAGCAAAACAACAGTCACGCTCGGACTTCCAGGACTCACTTGGCACTAAATTCTCATCCTTATCACCAGAGTCGCCTAAAAGGTTACCAAGTGTAAGTCTACGAATAGACTTAGCAAGATTCGGAAACTCAAAACATACCTCTTATACAAGCATACCATACTTAGTCAGTTTCTAACCGGAACAAGTTCTTAACGCTTACCAATTTGCGGAAACAATACATGGTTTCAGAAAAACTAAAAACACATCACAATGGCGTGAACCGTTTGATATGCAGTTATGAAAAAGGTATGTGACAATGCACTAGACTATACTCAGTCATGCAGTGAGAAAATTAAGAGTGTTATGTCTCCTCTAAGTTTGATGAGTGGTCAAACGAAAGGGAAAGTATTGTATATCATATTATTTTTGATGATTGGCTATTTCCCTTCATGACCAGGTTTTGATGTTGACAACAGAAAATGTTTTTATGATAAATTTTTAATGATTGGCAACTTAATGTTGTGTTGGTTTGCACATAGGTTGATGCACATGGTGCATTGTGCACACATAGGTCGGTGCACATCCATGTCAGCCAGCATCTAAGGTCGATGCACAAGGTGCATCGTGCACACACAGGTCGATGCACATCTAGTGAGTCTACACAAAGGTCGATGCACTCTGTTAGGATGCAACATAAATCGATGCACTTTTGTCTCACTCTTATAGAACGTTAATGCATGTTGTTGCACAATGGACTTGGTACATACTAAGGTCGATGCATACTCTGTATTGTGCATATTAAGGTCGAGGCACACTGTGCTTCATGCACATCAAGGTCGATGCACTTTGTCAGACTGCATCATATAGGTCGGTGCACTTTTCTATCAGCTAGCATCAAGGTCGATGCACATCTTGCATCGTGCACACACAGGTCGGTGCATATTGTGCTTCATGCACATTAAGATTGATGCACCTCATATACTGCACGACGAAGTCAAGTCTATGCACATTGGACCTAGTTTTCAGGTCGGTGCACATCTGGTACCTTGAGCTATAAGGTCGGTGCATCTTTTACAAGGTCAACGTAAGTAACCTAGCGGTTGAAGGTTAGGTCGAGGCTAGTGACCAAGCAATTAAACCTAAGGTCGATGCATGTGTTCATTAGCTCAGCGCAGGTCTTCACTAGGCCAATGCTAAGTGTTAACCCTTGCCACACTAAGTCTATGCATGTTAGTGCATCATGATCAAGGTTGATGCACATCATGCATTCTCCACTAAGACAGGTCGAAGCACATTCTTGAAGGTCTACTTGTGGTGGTTCAAGAATTAGAATTTAATCAGATTAATTGCATGAATAACTCTATCATGGCTCGCATTCAAAGAATATTTGATTATCTATTAATCATATATCTCTCTGACACTAATATGACTAGAAAGTGTTTGGTGAAATGCTTCATTTCTTATATGCAGGAACTTCATCAATCATATGAAGCGCAGAACTCATTAAGTCTCAGGCGAGCACGTGAGCTTGAACTAAAGCTGAGCCACGGGATCCCAAGTCACCCAATGATGGGCACATGTCTCTAGAATAGTAGATTATTAGCACGTGATCCAAGGTAGATGCGTCTAGAGGATTCTACCACGTGGATCAGCTCACTTATCTGAACTTGGCACGTGTTATCTTCGATTAGGCAGGAACGAGCCCTCCACACGCCCAATGTGTGAGCTCGTGGGTCCCCAGGCCTGAAGCCAAAGCCCTTTTGCAATCGGAGCAAACATGATGAGAAGAAGAAATCCATAGAATATAGCCAGAACTTGGAAGTGCAGAAGAGCCAAGAGCACGAGAGAAAGAAAAAAAAACTCTGAGAGAAAAGAGAGAGAGAGAGTAGAGAAGAAGAAAAGAAGAGGGATCAGAGAGAAAGAGTTAAGAGAGCTGAGTGATTTCTTTTTTTCGTTGAGGAAGAGTGTCTGTCTCTGACTTCTCGATCAAATCCAGAGTAAGACTGCTCTATTGTTAGAGATACATTCCTTGGGTCTGCAAGTTATTTTCCTTCGTCATCTATTTTCCTTCATCGTTTGTTTCCATTTTCAATTTCCATTGTCAGCTGTGAATCAGTGGGATAGCAAGTTGTGGTGCTCAGTGTTTGCGAGGGTGTTCCTCGTACAGCAAGCTATAAGGCTCAGCGGTATGTAGGGATTTCAATCCCCAAAGCTATGGATCAACGGTACTTAAGCTGTGTAACAGTAGGAAGCCTTGCTCGATTGAGCAAGGGGTGGTCGTAGATCTCTAGCTTTAGATCGAACCACCTTAAAATTGCCGTTGTCTCTTGATTAATTGAATTCTCCAATATTTCTCTCTGTTTAGATGAATGCTTAGGCTCGTGAAAAGTTGGTGTGAAACTGTCAATCTGAATTTTTATCTGATATGCATGCTTAGTTCTTTTTTGTGCTTCTGAATTTTGGGAATATCTTCAGTGGTATATCAAAAGTTCCAGTGAGAAAGATAGGTCACACCTATCTGGACCACTGACTCTTGCGTGAGGAGATCTGTGATCCCCAAACTCCGCCTAGTACCATACTGAAGAAGATTGATCATCTTTCTATCATCTATAGTTGATTTCATATTTTCAGTGTTTCCTATTTTCATTCCTCAAAATATTTGTTGATCTGAGTAGTACCTTTTAATTCCACATTAGTTCTTTTAAAACTGCTATAGACTTGCTATTTCTGGGGTTAAATCTATTCACCCCCCCTCTAGATTGGGGTCCATCTGGTCCATTCGCTCCACAATTTGGTATTAGAGCCTAACTCTCCTTTAGAGGCTTTACATCTCAGAGAGGTTAGTAATGGATGCTAGAAGGTTAACTGTCGAGGGTCACTCTACCACCAATCCATCATTCTTTGATGGCTTTAACTATGCTTATTGGAAGAGTAGAATGCATGTTTTTTATAGGGCTAAGGACTATGAGATATGGAAGGTAGTTAGCAAAGGTCCCTTTGAATTACCCGAGGACAAGGAAGTCTGGACTAAGGAGCAAATCTGTAAGTCCACCCTAGATTGGAGCACTGTAAACGCCATGTAGTGTGCTCTACATCCCACTGAATTTTCCCGAGTCTCTTCCTGTAAAACCGCTAAGGAAATATGAGATAAACTAGAGGTCATTTATGAAGGGACATCTTAGATTAGAGAGACCAAAGCCAACATGTTAGTCTCTGAGTACGAGGCTTTCAAAATGAAGCCTGATGAGTCCATCTCCAAAATGTAAGCCCGTCTGATGTTGCTCACTAAAAGCTTGAGAAGCTTGGGCAAGGTTTATAGTGAGTTCGAGTTGCTTAGAAAAATTCTTAGGTCGTTGACACCCGTTTGGCATACCAAGGCCACTGTCATGGAGGAGTCTAGGAACCTTGCTACAATAGCCGTAGATGAAATCACCGGTTCTCTCATGACTTATGAGTTGAACCTTAAGAAAGTTGATGAGCCCGAGAAGAGGAAGAAAACCCTGGCTCTTAAAGTTACATCCAGTAACAACGGGTCATCCAGTGAGCATAATTCTAGTAGCTCTGAAGAAGATCCAGACGAATTCGCCATGTTCACTAGGAAGTTTAAGAAATTTCTTAGAAGGGAAGGAAAGGGGCTTAGGAGAAAATACATCTTTGGAAAGAGGCAGTCAAAATACAAATCTGAAACTGCCAAGAAAACTGATGGAATTATGTGCTACAATTGCAGAAAGGCAGGACACCTCAAGGCAGAGTGTCCAGAGCTGGAGGAGAAGCTCCCCAGGTGGAAGAACAAGAAAGGAAAGGCCATGGTTAGCACTTGGAGCGACGAGGATGAAGAAAGTCAGAGTAGCTCTTCTGATAGTGAGAAGGAAGACAAGCTATGTTTGATGGACAACATCAATGAAGACAATGATGAGGTAACTTCCCCATTAGAAAGTTTTTCTCATGGTGATTGGGAAGAAGCATATGCTGAAATTCTTGATAAGTATGATGATTTGCGTAAAGAAAATAGATATCTGAAAAGGAAATTTAATTCATTAGCTCATGACACTACATTGAATGATAAACTTTCATGTATGGAAATTGAAAACCTCAAACTGAAAAACACTCTTGATGAAGCTGAACATGATAAAATCATCTTGACTGATGTGAGAGTAGAAAATGAAAATTTAAGAAACACCATTGATGAGCTTAAAATAAGAATGCAAAAATTTGAAGAACAAACTAGGACAGTCACTGAAAAATATGAGGCAGTAAATGGTGTAAACATAGAATTGAAAAAGGCTATTGAAAATTTGGAGAAGGAAAACCAAGATAAACAAAACTCCCTAGAAAGCATGACCAAGGGATCAGAAAATCTTAATGCTATTTTGGGAACTAGAGTAAATTTCAAGAAGGAAGGTTTGGGTTTCAACCTAACAAACAAGAAAAGATTTGTTGTCCGGACTATCTCCTTTGTTTCTGAAAAGGGGACATCACAACCATCAATAAAAATGACTTCTGGAATAGTTCAAAATGAAAATCCTTTGAAAAATATTGAGAAGTCTAAGCCCAGTGCCAAGAACAAGGGCAAAGGGAAAGTTGAGGAGTCTAGGAAATCATGCTCATACACTCCCACACCTTAGACCAAAAGATGGGCTAGGGGACAGTTTGCTAAGACTAGAGTCCAAAGAAGCCCCAAGGCCAAAACAACCCAGCCTCAACAGAAAGGTCAAGACAACTACAAACCTGCACCAACCTCCATTTTTACTGGGTTCAAGTCTTTTGGTAGCCAAGGTCTTAGCAGAGGAACCTCAGGTCAAGGCTATTACCAGAGTGCTCTGACCCATTCTTCTTTCTATAACTCCTATCACCACTACTTCGGTGGGAGAGGTCGAGGCAACCTCTACACAAGGTCAATGCAGTTCCAGAACTCCTATCCTACACAAATGCATAGACTCTATCCTTGGAACTCCTATGTGAAACCTAGGCACAAAACCTTTAGAAGCCAGAACTCTTATGGATTTGTCAATGTCATGCCCAAATAGCCTAGGGTTCCCTATGTACATACTACTTCCAATGCCCATTGGACTGATCACTGGCAAAGAAATTTTCAGAATGGGCTTAAGAAGAAAATTGCCACACCTCAAAAGTAATCTCCCAAAATTAAAGGTGGCAACAAAAAGTAGACTAAGTTGAATTCCAAGAAATCCACAACTTCAATAAAGAAAATGAATCAAATGTGGTTACCAAAATAGCATGTATCTTGTCTGCATGAAATGGGTGCTCATTTGGGGCCCAAACAGTTTTGGGTTCCAATATTTTCTGCTTGATTTTGCTTGCAGGTATGCCTGGCAGCCAACCAAAATAGGTGGTATCTGGACAGTGGTTGCTCCAGGCACATGACCGAGGACAAAGACAAATTCTGCATGCTTGTGGAAAGGAATGCTGGTCATGTTACATTTGGAGGTAATACTAAGGGCAGAATCATTAGAATAGTTAAATTAGGTAAGAGCTCTTCTTGCTACATTGAGGAAGTTTTATTAGTAGAAGGGCGTGCATATAACTTGCTTAGCATTAGCCAGTTGTGTGATAAAGAGCATACGGTCGTATTTGATTCTATTGCTTGTACAATTTATGAACATAATTCTGAAATCATTAAATTCATTGGTAAGAGAGTCAACAATGTCTACATGGTAGATTTAGATAATGCAGCTCATTCAAACCTATGCCTCACAGTTAGCAAGGATGACTTAGCCTGTCTTTGGCACCACAAGTTAGGTCATGCTAGCTATAATATGCTGCACAAACTGAATAAAAACAGCATGGTTAGAGGTCTCCCTTAAAATTCATTTAAGAAAAACAACAAAATTTGTGAGGTCTGTGTCCAATGCAAGCAAACTAGGAAGTCATTCAAATACATAACTAAAACATGTCTTCTAAGCCAGTTGAGCTAATTCATATGGACCTATTTGGACCATCTAGATCAACCAGCTTATCTAGTAGGAGATATGGTTGTGTTTTTGTGGATGACTTTTCTAGATTTACTTGGGTATTTTTCCCGACACATAAAAATGATGCATTTGAAGAATTTGAGGAATTTTACCATAGAATAAGTCAGACTGGTGAACATTCATTTCTGAATATTTTGTCTGACCATGGTGGTGATTTTGAAAACTCACAGTTTGATGATTTCTGTAGGAAGAATGGAATCAACCACAAGTTCTCTTCTCCAAGAACTCAAGAACAGAATGGAGTAGTGGAAAGAAGAAACAGAACCTTGGTAGAGATGGCCAGGACAATGCTAGTGGAAGGCAATCTACTAAGAAGGTTTTGGGCTGAGGCAGTCAACACATCTTATCATATCATTAACAAAGCCCTGGTAAGACCTTCTACTCACAAAACTCCATATGAGATTTTAAAAGGTAAGAAATCTTCACTAGCATATTTCAAGGTCTTTGGTTGCAAGTGCTTTATTCATGTGAATTCTAAAAGAGACCTTGATAAATTTGAACCTAAAAGTGAACTTGGAATCTTTCTAGGTTATTCTGAAAAGTCCACAGCCTATATGATTTATAATCTTAATTCTAAAATTGTTGAAGAATAACCACATGTTGTCTTTGATGAGCTTTCAAATAACTCTGAAACTGGTTTTTGCAGAGACAAGTCTTATGGTGATATTCTGGAGAATAAAGAATAGCAAAATCCTGAACTAGCAGAAGAAGGCGAGACTAGTGGGTCTGGAGTTTAGGGGGAGGTAAATGCAGAAATAGGTAATCATCTTACTAATATTAGAATTCTTAGAGAAAGTCCTCTGGAAAATATTATTGGTAATCTGAATGAACCTCCTAGGACTAGATCACACTTTAGGGTTGAAAATGAACTGAATTCTTTTGCTCTAGTCTCACAAATAGAACCCAAAAACATAGATAGTGCATTAAAAGATGAACATTGGGTAAATGCCATGCATCAAGAGCTGAACCAATTTGAAAGGAACAAGGTATGGCACCTAGTTCCAAAACCCACTCATGGCTCCATTATAGGCACTAAATGGGTTTTCAGAAATAAAACAGATGAGCAGTGAAAGGTAGTTAGAAATAAATCTAGGCTGGTGGCACAGGGGTACAACCAGGAGTTTGGGGTAGACTTTGAAGAATCCTTTGCCCTTGTTGCCAGATTAGAAGCTATCAGAATCCTTTTAGCATTTGCTTGTAGCCTAGGAATAAAATTGCAACAGATAGATGTTAAATCTATATTTTTGAATGGACTAATAAAGGAGGATGTGTTTGTTAAACAACCTCTAGGTTTTGAATGCCTTGATTTTTCAAATCATGTTTATAAATTAGACAAGGCATTATATGGACTGAAGCAAGCTCCCAGGGCCTGGTATGACAAGCTGAGCTCCTTCCTCATAGGTAAGGGTTTCATAAGAGGTAAAGTTGACCAGACTCTATTCACTAAGGTAAACAACAAAGATATTCTTGTTGTTCAGATTTATGTAGATGATATAGTGTTTGAGTCAACTAAATCCACTATGTGTGAGGAGTTTTCTACTTTAATGACAAATGAATTTGAGATGAGCTTGATGGCAGAACTAAAATTTTTTCTAGGTCTGCAGGTTAATCAAACTTCTGAAGGAACCTTTATCAATCAGTCAAAGTATATAAGGGACCTATTGAAGAAGTATCAACTAGAAAACATCAAACCAATAACTGCACCTATGGGTACCTCAACTAGTCTTGATGGTGACCCAAAAGGTAAATTGGTTGACACCAAGATTTATAAAGGTATGATCAGATCCCTTTTATATCTTACTACATCTCGACCTGATATTCAGTTTTCAATATGTTTATGTGCTAGATTTAAGGCTAGTCCTAGGGAATCTCACATGAGTGCAGTGAAGAGGATTTTTAGGTATCTATCATGCACCCCTGACATAGGCCTATGGTATCCTGCAAGGTGTGAGTTCGAGCTTGTAGCTTACACCGATGCAGACTATGCAGGGTGTAGGATAGATAGAAAAAGTAGTAGTGGATATTGTCAATATCTAGGTGGCTATCTAGTGTCTTGGGCTTCCAAAAAGTAACATACTGTAGCACTTTCCACTGCCAAAGCAGAATATGTTGCAGCAGGAAATTGTGCAGCCCAAGTCCTCGGGATAAAGCACCAACTTATTGATTATCACATTAATCTAGGATGCACTCCTATTTTATGTGATAACACCAGTGCTATTTTATTAACTAAAAATCCTATTTATCATTCAAGGTCTAAGCACATTGATATTAAACATCACTTCTTAAGAGATGTAGTAAGCAAGAATGAAAGTGAACTTAACTTTGTTGAATCTGAAAAATAAATTGCTGATATTTTTACTAAGTCACTTGGAAATGATAGATTTAAATATTTGAGAAGGGAACTAGGCTTATGTAAATTTCAGCATGATGATTGATAATTCATTTTTGTCTGTTCTGAATAAATGCTCCTTCAAGATGTCTTGGTTGCTCATGCTTTTTGATTGTCACTGAATAAATTCTGTCAGTAGAGTATGCATGTTGATCACCTTGATCTCAAAGGTATATCAAATGGTTTGCTGGGAGAAGGGCAGATATCTTCTATCTGGAAACTCACACTATGCGTAGAGGGTAGTCCTCCGCCAGGTACCTTGTGTCAAGTGTTATGGTTGTGTCTCATGTTAGGCGTTCAGATGAAGTGTCCAACTAGACTGGGTGAGTACATGCTAAAAATCTTGTAAGTCTAAGTTGATAAGGGGTGTTCAGAACTCATCTAGTGTTGACAAAAAATCAAAATTGCAATCAGATAGCTCACTGGCTGTCATGTTTTGAACTTCACTACCTGACATATGCTTCAAATTCCATAAAATTGGTATCAGTTGAACATCTCTTGGAAATTTCATTGAATTTCACTTCTGATAATTCCTCCACTATCATCCCTAAAATTCTAAAATTTCTTGAAACTGGATGAATGACATTTTGGTAATCAGTTCATTACTTTAAGCTACTAAAATCAAATATCCACTTCTGTAAGAATCTTGAATGCACCATGAACAAATTGATGATTTAAGCTTAATGAATTTTAGAGTCTAAAGGCTAAGCTTAATGAATGAGGACTGTTCATTACATTTAATAGCTCTCAATGAATCTTTACAAGATTGTGTCATTGCCAGTCTTTCAGATTTCGAAATTAAAAACTCAAGAACTCTTAGTTGAGAAGCTTAGTGTGTTTTGTTTTTTAAACAAAACAAAAGAGCAGCTAGGTAAATAGGAATCAAAAGCTATTGGCAGAGCAATGGCTGAATGCACAGAGAAACTGGATCCTCTATCAATGAAATGGAGTGATACTATGTCATGAAGTGCTTTAGTTACCTCTGTTCACGAAATTAAAACTTAAAGGATAGTTTAACTGAGTAACTAGGGGTACTGGCGTCTGATCAATGTGTACCCTTATGCAAAAAGGAGTAAACTATACTTGAAAAGGCTTAATGAGATAAAATGATAAATCCTACTGAATAACTGGGGGTATTGGCGTCTAATCAACATGTACCTCTATGTCAAAAGGTATGGATTATACCTGCCTTTTCAAATGTTTGTAAAGAAAAAGAAGAAACCAGCTGTAACCCTAAAAAGTTCTAAGAATTTGTTTAACCACAATACATGTTCTAGGCACTCCTGAGAACTTCATTGAATGTTTAAACAAGTAAGATAAAGATTGACCACTCTGACATGATCCATGTATGTCTAATTCATTGCAATTAAATGCTAACAAAAACCTCTTCAAAGAGTAAAGCTGCTACACTTTAACACTCATTACTCATAAATCCGATGTTAATCAAGGCTACATTAATTGAATTCTTATACTAATAGATTCTGAGCTTTGTATGCTTGACTAATGAGAGATTATTCAGTTCGTCATCTGATCCTCTTCCCTATGCCATTTCTCTTCTCTTGAAACCAGTCACATTTGCTATGTTATAGCTATCCTTCATCTGCCTCCCTTACCTTATCATCTCCAAGCAAGACATGACATCCAAAGTGCTCTTTTTCACACTCCTCTTTTTACTGATGGCAAAGGGGGAGAGAAGTTTAGTGATATCTATTAAGATTAAAGTTGCTAAAGTTGGAGAGACTGTGGCTACAGTGTGAGATAAAGGGAAATTATTTCTGTCTGCTTGATTGACTGTCTACTTCTGCATCGCCATGTATGCATTGTCATCACTTTAGAAGTGTTGTCATCATTTTATTTTCTAGTGTTGTCATCATCAAAAATGGGGAGAATGTTGTCTCTCCTCTGAGTTTGATGAGTGGTCAAAGGAAAGGGAAAGTATTGTATATCATATTATTTTTGATGATTGGCTATTTCTTTTGATGACTAGGTTTTGATGTTGGCAACAGAAAATGTTTTTATGATAAATTTTTAATGATTGGCAACTTAATGTTGTGTTGGTCTGCACATAGGTCGATGCACAAGGTGCATTGTGCACACATAGGTCGGTGCACATCTGTGTCAGCCAGTATCTAAGGTCGATGCACATGGTGCATCGTGCACACATAAGTCGATGCACATCTAGTGAGTCTACACTAAGGTCGGTGCACTCAGTTGGGATGCAACATAAGGTCGATGCACTTTTGTCTCACTCTTATAGAAGGTTGATGCATGTTGTTGCACGATGGACTTGGTACATACTAAGGTGGATGCGTACTCTGTATTGTGCATATTAAGGTCGAGGCACACTATGCTTCATGCACATCAAGGTCGATGCACTTTGTCAGAATGCATCATATAGGTCGGTGCACTTTTCTATCAGCCAGCATCAAGGTCGATGCACATCTTGCATCGTGCACACACAGGTCGTTGCATATTGTGCTTCATGCACATTAAGTTCGATGCACCTCATATACTGCATGACGAAGTCAAGTCTATGCACATTGGACCTAGTTTTCAAGTCGGTGCACATCTAGTACCTTGAGCTATAAGGTCGGTGCATCTTTTACAAGGTCAATGTAAGCAGCCTAGCCATTGAAGGTTAGGTCGAGGCCAGTGACCAAGCAATGAGGTCGATGCATGTGTTCATTAGGTCAGTGCAGGTCTTCACTAGGCCAATGCTAACTGTTAACCCTTGCCATACTAAGTCTGTGCATGTTAGTGCATCATGATCAAGGTCGATGCACATCATGCATTCTCCACTGAGACAGGCCGAAGCACATTCTTGAAGGTCTACTTGTGGTGGTTCAAGACTTAGAATTTAATCAGATTAATTGCATGAATGACTCTATCATGGCATCTCATTCAAAGCATATTTGATTATCTGTTAATCATGTTTCTCTTTGACACTAATCTGACTAGAAAGGGTTTGATGAAATGTTTCATTTCTTATTGGCAACAACCTCATCAAACATATGAATGGTAGAAGTCATTAAGTCTCAGGCGAGCACGTGAGCTCGAACAAAAGCTGAGGCACGGGATCCCAAGTCACCCAATAATCGGCACATGTCTCCAGAACAGTAGATTGTTGGCATGTGATCCAAGGCGGATGTGTCCAGAGGATTCTGCCACGTAGATCAGCTCACTTATCTGCACCTAACGCGTGTCATCTCCGATTCGGTGTGAACGAGCCCTCTACACACCCAATGCGTGAGCTCGTGGGTCCCCAAGCCTGAAGCCATATAAAGCCCTTCTGTGATCAGAGCAAACATGTTGAGAAGTAGAAATCCATAGAATTGAGCCAGAACTCGATAGAGCGGAGGAGCCAAGAGCGCAATAGAAAGAAAAAAAACCTTGAGAGAAAAGAGAGAGTCAGCAGAGAAGAAGAAAAGAAAAGGGATCAGAGAGAAAGAGTTAAAAGAGCTGAGTGATTTCTTTGGTTTGTTGAGGAAGAGTGTCTGTCTCTGACTTTTGGATCAAATCTAGAGTCAGACTGCTCTATTGTTAGAGCTACATTCCTTGCATCTGCAAGTTATTTTCCTTCATCATCTATTTTCCTTCATCGTTTGTTTCCATTTTCAATTTCCATTGTAAGCTGTGAATCAGCGGGATAGTAAGCTATGCTGCTCAGCGTTTGCGAGGGTGTTCCCCGGTCAGCAAGCTATAAGGCTCAACAGTGTGTAGGGATTTTAATCTCCAAACCTGTGGATCAGTGGTACTTAAGCTATGTGACAGTAGGAAGCCTTGCTCGGTTGAGCAAGGGGTGGAGGTTGATCTCTAGCTTGAGATCGAACCACCTTAAAATTGCAGTTGTCTCTTGATTGATTAAATTCTCCAATATTTCTCTCTGTTTAGATGAATGCTTATGCTCGTGAAAAGTTGGTGTGAAACTATCAATCTGAATTTTTATCTGATTTGCATGCTTAGTTCTTCTTTGTACTTCTGAATTTTGGGAATCTCTTCAGTGGTATATCAAAAGTTCCAGTGAGAAAGATAGGTCACACCTATCCGGACCACTGACTCTTGCGTGAGGAGATCTATGATCCCCAAACTCCGCCTAGTACCATACTGAAGAAGATTGATCATCTTTCTATCATCTATAGTTGATTTTAGATTTTTAGTGTTTCCTGTTTTCATTCCTCAAAATATTTGTTGATCTGAGCAGTTCCTTTTAATTCCACATTAGTTCTTTTAAAACTGCTATAGACTTTCTATTTCTACGGTTAAATCTATTTACCCGCCTCTAGATTGGTGTCCATCCTATCCATTTGCTCCGCAAATTGGTATCGGAGCCTAACTCTCCTTTATAGGCTTTACATCCCGGAGAGGTTAGTAATGGATACTAGAGGGTTAACTGCCAATGTGAAAAAGGTATGTGACAATGCACTAGACTATACTCAGTCATGCAGTGAGAAAATTAAGAGCATGCATAGCTAAATTTGAACAGAATCCGTATACAGAGTCTTACCAAAATCAATATAGAAGCGTGGAGACAACATGCATCTATGTGCAGCCTGAAAGGAGTCAAAAATCAGAACTTAATGGAATATGTATGCATATGTACATGGCCTGAAAAGGAACAGGTATCAGAACCTATAAGTCAGTTTTAGAGGTCAGTTCAGAACTAAACAGAATGGATAACGTATGCTAAATAACATATAATAGAGTCACATAGTAGGTACAATCTGATTACAATTATCGAAAGTTCTGAACTGAACAGAGGACCCAGACACAGTGCCCAAACCACCACTAGAAGGTCGGAAACATATACCAAATCACCTAGGTAGTGGCGATAAGGTCTTGGTTACCTGCGCAGAATTGGAGGAAAATCTTCCCCACCTTAACAAGTGGAGCTTGTCCACCTCTAGGATTTCACTCCCGTGCCCTCGGGGTCAGAAACATATTGAGCCTCGCCATAGGGGCATTTCCACGGTTTGGCTCCGCACCCTTCTATGGTAGCAGTGTCCCTATGGTCCACAATTTGTCTCATAGCATAAGGGGTTCACAATGATAAGGAATAACATGCAATACAAGGACACCATTGAAGGATAGCAAATAAACTTTCAGAATATGCAACCATGCAAGAAAGATGCAATGAATATTAACTTGTGTAGTCACTATATGATGGGAACAAATCTTTTAAGTAACCGTACTAGTTTACAAAATTTTAGCATGTAATTTAGTAGGTAGCTGAAAATCCAAGGGAATAGTAAGTAATGGGTAGCAAAACGATTGCACAGAGGAAAGGTCAACTTTTACGGAGCATAAGTCTACTTTTCCCCACGTCCAGTACACAATGAACAGCATACGCAAAGCAGAAGTCGACTTCTATAGGGCCAGAAGTTGACTTAGGCCTACATCGAGAACTGGAGTGGGCAGGGTGCACAAGCTAAGTCGACTTCTGCAGGGCAATAAGTCGACTTAGGCCTACATCCAGAAAACGACAGTGTCCTACACATCTCTGCCATTGTCTGAGTACCCAGAAATCAAACATAACTTCATCAAAGTAGAAATAACGTATTTCACACTCAAACCATGATTCATAACCCAGGTTTCAAGATATTATATCGTGCACAAAAGGAGGGTTTTAGCTTTCAGATCTTGCCTTGAATCAAATGAAACAATGATTAGAGAAAACCCTCCGCCTCTGGCTAGAAACTGGAAGATGATGTCCTTCTCGAGATAACCATGATCTAGTAGAAAACCAGAGGAACGAGGGAAGCCACTCAAGAGCAGGAACAATCCACTCTCCGTCTGCTACGTTTCTCTAGGCTCCCTCTTTAAGGATTCTTCAGAACTACCGAGCACAGTAGGAACGCAACGCTAGGGAAAAAGGAAAAAGGAGAAGTCTTTCGTGAAAAGGGCTGGGGTTCCACCCCAATCCTTTGACGGTTACGGTGTTTAGGGAAGGGATAATGGCCGACTTAATTGCTTAGGGAGATCCACGGTTACGAGAGAGAGGAATAAGGAAAGAAAATCCAAGTTTGAACGCCTACCGTAAGAACCGGGGTACTATTTATCAATCCAATTAAAAAATTGAATTTAACAATATAAAAAGGATTTACAAAAACTATTTGTTACCCATTTCTCACCACCATTTATTTTATCATGGAAAAATATGAAATCAAATTTTAGACGAAAAAATGAAAATGAGTGAACAGTAAAACTCAAAACGTGAATAGTGAAAGCCATGAGTCACAGCAGATCCTAAAGTTTCAGTAATTGTGTATATGCATTCATGTGCTCTTCTTTTTGAATAGATATAATACAAGAAACGTTTTAATCAACAATTAACTTAAGTTATCAAATTTTAATTGCTCAAAATTTTAAATTTATAATTATCGAAAAACTATTATTTAATGAATTATTCATTTTATTTATTTTGTTACGAATTAATATTTCATGCACTAAAAAATAATTTATTAATTTAAATAATACAAATACTTTATTAATTTTAAAAATTTCTTGGGTACTACACCCTCTCCCCCTTAAATAATTTATTAATATTTAGTCCCCAAAGTTTAAAGTGAAGCACACACCGAAAAGATGGTGAAGAGGCGAGATCTCGCGCGGGGTCCTGAGCGGGCTGTGGATCACCAGAAGATGAATCTACAAGAGAGGGAAACGTATCAGAGGGCCCAGGGGATCTCCCTGGGACAAAACCCTCGATGGCTAAGTCAGTAGAGCTATGGTGGAAGCAATAATGGGGGGAGGAGAGAGCTGATGCGCGAGAATCCTCTCCACCAAAGGGTGAAGCGAATTGTGCTCAGGAGCTTAGGGTGTGTGAATGCTTAGTTCATCTTACCATCTTCCGGAGGGTATCCCTTGCTTAAATAGTGCGCCGCCTTCAGGAGTCCTGTAAGCTGAGGGGTTCCCGGCGGGAGTTACGTCTTTAACGGGGGCTTTCATGGCCTGATCGTGGGAACGTTATCCCCTTGGAGTCCGGCAGCTCCCATGACTCTCCCGCTGGCGGAGGACTCTGAACGGCCGCACCTGCAGATAATCAACCGGTCTTACTGAGCCTCGGGGATGCTAGCTCATGTCCGAGCGATAGGCATGGCCCGGCGAGGGTGGGGTCGGATAGATCAGCTGGAGCCTATCTCTCTCGGATGGGGAGAGGGCTTTAGGCTGGACCTTCCTTGAGACCTGACCGTTGTCTCGGGCCCTCCGAGCCTAGAAGGCCGCCAGGGAGAGTTGGTTCCTCGAGTCTTATTTATTGGGCTTTTCTCCCTAAGTGGGCCCTGTGGGCTATCACTTGGGTGGGCTCGCTTGGTTGGACCTTGTAGGTCTTGTTGGGCTGCCTTTGTGGTGGGCTGCGGAAATCGCCCTCTCCACTTGTCCCCCTCCTACTCTCAAGCCAAGGAGGCTCGTATGAGTAGTTTTTCGAGGCTTCGGACCGGCGTGGCTCAGGTGGGTGGAATTCCGTTGGTGTTATGGAGCCGCTTATAGCGGTCGCCGAGGCCCGTATTGATGATCCTGACGGATTTGAAACGAAGGGCCCCCCCTTTTTCTCGGAGCACGGAACGGCGCGCCACCACCCTCAGGGGTTTATAGGGGGCGCTGTTCATCGTTCTAGGCTTCCAGGGTTTTAGGCTTTCCTTGCTTCTTGATGCGCCGTGAGAGCACAGCGGAGACGCGGAGCCTTGCGGCGGCGTTTGAGGAGTTGGCGAGGATAACCGCAGAGGCGGTCCGGCAACTTCCTTCTCCCCCGGAGTCTTCAAGCTCGTACGAGGGATCTCTTCCCGACTCGATGGCGGATCAGAGTCCGGAGCTTGCGCCGGTGAGGCGGGAACCCGTCCCCAACTGTAATGAGTTGGGGGAAGCGGAGGTGCGGCGGCTCGAGCATCGTTTCCGCCTGCCTCTCAGATACAGCTTTATCGCTGCCACTTCGTACGAGACGAGTCTGGATGATCGTGGCGAGCTCATTTGCACTTCCTTCTGGCTTGGAAGAGTGGATTTCGACTTCCTTTCGATCCTTATGTGCTGCAGCTTCTTAATTTTTTCCGGTTGGCGCCTATTCAGTTGGTGGCCAACTCCTATCTTCTTGTTTCGGCCTTCGGGATTCTTTGTCGTCAGCACGACATTTTTCCTTCTTTGGACCTCTTCCACTTCTTTTTTGAGTTGAAGGTGCACCAGTCGGCGGGGAAGGGCTTCTACTTCATCCAGGCGCGGAGGAATAGGAGCTGCATCTCGCTCGCGGCGAAGGACTCCTCGCACAAGGGGTGGAAGACCCAATTCTTCTGGGTGAAGGCGGTGGCGACGGACGAGATCTGGAGATGCCGGACCTCGCCCAACTTTCACCCGAATCTGCCCCCTCGCCAGGAGGAGTTCCCTCCCCACGTGGAGCAGCAGGCTGCCCGTCTGCTGGAGAACCGCCAATCGACCGAGGAGCTGGTGACATCGGAGAACATCGAACGGTGTCTTCTCTCGCGGTTGACGTCGACAGGTACGGCTCTTGAGGCTCTTTTTCGCGGGTGGTAGCTCTTTTCCTTCTCCTGACAGGGGCTTCTTCTTGTTGCAGACGTGAGGCGGGAGCCTCTGGAGGAGGCGGCCGAGGTCATCGATCTGGGAGATGACTCGGCAGCCGATGAGCCCGATGTCTCGGCGGGTCGCGTCCATGCCCGAGATAAGGGCAAGGGGGCGGCCCCCGAGGGGACTTCTCGATCGACCGGCCTGAAGCGCAAGGATCCCCTGGCGGGGAAGTTTCAGGAGGCCGTGAAGGCCAGGAAAAGGGCCAAGAAAGCCGGCCTTCCTACCGCCGTCGGGGGTGATTCTGGCTCGGCGGCGCTCCCCCCTCGGGGGCAGGATGGGGCCGACCCCTCTGGGCTGGCTCTCCCATCCGCCGGGCTAGAGGGGGCCGAGGAGACCAGGGGCCCCGCAGAGGGAGGTGATGGGTCGGCTCTCCCCTCTGTGGGGGCAGAGGGGGCTGATGCCGGTGTGGCCGGCGCTGGGACCGAGGGATTGGTCGGCGCGGATGGGGGTTCACCCGTGAGGGCGTCGCAACCCCAAGTGCCGGCAGCTTCTGGTGCGATGGATCCCGCGGCGCTGGTCGAGGCTGGGGGTTCGCCTGGGGAGGCGTTGCAACCCCAACCGACCGTGGCGAGCGGGGCGGTCAGCTTTGCTACCCAAACAGGGTCTTCTGGCGGGGTGACCAGGGTGGAGTAGTCCCCTTTGCCGGAACCTCTGGTCAGGCTCGGTATCTCGGGCGACTTGTACCAGGTCTGCCGGTCAATCGCCGAGAGGACGAGGGGGGGAGAAAGGCGCAGCACTCCCTCCGGGGTCCTTGATATCCTGATGGAGGGCGGCCTGGTCATAGCTCGGACAGCGGCCATGATGGCAGAGGCGCACGCCCGGACGGAGGCGGAGCGGTCGAAGCTCGCCTGGACCCTTGGTGGATGCGAGGGGAAACTAGCCCGGCTCGAGGGGGAGCATGAGGGGCTCCGGCGGGAGTTCCTCGCATTCAGGGAGTTGGCGCGGTCGAGCCGCCGGGAAGCTGAGGCACTGGCCGAGCAGCTAGCAAGGGCCCGAGAATCGCTCGAGAGGAAGAGCTAACATCTAGAAGACGAGCATCAACATCACATCGAGCTGGACGGCCTCTGGGAGCTTGAGGGCGGCGAGCTGCAGGATCGGGCGGAGGACGCGGAGCGCCTTCACGCTGAGGCCGAGGCGGACCGAGCCCGGGCGGAGGGTCGGGCGATCGAAGCCGAGCGAAGGATGACCGAGCTAGAGGGGCGTCTGGCGAGGGCGGAAGAGCGTGCGACCGAGGCGGAGCGAGCTCGGGACGGGTAGGTCGAGGCGGAGGCGATCAAGCGCTACAAAGGCTCGGAAGCTTACTCGGCCGACCTGATTGAAGCTGCCCTACCCTACTACGAGGTAGCGCTCCGCCGGGATGCCCGAAAGGGATTCAGGCAGGGCTATCGCCGGGCGATGAGTTATGCCAACGAGCACCTTGCCGGGGGTGATTTTCCTTACGGCCAGAGTTATGACTCGGATGAGTCAGTTTCCAGCTCCTCATCCTTGGCCGGGGAAGAACCGGAGGAGTCACCTCCTGCGGGGTCACCAACTCCGGAGGCTCCAGGAGGGCTCACGACCGGGACAGTTCTCGCACAGGCGAGGTCAGTGTCCGGGCCGGCCCTCACCGAAGGCACCGGGGGTGACGCATCCCCTACTGTTGTTCCCGAGCTTCAAAGTGGGCCCGAGGCCTGATGTATTATGCTTTATTTTTCCCCTTCCCCTTTTTGTCTATTTTTCTTTTGTAAGAGGATTTCTTTATGGGAGGCAATAAAGGACTTACTTCGTTTGATTGCTATCTTTGCCGTGATTTGGCTGGCGTATCGGGGGCAGTTGGAAGGTGCCGATATTTTCTGCACCATTCTCGCATGCCGATTCGGGAGACTTCTGGTGGGGCGTCCTTTCATTCCACCATGCTTTGAAAGTCGAGGTGCTTCGCGAATCCCGCTAGGGCGGGGGCCGAGGAATTGGAGGTGACCTTCCAAGGGAGGTCCTATAGTGTGTTTTCGAGGGGGGAGTCATTTAAGGCCCGTGGCCTCCCTTGGCCTATAAAAAGGACTGAAGGGTGCTCCTTCCTTCTTAACACTTAGGACTCTTGCCGGCGGTCTGCTCTTGTTCCCTCGTTTTCGCTCTGCGTTGCGCCGCCGCGATCGGGGCATGGAGGATCCTTCAGAAGATGACGCTGCAGACGACGGGGAGTGGCCGGTTCCAGCTGTCCTGGAATATCGGTCGGGTCCCACGGTCGCCGCGCGTGCATGAGACGGGTCCGACGGTCGCCGCGCAGATCTGGAGAGGGCTTCGACGTGCGGGGGCACGCCGTTTGCCCCCTCTTGGCTCCGGCGAGGCTTCCGGGCGGACGCCGAGATGGAGGGCAGATGGGGGAGTTAGGGATGCCGGCCGCCATTCCCCTCCGTGGGAGGGGAGGAGGCGGCTCCAGTCCCTTCCTCACCCCTGCCCGCAGCCTCTTTCTCTCTCTTTTGTTCTTCATTTCTTTCACTCTTCGGGGGCTGCTTACTTTCTGTTCGCCTCCAAAGAGTTGGTAGTTTGGCAGAGAGAAGATCTTCACGGCGCTCCTTTTTCCAGGTTGTTTCCAACTTGGAAGGTAGCCTTCCTCGCGTGAAAGGTGGCCTTCTCCTTGCTGTCCCTCTGTCACCTTTGTCACGGTCCACCCGAGCCAACTGGGTCGACCATCTCTTATCCGAGCCAGTTTCTACGCGAGGCAGAGTCAGTGGCTGGATGCGAGAAGGTCAAGACCGGGTCGGTCGGGCAATGGCCGTTTGCCGCGGTGCTAGATGGATTTTTTGCTTTTCACTATGTGATGTACTGGCAGTTGCCTTTCTGATGTACCAACAGTTATCTTGAATGAATGCAAAAAAGGGGGTTTATTTTACCCGATTTGTCGATACAAGTTTCAGAAATAAAATCTGCGTAGTGTGGTTGCGTTCCATGTCCGGGGAATGGGTTCCCTTCCATTGTGGCTAACTTGTACGCACCTTTCCCGAGCGTCTCGATCACTCGGTAGGGGCCTTCCCAGTTGGGGGATAGCTTGCCCGCCGCCTCCAGTGGTCGAGAGGCTTCGGTCTTCCTGAGGATGAAGTCCCCTGGTTGGAATTGTCTGCCTCGGACCTTGGTGTTGTAGTACCGAGTGAGGCGGCGCCGGTATTCCGTAGCTCGGACGTTCGTGATCTCTCGGAGTTCGTCTGCCAGGTCGAGGTTCTCGAGCAACTTCTGCTCGTTTGCCTCGGGCGAAAAGCTGATCACTCGGAGAGACGGATTGGCGATCTCTAACGGAACGACGGCTTCGGTGCCATATACCAGCTGAAAAGGGGTCTCACCGGTTGCCGCCCTGGGGGTCGTTCGGTGCGACCATAGTACGCTAGGCAGTTCCTCGAGCCAGCTACCCTTAGCCTTGCCGAGTCTAGTTTTTATGCCCTTCAAGATGATCTTGTTGGCATTTTCAACCAGCCCGTTGGCCTGAGGGTGGGCGACCGAAGTGAAGTGGTTGCGGATATTTAGGTCGGCGCATCTGTCTCGGAAGTACCGAGAGTCGAATTGCCGCCCGTTATCGCTCACTATCACTCGGGGGATGCCAAAGCGACAGATGATCGATTTCCATACGAAGCCCCAGACGACTGTCTTGGTGATCCTTGCTGTTGCTTCAGCCTCGATCCACTTGGTGAAGTAGTCGATGGCGACGATGATGAACTTCTTCTGGGATTGAGCCGTTGGGAACGGCCCAAGGATGTCGATCCCCCACTGAGCGAAAGGGTAGGGCTCGGTAAGGGTGACAAGTTCCGTGGCCGACTGATGGACCAAATGGTCGAACCGCTGGCAACGGTCGCAATGTTGTACATGAGCCGTGCAGTCACGCTGCAGGGTCGGCCACCAGTACCTTTGCCTTAGCAGGATTCTGGCCAGCGACCGACCTCCTGAATAAGCTCCGCACAGGCCTTGATGAATCTCTTCAACAGCTTGGCTTGCTTCATCGGGACCGAGACACTTCAGAAGGGGCCCGGAGAACGATCTTCGGTAGAGAGCGTTGTCGAGGATGACGAAGCGCCGAGCTTGGTATTTCATTCGGCGGGCTTCCCGAGGGTCGGAGGGCTCCCAGGAGTCCCGTAGCCAGGACAGGTAGGGGGAGCGCCAGTCGCCGGGAGTGGCCGAGTCAATGGCGAGGAGCTCCGAGTCTATGCTTGGGCGCTCTAGCTCTTCTAGGAGGACCGATCGTGTACCTTCCGGGTCTAGGGAGGAGGCCAGTCGGGAGAGGGCGTCTGCCTGAGAGTTTTGCTCCCGAGCTATTCGGACTACCTCGAACTCCTCGAACTGCTGGGCCAGGCTACGGACCAGCTGGAGGTATTTGATCATAGGTACCTCTCGAGCTTCGTACTCGCCATTGGCCTGGCTTGCAACTAGCTGGGAGACGGTGTGGATCCTGACTCGCTCGGCCCCCAACCGTCGGGCCATGCGGGCTCCCGAGATAAGTGCCTCGTACTCGGAACCATTGTTGGACGCCAGAAAGTTGAACTTTAGGGCGTATTGCAACTCTATTCCTTCGGGGGACCTCAGGAGGATCCCTGCGCCGCTACCGACCGAGTTGGACGATCCATCGACGAACAGCTCCTAGGTTGGCCCGGTTGCCGTCGGAGGCCTGTCCTCGATCGGAACGGTGCTCTCGACGATGAAGTCGGCGAGTGCTTGTCCTTTGATAGCTGATCGCGGCCGATACGAGATGTCGTAGGCCCCGAGCATGATGGCCCATTTGACAAGTCGCCTCGAGGCTTCGGGGTGGGCCAGAATCTTCTTCAGTGGCTCGCCGGTTAGCACGGTGATGGGATGCCCCTGGAAGTAAGGTCGGAGGCGCTTTGCGGAGGTAACCAACGCTAGCACGAGTTTCTCGGTTACGGGGTACCTCCGCTCGGCCTCGTTGAGCACCTTGCTGGTGTAGTAGACCGGCCTCTCGATTCCCGAGTCATTCCTGACTAGGACCGAGCTGACCGTTGATGGCGTCGCCGAGAGATAGAGCAGCAAGACCTCGCCCGGGACGGGCTTCGAAAGCATCGGGGGCGAAGCCAGGAACTCTTTGAGCTCGGCGAATGCTGTTTGGCATTCCCCATCCCATGCGAACGTAGCAGATGCTATCTTGGGCCCCCTCATCAGTTTGAAGAAGGGCAAGCACCGTTCGGCCGCACGGGATAGGAAACGACTGAGAGCAGTGACACGCCCCGTCAGACGCTGGACGTCTTTGATGCACGTGGGCGGGCGCATGTCCAGGATGGCCTGGACCTTGTCGGGGTTGGCTTCGATCCCTCGCTGAGTGACCAAGAAACCTAGGAACTTCCCAGATCTTACTCCGAAGGCGCACTTGGCGGGGTTGAGCTTCATGCAGTACTTCAGGAGGGTGCCGAAAGTCTCGGCGAGGTCAGTGAAGTGGTCTTGGGCCCTCGGGGTCTTGACGAGCATGTCGTCGATGTAGGCGTCGACGTTCCGACCTAACTGTCCCTCGAACATATGGTTGACCAGTCGCTGGTATGTGGCTCCAGCATTCTTCAATCCGAAGGGCATCCGGGTGTAGCAGTACACGCCATAGTCGGTGATGAAGGCGGTCTTCTCGACATCTTCAGGGCTCATTCGGATCTGATGATAACCCGAATAGGCATCCAGGAAACTGAGTATCTCGTTGCCCGAGGTGGAGTCAACCAATTGGTCGATGCTCGGTAGCGGATAGCAGTCCTTGGGGGTGGCCTTGTTCAGATCGGTGAAGTCTACGCACATTCGCCACTTGCCTGTAGTTTTCGGCACCAGGACGACGTTGGCTAGCCACGTTGGGTACAGGACCGGTCTGAAAAGACCAGTTTCTTGTCCCTTGGTGACCTGCGCCTTGATGATCGCCTATTTCTCGGGCGCATGCTTCCTTCTCCGCTGCTGTACGGGTCTCACGGTGGTGTCGAGGTTGAGCTTGTGCGTCACGGTCTCCTCTGGTATACCAGGGAGTTGATCATCGGACCAAGCAAAGACCCGAACATACTCAGAAAGAAACTTCTTGCATTGCTGCTGTTCCTCTGGCGGTAGGTCGGCGCCGATCCTTACTCCTAGGGCCGGGTCGTCGTTCAGGAATACCGTTAATAATTCGCCACCGGGCTCGGTGGTCACGGCTCTTCCTTCAACTCCCCTAGGGCCCTTATCCTTCCCGTCCGGCCTTGAGGCTTCCACCGAGATATTGTAGCACCTTCTAGCCGTGGCCTGGTTACCTCGGATTTCCCCCAACCCGTTTTTGGTGGGAAACTTCATTTTTTGGTGATAGGTAGATGGTACGGCCTTTATTCGGCTGAGAATTTTTCGACCGAAAATGGCGTTGTACGCTATCATACCTTTAATCACTATGAAGTCCACTATGACCGTAACGGTTTTGGGTGGGGTGCCGATAGTGACCGGCAGGCTTAGGGCTCCCTCGGGGTAGGTGGCCAGGCCATTAAACCCGTAAAGGGGCGTTCGGATCGGGCGGAGCTTGGATGGGTCTTCCCCCATCTTGAGAAAACAGTCATAAGATAATACATCGGGGGCGCTCCCATTATCAACCAAAATCCTGTCTACATTACAGTGATTTATCGTGGCCGAGATAACTAGGGCATCGTCATGCGGGGTGCACAGCCCTTCCAGGTCTTGGTTGGAGAAGACTATGACCTGGGGCTCCATCGGCGGGCCTCTGGGGGGCTCTAAGGCTTGGCTGGCCCGCTCGGCATGACGTTTCCTTCCTCGGCCGGTGTCACTGCCCGATGCCGCTCCGCCGGAGATGACGTTTATGTGGACCCCTCGGGGGGTGTTGTCGATCTCCTCTGCGGCGTCTCGGTCTTCTTTGCGCCCGGTCGTGAACCGGGCTAGGTGCCCCAGATGGATGAGGCGCTCGATCTCGTCCTGGGGCTGATGGCAATCTCTGGTGTGGTGCCCGTGGTCGCCGTGGAACAGGCAATGCCTGTCCCGCTTGCGATTCTTCGACCTCATTGGCTCGGGCTGGCAGAGAAGTCCCGAGTCTTTGATGTCTTCATAGATCTCATAGACTGGCGCGGTCAAGGGGGTGTACCGCTCGTACTTTCTCTTGCGCTCTCCTTCTCGATCGCGCTTCTTACCCAAGCCAGGGTTTGGCTCGGATGTCCACTTTTTGTCCCCCTCCCGACCCGAGCCGATTGCGTCTCGGCAGGCACTGAGTACTTCTTCGCACTCGGCGTGGCGCAGTGCCAGAGTCACTAGCTCGGCAAGGGTCGAGGGAGGGTGGAGGATAAGCTCGCGGCGGAGATTCTCGTCTCGGGTGCCCCCGGTCAGTGCGGTTGTGGCTGAGGCCACATCTAGCCGGGGGATCCTGAAGGCTTCCGATTTAAATCGGTGGACGTAAGTTCGGAGCCTCTCCCCTTGCGCCTGTTTGAGGGCCAGGAGCCCCGCTACTGACCTTGGGGGGGCGCTGCCGGCAAAACTCTCCTTGAAAATTCGCCCGAATTGCCTGAAGTCTTGAATGGACCCAGGGGCGAGGGCCCGGAACCATGCCTAAGCACCTTGGACCAGGGTGGCCGCGAAGGCTCGGCATTTGATGGGATCCGGCGTTCCATGAAGGGTCACCAGGGCGTCGAAGCTATCGTTGTGGTCGGCTGGGTCGCCCTGGCCGTCGTAGAGCTTGAAGGTTGGAATGGAGGCTCTGGGAGAGACCTCTACCTTCAAGATGTACTCGGAGAAAGGGGATTTCTCCTCGTCCTCCGGAAGAGAGGTCTTCTACAGGGCGCGGAGGGCGCGCTCTTGCTCTGCGAACCGTCTCTCGAAATCACGCAGTCGGAGGGGCAGGTCTGGCTGCAGTCGCACCATGGGGCTGGGGAGGGCATCTTGGTGATCTCCAGGGGCACTAGTGCCCGGGCGCGGCGGCCTCATCCCCTGCTTCCCTCTCCTCGGCGTGGAGGAAGCCTCTTGCTCCGCAGGCGGAGCATGCGAGGGTCGTCCGACGTCGTTGCAGAGAAGCTGTCGGCCGCGAAGGGTGAAGCGGCCTCCGGCGGTGTGCTGAGTCACACTCCTTCGAGGGGGACTTCCTGACGGGGCGCGGGACCTTGCGTCCCTGGCCGCCTGGGCCCTCATGAGCTCCACGAGGACGTCCATCTTTTCATTGAGGGCCTGGAAGGCGTTGGCGCCACCGTCGGGGGGTGCCCCTGTCTTCGCCGAGGGGGGGGGGTGGTGGCCTGTTGGTGGGGATGCTAGCGTTGGAGGGGGGGCTCTATGAGACCCTAGAAGGGGCGCCTCCCGCCGCCGCCACAGCCTTACCTGCCCCACCGGCGGATCTCCTCCCTGAGCTTCTTCTCACCATCTCGACTTTTCGTGCGTTTCCCACAGACGGCGCCAGATGAAGAGGCGAGCTCTCGCGCGGGGTCCTGAGCGGGCTGTGGATCACCAGAAGATGAATCTGCAAGAGAGGGAAACGTATCAGAGGGCCCAGAGGATCTCCCTGGGGTAAAACCCTCTGATGGCTAAGTCATTAGAGCTATGGTGGAAGCAATAATGGGGGGAGGAGAGAGCTGATGCGCGAGAATCCTCTCCACCAAAGGGTGAAGCGAATTGTGCTCAGAAGCTTAGGGTGTGTGAATGCTTAGTTCATCTTACCATCTTCCGGAGGGTATCCCTTGCTTAAATAGTGCGCCGCCTTCAGGAGTCCTATAATCTGAGGGGTTCCCGGCGGGAGTTACGTCTTTAACGGGGGCTTTCATGGCCTGATCGTGGGAACGTTATCCCCTTGGAGTCCGGCAGCTCCCATGACTCTCCCGCTGGCGGAGGACTCTGAACGGCCGCACCTGCAGATAATCAACCGGTCTTACCGAGCCTCGAGGATGCTAGCTCATGTCCGAGCGATAGGCATGGCCCGGCGAGGGTGGGGTCGGATAGATCAGCTGGAGCCTATCTCTCTCGGATGGGGAGAGGGCTTTAGGCCGGACCTTCCTTGAGACCTGACCGTTGTCTCGGGCCCTCCGAGCCTAGAAGGCCGCCGGGGAGAGTTGGTTCCTCGAGTCTTATTTATTGGGCTTTTCTCCCTAAGTGGGCCTTGTGGGCTATCACTTGGGTGGGCTCGCCTGGTTGGACCTTGTAGGTCTTGTTGGGCTGCCTTTGTGGTGGGCTGCGGAAATCCCCCTCTCCAGATGGGAATACTTCTTCTTCATCTCTTCTTCGAGCTCCCACGAAGCCTCCTCATAAGAAAAATTCCTCCATAGGATCTTCACCAATGGAATAGATTTTGATCTGAGGACTTACTCCTTGCGATCCAAAATCTTGACTGGTTTCTCCTCGAATGACAGATTTGGTTGGAACTCAAAATCTTCATAGCTAATGATGTGCGACGGATCATGAACATATTTATGGAGTATGGATACGTGGAACACCAGATGAATGGCCGCCATAGATAGAGGTAAAGCCAACCGATATGCCACGTTCCCTACCTTGTCCAGAATCTCAAAAGGTCCAATGAATCTTTGCTGTAACTTCCCTCGCTTGCCGAATCTTTTCATTCCATTAATTGGTGATACTTTGAGGAAAACATGCTCACATGTTACAAGGTCCAGATCCTTCCTTATGTTATCCACATAGCTCTTCTACCGATCTTGGGTTGCCTTCAACCTTTGTCGGATTAGCTGAACCTTCTCAGATGTTCCTTGCACCACTTCGGGCACGATCAACTACCTGTCACCAACCTCTTCCCAGCATAGAGGAGATCTACATGGCCTCCCATACAAAGCCTCGAAGGGAGCCATGCCTATACTTGCATGATAACTATTATTGTAGGTAAAGTCTACCAACGGTAGATGTCACTCCCAATCTCCTCTCCAATCAAGAATACATGCTCTCAACATATCCTCCAAAGTGCGAATAGTCCTCTTGGACTAACCATCTGTTTGGGGTTGATATGCCAAACTAAGCTTCAACGGGGACCCAAAAGTATTCTACAATCCTTGCCAAAGTCTCGACGTTAAGCGATGATCTCGATCTGAAATAATGGACTTCAGAACTCCATGCAATCTGACGATGTTCTCAATATAGAGACGTGTCAAGCTCGCCACCGATTGCTTCTTTTTCATGGCCAGAAAATGTGCAGTCTTCGAGAACCAATCCATAATCACCCGAATAGAATCATTGCCCTACGATCATCGGGGCAAGCCTGTAACAAAATCCTTGGTGATATCCTCCCATTTCCATTGCGGTATCTCGATCTTTTGCATCAACCCAGATGATCTTTGGTTTTCAGCTTTAACCTACTGACAAACCAAACATCTGGACACAAATTCCGCTACATCCTTCTTCATAGCTGGCCACCAAAAGGACCGTTTCAAATCTTGATACATCTTGTTACTACTAAGATGAATGAAGAACTTTGATATGTGATCTTCCTCCATAACTTCATTTTATATTTGACCACATCAGGCACGCAAATTCTATGTTGAAATCTGACCACACCATCTTCATCTCGAGCAACTCCAGCCTTACCAATCAGACCTTGTAACTGAGGGTCATCTCGCTGAGCTTCTATTACTTAATCCATAACTATTGACCTAAGGCATAGCTGAGCAACGAATGCCTGGCAAAGTTGAGGCTCAATCGATGTCATGGAACACACTGCATCCTCAATCATCTTCCAATCTTGCTGCATAAAAGTCATCTTCTGACTAAGGGCATTAACCACCACATTAGCCTTTCCAGGATGATATTGTAGTTCAAAATCATAGTCCTTCAAGAATTTGACCCATTATCTCTGGCACAAATTCAGCTCCTTCTGAGAAAACAGATACTTAAGACTCTTGTGGTTCGTGAAGACTTCAAACTTGACCCCATATAAGTAATGTCTCCAAATCTTCAATGCATGGACAACATCGGCCAACTCCAAGTCATGCGTAGGGTAATTCCTCTTGTGCTCCTTCAGTTGCCTGGAGGCATATACAAGTACCCAACCATTCTGCGTCAGAACACAACCAATCTCGATCCTTGAAGCATCAGTGTAGAGAGTAAACATGTCGATGCTATTGGGTAGGAACAAGAGTGGTGCTGACGTCAGTCGATCCTTCAGTTCTTGGAAACTTTGCTCACATTCCTCCGACCATATGAACTTCACTCCTTTCCTTGTCAGCCTCGTCAAAGGCGCTGCAATAGAAGCAAAACCCTTAATGAACTTCCTGTAGTAACCGGTTAAACCAAGAAAACTTCGAATTTCAGTGGTAGATTTTAGAGTCTCTCAAAATGGAAGTTCATATGGCTGCCAAAATGGAAGTAGCAATGATCAAGCAGTGACTCATCATCATATCAATTCCCTCAGCATGACAGATTCCTCATGGATTAAGCACATGAAATTATTGATTTATGGTACAAGGTGAAGGTATTGATCCGAAGACCCATCTCACGCACAGTGAGAGTTCCGGGCAAGCTTAACCTGCCTTTCTGCACATCACCATTTGATATACCAGTAACTCACATTGAGTGGTAAGCATGTAATCCAACTCAGATGTTCATCTAAAACCATGGAGGATGTTTCAACAGTTCAGGGAGACAGTTTCAGCTTACAGGATTTATTGAAAACAAGACAGACCTATAATGCAATAACTACAAGGCAAGCTTATCATGCAAAATTAAAATAGGTTGATAATTTTATTCACAAACCTGTGTCTTGAGTTTTTATTTATCTGATCATCCTTTGTTCAGCTCCAAGGCACTCCTGCATTCAAAATTGTTAGTTGGAATTTTTACGTACGCAAGTTTTCTTGCGTTCTCGAGAGTTAGTAGCATTTTTAACTAGATTGCTCTTCTTTATCAAGACAGTCAAATCATCTTTCCTCATTGTGTGACAGTCATATTCATCATGTCCTACCATCCCACAGTAAGGGCAACACACAAAGGTTTTCTCATTCTTCTCATGACCGTGTGTGGTGAGTTTTTGTAGGAGACTCTGAATGCTCATAGCTTTGGCAATGAGGATTGTCCTTCCTCCTTCTTTACCAACAGTCTTTGACTGTTTAGCCATGCTCCTTATAGTGATAACACTGAGCAAAAGATTTCATAACTTTCAACTCCCAGTAATTTGTCATATTATGTCCAAACCTCCAACAGTGGTGGTGGAGAGGGGGAAAATCCACCACCCAAGAGCATGGCCCAACTAGATCCAATTTGACCAAACAAGGCCCAACTCCCCAAAGTGACAGCCTTATTTTGGGCCCACTTACATAAAGCCCAAAACTCACTCAGACCAGCACTTCCTAGGTGACCCTCGGGTTTGGAAATCCGAGTGACAGGACGGTCGAGAAGGCCCCCGCGGGGACCCAGCGCGACCTATCTGTGCTACACATCCGTTGCTCAAGAAGATACCGAGCAAGTGTCCCAAGCCCAGACCGACTGTCAAGAGCTTATCCAAGTGACCGTTACACATCTATCAAAAGTAGGGAACTCCAAGGGATAAGGGAGAGCAAGAGTCCTCATGCCATAAAAAGCCCACGATGAGGACATAAACCCCCCTGAATCCCCTCGACTCCCTAGACTCCTGCATTAAACGAATCACTATATAAACCCCTAGAAAACTCTCCGAAGAGGTAAGCAACGATCCTAAGTGAGAACCACCACCTCTCTTGGTGGAGAGCAATCTCGCGCCCCTTTTCTTCTCTTACTACCTCCATTTGCACCCTAGCTCTGTCATATTCGCTGACTTAGGCATCGAAGGGCTTTCCCCAAGGATCCATCCCCGGGCACCCCTGATCCATTTCCTACCTTACAGATCATATATACGTGGTGGCCATGTCAAGGATTCCTCTAGGATCTGGCGACTTGGGATCAACGCAAGATTACGCCTCTTTAGGTCACAGTAGGAGAGCTGGCCGCCCTTGGCCGATTTCTTATAGTGACTGAAATCAAAATTAGACTTGCATGCTATCAGTTCATCATTTTTCTTGTCATAGCAATCATGCATCAAATGACCATGTCGACCATAATAAGTACATGAAGCATATTTTTTCTGGAAGGCATGGTGTCTATGATTCTCAACAAAACAAGCAAACTCATTTTTCTATTTTTGTTTTAATGTTTTCTTTTTCTGGTTTCTATTTTGATTTTGATTTTTCTGGGCTGCAGACTATTTTGGGGGTGATTGGGAAGAGGAGGCAACATCTGAGCTGGCACTAAATAATGAAGACGATTTGCTTTAAAAAACCTTTTTATTTACTAGATAGTGCCAAAGCTCTTCTCTCCGAAAGTTCACTTTTGTCCTCGATTGTCTGTTCAAGTTTTTCTGGCCCTCAATAGATTTTGGCAGTGTGCTTTTTAGATCTTGGACATGGTTTTCAAGTGAGAGGATGTGATGTTCCGAATTGGCCAAATCTTTCTCATAAGCAGCAAGCTGCTCATTCAACATGTTGTTCATAGTTTTGCGGTAATCAAATTCTTTTTGAAGGACAGCCAATTTTTCTGAGTCAACAACACTTACATCCTTGCCCTTTTTAGCTTAGCAAGTAACTCATTGTTGTGTTTTTTCAAATTTTCATTTTCTTCAGGAGGGGCCTTGTTTTCAGTCAAGTCTTGGTCATTTGACAAGGACTTAGATTCATCTTGAAGTCATCTTATAATTTCTTCCAATTTAGTGATTTAAGCTAAAGAGATTCCATTTCCAGCTTTCAGACATGCAATGTGTTCTTTATGTATATCTATGTCAATCATGAGAGTTTCATTCACTTGCTCAAGATCAGAGTAATTTTTACAAGGAGGGCTATCAATAGAGTTGCGTTCATGTTTCTTTTTCAATTTTTTATTTTTAGATTTTAACTTTTTGTATTTCATAGTCAACTCATCATATGTATCCATTAGCTTCTCAAAAGCAATATCCTCTCAATCAGAACTTACCTGAGATGAAGATGGGTTGCTTGGCTGATCCGGGCTATCGGCCATTAGACAGTGATTCCTATTTTCTTCTTCGTGGATCCTGGCCAGTCTGTTTAGGATTTCCTTAGTAGTGCTGCAGCTAGAAACAAAGGGAAACATGGTGACATCTACTACAGCTTTGATCAGATTGAAGGCAACAAGGTTATCAATATTTTTGGTCCTGTGTTCAGCAGACAATTCAGATGTATCTGATGGCAGCTTTTGCGGACCATGATAGATGAGATTCCATAACCTTGTATCAATAGAGTTAACCAAGGCATAGATCTTCCCTTGCCACATTGTAAAATCAGAACCATCAAATATGGGCGGGGAAATAATTGAAACTTGTTTAATGGATGAAGCCATTAGATCAAATGCACCAGGATCTTCCTCTATAGATCGTTGGATCTGAGTATAACAGAGCTTAGCTCTGATGCAAATTGTTAGGTCCCCTGGGGTGCAACTAGATCTAGAAGGGGGCTTGAATAGATCCTGTTAAAATATTGACCCAATTAAAATCTTAACTAATAAGAACATAAACTATTGCTAAAATGGAAATAAAATACTTAGACATAAATCGCAGCAGATCTAGTAGAGTGGCTCAAGGCAATAAAACAAGATAGTCATACACAAGGAGCCAACATATTGCTGTATGGAGACGGCTAAGGTCGACGTAGTAGAGTAGAGAGGTCAACACAGCCTCTCAATGAGTTTGGCTATTAGACATATTCGAAGCTCATCAAACAGCTAGTGCATGTGTAGACATGGTAACTTGCTGTTGTGTGTCTTGCACATGTTTATGTTTTTGATGATAACTAAACTTTATGTATGCTTGCATATGTTTTTGATAATATAGTAAACTCATGATCTTGGCTTGTGTTATAGTGAGCATCTGTGCTCTGGATGTTCAAATTTGGTTGAGATGGTAAATGAATCTTAAGGCTCATACATGTTGGTAAGATGCATGTGTTATGAAGTTGATTTTCATATGAGATTTTTGGGCTTGCTATGTGCTTAATTCATTGATACAAAACTTGATGATCTTTCATGTATAACAATCTTAAGATTTTTGAGCTTCCTTGGTTATATGCTAAGGCTGCTCATTTAGCAAAACAGTGTTCTTGCTTATGCCTTCATGTATATTCTTCATGAATTTTGAAGGTCATAATGTGCTTAAGTTATTCATTTAACTTGAGTTGGTAATTGGCTTAAATGTTGAAATTGTGTTTCAAATGGATGATTTTCTTAATCTTGATATCCATGTGGACCTAATGATCTAACTTGCCTTTCTACAAAGATAACCAATTTTAGATCTCTCATATCATTCATGGTGGAAATTTCCTTTATAATGCTAATTCAAAGTGCATATGTGCATGGCTATATAAAGTTGATTTTTGATTGAGCATGGCTTGACATCTCTCATTGAATCTATCCCATGTGAAGTTTGATAGATAATTGGCTTAATGAAGCTCACATCTTGTTATATAAACAAAGCAATAAGCTCTAAATGTTATAGTGCATGATTTGTGTTTTAGAGGACTCTAATGCATATTACTCATGTGTTTTCATTGGACTTTGATGTCTATACATCATGGTCATAACATCATTTACTCTGTTATGCAGATTAAGAAAGCAATGTCAATCCCATATGCAAAGGTATCATAAATCATGGTGAGAACTTGGCACTTTGCATGTGTATATTTTTGGGAGAAAAATGGTAAGTTTTCATTTGAAGTTTATAATCTTGATGGAATGTGGTTGGTATGTGATTTTACATTGTTTAATACCAAAGAACACATGGTTGTTTGTTATTTATCATCTAACCATTTCATTATTACACTGGGTTTTATTCATGGGGACTGAACTCTACTAAATGGACAACTTGCTGAGTTCAGTCGGCCGAACTGCCCAGTTCGGTCGACTGAAATTAGCAGTGCTACCTGAAAATTTAGGTCAACCGGCCCCTTCAAATGGTCGACCGAAAATGGCAAAAACTGAAAAACGTGAATCCAAAAACCCACTAAACCCAATCCATTTGTGCTCTAATATTACCCATTTTCCCTTGGGTTCTTGGTAGACCTATTAGGGGTCTTTTTGGATGATTCTAGAAAGGGGGACTTTTACACTCCCTTGCATATATATATATAGATGACCTATAAATTTTTGGGTTTTAATCTCCAAGGGGCTAATATCTTTCTATCTTGCAGGTGAAGAAAAGTAGAAAGGAAGGAGGAATTTTTGTGGAGAGGATTTCATCTACATCCATGTGCTTTTTGGAGATCGTTGTAGAAGAAAAGGAGGAGCGGAATGAAGAGATGATCGAGAAGATGTTGATATCGTGTTGATTTGGTCTCCCTCCGACATGCGCTTCAAAGAACATCATCATACGGCCTTGGGAAACAAAGGGGGATAATTTCTATATCTTCTATCTATTCATTGTGATGTGTTTCATGGCTTGTATTTTGGGTTGAGCACATTTTGGATATTTGTGTTTATTTTCTGAACTAGATATTCGTGTGTGTGGACCGTCTATGTACGGTTGTGCTTATTGTGCTATAGTTGTTGCAGCTCGTGTGTGTGTGTTGATCCACTGTTGGATCCCGTGGGAGACTCCGTCTCCATGTGTGTGTGTGTGTTGGGGTGTGTCCCCGTGTGTGTTTGGAGCGTTGCCTCCGTGTTGGGGATTTATCCCCGAGTGAAGCCTTATCGGTTTGGTAAAGGGTGGACATAGGTAGCCTGTCGTGGTCCCGAACCACCTTAAAATCCCATTTGCACTGTGTGTTTGTGTGGTTTGCTTGTTATATCGGTTTGTGTGATCGTGTGGGAATGTAGAGATTGAGAGAATTTAGTTACCTTGTTTAGTTAATTTCTTCAATCTCGTTAATATTGTTAATTCGACTGCGTAGTGTTTTAATTTGCCATCTTGTGGGGGGGACAATTCAACCCTCCCTTCTTGTCCGCTCGCCTACCCCGAGACCAACAATTCGTATCAGAGCCACAGCTCTATCTTATTAAGGTCTCACGACCTATAAAGAGATCACTCGGCGAGTTTTTTAAGCATCATGACTAATACTTGCATGTCTTCTCTTCCTCCTTGTTTTAATGGTTCAAATTTCAATGAATGGCTTTTGCACATGAGTCATTATGTTAAAACAATTGATCCCAAACTCTGGGATTTAGTTGAGCATGAATAATATGGGATGCCTAGTGATGAGTCTAAGTGGACTATCGAGCATGTGAAAAGATACAAAGACAATTCTAAACTTTTAAATATTTTTAAAAGTTCAATTGATCTTTACAAATTTTCACTTGTTGTCTCATGCAGGACGGCCAGGGAGATATAGAAATGCCTGATCACGGACTATGAAGCGACAAAGGATAGTGAGTGCTTGATGGCTGACAAGCAAGATACAACAAGCAAGGAAAGTTCCGAGCCAGACTCGGAAGGTGAGGAAATCTCTTTTGAAGAGCTTATGGATTTGTATGATGAATTGGTTGAAAAGTATAAGAAGGCTAAATATAAAATTAGAAATCTTAAAAAGAAACCTGCACATGCTTTTCATGAGAATGCTTCTTATCATAAGTGTTCTAAACTGGAAGAACTCAAAAGGGAAATATTGCTTTGTTAATTCAGAACTCTTTACTTGAAAGTAATTTGAAAAATCTTGAAAAACATGAAAAAGATAATTCTTCATGTGATAAATGCTTAGAATTCAAAACTAAAAATGAATCCTGATTGATTGATATATAAAAGCAAGAAGAAACTATTTTATGTATGAAAGAAGAGAATGAAAAAATGAAACATATGAATATAACAATGTCTGAAAAATTGCTTGCATTCGAAAAGGGAAAAAGTGTGATTGTTGATGAAACTAAAAAAATGCATGTGCTACAACAAGAAATTGAAAGTTATAAAACTGTAAATAAAATATTGAATGAATGTGTTGTTTGTAGTGAATAGGAGATAGCTAGCTATGAATTGCACATTACATCCCTTGAAAAAGAAATTGTTGATTTGAATGCTTCATTGTCTACTTTTGTCAAAGGAAAAGAAAACCGTGATAAACTCTTGGGAACCAAAGTGAACTATCAAAAGGAAGGCCTTCACTATAATCCTGTGAAAAAAAAGAATTTTTAAAATAAAGTCTATACAACATTTGCGCACAGTTCAATCTTAGCCAGCACATCAAATGGGTCTCAAATCAATCTGCTTCTCAGATAACTAAGCAATCAAATGAAAATCTAAAAAAGAAACAAAAGCTGCATCAAAAGGCTAAAAATGTTGTTGGTGTATGTTGTGTCCCTGTGATTTTGATGATAGCAAACACTATAAGTCATTTGAATGCATACAATTCTGTTTGTCGTGCAGATGAATGTTTCATTGAAAATCTTATCTGAATTATTGCTGCATTTAAATATGGCTGTGTGGTGTGTGCTTTGGTGCATTTCATTATTGCTGATGCATTTCATAATTGATTGTTATCTGGATTGTTTGATGTTAGTCTGTACAATGGGTGTTGCTGCTATACCCTTTCAGCATAGTCTATACATCATTCATCAGTCATCAAGTCTGCACATTCAAATTTGCATGTCCATACACTACACTGTAGATGCTCGAAGGGAAGTCTATACATCGCATGGCACAGCATGCGTCCAAGTCTGAACATTGCATTCGCCAAGTCTGTACAGCCCATGCTCAAAGCTAAGTCTATACATTGGCATTTGAACACACAAAGTCTGAACAGCTTGCATTGTCCTGTAGCTTGCATCGTTTCACAAGTCTATACAACAGTTAGCATTGCATCTTGTTCATGAAGTCTATACATTGGCATGCAGCGTCTCATGAAGTATGTACATCCTCTTCAAGCATTTCAAAGTCTATACATCGCTTGGAGTTCTTTGAAGTCTATACACTGGTCCGTCTCTCAAGTCTGCACAGCCTTCTGATTGGACTTAACGTCTATACATTGTGCATCGTCTCAATTTGCGTCTCATGCCAAGTCTATATAGCCTGCCTTCATGTTCAGAGTCTATACATCCACAGTGGATCTTCAAAGTCTGAACATCCGTTCACTTCACTCAAGTCTATACAGTGGTATTCAGCTGAAGTCTGTACATCGCCTTTAGACTTTCAAGTCTATACACTCCATGCTCATTCAAGTCTATACATCCACAGTGCAACTCCAAGTCTGCACATTGGAGTCTTTACCTACGATCAACTTTGAAAGTCTGTACATTGGGAGCTTTACCGACGTTGCCTTGCCAAAGTCTACACACTGTGAATCTTCAAGTCTGTACAGACTTCGCCTTGTTTCAAGTCTGTACATCGTCCAGCTCTTTGGCAAAGTCTGCACATCTTAAAGTCTGTACATCACTGTGGCTGCTCGAAGTGAAGCATAGTCTATACACTCATACCTTTCCCTACGTGTTCTGGCCAAGTCTCACATTAGGGTATTCTTTACCTACGTTTCATGCTTGAAGTCTATACATTGTTCAGCGTCTTGTCTCACTCGAAGTCTGTACAGTCTGGCAGCGTCTCATGCTGCGTCTTAGGCAAGTCTATACATTGCTCTGTTGCACGAAGCAAAGTCTATACATCCGATCGTCTCACTCATCGTCTTGCCCATCGTTCTTTCAAAGTCTGTACAGCCCATGGTCTAGAGACCAAGTCTGTACATCATCCTGTGCCTTCAAGCTTTCAACGTCAAGTCTGTACATCGTACTGTGCCTTGAGCTTGGAGCAAGTCTATACATTACTGTTGCATTCACGCAAGTCCATCCACTGTTTGTTGGGCCAAGTCTATACATTGTTCCATTGTGTGCTTGTCTAAGTCTATACATCACCATTCTTTGCATGAGCTGAAAGTCCTTCAAGTCTGCACATTCTGCTGTTGTGTTCATGCATCATACGAGCAAGTCTGTACATTGTTACGCAGAGCCTCTTCATTGAAAGTCCACTCATCACTCAAGTCTATACAATGCACACTTGTTTTCTTGCATAAAGTCCATACACTGCACTTGGCTTGTGTTCTTCACACCAAGTATGTATAGCCTGTGCTCACAGCAGTCAAGTCTACACATTGCGTTGGTGGCAAGTCTATACATTGGGCTGTAGCTTGCTTGAAGTGAAGTCTACACATTGATTCACTGTTCATGCCTTCACTCAAAGTCTGTACAGCCATTCCTAGAGTTCAAGTCTGTACAACGCTGCATCACGTAGTAAAGTCTATACAATGGTTGAGCATCGTGAAGTCTATACAGTGGTTGAGCATCGTAAAGTCTATACATTGGTTAGGCTTGTTTATGCATTGCCTCCACGCCATCAAGTCTGTACATGGCATGAAGTATATACATTACACGAGCTGAATGCTTTCTAAGTCTATACACTTGTTATCACATCTGAAGTCCATACACTGGCTTTGAGCTGAAGTCTAGACATTGCTTCAGGCTGAGCAAGTATATACATTGCATGTTCTTTTAATAAAGTCCATACACTGAGCAAGTATATACATTGTCTGCCTGTCGATTGAAGAGTCTATACATTGTTGTTTGTCTTGTAAAGTCCATACATTGATGTTTGTACGTTGGCCTCAAACTGAAGTCCATACAATGTGTTCTCATTTCACAAAGTCTATACATCCTGTTAGTCTTTACAAGTCTATACAGAGTTCTTCACTTAACCTGACAATCCGATACTCTGTCTGACAGATTAATGGACGAGGTTATTAAGACTGGCACGTGATCCTAGAGGCTGAGATGCTGACACGTGGACCGAACCTTCTGGGCGGGAATCATGGAGAGCATACGCCGCCCTAATCTGCTGCTGCTATATATATGTGTCTTCTTCCTCTGAAGAAAGGTGCGAGTGCAGAGAGTGACTGAAGTAGAAGCAGCCAGAGCTAAGAGAAGAGGTGCAGAAGAGATAGAGAAAGCTGAGAGCCAGATCGAGAGAGCAGAAGAAGAAAAAGAAAGAGAGACAGTGAGATAGAGAGGTTGTGAAGAAGAAGAGAGCTTCATTGTTCACTGGACCTTGGATCAGATCCAACCCAGTTTGTCATTGTGCTTTTCATTTCTCTAGCTTTATGTCGCTGTGATTTTTATCTTTTATTGTTTTCCCTTTACCTTGTTCTTCCGATTGCCCTGTTGGAGATCGGGTTCCTCCTGTGGTTTCAGGAGAAGGGAGATTTGTTTCTCCGGTTTGCTGGTGACCTTGGGTCATCAGTTGTTCCCTCCTTTGTGGAGGAAGAGAGGTCCGAGACCTCTGGCTTGCAGGTGACTTAGTGTCACTTGTGCTTCCCTCTGAGCTTCAGAGGAAGGGAGACTTGGGTCTCCGGGTGCAGGTAGTGTTGCTACTTGTAGGTCCCCTCTTGGTCTGGAGGAAGAGAGACTTGCGTCTCTGGTTTGCTAGTGACTGGTGTCACTAGTGGTTCCCTCCGGTTGGGAGGAAGAGGGGAGGTTGTTCCCCTGGTCAAGCTGTGTGGCAGCATTTGTTGCAGACTGAGTCTACTGTGCTAGTATTACTAGTGGAAGCCTCACTCCGGTTTGGAGTGAGGGGTGGACGTAGGTCTGTTGACCGAACCACCTAAAAATCCTGGTGTCCCTTGTGGTTTGATCTTCTTATATGTTCACTTAATTGCTGCACATTAGATGCTTGCTTAGGATCGTTTGAGGGCTTATTGAGTTGTTGTCTTGCTTTGATCCTTCTAAGTTTCCTGAGTTTATTTCTGCAACAGTTTTAATTCCGCATAACTGAGATTTAGAGTTTTAATTAGGCTATATTTGTAGAGGGATACATTCACCCCCCTCTGTATCCGGGCCTTGCATCCTATCAATTGGTATCAGAGCAGTTCTCTGATTGATCAGATCCAACGATCTGCAGAGGATCCTGTTGTCCGTTGGTGCATTTCTGATTTTACTCTTTGCTGCATTAATTTGCTTACCGATTATTCAATGGGTTCTCCACCGGTTTTTAATGGCTCTAACTTTAACTCATGGGTTAGCAGTCTACATAACTATATGAATTTGATGAATCCGGATCTGTGGAAGTTAATCTCACATGGTCCTCACAGACTGCCAAAAGAAAAGTCCAAATGGACTAAAAGTCACAGATCGAGAAATGAAGAGAATCAGAAAGTTTTGAAATTAATGAAAGAAGCTACTGACAAGGCTCTACATTCTTGTTTTTATGACTGCAGGTCCGCTAAGGACATTCTGGAAAAGTTGAAGCTAACTCAGATGGGAGATAAGGATAGTTGCCTGATGGCTGACAAGAGTAACCATAGCAGTGATCAAGATGAATTTGAAGATGCTGAGGAGGTAAACCCGTTCGAGAATTTTTCTTTAGATGATTGGGGAGATGCCTATGCCAATCTATCAAGATCCTATAAAAAACTAGGGAAGAAGTATAAAAGTCTGAAAAAGGAGCTAAAGAATCATGAGAATGCTAAATCTCGAGGTGAAAGTCCTGAAATTCTGAAAACTGAAAATAAAATCTTTAGAAGACAACTACAAGATTTTGATACTATTACTACAGATCTAGATCATTTGAAATCTGAAAAACAAACTCTTATGAAACAAATTGGTTTACACAAAAAGGAGAATCAGGAGCTTGTTTGTGAAATTTCTGAACTAAAGGAGAGGCTTAGTTTAATTGATGATCAGGTTCATCAATATAATGCAGTTCATAATGAAAAATTGGTGAGAGAATTAGAATGTGTCAATTCTGAATTTGAAAAAATGAAATCTGAAAATGCTTGCAATGCTTGTGCAGCTTTAAGAGACTTGATAAATGGATTTGATTCTGATGATAAACTTCAAAAGGATTTAATCAAATCTCTGAAAGAAGAAAACAAATCATTGCTAGAAAAGAAAACTGAAGCTGAAGATATGAAATCTGAAAATGAAAGACTCAAAAACCAGTCCAAGGAATTTGAACACAAATTGATGAGTCTTGAAAAAGAAAACAGATTGATTTCTGAAAAAATGGAGGCTGATAGAATAATGAATCTAGAGCTTCAGAAAAATCTCAACAAACCTTAATCTGAGAAACAACAGGAAAACTTTTATGAATGTCAGTCTTCCTTAGATGATTGGATGTTTGATGATGATCTCCTAGAGAAAAATAGGAAATTGAAAGAGGAAATCAACAAGCTAAATCATCTAAACACCCAACTGTCAGATAGGCTATTGACAATTGAAAAAGACAAGGGTGTGAGCATGAATAATTCTGATAGGTTGGTGGATGCAGAACAAGAAATTGAGAGTCTAAAAACCATCAACTTAATGTTAAATGGAAATGTCAGTTGTAGTGAATAGAAAATAGCTGGATATGAGCTTACTATCACATCCCTTCAACAAGAAGTTAATGATCTTTACAAGCCCCTATCTGAAGCTGACAAGGAAATAGAATTAAAACAGGAAGTAGAAAGACTCAAAAGTCTGAATGATGCCTTGCATCAACAAGTAATTTCCTGTGAAACAGATTTGTCCAAATATGAAGCTAAAATTGCTGATTTGAATTCTGAGATTAAAGATTTGAAAAATTCTCTATCAAAATTTGGCAAGGGAAAGGACAATCTGAATAAGCTTCTGGGAAAGAGTGATAACTCTCAGAGAGAAGGGCTGGGTTACAGTTCAACAAACAAAAGGATCAATAGCAATAAAACTTCAACTGTGTTTGTAAAAGTTTCTGATCAAAACACAACTGCTGGTCCTTCTGTTTTTCAATTCACTGCACAAAAGTCCACTGTGAAACCCAAAACTGTGGAACAAACTCCAAAACAGAAAAAGGGTAAAAATTCACAGAAAAAGGAAAAAGACACTCCTGTTGCTATAAGGAAGACTGCACACAATTCACATGATCTCTCACACACTCATATTAAAAAGGGGTCATGTTATTATTGTGGGAAAGTAGGACACATAATGGAAGATTGTAGTTTGATGTTAAAGGATGAGCATGCTAGTAGAACATTACATTCTATAAATTTTTCTGGTAGAAACCATGCTACTAGGAAGCCTGATGCTTCATGTTATTATTGTGGTAAGTATGGTCATCTCATGAGTGAATGTTTTATCATTAAAGAAGATAATAAACTGCATGCTGTTGCATCCCTATGGTTTTGATGATGTCTCACACTATAAATCAATCTTCTATCTCTAGATTTATGCTGTTTCATCATGTGAGTGAGTACAGTTCATATGGTTGTCAGATAAGCATACTATCTTGATTCAGTCTACACTCTGCTTAGTTAGTATGGACAGTAGTGGGTCGACCCACCCTTGCTGATGCGTCGACCCATCTGAACATTGTTTGTCTGGGTACCAAAGTCTATACATCAGCTTGATCGAGTAAGTCTATACAACATGCATTATTGTTCATATCATTAAGTCTGTACATTGGCATATCATCTTCAAGTCTGTACATCGGGCACCTTCTAACTGAAGTCTATACACTGGTCTTAATATTCTAAGTCTGCACACTGCCCGACCAGTTAAGTCTGCACATTGCCAAAGTCAGTACAGCTCAACTCTATACATCCTTCCAAGCTTCAACTCTATACACTGGATTGTCAAGCTTCATGTCTATACACTGGCTGCTGCATTCTCATGAAGTCTACACATCCGATAGTGTAAGTCTATACATCGCCTAGTGTCATGCTTGCATAGTCTGTACAACGCCTACTTTACACACTCGAAGTCTACACATTGCATGTCAGCAGGCTCGCACACACTAAAGTTCATACATTGCACAAAGTCTGAACATCGCCTCATGCATTATCTTCAGCAAAGTCTGAACATTGCTTCAGAGATAGCTTCAGCCAAGTCTATACATCGACTGGCAGTCTTCATGCTAAGTATATACATTCCTTGAGTCCAAGTCTGTACATTGCCTTCAAGGCATCAAGTCTAGACACTGGACTTCATTTTACCAAGTCTATACACTGGACTTTGTTTTACCAAGTCTGTACACTTCACATCTCTTCCTACGCTTGGCCACCTCCATACACTCATACATTTCCCTACGCTTTTCTGGCCAAGTCTATACATCGCTAAGTGTGTACATTGCATTCTGCTCAAACGATCAAAGCTCAAAGTCTGTACAGCGTGAAGTCTATACATTAGCTCAGGGGCTTCAAGTCTGTACATTGAACTGCTCTTCAAAGTCTGTACAGAGGCTTTGAATTAACGGCTTCATTCGCTCAAGTCTATACATCCACAGTGGATCATCAAGTCTATACATCCACAGTGGTACTTCCATGTCTGTACAACGCTGAAGCCTTCACAAGTCTGTACACTGCTTCAGCCACACCAAGTCTATACATCGCTTCAAGCGATTCAAGTCTATACAGACTGCCTTCACATTCAGAGTCTGTACATCGGCCCTACAGCCGATCATCTCATTCAGAACTTTGCAAGTCTGTAGAGCCGAGCGTCTCATGCATCGTCTCACTCTGGCAAAGTCTATACACTGGCTCAAGCTTGTCGAAGTCTATACATCACCGTTGGGCATCAAGTCAATACACTGTTCACCGTCTTATTAAGAGTCTTGCTTCAAGTCTATACTTTTTGTTGTTCGACCACAACTCTATACATTCAGTTGTTATAACTTGAGTCTTCAGTGCTCACAGCACACTGGTTCCAAGTCTGTACACTGGTTAGGCTTCGTGAAGTCTATACAGTGGCTGAAGCTTTGTAAAGTTTAAACATTGGTAAGGCTCGTTTGCATTGTTCATCACATGTCTATACACTGCCTTTCATGAGCTTATCCATTAAGTCTATACATTGCTATGGATAGCCCTGAACTAACTAAGTCTATACACTGAGGATGCTGAAGACCTCCAAGTGTATACATTCTCACATGATACACACTTGGTTAACTATTGTTTCAAGTCTATACACTCTCTCACGTTGTACACACTTACTCAGGTGCTATTTCTGAAGTATATACACTTGTGTTAATAGCCTGAACTAACTAAGTATATACATTTCTTCTGTCTCTGTCTGCAGGCGATTCAGGCTGATGATTGGGCACGTGAACCAAGGTTGGCACCTGGCACGTGATCCAAGAAACCAGGAACATGACACGTGGATGGCAACCTAGTCAGGATGCTGCCATGTGGTCAAAATTCAAATGATCTGGCAAAAAGTTCATGGGCGGGAACCTGGCAGCCACACGCCCAATGTCTGCTATAAATATAGAGCTTCGTCCTTCAGTAGAAGCTTGATCGTGAAAAGAAAAAGGTAGAAGGCATTTCTGTGTGAGGCTGCACGATCCAGAAAGGAGAAAGAGCAGAGAGTCCCATATTATCCAGATCTGAGAGGAGTATGTTCGAGAGAGAGAGAGCAGTGTCTGTGGCTTGATGAATTGCTTCCTTTGAAGCTACATTTGTATTGGTTTCAGAACCGATAGCTTCTTCATTGGTCTTTGTTTCTATTTCGTTTCCTTTTATTTTGTTCATTCTTCTGATTCGAATTGGTTCCCTCCGGTGTGTGGAGGAAGGGAGAGGTGTCTCCGGTTCTGTTCTAGCTAGTAGCTAGAACAGGTTTCAAGTTCTGTGGGTAGCAGAGCTTGGTTGAGGGATTTGTTTCCCTTGGTTGTTCAAGCTGTGTGGCAGCATGTTGTTCGTAGACTGAGTCTGCAGTGTTCTAGCATTGTCTAGTGGAATCCTTATTCTAGTTGGAGTGAGGGGTGGATGTAGATTGCGGACTGCAATCGAACCACCTAAAAACTGAGTGCCTCTTCTGTGGCTTGATGTTATTATCTGCGCTCTCCATCTGCTTGTCTCTTTGCTTCCATGTGATCAGCTCTTCATTCTCATTTACTTATACTGTCTTGTTTGGTGACTGCATTAACATTTCTCTGTGTGCGGGTTCAGGAGGGGCGTAAGCAGTAGAATTAATTTTCCGTCTAAGTTTTTACAAATTGGGAGTGATCTATTCATCCCCCCCTTCTATATCACTCTTGCTGTGCTAACACATGCCAGGTCTTCCATTCATTTTCATGGTCCATATGGATCTAAACACAATTCTAGTCAGCACATTATGTGCTTCAACTGCAATAAGCCCGGGCACAGGGCTGCTGAGTGCTGGTTTAGATCCACTTGGGGTAAAAGTGGTTTCAAAAGTAAGCAAACCAGATGATTTGAATGTGGGAAAAATGGGCATACAGTCAAGGACTGTTGGTATGTTCAAAAGAATTCTGTTAAACCCCATTTTGTCAAATTCCCTGCAAAACCTTTTATGAAAATTTCATGCTATAACTGTGGGAAGCCAGGCCATAGATCTGCTGAATGTTGGCTGGTTAGGAATAAGAACCAAATTGTTCATGCATATAACAGAAAATATTATGATCATGTTTATAAACCTCATGCTGCTGTTACTATGCATCATAAAAACCAGAAATCAGTCACTTCATGTAGATATTATGGGAAGTTTAGTCACTCTATGGACAATTGCTATCTGATGGATCATGATGACCCTGGTGCTATGAATTTGCTTAGAACATCTGTCAGGGCTAACGCAGGACCCAAAGCTGCTTGGGTCCCTACAGGATCAAGATGATCAAATACTTTGCAGGTGTGCCTTGGACTGAGGAATAAAGAGGGGTAAATTAAACCAAGGCACCCAAGTTAATAAAGCCCCTTTCAGGTAAATTCTCTGCACTTCTTGTTCTTAGAATAACTGAATAGCATGTTAAATCTGTCTTTGCATATTCATTCATCATCTGCATTGTCAGATTCAAAATTTCTGAACTCTCCTCATACATGATTTGTTCTTTTTATGACAGTCTGAATGAGCATAAATTTTAAAATTATGTTTCAGTGCCCTAATTGCATATCGTGCACTCTGTAAGGGGGAGTTTGACTAATGCTTGCATATCATGATAATCTCATTTGCTGTATGCATACATGTAGTTAGTAGCACTGCATTTCCTTACATTGAAAAATCTAAAAAGAAATGTCTCATTGCATCTAGATAGGGGGAGCATTCCTGTTTCATCTCTTCACCTCTTGAACTCCTTCTGTCTAGCAATCTGATCCATTCTTGGCAAATATGTGGTTCACTTGAACTCTCTGTTGTCTACACTGATATAGTTGATCTGTCTGTATTCCAGACTCAGCCATTGATTCTGTCTACTATGAATTCAATTGGTAGCTTGTTCCTATCATACACAATTCTTCATATCTTGTCAAGACTGGTCAAAGCTAATCTGACTGATTTTTAGTCTTTAAATGCTGGCTTCTGAATTGCTCTATTCTCTCAACTATTGGTATCTGAATTGATCTCTGCTAATTTCTCTTGACAATGTCATTGTTTCAGCCGAATGAGGAAAGATTTAATCAGTGCACCCTAGGCATAAATCAGACATTCTGAAAAGAAGAATCTTCTATTATACTGGCTTAAGAATGTTTTGATAAATCAAATTGATTTAAGCCTAATGTATTTTCTAAGTTTTGATGTAAAAGACTAGAAAATATCTGAATCATCATGCTTAATAAGTCTTAACCAATTGCCTCATGAATTTCATGCAAAACTTTCTGAAATCTGAAATTTTAAAAGACATGGCTTTCTTTGGTTAAGATACATGTAGAAAGTATAGTTCTTAATCATTTCAAGTGTACTGAGCTATGTTTGAAGAATCTGAAAATAGTTAAAATTTAAAGCTAGAGCAATGACTGTGGTCACAGAGAAACTGGGTTTTCTATCAATAAAATAGAGTAAGCCCATGTCATGAAGTGCCATAGTTACCTCTTTTCAATATGTTTGAAAATCTGGCAGAGCAATGGCATGGATGTGTTGAGTAACTGGGGATTCTGGCCTCTGATCAAGGTGTCTCCTCATGTAAAAAGATACTCCATTACTAACTCTGTTCTCTTTGAGAGGTAATACGGTTGTCACATTGAGTAACTGGGTCACTTCACCTAAGACGTGTTGTGCCTTATGTAAAAAATGTTGACTGAAGCAAAATTGCTCAGGAAAAATAAGTGCTGCTCAATTGGTATCAGAAAATTCTGAAAATCTAAAGACAAGCTCAGTCTCAGTTATTTCTGTTTAATCTCAATATTATCTTGTGTAACTTCCATAGGAGTCACTGAATTTAAATGAGTAAGATGGAAGGAGGTTAAACATGAATAACAAATGAGTTGTTGGTTCACCTTTATTAAGAGGTGTTTCAGATATGATTATTGAATTCTCTTGATAAACTTTGAATACATCTCTCTTAAATCATGATGGTCAATTTAAACTCATTCATAATCTATTATAATTGAAGAATCTGAAATTCGTTTACAAAGATTTATGAATTTGGTGTGCTAATGAAAATTTGTCTTCCTCATTTATTCACTGTGATTACAGTCTGTGTTATGCTGATAGATGCTCATCACTTCACTATATCAATTGGCTTCACTCCATCATCTAATCAGGGGGAGCTTTCCTGTCTTGCTGAGTGTATTTCTTAAAGGGGGAAATCTAGTCAGCATTCTTGAGTGTCCCTGTGTTTTGATATTCTCCTTTCATCTAATTGGTTTCAACCTTCAAAACGTTTCTGATCATAGTGCCCTCTATCAATGTGTTTTGATTGACATTGGTTCTCTTTTATGTGACGCATAACTCTCAGAATTTTTTTTGGATAACCAGAGTTCATCCTTGTAGATTTCTCTTGCATCATGGATCATAAGGGCAGAATTCTCTGGCCTGGTTGAGACACTATATGCATAAGGGGACAATGTGCAAGATTGTCTGATCAATTTGTTTGTCTACAATAGCTCTATAACTTCTACCATGTCAAAGGGGGAGTGTTTGTTGCATATGCATGACTGCATAAGTTGTTTGACTAAGGGGGAGCATTGATTTAAATGATTCTGATATTGTGTTGCCCTCATCTGCTGAACTATTTTAAGTGTCTCATATGACATCACTAGATTATCAAAGTATTTTTTTTTATGAAGTCAAAGGGGGAGAATACTTTGATGAGTCTAGTCTGAATATTCCATTTATTTCATTCATAAGACTCATAGTATTGCCATCATCAAAAAAGGGGAGATTGTTGTGTCCCTGTGATTTTGATGATAGCAAACACTATAAGTCATTTGAATGCATACAATTCTGTTTGTCGTGCAGATGAATGTTTCATTGAAAATCTTATCTGAATTATTGCTGCATTTAAATATGGCTGTGTGGTGTGTGATTTGGTGCCTTTCATTATTGCTGATGCATTTCATAATTGATTGTTATCTGGATTGTTTGATGTTAGTATGTACAATGGGTGTTGCTGCCATACCCTTTCAGCATAGTCTATACATCATTCATCAGTCATCAAGTCTGCACATTCAAGTTTGCATGTCCATACACTACACTGTAGATGCTCGAAGGGAAGTCTATACAACGCATGGCACAGCATGCGTCCAAGTCTGAACATTGCATTCGCCAAGTCTGTACAGCCCATGCTCAAAGCTAAGTCTGTACATTGGCATTTGAACACACAAAGTCTGAACAGCTTGCATTGTCCTGTAGCTTGCATCGTTTCACAAGTCTATACAACAGTTAGCATTGCATCTTGTTCATGAAGTCTATACATTGGCATGCAGCGTCTCATGAAGTATGTACATCCTCTTCAAGCATTTCAAAGTCTATACATCGCTTGGAGTTCTTTGAAGTCTATACACTGGTCTGTCTCTCAAGTCTGCACAGCCTTCTGATTGGACTTAACGTCTATACATTGTGCATCGTCTCAATTTGCGTCTCATGCCAAGTCTATACAGCCTGCCTTCATGTTCAGAGTCTATACATCCACAGTAGATCTTCAAAGTCTGAACATCCATTCACTTCACTCAAGTCTATACAGTGGTATTCAGCTGAAGTCTGTACATCACCTTTAGACTTTCAAGTCTATACACTCCATGCTCATTCAAGTCTATACATCCACAGTGCAACTCCAAGTCTACACATTGGAGTCTTTACCTACGATCAGCTTTGAAAGTCTGTACATTGGGAGCTTTATTGACGTTGCCTTGCCAAAGTCTACACACTGTGAATCTTCAAGTCTATACAGACTTCGCCTTGTTTCAAGTCTGTACATCGTCCAGCTCTTTGGCAAAGTCTACACATCTTAAAGTCTGTACATCACTGTGGCTGCTCGAAGTGAAGCATAGTCTATACACTCATACCTTTCCCTACGTGTTCTGGCCAAGTCTACACATTGGGGTATTCTTTACCTACATTTCATGCTTGAAGTCTATACATTGTTCAGCGTCTTGTCTCACTCGAAGTCTGTACAGTCTGGCAGCGTCTCATGCTGCGTCTTAGGCAAGTCTATACATTGCTCTGTTGCACGAAGCAAAGTCTATACATCCGATCGTCTCACTCATCATCTTGGCCATCGTTCTTTCAAAGTCTGTACAACCCATGGTCTAGAGACCAAGTCTGTACATCATCCTATGCCTTCAAGCTTTCAACGTCAAGTCTGTACATCGTACTGTGCCTTGAGCTTGGAGCAAGTCTATACATTACTGTTGCATTCACGCAAGTCCATCCATTGTTTGTTGGGCCAAGTCTATACATTGTTCCATTGTGTGCTTGTCTAAGTCTATACATCGCCATTCTTTGCACGAGCTGAAAGTCCTTCAAGTCTGCACATTCTGCTGTTGTGTTCATGCATCATACGAGCAAGTCTGTACATTGTTACGCAGAGCCTATTCATTGAAAGTCCACTCATCACTCAAGTCTATACAATGCACACTTGTTTTCTTGCATAAAGTCCATACACTGCACTTGGCTTCTGTTCTTCACACCAAGTATGTACAACCTGTGCTCACAGTCGTCAAGTCTACACATTGCGTTGGTGGCAAGTCTATACATTGGGCTGTAGCTTGCTTGAAGTGAAGTCTACACATTGATTCACTGTTCATGCCTTCACTCAAAGTCTGTACATCCATTCCTAGAGTTCAAGTCTGTACAACGTTGCATCACGTAGTAAAGTCGATACAATGGTTGAGCATCGTGAAGTCTATACAGTGGTTGAGCATCGTAAAGTCTATACATTGGTTAGGCTTGTTTATGCATTGCCTCCACACCATCAAGTCTGTACATGGCATGAAGTATATACATTACATGAGCTAAATGCTTTCTAAGTCTATACACTTGTTATCACATCTGAAGTCTATACACTGGCTTTGAGCTGAAGTCTAGACATTGCTTCAGGCTGAGCAAGTATATACATTGCATGTTCTTTTAATAAAGTCCATACACTGAGCAAGTATATACATTGTCTGCCTGTCGATTGAAGAGTCTATACATTGCTGTTTGTCTTGTAAAGTTCATACATTGATGTCTGTACGTTGGCCTCAAACTGAAGTCCATACAATGTGTTCTCATTTCACAAAGTCTATACATCCTGTTAGTCTTTACAAGTCTATACAGAGTTCTTCACTTAACCTGACAATCTGATACTCTGTCTGACAGGATTAATGGACGAGGTTATTAAGACTGGCACGTGATCCTAGAGACTGAGATGCTGACACGTGGACCGAACCTTCTGGGCGGGAATCATGGAGAGCACACGCCGCCCTAATCTGCTGCTGCTATATATATGTGTCTTCTTCCTCTGAAGAAAGGTGCGAGTGTAGAGAGTGACTGAAGTAGAAGCAGCCAGAGCTAAGAGAAGAGGTGCAGAAGAGAAAGAAGAGATAGAGAAAGCTGAGAGCCAGATCGAGAGAGCAGAAGAAGAAAAAGAAAGAGAGACAGTGAGATAGAAAGGTTGTGAAGAAGAAGGGAGCTTCATTGTTCACTGGACCTTGGATCAGATCCAACCCAGTTTGTCATTGTGCTTTTCATTTCTCCAGCTTTATGTCGCTGTGATTTTTATTTTTTATTGTTTTCCCTTTACCTTGTTCTTCCGATTGCCCTGTTGGGGATCGGGTTCCTCCTGTGGTTTCAGGAGAAGGGAGATTTGTTTCTCCGGTTTGCTGGTGACCTTGGGTCATCAGTTGTTCCCTCCTTTGTGGAGGAAGAGAGGTCCGAGACCTCTGGCTTGCAGGTGACTTAGTGTCACTTGTGCTTCCCTCTGAGCTTCAGAGGAAGGGAGACTTGGGTCTCTGGGTGCAGGTAGTGTTGCTACTTGTAGGTCCCCTCCTGGTCTAGAGGAAGAGAGACTTGCGTCTCTGGTTTGCTAGTGACTGGTGTCACTAGTGGTTCCCTCCGGTTGGGAGGAAGAGGGGAGGTTGTTCCCCTGGTCAAGCTGTGTGGCAGCATTTGTTGCAGACTGAGTCTGCTGTGCTAGTATTACTAGTGGAAGCCTCACTCCGGTTTGGAGTGAGGGGTGGACGTAGGTCTGTTGACCGAACCACCTAAAAATCCTGGTGTCCCTTATGGTTTGATCTTCTTATATGTTCACTTAATTGCTGCGCATTAGATGCTTGCTTAGGATCGTTTGAGGGCTTATTGAGTTGTTGTCTTGCTTTGATCCTTCTAAGTTTCCTCAGTTTATTTCTGCAACAGTTTTAATTCCGCATAACTGAGCTTTAGAGTTTTAATTAGGCTATATTTGTAGAGGGATATATTCACCCCCCTCTGTATCCGGGCCTTGCATCCTATCAGTGTCACTATGAATGCCAAGAAAGATCATGTTGCACACACACATGCATCCACAAAGAAAATCTCATATTTTTATTGTGGTAAAATTGGTCACATGATGTATGATCGTCTTGCTATGAAATATGATGAATTGGGAGCAATGATTTCAAAAACTCAAAGAAGCATTCAAAGAAAAGAAATGAATTTGAAAATTCCTATGTTCATGAAAGAAGGCCATATGGAAGAGTTGCTTCATTGCATTGTTACTATTATGGGAAATATGATCATTTGATGAAAACTTACTTTCTAAAGAAAAATGACAACCATCATGTTAAGAAGAAGAAAATTTTCCATGTTGAAAATAAAAACACTTTTGTTAAATCACAGAAATTCAATGCTTATGCATACAAGAAAACTGTGAAGTCTTTTGGTTGTTATCATTATTGTGGTGAGTTTGGTCACTTCATGGATGATTGCTCTTGGATGAAGTTTGATGAATTGAATGCTTTAAAGAAACTGAATGTTATGTTAACCATCTAGAACCCAAGAAGGTTTGGGTATCCAAAATTGTGAAATGAGAATTTTGTTGTAGGAATGCCTTGAAGCCATGTGGAAGGCTTGGAAAATAATGGTTGCTCAAGGCACAAGTTTTGAAAAATAAAATTTTTAATTCTCTTTGAATAATTAAAATTTGCTTTATTTGAATTTCCATCTATGAAAATCTAGAAAAATATGTTTTTCTTATGAGTTTACATTTCATCTTTCTGATCATCATTTGCATGACTACATGGTATATTAAATAGTGACTTGAGGAAGGGCAGGTCATTCCTATCTGAAATCTATCACTATGCATGAGAATGTGCCTCCGCTTGGTATCATGAGTCAATTGTTCATATAGGTCTTAGGTTGCATGATTTTCAAAAAATGTCAATTGTGAAATTTATGCACATAGAAAGGGGGAATTTATTTTTGAATGAATGGTATGGTTTGTGAATCTAACTTATTTTTATAGAAATGCATCTCATGTAAATTGGTATACCTAAATTGATCATGATGTTATTATATGATTTTTGGATCAACCATTGTGCTTAACAACTTGATTGAAAATGTCTGAAATCTCTGTAATAGCTTATGGCACTTGGTGATGTTGTTCTTATGACAGATATTGCTTCTAAAAATATGAATTGTTTGTTCCTCCATTCTACTGTGATGAAAATGTCCAAATGATTTCTTGAACAATTCTAAATGGCACTTTGAATATTCTTCAATTGGTTGTGCATGAGCCTTTGAGATTAACTGAGTTTCTAATATATAAAATGGTGTGATTATGGAAGAGTGGATTACATCCACTAGGAAGCTCTCACCATGTGTGAGTCAGATCTTTGGACCTCAAACTCCGCCTTGTATCAGAACATAGCAAAATCAAATGGCTATCTTGTGATTGGATTCGTTTTCTTCTGAAAAGTCATTAAAAATTTGTTTTTCAACAATTTCTGAAAATCATTGGGTCACATTCCTTAATTTTGATCTTTTTTGCACCCTTTTTCATAAAGGCCTTGTCATGAAAAATGGTTGTTGTTTATCATTTGAATGTGAATACTTTCTTATGCAATCTGTCATGATATTTTGAAAATCAAGCTCTTGCATTTTGCCTTTGCATCATGCATTACATTCTCATGTTGTTATAGGATTGCATGCATTAGAGTTCATGCATTATGTGTATTTAGTTCATTCAAATGAAAAATTGAAAATTCACATTTTGCACCCATGTAAAATTTTGCTATGTATTTAGAACTTTCAAATAAAATCTGAAATTTTTCATCACATTGCATTTTACATTGCACATTGTATATCTTCCAAATTGTGTGTTTGCATGTTTATGTATATGATAAACTACCCCTATTCTTTAGAATTTCTATGACCTTATGCTTTCTTCATATATAATATTGCATTTTAGTCATCATTGGTGTGTTTCATGTCACACACTCAGGGGAGAGTAAATATTTTATAAGTGCATCTATGTAGGGGGAGCTGTATTGGTATACGTTCTTGAAATTTTTGATATACATGCTAAATCAAATTCATACACTTCATGTTCAAAATGTGAAAATGATTGCTTAATATAAGGATGTAGGAATTTCCTTTCAATACTCTAGAGATTTTAAACTTGCTGCATGAATGTTAAAGAGACAGTTGAGGAAAAAGTTGCTTGCCTATTTTTGTAGAAAGAATCTGAAAAGAATGGTAGAGCAATGCTCAGTCTCACTGAGTAAACTGGATACACGTCACTTGAGACGTGATGTGGTTCATTTATGAAAGGTGATGTACTGTAGTATCTATGTTCAAAATGAGGTGAAATGGTTCAATATTCTGAGTAACCAGGGATTCTAGCATGAGCTCCATGTGTCTCCTCGCGTAAAAAAGAGTTATTTGAATTTGATCACTCAAGGAAAAATTCTGAATGTCAATGTGATTTCCTTGAGTTAAAAAAATATGGTGAAGAATTCTTTGTGGTAGAGCGTAGCCTCCAATACATTATTCTCATAAATTGAAGTGCACTCTGTATAATCTCTCTTTATGTTGATATAAAAATCTAAATATCCATATGGCAACAATCTATTTTCATGTTATTCACTTACACACTTGGAAATTTGATTTAATATGTATTCAAAAAATTGATTAACAGCATTGACCGTTGCATGATTCTCCTATGTGATTGCACAACCTCCTAGGTGCTATAAATGAACATTCCGATTGTCATGACTCTCATACATCTTTCTTATACCTATTCCCTTCTTAAATAAGTAAGGGGGAGTTGTGTTGCATGTATATATGCATATCTATTTGGTTGAATTGCATGCATTCATAGTGTCATCATGTGTATGCCTTGAGTTTCATGCATTTCAAAAGAAAATTTAAAAATCTAAAAATCTGAAACTCAAAGAAAAGCTTTTGATATTTCAACTGTTATGTTTTATTTTTACAAACATCTTGCCTTTGCCTTGCTAGTACATCTTGCAAGTCTTAAGTCTCCACACCTTCTTATCTACATAATCAACAATTGGCATCACAAATAATCCACATGTTTTGATTATCATATCATTACTTTGCTATAGCCTCATTTGAACTTCTGAAGTGGGCTCTTACTAATTCATGAATCTATTTTGCTAATATTTGAACTTCATTGCCTTCCTCCCACTTTTTAAAAATGTCAGAGGGGGAGAAAGATTTATGTTTATGTCAATTGAAAAGAAATAAAGAGAAGGATCTTTGTGTGACTTGTGTCATCATATATCATAAAGTTTGTCATGTCATTCATAAAGTTTGTCATCATCAAAAAGAGAGAGATTGTTGTGTGCCTTGCACATGTTTATGTTTTTGATGATAACTAAACTTTATGTATACTGGCATATGTTTTTGATAATAGTGTGAACTCATGACCTTGGCATGTGTTACATTGGATATTTGTGCTCTGGATGTTCAAATTTGGTTGAGATGGTAAATGAATCTTGAGGCTCATACATGTTGGTAAAATGCATGGGTTATGAAGTTGATTTTCATATGAGATTTTTGGGCTTGCTATGTGGTTAATTCATTGATACAAAACTTGATGATCTTCAATGTATAACTCTCTTAAGATTTTTGAGCTTCCTTGGTTACATGCTAAGACTACTCATTTAGCAAAACAGAGTTCTTGCTTGTGCCTTCAAGTATATTCTTGATGAATTTTGAAGGTCATAATTTTCCGGGTAGCCTCTGGGCTCCGGCAGCCTCTGGTTAGAAATGACTCGGGTTAGAAATGACTCGGGTAGCCTCTGGGCTCCGGCAGCCTATCGGATCTCTTAGAAGCTCCCCCAGAACTGAGGGGGTGGGCCTCTATATATAGGGCTCCGGAGGGTGGAGGCGTCCAGGACCCTGGACACCTCCATCAGGGCCGAACTAATATTTTAATCTATTTTTATTCATTTCTTTTGAATATTTTCTTGGGGGCGTCCAGGGTCCCGGACGCCTCTATAACATCCACCGAACTCCACCGAAAGACGCACGCGGTTTGGCACAACGCGTGGTTTTGGAGCGGCAACCCGTGATTCAGAAATGGGCATGTCCAGCTGGCTGGACGTCTCCATAATTTGTATTTTTTCACAAACGACAAACCGTCGTTCGGTGGGCGGCGCCCGTGAGGGAGTTGATGGAGGCGTCCAGGGTCCTGGACGCCTCCAATAAAATATATTTTTGTTTTTGTTTTGTTTTTCTATGCCAAAGTTGGCATTTTACGTTTTTTATTTTTGTTTTTATGGAGGCGTCCAGGGGCCTGGACGCCTCCATTAATATATTATTTTTATTTGGCTTTTGGTTTATTTGAAAATAAATTAAAAGAATGGGGGCGTCCAGGGGCCTGGACGCCCCCAAAAAGACCCACCCGGATCCTCGGACAAGTTGTTGGCGGCTGCCCGGCAGACATCCTTCTTGGTTCCGGAACCTCCTGATGCGTTTGACTGGTGTTGATGCCGTCCGAATGCCGTGACGAGACGATTCATGATGCCGAAAAGGGCGGAAGAAGACTCAAGAAAAGGAAGCACTCAAGTGATTCAAAACGCGTAAGCCGTCGCGAGGCGTTGTATAGTGATATGAGACTTTCTTAGGAGACGTCAGGAATAGCGTGTCTACAGCTGCCCAGCCTTGGCGTCTGCTTTGCAAGGGAGTGACGCGTAATGCAATGGAGCGGGAGTGGACTGATAAGTTGATGCCAAGGTGTGATGAGACGCGCTTTTGACGTACTATTTGGAATTTTGCCTATAGTTTTAGTGAGGTGGCCTTGAGGAAGGTCTTTCAAATTTTGACAGTTGCTCGGACAGGGATCAAATAAGGGCGGGTGAGATGTGCACTCAGGCACGAAAATAAAGGCGACCAACTTCTCGGTGTGGAAGTACCTGGGTCGTAAACCCGCAGGTTTCACCTTTGGTGAGTGGTTACCAGCCGATGTGGAAGTGCTGCGGCCAAGGTGGGTCAAACACGGTAAAAAGTAAAGAAATATCTGAGAGTCTGTCCAAACAAGGGTCTCCTTTGGAAGAGCAATGTAGGGCCATTTCAAGGAAACTCAGTATTTCATTCGGAGTGGAATATCTCATATTTGTAAGAATTGAAGCACAGCGGCTTTCGCAATCGAATCACTTGAATGATCTTCCGCAATAAATCAAAGTCCTATATGAATGCATGCTGAGCTTAAAGAAAAATTTAAAACAAACTAAAATAGAAAATAGCCAAGGATAATATTGTCAACTTGTTAAGAATGGGTCAGGATACCGATCCGGTGAGCCGACGCTGGGCTGGGGCCCGTTTATCCGCGCACCAACTCACTGAATGGAACAGTCGTCCCTATGCTACCACAAGTTAATGGCCTATCCGTACAACCCAAATTCTTCCGGGATCATCACTGTTTTTGTTGAAGGGGAACTCAAATCCCAGATTTGTTCGGGCCACAAGGTCCTTGACATGTTCTAGTAGCGTAGGTATCATATACTACGATGCATGACATGGTGGGACCAACCATTGAAAGGTGGGACAGGAGATAGGACAAAGACGTCCGTTAGTAAAACCTGCACAGGCCAGCATGGATTAATAACATCAGAAAGTAACAGAATCGTAACTGAATCGCACCACAATGGAAAGGAGATCTAGCCAAAATCCTGACATTGACCGCTGATGTGACATGTTCCGTCCTATAGCGCCCTACCCTTCCTATAAGAACTCCCCTTAGGCTAGTTCATTCAAAAGTATCAAGGTGGGTTTTGGAAGCTCAGGAGAGGAAAGAGAGGAGAATCTAGAGATTTCAGGATGGAAGGAGAGTCTTCCCGCGTTATGAAGAGGAGCAGGCCTAACAGCGAGATCAGGCGACTCTCCGACCTCGAGGGTCATTTGAGTGGGACGATCATGTCGCATATGGTAAGCTGATTTTTTTTCAAATTTCTCCACGTGAACCTTCTTCTTACTTCCTTCATTTCTTCTTCTTTCTTTTCTCTTCCAGTCATATCCACTCTTCCCAGGCCCGAGGAAGTTTTCCAAACTGCCATGCTTTCAAAGCTAACTTCCAACATCTCCATCGGCATGAGGGCCATACTCTCGAAGTGGCATCTGCATGGGCTCCTTATTCACGCCAAACACTACGAGAAGATTCGTATGGACTGGGCGGCTATGGACGCACTAGTAGAGATCTGGCATCCCCAGACCCACACTTTTATCTTCCCGACCTTCGAGGTGACCATCCTCCTCGAGGAGGTGGAACTTCTGCTCGGATTGAAGAAATTCAAGAGTGACGGGAAGGTGAAGGCTATGCGGATGCTGACACGGGGGACTTCCGAAAGCGTCCTTGGAAGCTTCATGCTGCCTGACGCGGCCAGGAAGGTGCGTAATCAAAAGGGGATTGATTTGTAAAAGCTCGCGGAGTGGGTCATGGACGCCCTGAGGGGGGCACCAGATGATGACTACTTAGAAGGAATCATGAAGGGGTTCACTATCTGTCTGGCGGGTGCTCTCTTGTTTCCTCATACCGACAATATAGTGGAGGAGGATCAACTAAGTGCCATTCGCGGAATCTGGAGTGGAAAGAGGGTGGACCCGCCGTCCTTGCCTATCTTTACAGCGGCCTTACTGCCTCGAGCATGGGTAAGCCTCCTTTTGGTTACGCACTTGTCTTGAATTACTGGCTTGATTTGCACTTCAAATTCGACCACCGCGAGGGAATTCCAACTGCTTCGAAGCTCTTCCAACAAAGCCCTCTTCATCACATAGCCGACGTGTTAGGCTTTGGTGGTACTATAGTAACCGCGTTCCGTGGCTGAAGAAACGTGAAGATTGGCGGTCTCACTTCCGCACCGTGACACAAGGCTTCTTTACTTACGCACCGGCATGTTTGCTTTCGCTTGATCTCCTCATGAGGCCTTCCCCCGAAGTTGATCTTCAACTGATTGGCGCGACCGAGTTCGTCCTTTATAATGCGCATCGGTGTTGTCTCCAGATCGGCATCCCACACCATTCGTTCCCACTACCGACTGGTATTGTCCCTTTGAAGAAGAGGGAGTTGGGCACGGAGGCGGATGCGAGGGAAGCGAAAGCCATTAAAGCTCCTTGGAAGACAAGTGTTGCGGGAAAGGCCTTAGCGCACGTGGTGGAAGAATGTGAGCTGTGGAGAGCTTATATAACCGAACTGGGGAAGTTAAGGCCTACGGCGCCTAAGCCCCTGATGTAGCTCATTCTGCTTTCCGATGGAATAAAATCTGGCATTTTGATGTTTTGGACCAGTTCCCTTTGTTATGATTTTTATTTTTCCATTTTTCTATTTTTGTGTTTTCTTTCTTTTTATGTACCTATTTATTCACAATATGATCATATGTATATATTAAAAAAAATATTTTTAATGGGGGCGTCCAGGGGCCTGGACGCCTCCAATTTTTTATTTATTTTTATTTATTTTTTATTTTGGGGGCGTCCAGGCGCTTGGACGCCCCTATATTTTCCTTTATTATTTTTTTTTGAATTTTGTTTGGGGGCGTCCAGGCACCTGGACGCCCCTAATTTTTTTGAATTTTTTGAAAAAAAAAAGAAAAACGTGGGGGCGTCCAGGCGCCTGGACGCCCCCAAAAAGGGGTTTTTCTTATATAAGGGGGGGCCTCACCCCCCTTTCACTTCTACTGTTCATTCTGACGACTCGTTCAACCTAAATGACCCATTCCCAATTCCCATGGAGCAAGGAGGCCCGAGCCAGGGTGGGGAGAAGCGGAAACGACGGGCTCGTCGTCCGAGGAGGCTGAGAGATGACGCCGAGGAGGCTGCCGTGGCAGAGGAGATTGCCGTGGAGGAGGAGGCTCCTCTTTTGGCTGTGGAGGACCCTTCGGGCGCTAGTGACGCGGGAGAGGACGAGCACGATCCGGTAAGCCCCTTAGACTTCCATTCTATTGGTTCACTGGGCTAAACGGGCGGACGAGAGGCTTGTGTGGAGAACGCCGGGGGTGAGGGAAGGAGGCGTCCAGGGGCCTGGACGCCTCCATATTTTCTTTTTTTATTTATTATTTATTTATTTACGTAAATAATAAAAATAGAATTAAAAATAAGGAGGCGTCCTGGGCATGGGACGCCTCCATGATAATATATATATATTTTTATTTATTTTTGTTTTGGTTTTTGGGTTTTTCTAAAAATAAAATAAAGAAAATGTAAAGGAGGCGTCCAAGGTGTTGGACGCCTCCAAAAAAACACATATATATATATATATATATTTAAAAAATAAAAATAAAATAAATAAGTAGTATATACAGTGTTATTGTTTATTACTATTCATGATGCTGATGTGTTTTTTGTTGGTTCTGTGGTGTGCAGGGCGTGATGAAGGGCCGGATCAGCTAGTCCCTAGTGGTGGCAGCATACCGTGGGCTGCCAGACTTTCAGAGGGCGCGTGTGGACGCCATGGGCTTCGGAGCTTTCCTTAGGATCGAGCCCTTTCGGCTCGACCTTCCTCTTATCCAGGCATTGAGGGAGCGGTGGCACGCACCGAGTCGGGCGTTTCTGATGCCCTGGGGGCACATGGTGCCGACACTTGTGGACGTGGCTCGGATCACCGGGCTACGGGTTGACGGAGAGGCGGTGAGTAGGGTCACCTACCCCGACTACCGAGAGAGTGTCCTGGACCTGCTGTGGTTAGAGACGAGCGTGACTGACAGGGACAGCAGGGTAGTTGGCCGAGTGGAGATCATGGAGGCGCTCGGATTCGTCGACCCGCGCCAGCGGGTTAGCGAGACTGGAGCGGAGTTTCTGGCACGACTCGAGGGAGACGCTCGTGCAGCTTTCACCTAGGACCCGAGCGAGCGGGAGCTGGTGGACCTAGACCTCCGGAGGTTTCTTTTCTTCTTCTTGGGCCGCCTTCTGCTGGGGACGAATGGGGATGGCATCCACTGCCGTTTCCTCGGGATCTTGGCGGATCTGGACAGAGTGGGACACTACGCGTAGGGAGCGGCTCTGCTTGCCCATCTGATTGCCGATCTCTCCCAGACTTCGGAGAAGGAGACGACAGTCAGTGGCTTCACACCTTTTCTCCAAGTAAATATTTTATTTATGCATTCCCACAGTTAAATATGCAATTATTATACTAATGATGTATGATGGATGCAGGTGTGGAGCTATTACTATTTCCCGATGGGGAGGGCTAGGCATGGGAACAGGAGGGTCGTTCCTCTAGCGCGACAGTGGAGGCCGGTCGTGGTTGCAGCACCCCACGGCTACCAGCTGGCGTCGCTTCGTCGGGAGCTGAGCAAGTATCCTGAGGCCATGGTATGATGCGTATGATTTTTTTGTGTTTTCTTATGTGACTGAATGGCAACTAATATGATGCATGTATGATGATGTAGGTGGTGTGGATGCCTTACCTGGGCATGGGTGACGCTGGTCAGCCTTGGGTTGTAGCGGGTCTTCCTCGTTTCGGGCGGGACGTGTGGGTCCATTGCCTGAACGAGATCGAGCCGCTGCGGCTCAGACTGGTTATGAGGACGTTGGGGCTGGCCCAGGAGTGGGTTGATGTAGATGAGCCGGCCCGCATCAGGCGGAAGACCAAGGGGAAGGCGAAGATTGTGGACTGGCGTACGCGCTTCCTGGCACAGTACCAGGACTGGCAGTAAGGCGGGGTCCCAGTGGTGTCCCATGTACAGGACAGTACTGATTACCTGAGACGGTACCGGGCTACGTACGGGGACCGCCTCTTCCTTGGTGGTATGGCAGGGGTAAGTGAAATGAAAATGCTTCACCCTTCTATATGTATATGCATGTGGCACTAACTTATGTGCAATGTAGGATGCTCGTGACAACATGATTGCTGACCTGCGGGCCCAGCTGGCAGACGCCAGGCGGCAGTTAGTGGCCATCCGACAGGAGTTGGAGATCCTGGTGAGTCTATGCAATGCATTTTTTGTGACCTGATTTTTGATGCTTAGCCTTTGACTGACGTTTGCCCCGTATTTCAGTGGGCCCACTTGGCAGCGACAGCCGGGATGGCTGGTGGAGCGGGTTCCAGTTCGCGGGGCCCTCCTCCGGAGGTTTCTGCCCTCCAGGAGCAGCTGGCGTATGCGGTGGCTCGGGCTGAGGAGGCCGAGTGTGACCGTGAGGCTCGAGTGAGTGTTTGCCTGACCTCGACTCTCCTTCTGACTGCTCTCCTTCTATCACTGTTCTCTTACGGTGCATGCGTGCTTTGACAGGTGGCCGAGATTCGGGAGGCCCTGGCCCGTGCTGTTCGTGCTGAGCAGGAGCGCGATGCATGGGTGGCAGAGCGTGACGTCCGGATTGCGGAGCTAGAGGAGGAGCGGCGATGGGAGGCTGAGGAGCTTCCTCGCGACGTAGTGGATCTGCGGATCGCCCTCGAGCTGTCGAGGAAAGAGGCGATGAGGGAGAGAGAGGAGAGAGAGAGGGATAGGGAGAGCGTGGAGAGAGAGAGGGAGAGGGATAGGGAGAACCTAGAGAGAGAGAGGGAGAGGGATAGGGAGACCCTAGAGAGAGAGGGAGAGGGATAGGGAGACCATAGAGAAAGAGTGGGAGTACAGGATGGCAGAGCGACATCGAGATTGGGACGAGAGGAGAGCTCTGGTGGCCCTGGTGTTGGAGCTCCTGCTGAGTCTTGGCACGGCGGAGGGGAGACTTCGGAAGAGTGAGGAGCGGCATCAGAGGGCGAAGGAGCGCGGGGCACGACTTCGTCAGTCCGGTTCCTTTTTTGTGGGCAGCTTTCTAGTTTCTTCGGTCGAGGAGCGTCGCTACACCTTGGAGGCTGGCATGGTGTCCCCTGGAGAGGCGAGCACGGCTTCTCAGGGTTCGCAGAGGTCACAGAGGCCCCCTAGGGATCCCCATCAGAGGAGGGAGGAGAGAGATGACCAGGAGGGTGATAGTGAGAGTTAGAGAGTTGATTGTACACTCCACCCTCCTTACTGCATGATGTACTTTCGGCTATTATATGAAATGAAAATGGCTTTCTTGTGTTGTGTGTACTTTTCTCTCTCCCACACTTTCTTCTTTGCACTAAGTTATCCTTCGAGGCACGCTCCACGAGACCTTACCCTGAACAGCGGGGAACTACGCTTTGCACGGGGGGATTCTATTTCCTTTCTCCCTTTTTTTTTGGGCGCGTCCAGGCGCGAGGACACGTCTTAATCCTTGAATTCAAATTTAAAGCGACGGGTGGCCTTTCTTCTCCCGTGCCTTACCCGCAAACGAGCCCGCCTTCCACCGAAACTCGCTCGCCCGTCTTTATCTTCTTCCCCTCGATCGATGTAGTTCGACAGTCTGGACCGCGGCGAAGGTGGAGAGGGACGCGGGACCCCTCGCCCAAGGAGGGACGCGCCAGAGCACAGAACGGCGTCCATGGAGGAGGAAGGGCCGCTTCGGGCCCCCGAAGGACCCGAGGGGCCTGATGTTGCGGAGGGAGGTGAACACGGTCTGGTAGGTCCTCCGATCTCTTCCTCTTTTGATCCACTTTGAGTTTTGAAGCGAGCCGCGCGAGGGGGGAAAGGGTTCGGCGAGTGTTGCACTCAAATGATGGACGCGTCCAAGATAGGGGACGCGTTCTTTATTATGATGCGAGGTCCTTCTTTCTTGGTGCAGGACATGGCGAGGACCCTGGGCCTGGCCGATGAGTGGGCGAGTGCAGACGAGCCGAGCCGCGTCAGGAAGGAGAGTCGCGGCAAGGCGAAGCTTGAAGATTGGCGCATACGTCTCCCTGGGCAGCAAGGGAGCGTACTGGTGCAGGATAGTGTCGACTTCCTGCGGCGGCAGAGAGAGAGTTATGCGGGGCTTCCCCAAGCCGGGGATACGCGCGACGTCGACGGGTCGCGTGACCAATTAGCCGAGGTTAGGTGGCAGCTGGCCGCCACTCAACAGGAACTGTCGCTCATGGTAAGCTAAGTGCTGCATTTTCTATTTTTAAATGTGGAGCTAAGCTGACGGCTGTTGTTTGTTCATTCCAGCGTGCCCAGCAGACAGCGATGGTGGGAGTGACTGGCGGCGCATCTTCCAGTTCCTCGGCCCCTTTTCTCGAGATTGCCTCCCTTCGGGAGCAACTTGCTGGTGCGGTGGCTCGGGCTGCCCGGGCGGAAGAGGAGCGTGATGCCTGGGTGGCGACTGTAGCAGAGCTGCGACATCGCGGTGAGGAGAGACCTTCTCCAGACATCCTGGAGTTAAGGGTTCTTCTGCAGATGATGAGGAGAGAGGCAGAGAGAGAGAAAGTCGAGAGAAGGTCCGAGCGACAGCGGGATCAGACCGAGAGGAGGACCTTGGAGGCCCAAGTGAGGGAGCTCCAGCTGGGCCTTCAGGCCATCGTGCAGAGGCTAGGGGGGAAGGAGACACGCTACAAGAGAGCGCGAGAGTTCAGGGAGCGACTGCGCCAGTCTGGTCGCTTTGCCGCTAGTGGCTTCTTTGCCACGCCAGGGGAGGAGCAGCGAGTCATTGCTGTGGAGCCAGCGCCACGAGGCGAGGTGGGTGCTGCTGCACGGGGATCCAGGAGGCTTCTGAGGGACTCTCACCTCAGGGGAAAGGAGAGGGACGCCTAGAGGGATGAGCATGAAGGTAATGGCAAGAGTTGGCGAGCTAGTGGACTCGCCTCCTCTCTATGATTGTGATATTTATGACAGCTTATGTAGAATAATGAATAGAGTGTTTTGATTTTCTGCTGCTCGTTTGTTCTCTTGTGCGTTCCTTCTTCCCTACACTTCTTCTCCTTTGCACTGTTCCCATGTGATAGGTCTACCGAGACTCCACCCCAAGCGGAGAATCGCGTCTTGTTGTGACCATTTTCCACGGGAATCTGCCGTCAAAGTCAATAATGACGGCCCTAGTCCCTTTTCCCGGATGTTGTGTCAAATTTTGCAGACGTCCTCCAAAACATGATAGGGTATCCCTAGACAACATAGGGGGCTAGTCGTCATATTCTTCATCCAATCAATCATCCTGTGCGAGCGGTGAAGTGACACACGGGACCGCATGGCAGGTGCCTCATCGCGAGGGATATCATAAAAGGTGATGGAGGCAATCTTGGCCTGTACTCCTTCCATTTCTATAAATTCTTGTCCCTTTTATCCTCCCAGGTATATCAAGAGCTAACTCGAGGAGCACAAGTTCTCACGGGAGAGGAGGAGTTCAAAATTCTGAGAGTTGGATGGAGGGCGAATCTTCCCACTCCTCGAAGAGAAGCAGGTCCAGTGGTAGTAGTTCCAGGAGGCTTTCGGACCTCGAAGGGTACTTTAGCGAAAGGGCCCAATCACAACTCGTAAGCTGAGCTTTCCTGCCCTTTTCTCATTCTTTCTTACTTTCTCTTGACAACACCCTTCTCCATTTCTTATGTACGCACAGAGTGTGATGAAATCACACATTTCATGGGAGTTAGCAGTGGCCGCATACAGGGGTCTCCCGGATTTTCAGAAGGCCAGGCTAGACGTGATGGGATTTGGCACCTTTTTTCGGATTGAGCCGATCCAGCTTGACCTGGTCCTGATCCAAGCCTTGTGTGAGAGATGGGACCCAGTGAGTCGGGCATTCCTGATGCCCTGGGGGCACATGGTGCCCAACTTGGAGGATGTGGTCCGGATCACATGCCTGAAGGTGGAGGGCGAGGCAGTGACCGGGGTCACTTATGCGAATTACCGAGAAGGTGCTCGGAAGCTACTGGGTTTGGACCTAGATGGTCGGAAAAACAGGTCGGTAGCTAGGGCGTCCCTCATGGATGCATTAGGGCTCACCGACACTCGTCGGTGGGACGATGAATCCTCCGAAGAGTTTATGGAATGGATGGAAATAGGATGTTGTGCCGTGTACTGCACAGATTTCGGCAACTGGGAAAGATGCAACATAGATTTGAGGAGATTTCTCCTCTTCCTTTTGGGGAGATTGGTACTGAGCTCGAAAGGGGACGGTATCCAATGTCGCTTCCTGGAGCTGCTGTCAGACCTTGAAAGAGTAGGGTACTACACCTGGGGAGCTGCCATGCTGGCGCATTTGTTTGCAGGCCTGTTCCAAGAAGCGGATCGTGAGATGGCTGTGAGTGGTTTTACACCATTCATCCAGGTATTTTTGGTTTTGCTTGTTTTGTATTTTTTTTCTTATTTTTGCAAGGTACTGATGACCTGCGCCGAGCAGCTATGGAGCTATTATTACCTCCCCATGGGGAGAGCTCGACATTGGCGACCCGCGATGGTGCCGCTAGCCAGGCGGTGGGAACCCATCATGAGTGCGGCACCCCTAACCTACCAACTGATAGTGCTAAGGCAGGAGCTACAGGAGTTCCCTGCAGCGATGGTAAACTGGAGACCCTACTCAGACATGGTCGATGCCGACCAGCCGTGGGTTCTAGCAAGTCGTGCCCGGTTCGGACGGGAATTGTGGATGCACTGCCTGAATGAAATCGAGCCGCTTCGGCTATGATTGGTTATGAGGACTTTAGGACTGGCTCAGGAATGGGTGGATACGGCTGCACCACCTCGTGTCGGGAGAAAGACGCAAGGACCGGCGACCTGCATTGACTGGCGCGTGCGGTTCCCTGAACAGTATGAAGACTGGCAACGGGGTGACAAGATTGTAGAATCGCAGGCACGGGATAGCGAGGATTACCTGCGTCTATACAAGACAAGGTACGCAGAGCGATTCCAACCCCGGGGATTTATAGAGGTAGGTTTCCTCTTTTTCTCTTTTATTCTTTCTCCTTTTTTGGGTTTTCTGGTGGAAATGCTGACTCGTATGGCTGCAGGATATCCGCGATACGATGATAGCGACTTTACGAACTCGCTTGGCAGAGATGGAGCAACGGTTGGGCAATGCCTGCGGAGCTACGAGCGCCTTGGTAGGTGTACAGTGCGTTCCTATTTAGAACCGTAGATTCCAGATGTTGGCTGCTAATTCACGCGGTCGTAGCATACTCAGATTGGCGCGGCTTCCCCAGCGATGGGAGTAGGTGGTGCCTCTTCCAGCTTATGGATTCTCACCTCAGAACTTGACTTACTTCATGAGCAGCTTGCTCACGCCACGCATCGTGCTGCGGAGGCAGAAGGGATGCTCTGTATACAGGTAAAAGTTTCATTGTTGAGTTCTCTTTATTTACGCCTTGCCGCGTATCTTGAGATGGTACATCTGGCAGGAAAAGGAGACAGAAGAAGCGCGTGCCCAAGCTACGTAGAAGGAGGCTAGGATAGCAGAACTGGAGAGGGAACTGCGGCGTCATCCTGATGACGACTCCTCTAGGGATGCCGTGGAACTGAGGATCACTCTCCAGTTGGAGAGGGAAGACCGCGAGAGAGAACGTGCAGAGAAAGAAAGAGATGCAGAGAGAGAAAGAGCCAACAGATTGACTAAAAGGGAGGAACGAAGGGCCATGGAGGCCAAACTATTCGAACTCCGAATCAGCCTTGGTCTTGGTGAACAGTGGCTGAGAGATGGTGAGGAGCGCTACCGAAGAGCACGAGAGCGTGGCTTTCGTGTTGGTAGCTTCTCTGCTGCTTCTGTGGATCAATGCCAAGGTGTGGGAATAGGAAGGGGAGTACAGAGCGGTAGGAGTACCGCTTTTCGTAGTTGGGTAGCACCTTTGAGAGCGTTTTTCCCAGAGAGTAGTGGGACGAGTAATGCAGAGAGAGAGGGCGGAACTTGATGTAATTTTTTTTATTTTTGAAATAAAATACAAGGTTCGGTTTGTTTGGTTTTCACCTTTGCTTCTGTTGCCTGAATCCCTGCACACATCACTGAAACAAATAAATCAGAATTTCTGTTCTGACTTGGCCCCTTGCTCAATAAGTAAATGGTCACTGTGACTGTTCTTGATAACTGGTCAAGGGGCCAAGCCTTTATTTAACGAAGGCAAGGGAAAGATGCGGTGATGATAAATGTGACAGGCAAGCACACGAATGCAAGCGGTATTAAAAGTGAGATGATGCACGCAAATGCAATCATGCAAAATTGATTTATTTTATTTTTTTTATTTTATCATAAAAAGATTTTTTGTTTGCAAATATGTACATTTTCTCTTTTCCATTTTTTGTTGTTTTTATCATTTCAATTTTTTTCTTGCTAACGCCTGGCAAGCACCCAAATGGCACCTAACCTACATGAGACAGGGGTTTCTTACTAACCTCTCAGGTATCCTAAGTCCACATCTAGGTTGATTTGGGCCTCTAGACCCCTCGAATGATGATCCCGCCGACTAAGACTTACCCTGATGACAATACCGTCATGCCATGCTTAGGCTCCCAGTCGCTTCCGACCACAGGGATTCACCCAAAAGGTGTTTGAGGTAAGAGATTTGCCCGACTCGGGTCTATTTCCTCACAACTCTAGATGGTATATGATGGAACACCCTGGAACCCTAACGACCAACCGCGCGACGCTGACCCGGAATCAGACGCCGTCGCATCCATAGGTGACGCGCTTGCATTGGCCTAAGCCCAAGGTTAAGCAAGAAGACATCAAGGTGGTAAACAAGGGTCTTGACCAGCCAGAAACACGAAGACTCCTTCGCAGCGATAGCTTTTTCTTTTCAAAGTAGGCAACCAAATGTGTATATTAAAATAAGGTCGCAGACCTTAGATAGTTTTCACCCTTCAGAAACTCCATCGAACCTTCATCTTTAGAGGGAGAAGGAAGAGTGTAGGGGATAAACCTCCTGAGAGGACCGACAAAGCCGTTAACCCGGCGAGCGAATAAGGGCCCATTAACTCTTTTCTTTCGGACAACTTCGGACCAAATCTTGAGCATTTACATTCCATAGACCCCCCTTTTTGTGGATTCAAACTTTTGCTTTGAGGGATTCCATTTATCGCATCAGGCGCGGTCACGACCAGGCTCTTGATTTTGATTTTGTATTTCTTTTCGTGAGGGAGATATAGTCATTTGACGTTTGTGGGCTCCCTTTTCGTATGCCTGCGGGGACACTGCCCTCTTCTCGTGCTCTGATCGATACTCGAGGAAATGGATCCTACTCTTGCCTTTGGGTTTTGAGTTTCGGTTTCTTATGCTCAGCGTTTTAAGGGCGCCGACTGTCTCATTTGGTCGAAGAGAAAAGAATAAAGATTACAGCTTCCGGAGATCTTCTGGGTGGGGCCCCACCGTAGGTGATGCTACCGACTTTTTTTGAATAAAATACATAAGTGAGCGCATGTTAGCTTCCTTCGAGCGAGCATAGGCCGACGTGGCCGGACAGGGATCTCCACGGTTCTGGCAAACCAAGACCCGGTGCCTACCAAGCCTTAATGGGCCCTATCCTAACATGAAGGTTAGATGCAGGGACTTAACTACATGGTGACTGTCAGGCATCGGCATTTTGAATTTTCCATATTTTTAGTGGTTTTCGGTATTTCTTTGTTTGTGATGTTTTTTATCTTTTCATCATTTTTTTTGTTTGTTTTGTGCTAAGGGTAGTATTTCTTAAGATAAAGCCCATTCCAAGGGTGGGATAACTCGGTCCCTTCGGCGTTGACTAACTTGTAGGCGTTGCCAGGGTACACGGCTTGAATTACAAATGGTCCTTCCCAATTGGGTTGGAGCTTAGAACACGGCCCTCCAGGTTTGACAAAAATTCTTTTTACGACCATCTCACCGACTTTGAATTTTCTCTCAACGACTTTCTTTTGGTAAAAGCGAGCGAGTCTATTTTGATACACACGCACGTGTTCGACAGCGGCCAGCCGCTTCTTATCCAAGAGTTTCAACTAGGCGAGGAGTGAATTACGACGATCATCGAGGGGAAATTCCTCGTCCAATTGTACCCTGAGAGTAGGGATCAGAGTCTCGTACGGGACTACCGCTTTCATACCATAAGTAAGGGCAAATGGAGTCTGCCCAGTGGGGGTACGGATTGAAGTGCGATAGGCCCATAGGGCTTCGATAAGTTTTTCTGGCCAGTCTGAAAACTTACTAGACTCGCAGGTTTTTTTGATGATTTTGAGCAATGTTTTATTGGTGGCCTCCGCTTGGCCGTTACCTTGTGGGTAATAAGGCGATGAATGATGCAATGCAATTGCGTACCTTTTGCAGAGGTCGTATAGGTCCTGAGAAATGAACTGTGGCCCATTGTCGGTGACGATTATACTTGGGACACCGAATCTGGCGAGGATGTTCTTCATGATGAACTTGCAGACTATTGACGCCTTGATTTCCGCGTAAGCTTCGGCCCATTTGGTGAAGTATTCCGTCGCAGTAAGGATGAAAGATTTCTGCTTGGTGAGGGAATTGGGATCACCTAGGGGACCAATGATGTCGAATGCCCACATGGAGAAAGGCCACGGGGAGGATATTGGATGAAGTGAGGAAGATGGTGAATGGATTTTATCGGCGTGAAGTTGACACTTGACACACCTACGGACATAGACAACACAATCCTCTTCCATAGTGGGCGAATAAAAGCCTTGGCGAATGATCTTCTTGGCGAGCATCTGACTATTCACGTGGCCACCGCACACACCCGAGTGCGTCTCCTCTACACATTTTCAAACCTCATCGTCACCAAGACATCTTAACAGAATACCAGTAAGGCTCCTCCTATAGAGTAGACCTCCAACCAATGTATATTTCTGAGCCACCCTTCTTATGGCTTTCTTATCCTCTGTGGTGGCCCCTTCAGGATAAGACTGATCTTGGTAGTATTTGACGATTTCATAGAACCATGGTTTCTCTTCATCAGCCAGTTCTTCTTAAACCTCTGCCAACATGATCTCCCTCTTCTCAAGGATATCTTCTTGCAAGATCTTCCTTGCTATCCTGTCTTTGATATTTACGTAGGAAGCATCATCGATTGCAGGGGCGTGAAGTTTGTAGATGGAAATGGACTCAAACCATCTTCCTAGAGGGAACCTTATGGATGATGCCAACGAGGTGAGGGCATCGACGAGAATATTCTGATGACGAGGGACATGAACAAAAATCAGTTTGGTGAACAGTTTGGCAAAGGCAGCAGTGAGTTCTTGGTATGGCTTGAGTTTGGGATCGCGAGTGCGATATTTAGTGAGCACCTGGCGAAGGATGAGTTGACTATCACCTACGACTCGCAACTCAGTGATACGAAAAGAATGAGCGAGTTCTAGGCCAGCTATAAGAGCTTCATATTCGGCTATATTGTTGGTAACTGGAAATTTGAGCTGGTATGCCAATGGGAATGTGAGGCCTTCAGGCGACAGGAGGGCGACGCCGATTCCTCTCCCTTGAGAATTCAGAGCTCCATCAAAATATAGCGCCCACATTGGCTCATCTGATTGGTTGACGGACATTAGTTCCTCATCTGGAAACTCTGATTGGACGGGATCGAACTTGGGAAGAGGATGGTGAGCGAGATGTTCGGCTATGGCATAGCCTTTAATCACCTTTTGCTGGATGTAGGTGATGTCGAACTGAGAGAGAAAACTTTGCCATCGTGCTAGCCTATCCGTAAGGACGGATTTCTCTAGAAGGAATTTGATAGGATTCATTCGAGCAATCAAGTGGACTTTATGAGCCAAGAAGTAGTGCTTCAATTTCTGCACTACCCAAACGAGGGCAGCACATGTTTTCTCCATGACGGTGTACTTCCGCTCACAGGGATTGAGAAGTTTGGACAAGTAATAGGTTGCCCGTTCCTTGCTTTCTTCATCAGCTTGTGCGAGGACGGCTCCCACGGAGTCATCCAAGACTGAGACGTAAAGGATCAGAGGTTTTTCTGGTTTAGGTGGAATGAGAACGGGTGGACTAGCCAGATATTCTTTCAACCCTTCAAAAGCTTTCTGACATTTAGAATTCCAGTGGAATTCTACTCCTGGCTTGGTCAACTCGTAGAGAGGTCTACACCTTTGTGAATGTTGGGACACAAACCGATGAATAAACTGCAACCTCCCAATTAAACCTCAGACTTCCCTCAAATTCTTGGGAGGCAGCATATCCCTGATAGCCTTGGCTTTGTCGGGATCTCTCTTTTGCTCACAATGAACCCCAGCAATTTACCCGACGACACACCAAACACACACTTCTTCGGGTTCATTTTCAATTGGAACTCCCTTGACCTTTGCAAGACCTTAGCCAAAACTTCTGGATGTTCCATCCTGGTCCTTGATTTCACCAATAAGTCATCCACATACACTTCCAGATTTATGTGCATCATGTCATGAAATATGGCCATCATCGCTCTTTGGTAAGTAGCTCCAGCATTCTTTAATCCGAACGGCATGACCACGTAACAATATGTTCCCCAAGGGGTAGTGAATGACGTCTTTTCCTGATCCTCTTCTGCCAAACGAATTTGATTGTATCCTGAAAATCCATCCATGAATGAGAGGGTTTCGTAACCTGCCGTGTTATCAATCAACACATCAATGTGAGTCAAGGGAAAATCGTCTTTTGGACACGCGCGGTTAAGGTCCTGGAAGTCGATACAAATCCTGACTTTCCCATCTTTTTTCATGACCGGGACAATGTTCGCCACCCATTGAGGATAAAGAACGACTCTAATGAACCTGGCTTTGTGGAGCTTATCGACCTCTTCTTTCATTTTCAAAGCCATCTGAGGGTGGAAACGCCTGAACCTTTGTTTTACCGAGACGGTCCCTGGTTTTAGGGTTAAACGGTGTTCGACCAAGGTTGAATCTAGACCCGGCATATCCTCGTAGCTCCATGCAAACGTGTCCTTATATTCCGTGAGAACCTCAATTAATGCCTCTTCTTCAGAGGGTGGTAGGTTGTCACTTATGAGGATGATCCTAGGGTCTTCCTCAGTTCCCAAGTTGACTTCTTTGGTGGATTCTTCTACGGCGGTTGACGGCTCGTCGAATCTCCTCATTCCACTAGCGTATGCGCCCGCCGCATCCTCATATTCTTCACCCTCATCTTCAGTGGGGCATTCTTCATCCGTGATCTCGTAGACTCCATACCCTTAATCAAATGTACAGTCGCCCTCACATTCTATTTCCGGTAGCCGGATGGGATTTTCTAACAACTGGGGGATGGCAAGAAGGGCCTGACACCTGGCGGCTAAATCCAGAAGGAATCGACGAGGGATCTGCCTACCCTTGGATCTCTTCCTAGGTACTACCCTTGACCTATCATTCCTAGATTGACTGACAATATTTACAGAAGAAGAGGAAGACAAAGAGGATGGTGTAGAATGTACAGGAGAAGACCCCTCAGAGGAGGGGTAGAAAAGGTCACTCATGGGACCTTGGACGGGTGGTCCGCAGGGCGGGACGCACCCGTGGGAGATGTAGGAGGTTTCCTCAACAAAGATGTGTTGTTGGGGAGTTTGAAAATTGACGTTTTTTTTTCGTTTTCATTTTTAATGACAAAGCAGTGAAAAGAGATTGGAGGAGAGAGAAAAGTGGTTATGGCTAGAGGATTGTGAGGCTCATAGAGCAGATCATGGTTGAAGACCTGGCGCGGGTTGAGAAGCCCGCGTAGATATGTAAGCAGAGAAGGGGATCTGGGAAGATCATCAGATAATTGTCTGGCCCAGGAAGAAGATATCAGCAAAGGCTGAGACGAGTGGATGGAGAAGATGGCGACTAATGAGCCGTCGACGGCAATGTTGAGGACGGATGAAGATCCGTTGATGACAGGGTCCTTCTGGCGAGGACGAGGATAGTTTGGAACCTTAGCAAGAGTGGTAATATTCTCTGGTATTCCGGAGATCAATGGTGGTCCTTCAAGCTACGGAGACGAGAACATCCTTTCTAGTGCAACGAAAATGTCCCGTATGTCAAACCATCTGTTCCACTCGCATTCCGGATCTTTGATCTAGCCTCTTTTGGTGATCCTCGGACATTTTTCAGCTAAATATACAGCATGTGATCCCCCATATGCTTCTCGTGGGTAATCTCCCATCTGAACAACGGGCCCTCTGTTGAAGTGGTTTGATAGAGTCCATGTGAGGGGCTTCCAATCCGCCTTGAATGGTCCTTTGAAGCCTAGGCCAAACCTGCGGTTCGGCCTAATTTCCTTTGGCAGTTTGAGCCTACCCTGTAACTGTGCACCCAGACCTTTACCCTGTTGGTAGCCGATGTTCCTCATAATCTCCCACCCTTTGGAGTGAAAAGGGAGATATGATGTTGCGGTTGTCCTGACCGGCTCCTTTGGTGCTAGTGGAACGTGAGATGAATCACATACATCCAGTAGTGACAATATGGGCCGATGAGACGGCCAAACAGAGGGCAGAGAGGTGTTGATAGCATCCACTGTGTGAAGGACAGGTGTACTGACCACTTTAATAATCCTCACATTGTAAGGAAACTTCAGGCACTGATGGTTGGTGGAAGGCACATCGTCCATGGCTTCGATGTAAGGGTGACCCAGTATAACCTTGAATGTGGGGTCCATGTCGAGGACATGGAATTCCGTGGGAATTGACATGGGGCCTACTTCTGCCTTCAGAATAATCATCCCCTGCGGCGGCCTTTTGCTATTGTCATAAGCCGTGACCGTGATCGAGGAAGGTCTTATTTGTTCCTCATTGACCCCACACAGCTGAAGGGTGTCCATGTAGATCACATTTACGGACACACCCGTGTCCACAAGACACGGGTTTATGGATACCCCATTAATTATTATTGAAATGCACAATACATATTTCCGAGCTTCCTTGGGAGCGAGCTCGTAGTTGTGGAACATGATGGCCGGTTGTGTGTCTGTTGGGGTCAGGACGGTCGAAATCTTCTCCACGGGGAGGTCCTCATTAACCATGACTTTTTGAAGGTATTCCATCAAGGCCGCCTGGTGGGATGTGGATCTTTGAAGTAGCTCCAGGATGGAGATCCGAGCAGGTGTCTTGTCCAAGTGTTTCAATAGATCATACTGTGTTCCAGGGATAGCTCTTTCTAGTTGTTCTCCATCATCCTTCTCTGGCTGAGATTGCTCAGGATTCTGACTGTTGTGGGGGAAAATCATGTGGAAAATCCTTCCACTCCGGAGCACCATTGCCTGCGGCTTTTGTACCTCTGTGGGGGTAGCAGTGGGTTTTAACAGGGATTTGAGGGGTAGTGGTGGAGGAATGGTTAATGAAGCAGGGGTGATGACGGGAGCAGGGATTCTGATGAGGGGTTTGTTAGGTGGAGGCATGGCGGAGGTAGAGGGGATATCGCGCGGATTATGAAGGATAAGGGGTCTGGAAGGCGGAGGTGGAGACGAAGTAGAAGTGGGTAGGGCTTGAAGCGGGCAATGATTTTGAGGTGGGTGATGGGTAATGAGTGGTTTTGAAGGTATTAGTGGTGATACGGTGGAGAAAGACGGGGTTATGTATGGTTGACGGATGATAAGGGGTTTAGAAGGCGTAGGGGTAAATGTGGTAGAGGTGGATGGTAAAGTGGGGGAGTGGGAGAAGATGAGAGGGTGTGAAGGCGTAGTGGAGAGTGTCGGTTGATAGGGGATCGGGGTACGGATGAGAGGGCGTAATGGTAGTGGAAATGGTGAAGCCTATACTGACGCGGGTTGATGAGAGAGAGGTGCTACCCGGGCAAGGCAAGGGTGTTGCGTGATGATAGGATTGGTGGTAGAAAGAATGGAGGTACTTTCCTGGTGCCACACCTGCTCTCTCCCGACTTTCGGGAAGGAGGAGATGGGGTTAACCTGATGATTGGGCTGTTGGTGCTCTGGTAATGGATTCTGGATTATGCCCATGTTGGGCTGTTGTTGTGGGGCCTGCTGAGGCTGCTGCTGTTGTTGTGGTTGCTGCTGCTGCTGCTGTTGTAACTGCTATTGTTGTAACTGCTACTGTGGCCTATGAGGAGGTCTCCTAGCCTTGAGAGCGGCGACGTATTGTCTCATTTCATCCCAATCTATTTGATGTTCATCATTCTTATCGTGGATGTAATCTTTGAAATGGAAGCAGTAATCTACTGTGTGTCCTGGCTGCCTGTGGTAGACGCAGTATTTGGAGGTGTCAACATTCGGGGACCACACGGGAATTTCTCTGGGTAGGGCGAGTTGGTTTGATGCCATGAGGGCATTAAAAATGTCTGCTAAGGTTTCTGGCAATGGTGGATAGTAGGCTCCCTTGGGACCGACCGGCCTCCTTTTTTGCTGTTGGGGACCATAGTTACCCGGGGGTGGAACTTGGTTGTACTGAAGCGGTGGTTGTTGTTGTTGAGGTTATGGTTGTTATTGCTGGGGTTGACGTAATGGAGGCATATTATTCTGAGGTGGATTATTTTGGGGTGGAGGACGAAGAGGGAAAGGACCTGGTTGGAGGGGAAGTCGGGGCATTTGTGGAGGCCTTGGGTTGACTGCATAATTGGCATTGTTGACCGCGCCCACTTGCTCATTTGTCACGACCCCTTCTGTGGCTCCGCCCGGGACACCAGCGCCTGTCTTTCTGATCACTTTGGGCTTCGGTGACTCAAACATATTCATAATGGGGGAGTCTTTTAACTGGGTTTGGATGTATCGGGCTCTTTCATAGAGTTCCTCCATTGTAGTAAGTCTATTCATGGCCAGGACGTGTCTGAACTGTGGGGTTGCATTAGACACAATCATCTTCACTTGTTCGGGCTCGGAGAGGATATCCCTTATTCTTTCCGCCAGAGACCTCCATCTATCAGCATAGCAGACAAAATCTTCGTCGGGCTTCATCTTTTCGGCCACGAGGTCGGTAATGGAGAGTGAGGGACCGACCCTATCCCTATATTTCTGCAAGAACCTTCTCTGGACTATGTTGTGCCCCTTGTGCTTTGTTGATGATGTGGTGTTTTAATGATAGAAACATGAATGAGTCACCACATTGTCTTGAATATGTCTGATCTATTCTGTGGGAGATTGCATGAGTGCGCCATGTCTGAATTGTGAAGAATGCATGTGTATGCTTGAGTCATGCTGTGATAATTGGTTTGTGCTTGAATTCTGTTCTGTGCATTGCTTCTCTGCTGATATGTTCATGTTGTAGTTCATCAAGTCTATACATCCGTCTCACTGTTCACATGCATCAAGTATGTACAGCGTCCGTCTCAGCCAGCGTCTCTTGCTGCGTCTTAAGGCTCCAAGTCTATACATTGCGAAGCTATTCGACAAGTCTGTATATTAGCTTCAATTCCTCAAGTCTATACATTGGGGTCGGCTCTGCAAGTCTGTACACTGGTCGAGCATTCAAGTCTGAACATTCAAAAAGTATATACATCAATCAGCATTGCATCCTGTTCACGAAGTCTATACACTGCTGGATGTTCATGTCTGCACATTGGTGTTTTTCCCTTCGTTCCAAGCGAAAGTCTACACATTCGTTTCCTTGGGCAAAGTCTATACATCGTGGCATTGAACTCTCAGTCTGTACACTCTTTAATTCAAAGTCTGTACATTGTTGCCTTGAAGCCGTTCCAAGTCTATACATCCAGTTGAACGCAAAGTCTACACATCGCCTCACATCATATGAAGTCTGTACGTTGGAAGTGTCTTTCTTGCTTTGTGACCACACTTCGTGTCGGTTTCTGTTTTCGTCTTCGAGTTGTTTTCAGCCCGTGTCGTCCTCGTCTTCGAGTCATTCGTAAGTTCGAGCAACTTTGTATTCGAGTCATTTTTTAATGTCTTCGTGTTGTTTCTGTATTTGTGTTCTCGTGTTGTTGTTTCTATGTCTTCGTGTTTGTGTCTTCGTGTTGTTTTGTGTCTTCGTGTTGCTTCTTTCTATCTTCGTCCAGGTTTCCTCTGATCGCGTGTTTTACTACCGTTTTACTCTGTGTTATTTCCTTCTCACCTCGTGCTGTTCTCATCTGACTTCGTGTCGTTCTCTTTGTAGTGTTAGCTTTGTTACTATATGTACCTCGTGTCGTTTTCTCTTTATCTGGTGCTGTAGTCATCTTATGTACCTCGTGTCGTTCTCAGTATAGTGCACCTTTTGTTGTTCCTACACACCTCGTGCAGCTTTAGCTTGAGTGTCAACCGACTTATTTCAGATATATATATATAGAGAACCCTGAGTATTAATGGTTTTAATCTCTTTACAGAAGAAGAAGAAGGATTCTGGTTTCAGGATCAAATCCAAACCAGTTTGCTCTATTGTACTGTTCGTGGAGCCTATGCAGAGTGGGCACGTGATATGAGGCTGGCATCTGGCACGTGATCCGAGATGCAGAGGAGCCTCCACGTGGACTGAAGCATTTGGGCGGGAATCGTGGAGAGCACACGCCGCCCTAATCTGCTGCTGCCATATATATGCATCTTCTTCCTCTAAAGAAGTAAGGCACGAGGGCAGAGAGTGACCGAAAGTAGAAGCAGCCAGAGCTAAGAGAAGAAGTGCAGAAGTGAAAGAAGAGATAAGGAATGTTGAGAGCTAGATAGAGAGAGTGAGAAGAAGGAGAAGGCAGAAGCAATGAGAAGAAGAAGAAGTAAGAAAGAAGAAGAAGAAGAAAAGAGAGTTCGTGCTGGGAGAAAGAGAGAAGCAGTAGAAGAAGTTCCTGCTGGGCCGTGGATCAAATCCAGGCCAGCCAGCTCCTGCGAGAGCCACATTTGTTTTTATCTTTTCAGCTTTCTGTTGCTGGGTTTTGTTTTTCCTTTAAACTGTTCACTTGCTGTATTTCCGATTCTCTGTAGAGAGGTCAGGGTCCCTCCTGTTGGTTCAGGAGAAGGGAGATTGCTATCTCCGGTTGCAAGTAGCTGGGTGCTACTTGTGGGTTCCCTCTGGTTAGAGGAAGGGAGGCTCGTCCTCCGGTTATGGGCTTGTAGGTTTCAAGTCCAGGGGTCCCTCCGGTTGGGAGGAAGAGAGGTCCGAGACCTCTAGTTTGCCAGTGACTTGGTGTCACTTGTGTTTCCCTCTAGGGTTCAAGGGAAGAGAGACTTGGGTCTCTAGGTTCCCCTCCGGTTTGGAGGAAGGGAGGTTTGGTCCTCCAGTTCTGGGCTTGTGGGTAGCAAGTCCAGGGGTTCCCTCCGGGTCTGGAGGAAGAGAGACCGTGTGTCTCTGGTTTCCAAGTGGCTGGGAGTCACTTGGGGTGTCCCTCCGGTTTGGAGGAAGAGGGGAGGTTGTTCCCCTGGTCAAGCTGTGTGGCAGCATTTGCTGCAGACTGAGTTTGCTGTGCTAGTGTTACTAGTGGAAGCCTCACTCTGGTTTGGAGTGAGGGGTGGACGTAGGTCTGTTGACCGAACCACCTAAAAACCCTGGTGTCCCTTGTGGTTTGATTTTCTTATATGTTCACTTAATTGCTGCGCATTAGATGCTTGCTTAGGATCGTTTGAGGGCTTCTTGAGTTGTTGTCTTGCTTTGATCCTTCTAAGGTTTCTCAGGCTATTTCTGCAACCGTTTTAATTCCGCATTACTGAGCTTTAGAGTTTTAATTAGGCTATTTGTAGAGGGATACATTCACCCCCCTCTGTATCCGGGCCTTACATTCTAACAATTGCTATCAGAGCGGTTCTCTGATTGATCAGATCCAACGATCTGCAAAGGATCCTATTGTCCTTTCGTGCATTTCTGTTTCTACCCTTTGCTGCATTAATCTAGTTGCCGATTTATTCAATGGGTTCTCCACCGATTTTCAATGGCTCTAACTTTAACTCATGGATTAGCAGTCTTCACAATTATGTAAAAATGATTAATCCGGATCTGTGGAAGTTAATTTCACAAGGTCCTCACAGATTGCCAAAAGAAAAGTCCAAATGGACTAAAAGTCACAAGTCAAATGATGGAGAAAATCAGAAAGCCTTTAACCTGTTGAAAGCAGCTACTGATAGAGCCTTATGGTCTTGTCTTCATAATTGCAGCTCAGCAAAGGACATCCTGGATAGGCTGAAGCAATTTCACAGGGTAAACGAGGACAGCTGCATGATGGCTAACAGAAGTAATCCAAGTGGCAGCAATCAAGGCAGCAGTCAGACTAAAGAAGATGATGATGATGATGAGGTAAATCTCTTCGAGAATTTTTCTCTAGAAGATTGGGAGAATGCATATGCTGAATTATTTGAATCTTATGAACTGTTAAGAAAACAGTATAAAAAATTGAAGAAGAGTACTGGTTTAGATAGTTCAAGTTCCCCTTGTAGAAAGTGTGTTGAATTGAAAAATATTCATGATGTCTGTATGTCTAATTTTCTAATGTTGAAGAAACAAATTTCTTTATTGAAAACTGAGAATCAAGATCATGTGAAAGAAATCTCTGAACTTGAAAAGAAGCTTAGTCTAGCTAGTCATGATTATGTTCAGAGCAAGGATTTGCTGAAAGAAATTGAATGTGTTAAGTCTGAATTAAACAAGTTGAAATCTAAAAATGATTCTCTTAAAGAGTTCTCCAATAAAAATGATGAAAAATCAGAGAAACTTAGACAGGAGAATAAATTGCTGATTGAAAAGCTTAATGCCATAAAATCTGTAAACATAGAATTACAGAAAGATTCTGAAAAACAACAGGAAATGTTTCATGAATGTCAGTCTCTCTTAGATGAATGGGTGGTTGATGCTGATCTTCTAGAGCAGAATGGTAAACTGCAAGAGGAAATCAATGAGTTGAAACATCTAAACACCCAGTTGACAGATAGGCTAATGACAATGGAAAAAGGCAAGTGTGTGAGTGTGGATAATTCTGATAGGTTGATGAATGCTGAACAAGAAATTGTGAGTCTGAAAACCATCAACTTAAGGTTAAATGGAAATGTCAGTTGTAGTGAACGGAAAATAGCTGGATATGAGCTTACTATCACATCCCTTCAACAAGAAGTTGATGATCTTTATAAGTCCCTATCTGAAGCCGACAATGAAACAAAACTAAAACAGGAAGTTGAAAAACTCAAAAGTTTGAATGATGCCTTGCATCAACAAGTCATTTCCTGTGAAACAGATTTGTCCAAATATGAAGCTAAAATTACTGATTTGAACTTTGAGATTAAAGATTTGAAAAATTCTCTATCAAAATCTGTCAAAGGTAAGGACAATCTGAACAAGCTTCTTGGAAAGAGTGATAATTTTGAGAGAAAGGGACTGGGCTATAGTTTGACAAATAAAAAGAGTAATGGGAATGAAACATCTACTGTTTTTGTCAAAGCCACCAATCAGAACACAACCTCTGCTCCTTCTATCTTCAAATTCACTGCACAAAAATTCACTGTGAAACCCAAAACCGTGGAACAAAATCAAAAACTGAAAAAGGGTGAAACTTCACAGAAGAAGGATAAAGACACTCCTGTTACTATAAAGAAGGCTACACACAATTCACATGATCTCTCACACACTCACATTAAAAAAGGTTCATGTTATTATTGTGGGAAAGGAGGTCACATAATGGAGGATTGTGGATTGATGTTAAAGGATGAGCATGCTAGTGGAACTTTACATTCTAGAAACTCTTTTGATAGAAACCATGTTGCTAGGAAGCCTGATGCCTCATGTTATTATTGTGGGAAACATGGTCATCACATGAATGATTATTTTATCATGAAAGAAGACAACAAACTACATGTCAGGTCTTCCATGCACTTTCATGATCCATATGGGTCTAAACACAATTATAGTCAGCACATTGTGTGCTTCAACTGCAATAAGCCTGGGCACAAGGCTGCTGAGTGCTGGTTTAGATCTACTTGGGGTAAAAATGGTTTTCATAGAAGAAATTCTTTTGCATGCTCCCACTGTGGAAAAAATGGGCATATAGTCAAGGACTGTTGGTATGTTCAAAAGAACTATATTAAACCCCATTTTGTCAAATTCCCTGCAAAACCTTTTGTGAAAATTTCATGCTATAACTCTGGGAAGCCAGGCCATAAATCTGCTGAATGTTGGATGGTTAAGAACAAGCATCAAACTGCTCATGCATATAACAGAAAATCTTATGAACATGTTTATAAACATCACCATGCTGTTAATATGCATCATAAGAATCAAACACCAGCCATTTCATGTAGATACTGTGAAAAATTTGGACATTCTATGGATGACTGTTCACTGATGAAATTTGATGATAATGTTGCTATGAAAATGTTTAGAAAACCTGTCAGGGCTAACGCAGGACCCAAAGCTGCTTGGGTCCCTGCAGGATCAAGATGATCAAATACTTTGCAGGTGTGCCTTGGAGGGAGAAATAAAAGGGGTTAACCAAGGCACTCAAAAAGAAAACCCAGGACTCAATTCAGGTCAGTTCTGAAATCTGTTTCAATTTCATTATTTGAAATTGTTGTTTTGCTTGGTTGATTTTTGATGCTCTTCTCATGCTGTTGTTTGCACTAAATAAATGAGATTGCTTTGCACTGCATATGGCATTTGCATGACCATCATGGTATATGAAATGGAACAGTGCTGGAGGGCAGATGGAGTATGTCTGGATGCTACTGTCATGTGTGAGGTGGTCCTTGGACCAAGTCCTCCGCTCAGTACCATGGGTCAAGTCATATAGAGCAGTGTATTGCATATCATGTCGAGCTGTTGGTGCTAAACTGAAGTTTTCTGAAATATGAATTGAACAATCATACTTATAGTAATTCTCTTTTGTCTAATTTGCATGAATCATATCTGAATGCAAAATTTGATATCATGTGATGTGATTTCAATACATTTCATGCATATAGTCAGGGGGAGTCCAACTGTTTTTGATCAATGCATATCATAATAATCTATCTGTGCTAAATTGAATTATCTTGAAAAGTTGATTGCTCCAACATGATGCTCTCTGAATAAAGAATGCTCTGACGTTTGAAAAATCATCTTGCATAAATTACATCAATTCAGGGGGAGCTTGTTGAGTCTTATGTGAGTCACTGCATATAGACAAGGGGGAGCATTATTATATTGTTGTCACTTTTTGAAATTCACACTCTACACTCTTTCAAATCATCAATTGACTTTTTTGAGTTCATACCCTCTTGAATCTGAAAATTTGGCTGCTAATCCTCAATCTGTTGAAGAAGGGGTGTCTCATTTTGTCTGACTGAAATGACTTTGAACCTGAATTGAGTGATTGACTCTGCTGTTGGCTTTGAACCTTATTCTCTCTTGCTGATTGACTCTTTCACCAGCTTGTACTCTTCCTTCATATACCGCTTAGCTGGTGTGACTATTTTGGCTCCATTATTGAGTTGTTGGTCAGCTAAATTCATTGCTCTGATCTGAGGAACTTAAGCTGCATGTCATGCAAATTTAGTCTGAGATTGTGGTAGAAACTCCTATCATATGGGTTTAAGAATTATCACTGAATCAGACTGATATAAGATTAATGTATTCTCAGCTTTGTAATTAAATGAATTGAAAATATCTGTTGATAAGATTTAATAAACTTTAACCTCTTGTGTCATGTAATCCTTAAAGTCTCTCATCTGATATCTGAAAATTTGACATCTAGGCTACTTTGGTAGAGATACATAGAGTGAGTGGTGTGGTTAAACATTAACTTGAAAAAGTTGACTAAATGAAAAAATTGTGAAATCAGAGCAATGACTCGGTCACTGAGAAACTGAGTTCTTTATCAATGAAATAAAGTGACTCATGTCATGAGGTGCCACAATTATCTCTGATAAAAATTTAGTGAAACAAAACCTGACAGAGCAATAGCTTATTGGTGTTGAGTAGCTGGGGAGTCTGGCCTCTGATAAAGGTGTCTTCTCATGTAAAAAGACACTCATATTGCTAACTCTGCTCTCAAAGTGAGAAGCAATGCCAGTTATCACACTGAGTAACTGGGTCACTTCAACTAAAACTTGTTGTGCTTCATGTAAAAAGGTGTAGATCAACTTAAATTGTTCAGGGAAAATATAATGTGCTTCAAATAAAATTATCTTGAAAAATCTGTCAACTCATGTTCTTGAAAACGTATTTAACTTCAGTACTAACCTGTGTATTTTTCAAAGGTGCAATTGAGATCATATGTGTAAGATAAAAGATGATTGTTTTTGAGTATTTTCTGACTATTTGGTTCACTTTTATTAAAACTTGGATTCAGATATGAGTATTGAGTTTAATTTGGCAAAGTTGGTATACATCAAAATTAAATCAGATTGATTAAGTTGCCACTTCATAACTCTTTATGATAGAAGAGTCTACATCTTTTAAGACTTATTGAAGTGATGTATGCATTCAAATCCCTCATGATCAGATTCATGCATGATCAACAAAAAACTGTATAGTCAACTCCTCTCTTATTAGTTGACTGATTCCTTCTGCATTGTTCTGACCATACAAATGTGAGGTGCCACTCCCATTTTTACCTTGTTCACTTGCAGCCCTCTGAACTTCAGAATCCTTATGGTGGTGGTTTTCAGATTGATTCTTGAGATGTATTTCTCTCCACACTGTTGGAATCTTCCATCTTGTTCTGCAATATGTTCTGATTCTGTGATATTTTCACCAGAATTCAGATTCTTTGTAATGGCTGATTTCAGATTGATTTATTGGATAACCAGAGTCCATTCCTGTGCTTCAGGGGGAGTTATGGTTTATTCACATCTAAGGGGAGAGTAGTCAATCATGCATGTTGATAGGGGGAGAGCTGTTTCTTTGTCATAAGGGAGATCTTCAGTTTTAAAAACCATGACTCATTCTCTGCATTTATATGCTGTCTTTGTGTGCTGCATTTATGTGCTGCATTTGACTATCAAACCATTTCCCTTCTTTTTGATTATGTCAAAGGGGAAGAATAGTTTGATGAGTCAGTGTGACTCATTATGTAGCCATCATCAAAAAGGGGGAGATTGTTGTGCCCCTTGTGCTTTGTTGATGATGTGGTGTTTTAATGATAGCAACATGAATGAGTCACCACATTGTCTTGAATATGTCTGATCTATTCTGTGGGAGATTGCATGAGTGTGCCATGTCTGAATTGTGAAGAATGCATGTGTATGCTTGAGTCATGCTGTGATAATTGGTTTGTGCTTGAATTCTGTTCTGTGCATTGCTTCTCTGCTGATATGTTCATGTTGTAGTTCATCAAGTCTATACATCAGTCTCACTGTTCACATGCATCAAGTATGTACAACGTCCGTCTCAGCCAGCGTCTCTTGCTGCGTCTTAAGGCTCCAAGTCTATACATTGCGAAGCTATTCGACAAGTATGTATATTGGCTTCAATTCCTCAAGTCTATACATTGGGGTCGGCTCTGCAAGTCTGTACACTGGTCGAGCATTCAAGTCTGAACATTCACAAAGTCTATACATCAGTCAGCATTGCATCCTGTTCATGAAGTCTATACACTGCTGGATGTTCATGTCTGCACATTGGTGTTTTTCCCTTCGTTCCAAGCGAAAGTCTACACATTCGTTTCCTTGGGCAAAGTCTATACATCGTGGCATTGAACTCTCAGTCTATACACTCTTTAATTCAAAGTCTGTACATTGTTGCCTTGAAGCCGTTCCAAGTCTATACATCCAGTTGAACGCAAAGTCTACACATCGCCTCACATCATATGAAGTCTGTACGTTGGAAGTGTCTTTCTTGCTTTGTGACCACACTTCATGTCGGTTTCTATTTTCATCTTCGAGTTGTTTTCAGCCCGTGTCGTCCTCGTCTTCGAGTCATTCGTAAGTTCGAGCAACTTTGTATTCGAGTCATTTTTTAATGTCTTCGTGTTGTTTCTGTGTTTGTGTCCTCATGTTGTTGTTTCTATGTCTTCGTGTTTATGTCTTCGTGTTGTTTTTGTGTCTTCGTGTTGCTTCTTTCTATCTTCATCCAGGTTTCCTCTGATCGCGTGTTTTACTACCGTTTTACTCCGTGTTATTTCCTTCTCACCTCGTGGTGTTCTCATCTGACTTCGTGTCGTTCTCTTTGTAGTGTTAGCTTTGTTACTGTATGTACCTCGTGTCGTTTTCTCTTTATCTCGTGCTGTAGTCATCTTATGTACCTCGTGTCATTCTCAGTATAGTGCACCTTTTGTTGTTCCTACACACCTCGTGCAGCTTTAGCTTGAGTGTCAACCGACTTATTTCAGATATATATATATATAGAGAACCCTGAGTATTAATGGTTTTAATCTCTTTGCAGAAGAAGAAGAAGGATTCTGGTTTCAGGATCAAATCCGAACCAGTTTGCTCTATTGTACTGTTCGTGGAGCCTATGCAGAGTGGGCACGTGATACGAGGCTGGCATCTGGCACGTGATCCGAGATGCAGAGGAGCCTCCACGTGGACCGAAGCATTTGGGCGGGAATCTTGGAGAGCACACGCCACCCTAATCTGCTGCTGCCATATATATGCGTCTTCTTCCTCTGAAGAAGTAAGGCGCGAGGGCAGAGAGTGACCGAAAGTAGAAGCAGCCAGAGCTAAGAGAAGAAGTGCAGAAGAGAAAGAAGAGATAGAGAATGCTGAGAGCTAGATAGAGAGAGTGAGAAGAAGGAGAAGGCAGAAGTAGTGAGAAGAAGAAGAAGTAAGAAAGAAGAAGAAGAAGAAAAGAGAGTTCATGCTGGGAGAAAGAGAGAAGCAGTAGAAGAAGTTCCTGCTGGGCCGTGGATCAAATCCAGGCCAGCCAGCTCCTGTGAGAGCCACATTTGTTTTTATCTTTTCAGCTTTCTGTTGCTGGGTTTTGTTTTTCCTTTGAACTGTTCACTTGCTGTATTTTCGATTCTCTGTAGAGAGGTCGGGGTCCCTCCTGTTGGTTCAGAAGAAGGGAGATTGCTATCTCTGGTTGCAAGTAGCTGGGTGCTACTTGTGGGTTCCCTCTGGTTAGAGGAAGGGAGGCTCATCCTCTGGTTCTGGGCTTGTAGGTTTCAAGTCCAGGGGTCCCTCCGGTTGGGACGAAGAGAGGTCCGAGACCTCTAGTTTGCCTGTGACTTGGTGTCACTTGTGTTTACCTTTGGGGTTCAGAGGAAGAGAGACTTGGGTCTCTAGGTTCCCCTCCGGTTTGGAGGAAGGGAGGTTTGGTCCTCCGGTTCTGGGCTTGTGGGTAGCAAGTCCAGGGGTTCCCTCCGGGTCTGGAGGAAGAGAGACCGTGTGTCTCTGGTTTCCAAGTGGCTGGGAGTCACTTGGGGTGTCCCTCCGGTTTGGAGGAAGAGGGGAGGTTGTTCCCCTGGTCAAGCTGTGTGGCAGCATTTGTTGCAGACTGAGTCTGCTGTGCTAGTGTTACTAGTGGAAGCCTCACTCTGGTTTGGAGTGAGGGGTGGACGTAGGTCTGTTGACCGAACCACCTAAAAACCCTGGTGTCCCTTATGGTTTGATTTTCTTATATGTTCACTTAATTGCTGCGCATTAGATGCTTGCTTAGGATCGTTTGAGGGCTTCTTGAGTTGTTGTCTTGCTTTGATCCTTCTAAGGTTCCTCAGGCTATTTCTGCAACAGTTTTAATTCCGCATTACTGAGCTTTAGAGTTTTAATTAGGCTATTTGTAGAGGGATACATTCACCCCCCTCTGTATCCGGGTCTTACATTCTAACAGACTATTTCAAAATTCTCGGCCTCGCGGGGCTCCAAGGAATAGAACCACTCAAGCGCGGGACCATCCAATGATCTCCGAAAGAGGTATGCCAGGGACCTCTGATCGTTTTGCCAATAGGAGGACTCATACATGAAATCCTTGAGGTGAATGAAGGGGTTGCCAGTACCATTGTATCTGCGGTACGTGGGCATTTTGGAGGGAGGAAGATGAATGACGGGAAGGATTGACAAAGCAACCTCCGGGGTGGCTTTCACGTCCACCATTCTTCTCAGATTTTGAAACTGCTCGTCCATGCGATTGAACCTATTGAGGAGCGATTGGGCGAGCTCCTCTGGAGGTGAAGGTGGCATTTGCCACTGGGGGAGAAACTGTCTCCCGGAGACTTGAGGGGGGAACCCCGAATGAGAGGGAGCTGTCGGACCGCCGACAGTTGGCCCCAGCTGAAGTGGTATGTGGGGAACAACGGGAGTTTGAGATTGTGATGGGAACTAGAATGAGGGTGGTTATTGGCTCGCTTGTCCTTGAAGTGAGGGAGACTGGATGGCTTCTGCCAATGAAGGAGATGGAATGGCCTGCACGGACTCTTGGAGAGGTGCGATGGCCGGAGTTGATTCCTGGGGCGTGGGGGAAACAGATTTCCCCTTCAGAATGGCCTGGAAGGCCCGGAGCTGTTCAGAGGTAAGCTCCGTGTTGGCGAGGACGCCCAGTAAGGAAGAGATATCCTATGGTGGGGACGTGTCCCCGGCAATAACTTGCACCTCATGCGAGGGCTCATGAGAAGGACCCGAGTCCATAGCATAGACTCGCGGGTCGGCTGACAAACCACGACTAGGGTGGTTCTCCTCAAAAGACTCGTGAGCCATGCTCACAGTTTTCCCAGAACGTAAAAGCATACACTAGCAAGCAGGTAGCATAGATTATCAAACAAGTGGATGCCTTTACGTCTTTTTTTGTGTTTTGATTTTGATGATTTTTTTGTGTTTTTAGCGAGATCTGAAGTTCACACAAAATAGGGACCCTAGTTTATTTTTGTTTCACCGCCGTGTCAGCTAGGGTCTCTCGTCTCACCACGAATGGGATGACTAACTCCGGGGAACTTCAATGGTACAACCAGCCCAGTGAACGAAGAGGAGATTCTTCGATGTCGGGGACTTACGGAGGTCCCAGTGGAGGAGATTCTAGTCTGTTGAGAGGAATTCTCAAACGGAGAGTCCTTCCTTCACCGGGAAAAGGTGATCCTTAAAAAAAATGAAAAAGGATATAAAAGAGGGATGGATGTATGCAATGGAATGCTGACAGAGATATAGAGTAAGAAAACAACAGAAATAACAAACATATAATAAACACCCAACCAATCACAACTGACAGTGCTGCCGTGAGCACAACGGGGGCGCGCGAGGGCGCCAAGGTGGAGAGGCACAGACGGTGCCGAACTTGCAAGGGTAGCCAAAAGGAAGCAGTAGAAGTCCCACCGTGATCGCCAATCTGTGAGCGACGTCACGTGGTTCGGGGAGCGAAGAAGACGCGGAGCGCGCGGGCTCCTTTTTGTTTGCTGCAACACGGAAATAAGAGAAGAGAGAAGGGGCCACCACGGGAGATTGCTCCGGCGGGGCGAGCGGGACAAATGTAATATAGCAAGATATGGGGGTTAAATGGCCATAGCGAGAAGTGACTCGCCGCGACCTCGGGGGGACGGGAATGGTGCAGAAATTAAATAGCAAGAATTGAAACGGCCATTGGGGAAGTGACTGGCCGCGGCCTCGAGAATATGAGCAGATAAGAATATAACAGAATATAAGGAGAATATAAAGAGTGAGAATTTAAACGGCCATTGGAGAAGTGACTCGCTGCGGCCTCGAGAATGTGAATAGATAAGAATATAACAGAATATAAAGAGAATATAAGAGTGAAAATTTAAACGGCCATTGGGGAAGTGACTCGCCGCGGCCTCGAGAACATGAATAGATAAGAATATAACATATAAGAACGGGAATTTAAACGGCCATTGGGGAAGTGACTCGCCGCGGCCTCGAGAACATGAATAGATAAGAATATAACATATAAGAACGGGAATTTAAACGGCCATTGGGGAAGTGACTCGCCGCGGCCTCGAGAACAAGATGTGATCGCCAGGGGCCAAAAGACCCCAAAATAAAGAAAGTGATCGCGCCTACCTCAAGAGCGGGAGATGGCGGGTTGCTTCTTCCTCCCCCTTCGGCCGGCCGACGGAGAGGGCTTTCCTTGGTTACCCTTGCAAAATAGTAGACGATAAACGAACGGAATTAGAAAATGGTAGTGTAGTAACAATTCCTTGCAATAAAAGTAACGAGATCGTGACCTGACACACACCTAGTTGGTGTGGTTTTAAACCCCTCTCGGACTCGAGTAGGAGGAAAATGCGATGATGAATGCAAGAAGTATGCAAGAGACAGTGCCCTTATGTAGGGAGAGAGGATGCAGTATGATGAATGTAAAGAACTATAGAGAAAAAGGGGAAGAAAAGGCTTATTGGATGAGCCGAGGGTGAGATCCGGCGGAGCTCTGGCAACGTAGGGACGACGTGGAAGCGCGGTGGATGAAGATGACCTTCCTCTCGCGAGCGTGGGCACCCGAGAAGCCGGCAGAACCTCCACCTACAAAAGACCCCACGGGTTAGAAATGACTCCGGTAGCCTCTGGGCTCCGGCAGCCTATCGGATCTCTTAGATGCTCTCCCAGAACTGAGGGGGTGGGCCTCTATTTATAGGGCTCCGGAGGGTGGAGGCGTCCAGGACCCTGGACACCTCCATCAGGGCCGAACTAATATTTTAATCTATTTTTATTCATTTTTTTTGAATATTTTCTTGGGGGCGTCCAGGGTCCCGGACGCCTCTATAACATCCACCGAACTCCACCGAAAGACGCACGCGGTTTGGTACAACGCGTGGTTTTGGAGCGGCGACCCGTGATTCAGAAATGGGCACGTCAGCTGGCTGGACGTCTCCATAATTTGGATTTTTTCACACACGACAAACCATCGTTCGGTGGGCGGCGCCCGTGAGGGAGTTGATGGAGGCGTCCAGGGTCCTGGACGCCTCCAATAAAATACATTTTTATTTTTGTTTTATTTTTCTATGCCAAAGTTGGCATTTTACGTTTTTTATTTTTGTTTTTATGGAGGCGTCCAGGGGCCTTGACGCCTCCATTAATATATTATTTTTATTTGGCTTTTGGTTTATTTGAAAATAAATTAAAAGAATGGGGGCGTCCAGGGGCCTGGACGCCCCCAAAAAGACCCACCCGGATCCTCGGACAAGGTGTTGGCGGCTGCCCGGCAGACACCCTTCTTGGTTCCGAAACCTCCTGATGCGTCTGACTGGTGTTGATGCCGTCCGAATACCGTGACGAGACGATTCTTGATGCCGAAAAGGGCGGAAGAAGACTCAAGAAAAGGAAGCACTCAAGTGATTCAAAACGCGTAAGCCGTCGCGGGACGTTATATAGTGATATGAGACTTTCTCAGGAGACGTCAGGAATAGCGTGTCGACAGGGTCGACACTTTAGTGAAGCGCTTGATGAAGGGCATGTTGTGTGTTGACGCAGCTTTGCGCATGCGTTGACGCAACCTTCGTTGATTTTGCTCATTTCAACTCTGCAAGCCATTTTGCACTGCTAACGGCTATTTTTCACTGTTGTAGGCTATTTTATACCCTCAATGAGCTATTTGTCACCCTTATTTGACAATAGCCATCGCCTTTATGTGTGTTATCAATCTTGTGAATTGTTGAGCCATTCCCTCTTGACTGCGTTGATGCAACATGGATCTTGTGTTGATGCAACTTCATGGGTTCTTGAGTTGCTGACGAGCTTGAGCTTCATGGCATCGACGCAGGACTGAAGGTGCGTCGACGCATCCTTTGAGAAGCCCGTTTACAACAGCTTCTGGGAACCCCATTGCATCGACGCCCTAAGGGGACTGAGTCGACGCAACCTTTGCTAAAACTGCATTACGTGCCATTTGTCATGGGTAACACCTATTTGTCACCCTTTTCTATCTATTTGTCACCCCTTAACAGCTATTTTTCACCCTTGTATGGCTATTTGTCACCCTTAACTCAACTATTTGTCTGCCTTGATTTTGCACTTGTTTGAACAAGGGGGCGAACTCCAATTGGCTTTCTCTTCTTAATTTCTTTCTTTTTGCATCACCTATCTTGATTTTCATGCAGCTAACTATTTTTAGCTTTTCATCACATGCCTTGATTTCTGTGTAGCTAGTTGCCTCAATTTCTGTGCCTTTGCATCTTGAGTTTCTTTTAACCTTGGTTGGCACTTGTTCCTTTGAGAAAACACTTACAAAGCTCCTTACTACAATCCCATTTCATTGTCGTGGCTAATGCTGCTTCTGATCTGTCGTTGCTTGCTGTTGCTTCCCAATCCACTTGGCTAAGATGTTTACACAAGAGTGTCTTTTCATGATGAGCATAGCTTGGGGGCATCAAAAGAATTATCATGCACGTTAGAGCATAGTCGAATCAATTCAATGATATTATAATGAATCATACTCAGACATCATCAAAACATCATTTATCCAACACCCTCCAAATCTCATGCTAGGAAACCAAGAGGTTAGGGAATTAGAATGTCGGGAAGTTAAAGTTTCTATGCAGGACGCGTAGGAGTGGAAGCATACTTCTAGAGGTAAATTAACACTTTAGAGCCCGTCTCAGAGGTAGGTTATCTCATGGTGGCTTGAACTACGTCTTAGGAGTAAAAGCCCTCGCTTTCCTTGAAGTTTCATGCACCGTATGAAGAGAATTTCATGTTTTATTATGACTGTGCATCTAGATTCTTAGTGCATGCATAACCCTGCACCCTCAATTAAAAGATAGGAACCTTGACATTAAATCATGTAAATACCTGCGTCCCTAAGTCCCAATCATGTGCTAGCATGCTTTATCTTTCAGTTACCCTGAGTTCCATGCATTAGTTGCCCTATAATAGGCCTTGCACGCCTTATTTTAACCTTGTATTTGAAAGACAGGAGGCGGTCCTAGATAGACCGCGATTTCCAATAGGCGATTCTCCATAGACCGCATTATGTTTTCTGTAAACCCTAAACTGAATGAAGATCAACCCTTATAAATATATGCTAAGCCTGAGTAATTATACCCTATTCCTAGCTATATTATTATATTAACAATTTTGGTTATATCATGCATCAATCATGTTGGATTTCATGCCCTATATGTTTTTGGAACTTATTTTAACCTTATGATAATTTCATGCCAAAATCATATAGTCTTGTATTAATGTTATTTTCATATGATTTATGGAACTTGTTACATTGATGTTTGATCGCTATTTTTACACGATTCACTCTGACCCCTATCTTTCTTAAGTATATAGCATGTATCCTGGTACGTTGCTTTAGTTACACATGCACTTGATAGGCACACTTTCTTGGACTGGTGATCCTCTCCGTCAGATATTCCTTCTGCCGGACTAGGTGATCATGTTTCGAGGCCTCCGTAAGTCTCCGCGAGCCTGGGATTCCACTAGGATGCCGAGCTAGTTGTACCCTAAAAATCTAATGGATTATAAAGTACTTGAGTTTCTCACATTTTCCTGCACTCTGGACTAGTCGTGGCCCTCCAGCGACCAACTACTTCTGGTAGCGATCGGCCCATGACCATGTTCTCTTGCAAGTGCTGCTGCATCGACCCCTTTTCCTTATGGCGTCGACCCTGTCTAAAAGTGGTCTTGGCTCGACCGCTACTTCAAGAAACGGTCCCCGTGAGACCGCGTTCTCCCAAATTGTGTCTAACCCGTGACTTAACCAAAGGGTTACCATTACTCTATTCTCAGATGGTCTTTTGATTATCTAGAACCCAACACCTTGTTAAATAATTCATTAATGCATTATGGAACTATAAAAATGTACCGTTATGCTGCCGAAATTCCTCCGCGGCATAATGTTCAATTAATTCATCCTTGAACTCTCATGAACCATTTTTGGTACGTTCATATCTTGATGTTGTTATCATGAACCTATTGTTTGACCTTGACATTATTGGCCTATATTTATTTTTCTCGTGGAAGTAGCTTGATTTATAACTTGAAGATGCAAGAGCGAGCACGAACAGTGTCCAAGAGCTCCACGCCAGCCCCCTCGGAAGATGGCCAAAAACATACTACAAATCGTGGGATATGATGAACACAGGCGCCGCATTGTGATGGGAGTACTTTTTTTTTAAGCGGGTGAAATCCACGAGGCTCATGATGAAATTATACATGCTTGCTTGCTACATGGCTTTCTAGAGCATAGCCTTATCAGGGTTATGAAAGTACATTCTCGTTACATGCTAGTACAATCTCATTAATGAAAGGCCATGTTATTCTTGCTTAATCATGCTCACAATCTTCATGTCTCTATAGTCCATGTCTTGTTGCTAGTTTGGACTGATTCGTCTATTTTATCGCATTTTCTTTATCTTCCCGCTAGAGCAAAAATGTTTATTACTTAAATATGCCTTCATTTTGATACGAAGATACATACTGGGCAAGTGTACTCATTTCTTACTTTCCAATCTTTTTTAAGAAATTCTAGTGGATCAGATTCAGATTTCTCGAATGACGGATTCGAGGGCGAGAGCGATAGAAGAATGAGAGCAGCCCTAGAATGCTAGAGTGTCATTAGTCAACAATGTAATTTTCTTTTTGTTGAGTCTAGTGAATTGAAATGTCCAAGAGTCGAATATAAGTGTACCTTGATTATTATTCATTAAAAGTTGGATTTTTAATATATGACCTTGTGCATTCTTCTTCTTATGTGTGAATGATTAATGCTCTAATTATATTGCTAGCTTGCGGCGTATTATCGGCTGTTCATGTTCCCGACTAGATTCTGCTGCATATCTCGGGGCATGACATTGACTTTTGTGAGCCATCTTTGACTTAAGCACTCTACATTTGTGTTTCAGTTCAGTCCAATTCAATGTGAAAGAATTTTGAAATTCTGATTCTTGTCCAGTCAGAATTAATCAGTGGTTTAAATTCGGGCATAATTGTATAAAAGGATCTATTCACCCCCCCATTTAGATCTTACTGTGCACCCAACACGTAGTATCAGAGCGGGATCCCTACAATGTGGTCTAACGACTTGGGGAGATCCAATGAGGTGCAACCTTGCAGCCTTCTAGCCGAGGGGTATTCTATTAACAGACCTCCCTTCTTTGATGTTAATAATTATTCTTATTGGAAGAATAGGATGCAGGTCTTTATACATGCTCAGAGCCATGAGATGTGGAGAATCATTGAACGAGGTCCATATGTACTCCCTGAAAATGAAGATGGCTAGACAAGAGAGCAGATTCATCAATCCACTATAAACTGGAGCACTCTAAATGCAATGGAATGTGCCATCCACCGTACGGAATTCTCAAGGGTGTCAACATGCAAATCAGTCAATGAGATGTGGGACCGGCTCGAGGTTATTTACTAGGGGACATCAGAGGTAAGGGCCACTAAGGCCAAAATGTTAGTTTCTGAATATGAGATGTTCAAGATGAAACCTAGTGAAACCATTTCTGAAATGTATGCTAGGCTTTCACAACTAACCAATAGTTTCAAATCTCTTCGTAAAGAGTATTCTGAGAGTGAGATGGTTTGAAGAATCCTTAGGTCTCTTCCACCTGCGTGGCATACCAAAGCCATAGTTATTGAGGATTCAAAAAATCTGTCTACTATGACAGTAGATGAACTAATTGGGTCATTAATGACCTATGAGATTAATTTGAGAAAAAGTGAGGAAGATCAAAAGAAGGTGAAAACTGTGGCTCTCAAGGGTTCTGAGAGCAATGAAGAAATCAGTCAGGATTCAGAGGACTTCTCCTGTGATCAAGCTTTCCTCACCAAGTAATTCATAAAATTTCTATGAATGAAAAGTATGGATGCAAAGAAAAAGAAACTATTGAGTTATGGTTTTGATGATTGTTGTGATTGTTAAGTTATGGTTTTGATGATAACTAAACTTAATGTGTGATTAAGTGATGATAACTAAACTTGTGGTTGATTGCTCATGCTCCTGTTATCTATGTATGGATGAGATGTCAAATGGCAACGGTTACATGGTCTTGATCCTTGGTTTGCATATGTTGGTTTTACAAGAGGCAAGAGGTTTCATAACCTCTTTAATGTGAACAAGCATGGTATTAACCCTGACTATCTTGCTTGCAGGACTAAACTCATGGCAGTTACCTGGTGAACCAAATGTGTGGATACTCACCCTGCTCCTCTACAATCTAAAACCGATGGTATATGTCATGTACTGTCAAAGAACCATTGGTGAGACTCTTACCTTATTTTAGCATCGATCTCACCATGTGTATCTCATATACCTCTCCTTAATACACCTCATTCATGCATATTAAACATGAAACCCTTCTGGCCATCGTGCGCCCTCGCCCGCGGATCGACCTGCGCGGTCAGGTCGCGGAGCCCCCGGAACAAAATTTAGAATTACTCAAATGGTTTAGACGTTTCAAATGCATAAACCAAGTGAATCCAATCCCAAAATGCATGGATTTGATATGGACATGAAGCCCTTGAATTATGGACATGTTTCTTTGAGCTAACACTTCAATTTTGCAGGTATAGGTCTTTCCGGTCGACCTACACGCCTTGGCCGGTCGACCAGAATTGCTAGAGCTTTAAAATTCCAGATTCTGCAGGTAGCGGCCGGCCACCCTTAGGCGTCCGGTTTTCCCAGCAACAAAAACTTCGAAACCTGTAAAATTCCGGTCGACCGCCCCATGACTGCCAGTCGACCGCCAGCCTCGAACTGCCCATTTTGTTGACTTTTTGTCACATCGAGGAAAGCCCTTCCTCTTGCTATTGTTTAATCCCAAAGACACCAAACCCTCCAGATTTAGTGGATCTGGTCTGGGGATTGTCCATAGACCTTCCAAGGGTTATAAAATCTCTCCTTGAGGTCATAAACCCTAAGAGACACCAAGAGAAGAAATCAACAAAGAGAGAGATCAAGGTGGCTCAAGGAAGAGGAGAATCACTGTAGCCGTGAACAGTGATCCGTGGGCAAAGCTTCATCCATAGCTGAGGGTTCAAGATCCATTTCGAAGCCTTCATCCTCCCAAGAACTGAAGAAGCAAGAAATCAACAAGGAGAGATCGAGAGGAAAGCTATCAAATGAAGATTGCTGCAACGTTCGTGAACAACATTCCTTTCAACAAGTTCATCATCCGATCGAAGCCGTTCTAGCATCAACTGAAGCCATTCAAGCATCTTCCCAAGCCAAGGAGTTCCAATCAAGCAATGGTCTCAAGAAAAGCTTAAGAGAAGGCTGTCCAAGTGAAAGAAGAAAGAAGTACTGTAGTAGTGAACAGTACTCCATGCAAGAAGATCTATATCAAATATAAGGCCATTCAAGTTGAGTCTCAAGCCATTTAAGTAAAGAAGGAATCAACGCAAACATCCGGAGCATACACTCAGGGGGAGCCTAAATCAGGAGCATTCTAAATTGTGCCTTATTGTGTTTCAAGTTCATATTCGTGTTTTGTATAAACTGCGAACTTGTGTGTGTGTGGATCGTTGTTGGATCCGTGGTCATGTGTGTGCGTGTCGTTTTTGATTCGTGTGTGCGTAGGTCTTTTTAGATCTGCGTGTGTGTGTGGTTTTAACCGGATCTTAGTGTTTGTGTGTCTGGAGTGCTGCACTTGTCGCAGCGTGTGTGTGTCTTGTTGATCCGCTTGTTGGATCGTGTTGGAGACCTCGTCTCTGTGTGTGTGTGTGTGTGTTGGGGTGCGTCCCCGTGTGTGTGGGCAGGCATCGTCCTGCGTGTGTGTTTGGAGCGTCGTCTCCGTTTGGGGTTTTATCCCAAGTGAAGCTCACCGAGTTTGGTGAAGGGTGGACGTAGGATTGCCGCTGTTGCATCCGAACCACCTTAAAATCGCTGTGCATTGTGGTTTGGGTTGTGCATGTCTGTGGTTTGATTGTTTTATTTCGTTACATACTCGTGTGGGAACGGAGAGTTTGAGAGAATTTGTTTAACAACTTTCAACTTCCTAATTAGTGTTTATCACATATTTGAAAAGGATAAAAGTTTTCGTAAAAATTGTAAACACCCAATTCACCCCCCTCTTGGGTGTCATTGATCGCGGGACTTCAGAAACACCAGCAGGTAAGCAGAGGTTCAGATTTCAGATCTAACAGATATAAGAGAACTAACAAACTTATCTGCTATCAATGTAAGAAACAAGGGCATGTTCGTGATGAATGCCCGGAATTGGTCAAGAAAGTATCCATGGCTAAGGAGAAGAAGCCCAAGGCCATGGTGTCAACCTAGAGTGATGAAGAAGAAAGTACTTCAGATGAAAAGGAAGAAGATGAAAATATTGGCCTCATGGCTAATGAAGAAGAAGATGATGATGAGGTAAGCTCTCCCTTCGAAAATTTCTCTATTGAAGAATGGGAAGAAGCTTATACTGAACTATTTGAATTATGTAAGAAGTCAAGAAAAGAAAATAAATCCTTGAAAAAGAAATTGAACGTTGTTGTTCACACTGGTTCTTACAATGAAAGTTTAGAACTCTTGAAAACTAAAAATGAGAAATTTAGAATGCAAGTAGAATATTTTGAAACTCTCAACTCTGAGCTAGATACACTGAAATCTGAAAAAGAAAATTTTAGAAAACAGATTGAAGAAGCTCAAGAAAAACTTGAAAAATCTTGAAAAACAAAACAAATTGATTTCTGAAAAGTTTGAGGCGGTTAGGACAATAAACATGGAACTTCAGAAAAATCTAGAAAAATATGAAATTGAAAATAAATAGGAAGTATATGTTGATGACCAGATTCTAATAAATGAATTGATGAGAAATGACAGAAATGACAAACTGAAAGAAGAAAATGAAAAACTGGCAAAAGAAATTGAAAATTTAAGAGAGTAAAACACTTCCATGTTTGACAGACTAATTGCACTTGTGAAAGGGAAATCTATTGTAAATGTTGATTCTGAAAAATTGCAAGCTTTAGAATAGGAAATAGAGTGTTTTAGAATTGTGAATTCCATGCTTAATGAAAAATCTGCCACTTGTGAAGAAGATATTGCCAATGCAGAGTTGCACATTATATCATTAGAAAGTGAAATCCATGACTTAAATAATTTACTGTCTAAGTTTGTAAATGGCTTGGAAAATATGAATAGACTTTTGGGGAGTAAGGTCAATGTGCAAAGAAAGGAGTTAGGATACAACTCTTAAAATAAAAAGGCATTTGAAAACAAGTTGTATACCTCTTTTGTTCGATGTTCAGTACAACCCAGTGCTTCTAAAAAACCTGCAAGATAGTCTACAAATCAAAAAGGATCAAATCAGAATAAAAACTTCAAAAAGAAAAACAATTTGCCTCAAAAATAGAAATAGAAAGTTAATAAATCAAATGTGCAGGCTAAAAGCTCTCAAGTGAAATACCATGTTCCAAAACCAATCAACTCCAATTGCTTCTACTGTGGTATGCATGGTCACATTATGAATAATTGTCATGTGATGGTAAGAGATGAATATAATGTCTATAAAATGCATGATAGGCATCATACTTTTCAGAAAAAGAGAACTCATTGTTTTCACTGTGGAAAGATTGGTCATACAGGTAAGGACCGTTTGCAAGTTAAGAGAAGGAAAAATTTCCATGTCAAAAATGATTACACTGCTCTTAAATCACAAAATTTTCATGCTTATCATGTGAAGAAAAATGTAAACTTTTTTATTTGCTATCATTATTATGGAAAGCTAAGGCATGTCTTGAATGATTGCCCTTCTATGAAATTTGATGACTTGCATGCTCAGAAACAATGGAGAACACATGTTAGAGGTCTTGCTAACTCTTCAGGACCAAAGAAATCTTGGGTATCTAAAAGTGCAAAATGAGATTTGCCTTTGTAGGTGTGCCTTGGAGAAAGAAGAATAAAAAGGGGTTCAATAAATCAAGTCACCCGTGTTTGGTAAAACCCCAGTCCTTGGATTTACTGCTCTAATTGTTGATTTTTATTAAGTTAATTTCTTCTTGAATAAGTTACAAATCATGTTTTTACTGCAAATGTGAATTCGTCAAATAATGAACTCTATTTTGAAAAGTTGTTCTGTTTGAGAGTCGACACACTGATCAGCTTGCGTCGACGCATTAGTTCAAAATGACATGTTTATGAGGCTCTGATTGATGTCAAGGGTCGGCACATCCAACTTTATGCGTCAACTCATCCATGACCCATTTAGTTCTGTGTGCAGGATACTTCATGGTGTCGCTGCATCTCACCCTCTGCGTCGACACACTTACTCAAATTAAGCATTTCTAGCGTCTTTGCCATTTTCTACTTCAAGATCATTTTTTGAGTAACTATTTGATGTCTCTCTGAAATTTCTTGAAGCTCAAATCTTCATCTTATGAAAGATTCTATCTGCTAGTTCCCTATAGTGGCTGAGGGGGAGTCTTTACTGAAAAAGTCTTGAATCGCATTTTCTCAGGGGGAGAGTGTGTTATCCTTGAACACTTTCTTGTCTCTCATTTTCATGAAAAATTGATCTTCATGAAACATATATATACCTGCTGAATGCTTCAGTGATTTCAAACTTTGTGAAACACCTCCTGCTTGCTGCATACTTCGCTATTCTTGTCAAAATTTCTTTTATCTACATTGATGTCAGGAGGATTCCAATCTGTGTATCAAAATCATAAATATGAGAAATCTCTACTTAGAAATCTTCTATTATATGGCCTTATGATTGTTCACAATAATCAGCTGGTTTAAGCTTAATGAATTCAATGAGTTTAAAGATGAATGTCCTGAAAGTCTTTGTTGTACCAACCCGGATAAAATGATAGGAATAAGATTTTCCTAAATAGATAAATTCCCCAAAATAAACCAAAAAGGTCTATAGCCCAAACCCCAACCTAACCTTTATACCCAATGGGCCTTAACCCATACACCCTCAAAGGCTTTAAGATATAAATATATTTAAAGGAGCTAAGAATATATATATATATATATATATATATATATATATATATAAATCCCCATGTATTAAACCCAAAATTTAAAACCTTTTGGTTAAAACCAAACCCAATAAGCCTAAATCAATGAGCCTTATGATGGGCTATAGGTATATACATAAATACATCAAAACTTAATGGGTTTTGGCAAACACTAAAATCTTTATCTCCCTCACGTTCGAAGCTATTTTTTGAATTGGAATTTAGGGTTTCAAGGGTGGGGCGGCTGTAGATATGGATAGAAAAGATTAGTATGGTAAACTTTTGATCCATTAGGATTCTTTACGTGGGAGCTCCAAACCTATTAAAAAGTTTAAACCTTAATCCTATAAATAAACCCCCCATCGAGCATGCAATCCTTATTGCTGCTATTATGTTTGAAGGAGTTCCTGCTGCCGTCATCGTCATCCCTCCGCTAGTTACGGTTGCACTCTCGGCACTCTTTTGCCATCGTACCTGAAGGAGGAAGGCTAAACCTTCTTCTTCTATAGGCGTTGTTGTTGATGAAGAAGCCTGCGGCTTCTCCTCCTTTATAATCTTGCAGTTGCTAAACGTGGGACGTGAAGAAGACTTGCTTCTTCCATCTTACTTCCTCTACCGTTCGCATGGCCAATGTCTCAAGCTGCATCGTGCTCTTCTTCCTTGACGTAGGTGCAGTTGCAGTTGCTACTGCTGCTTGTTATCTTTTTCTTCTTCTCCATCCGTTGTCCAGATCAACCAAAAAGAAAGGTAGGTGTTCTCTAATCGAAGATTAAACCCATTTAAGAATGGTAAAATATGGTTACATGATCATGCATCTCATGTCCTGCATCTCCTGCTAGTTCTCTAAGTAGTTTTTGAAGTTTTCCTGCATTAAAAGAATAATCAACTGTTTGCATGGGCGCAGATTCCTAGATTTTGCGACTTCATGCAAGGGCGCTCATTAATTACATACCAGTACACATGTCGCCAATTTATTTGGCCAATTAATAAATACCACATGTCAATAATTTGATAACTATGTAACCTTTCCTCTAAAAATCATGCTCTGCACATATCTAAATTTCTTGTATTTTTCTCTACATGTCCATAAAATTTATTTTCTAAAAATCTCGATAAACGTTCAAGTGGTATTATTCACCTTAAAGTTCAGAAGTTAATTTTAAATGAACAGTAGCATGAGTGTTGAACGTACCTACCATATGCGTAGCAGTAAAGAATAGATGAATATTCTAACCGTCGCACATTAAAGAATGAACGCCCCAGTGAAAGGGTGCTATTTTGTAAAATTCATTAAATAGAAAACATGTTAAAAATCAGGAATATGTGACCTAAGGCTTGACGCTATTTAAAGAATGAATGCCATCACACACAGTCACTATTTAGAATTATAAATATTGATTTCTAGAAATCTCTGGAATTAGCGCCCGTGTACAGAGTTGCTAATTCTTAGTGTTTTCTCGAAATTCGGTTTAATTATGGAATGTGCGACACTTCACACAGACGCACATTAAAGAATGAGCGCCTATCTGAGTGGGCACAGATTCTTGCTCTCACAGTTTTTATCAGATTTTCGGCCCATACTGAGGGTCTTTTGGCACTCTTATCCCAGTCCGTGGATAGAGTCCCTGTTTCTCACGTTGTTCTATGCTTACACATCAATTCTTAGTGATGATTGGACCCTCCATGGGATATTCCTTCCTTTGGACTGGTGCTTTCTTCATTGAGACATCCGTAAGTCTACGCTAGCCTTAGATTCTCTCAAGGCAGTCGAGCAGGTTGTACCCTAAAAATCCCAGAACTCTTATAGTCATGTCACTTTGAAGAAACATGACAAACTAGCCCTCACAGAGTGCTATTCTGGCCTCTATTGAGAACTTTGTTCTATCAGCAATTAGCGATCATCCCTTGGGCGCCAAAAGGAATTAGTGACTACGCCACTGACACTATTTCATTGATTTAGCGACCTGAACCTGGACACTATTTTATCGAGCCTGTACTGTTCATAGGAATGAGCGACCTCATATGTGGGAGATATTTTTGAAATTGGTGGTGACCTGATGGATGCCAATTTCCCAGTTTTACGACTTGTCATGATTTTCATGCGATTTATCGATATGTCATCCTTGTTCAAGTTCTATCTTTGAACTCCTTATTCGATGAACTCTACCTTAATATTCCTACAAAGGCTTATTTCCTTGAAACTCCATTGGCATAAACTATAGTGGATGTCTAAATATTACATGACTCAATACTTGCATATATAGGGCCCGATCTGGTCCTAGGAGGAGCACCCGAAAGTACTTGTGTCCATGGGAGTTGATTGATCACAGTGTGGCATGGCACTGAAGTGCATGACTAGCATGATTTATGGCATTCCACAATCTTTTAAAGTGCTTGACTTGATACATGACATGACTTGACTTACGTGGCCCAGAATGAGTATTTACTTGCTTGAATTAAATAGCCAATATCTCATAACTTGACTTGATATTACATGACTTGGTACTTACAATCTCATGAAATACTTGTTTATCTAGCAAACTCTTGATATTCCTTATCAATACTCTCTTACATTCTTGCATACATGAGCATGCCACTATATTAACTGGTTAATTACTTTAAGACATGTCTGGAATAGAGATATAATTCCTACTGAGCGTTCGCTCACCCTAGTTTTCCCCCCATTTTTTAGGTAATTCTGATGACGAGGATCAATCGGATGGGAACGGGAACGAGTAAAGAGCATACTACCACCCAGTGAAGGAAGCATCTATCTAGTCGTGTCTTTTCCTATTTCTTGAGTCTGTCATTGTAATTTTTCCCTCTCTATTGAGTCTAAGTTTGTCGTTTGGTATTCCCCTACCTTAAGGTTATGTAAGACTATTGGTGTTATTAACAAAGGATTTGGTTTATTATCTTATTTTTACGCACTCTATCTATAAGGTCGAATTCCTTATGCTCTTATTGACATGAATGATATAAACTCGTCACGTGTACCGGGTTCCTTCCTCACTCGGGACGTGACAGTTTTTGTGGTATTGGAGCCTAGGATATCCAGTTCCTATGAAACCAAGTCCAAGGATAGGTTTATGCCTTTACACTGTGAGATTGGGTAGAGCCATGGGTTAAGTTAACTCACTACAAGAAAAATCGCGGATAGCGACCGACCTAGCGGTCGCTATTCAGTCGTAGATCGGTCGCAAATATACATTGCGACCGAACAGATACCATATAGCGACCGAATATGTCGGTCGCTATATAATAGTCGCTATATAGCGACCGACATAATTCGGTCGCAGTATCAGTCGTTAACAGAGACCGATTATAATCGGTCGCCTGTCCGGTCGCTAATAATTCGGTCGCTATTCAGTCTCTATTCGGTCGCTACATATGTTGTATTTTAAAAAATAAAATTAACCTATCGGATTAAGTCGGTCTCAATTCGGTCGCTATTCGGTCGCTAATTATGTTGTATTTTAAAAAATAAAATTAACCTATCGGATTAAGTCGGTCTCAATTCGGTCGCTATTCGGTCGCTAATTATGTTGTATTTTTAAAAATAAAATTAACCTATCGGATTTATTCGGTCTCAATTCGGTCGCCAGTCGGTCGCTAAATTTGTTGTATTTTTAAAAATAAAATTAAACTATCGGATTGATTCGGTGGCTAGTCGGTCGCCAGTCGGTCGCTAAGTATAATTATTTAATAAAAGAAATATAACGTATAGTCGCTATTCGGTCGCAATTCAGTCTCCATGCGGTCGCTAATTTTGCATTATTTTTTTTTTAAAAATTTATTTAAACTGATAAATAAATTACCTGATAAATAACAAATTCATAACATAAATATAAAATCAACTACACAGACAACAATATCGACAAATCTCAAATTCATCACATACAAACACCTGATAAATAACAATTTCATAAAACAATAATAAATCAACTACACGGATCACAATCTCCACGAACCTCAAATTACACACAATTAAAATAAAATCACAAATTAATCATACATCCATAATAATAAAATGACAACATACACAACTAAAATAAAATCACAAATCCTCCACATATGTCTCATCCTGGTCGTCGTCTCGTCCAACATCATCCTGGTCGTCGTCTCGTCCAACATCTCGCGACGGATGATCCTGTATATCATTTAAAAAAATTATAATCAAATCCTTAATAAAGAAATCAAGCATTAACAAGACTTAATAAAGAAATCAAGCATTAACAAGAGTATGCCAATAGTTTAAGCCAGCTCATTTTCATATATATAAATACACACACACAATATAAGTTCAAATTTCATCTTGTATTTTAAAAATGAAGTTTGAGCGCCGAGCTCAAACCGGGCATCCGATTTGGATTCCGTCAGTTCTGACAAGTCACTTTCATCTCCCCGGTCGTATTGGAATGATCGGCACGGCCATCCGACCGGTATTTCGAATTTTAGACCCCCGGACCCGTCCTAACAGTTCATTTGAACTAAGTGTATTTTAAAAATGAAGTTTGAGCGCCGAGCTCAAACCGGGCATCCGATTTGGATTCCGTCAGTTCTGACAAGTCACTTTCATCTCCCCGGTCGTATTGGAATGATCGGCACGGCCATCCGACCGGTATTTCGAATTTTAGAACCAAATGCCCCGTCCTAACAGTTCATTTGAACTAAGTGTATTTTAAAAATGAAGTTTGAGCGCCGAGCTCAAACCGGGCATCCGATTTGGATTCCGTCAGTTCTGACAAGTCACTTTCATCTCCCCGGTCGTATTGGAATGACCGGCACGGCCATCCGACCGGTATTTCAGATTTTAGACCCCCGGACCCGTCCTAACAGTTCATTTGAAATAAGTGTATTTTAAAAATGAAGTTTGAGCGCCGAGCTCAAACCGGGCATCCGATTTGGATTCCGTCAGTTCTGACAAGTCACTTTCATCTCCCCGGTCGTATTGGAATGATCGGCACGGCCATCCGACCGGTATTTCGAATTTTAGACCCCCGGACCCGTCCTAACAGTTCATTTGAACTAAGTGTATTTTAAAAATGAAGTTTGAGCGCCGAGCTCAAACCGGGCATCCGATTTGGATTCCGTCAGTTCTGACAAGTCACTTTCATCTCCCCGGTCGTATTGGAATGATCGGCACGGCCATCCGACCGGTATTTCAGATTTTAGAACCAAATGCCCCGTCCTAACAGTTCATTTGAACTAAGTGTATTTTAAAAATGAAGTTTGAGCGCCGAGCTCAAACCGGGCATCCGATTTGGATTCCGTCAGTTCTGACAAGTCACTTTCATCTCCCCGGTCGTATTGGAATGACCGGCACGGCCATCCGACCGGTATTTCAGATTTTAGACCCCCGGACCCGTCCTAACAGTTCATTTGAAATAAGTGTATTTTAAAAATGAAGTTTGAGCGCCGAGCTCAAACCGGGCATCCGATTTGGATTCCGTCAGTTCTGACAAGTCACTTTCATCTCCCCGGTCGTATTGGAATGATCGGCACGGCCATCCGACCGGTATTTCGAATTTTAGACCCCCGGACCCGTCCTAACAGTTCATTTGAACTAAGTGTATTTTAAAAATGAAGTTTGAGCGCCGAGCTCAAACCGGGCATCCGATTTGGATTCCGTCAGTTCTGACAAGTCACTTTCATCTCCCCGGTCGTATTGGAATGATCGGCACGGCCATCCGACCGGTATTTCAGATTTTAGAACCAAATGCCCCGTCCTAACAGTTCATTTGAACTAAGTGTATTTTAAAAATGAAGTTTGAGCGCCGAGCTCAAACCGGGCATCCGATTTGGATTCCGTCAGTTCTGACAAGTCACTTTCATCTCCCCACTGAAAATGAACTTCTTGTAACTTATGACCTATGCTCCTTTGTATGAACTGCCCTTCCTTTGCTTAGAGGTGCTGTTCCTGGCTTCCTGCCATGACAGTTACCAGACTTTGGGGAGATCTTTTCACCTAAATTGGCATATTTTATTCATGTCTACATGTTACTTTCCTTATATTATTCTAGCTTTATGAATATTTATAGATCTGTATCCTCCCCCACTCAAGTGAATAGAATTTATACATATCTTTTCACTTTCAGTTCTAACCAAAATCTCTATACACCTATGGAAAATCCTGCAGAACAGTCTGCCTGTTGATTCTAATATCCAGAGGATAGGTGTAAGATGATATTTAGAGTTAAGAAAATGATATTTTCCCCTCCTCAATCTAAATTCTTATATTTTGTAAGATGATATTTAGAGTTAACAAATAGAAAATCAATCAAATAAAATACTTACCGGAGGCTGCTGTGCAGGAGGTGCAGGAGGTGCTCTACTACTATCAATTCCCAAGGATGTGAGCATCTGGGAGACGGTCTGAGCGACGATGGTTGAGATATTCTGAGAGATATTCTGAGAGACGGTCTCGTTGACGATCTGCCTAAACATATCTGGAGTCATGGTCGGGGCGGCACTGGAAGAACCATCTGGGGCTGCTGGTGTGGTAAATGGAGAGGTCGCATGTGAGACCGAACTCGAGCATGATGATAACACCCTAGTCGTGCCCAAGCTATGTCCAAAACCATAAACATGTCCTTTCTTGGGTGCCCCAGATGCTGCAACCCAAATGGCAGGATCCAACTCTGGACGCTGACTGTCATCCCCGTACCTCTCATCCATTCGTCTACTATATGAGTCCTGCAAAAACCAAAAAAAAACAAAACCAAATTATTCTACAATTTAATCTTAAATGAAAACTATTAATGTATACACTTACCGCTACCTCCCGAGCTTTCTCACTAATGTAAGCATTTGTCCCTTTCTTCTTATGAGTTCGATCAAAAAGTTCATGAAATTGAGCTGGCCGCTTTAACTGTGCTTCCTGTTATTCAAATAAATCACAGTTTCATAATAGAAACAAAAAATTTATATATGTAGAAGTGTACTTACTAATCTCGCTTTATGTGTTGCAAAGGAGACAGAGCCACCCGTGTGTAAATTCGCTTCAGGATGCGCTGCTCTGTTTTGCTTTGCTTTGTTTGAATTGGCATTCCATTTCTCCGCTTCCCAAATGTTGCACAGCTCTGTCCAATACTCCTTTCTCATCCACACAGGCCCATGCTCCTTCCATATGTTCTTATCAGTACTTGCACATGCTTTTTTTGCATATCTTCGGGCATTGTACATAAGATGTTTGAAATTATCTCTTGCAGTAGCTGTCCATGCAAATCTAGCACGTAACTCATCTGAATGTTCTGTGAATCGATGATTCCTCTATATATTAACAACAACAAAAATTTATATGTTACATAACAAAGTGGGTTAAAATAATAATTGAAAATGACTTAATATGATAAAATAAGATAAATACCAAGAACATAGAGAACAATAAATCCTGAACACCCATCGGAAAATCAGCAAAGCGATGGATGGGGCCTGGAAAATGTGCTTGAATTGTCTTTGTAATAAATTGTGATGCTTGGGCTGGCTCTATTTTATTCCTGAAATTAAAAATATTAATACCACAATGACGAATAAATAACAAAAATAATGCATTACGTACCCTTCATTTATCCACACTGCCCGCATCGTCTCATTACAACAGCCCTCCCCCTCATGATGACTCGCCTCGTCATCAGCACGTACTATACGAATTAAATAGTATAAATAAAACAAACTATCAAAAAAACATAAATATGCAAATGAACATACCTGACTCAGCTGGGGGAGGTGTAGATCCACTCGCCATGTGTGATGGCGGTGCATAGGCCGTCAATGTACCCGTTGTCAGTGGTAACGGTGCAGAGGCCGTGGGTCCTGTAAGGATAAGAATCAGATAACACAAAAACATAAAGAATTATTTTAAACAAATACTCAAATGAATTATACATGAAAGTATACATACCTACTACCGGTGGTAGCGGTGCATCCCTCGGTGGTAACGGTGCAGAGGTCGTGGGTCCTGTGAAAATAAGAATCAGATAACACAAAAACATAAAGAATTATTTTCAACAAATACTACAATGCATTATACATGAAAGTATACATACCTACTACCGGTGGTAGCGGTGCAGAGGTCGGTCGTAACGGTGTAGAGGTCGTGGGTCCTGTGAAAATAATAATCAGATAACACAAATACATAATGAATTATTTTCAACAATACTACAATACATTATGAAGGGAAAGTATACATACCTACTACCGGTGGTAGCGGTGCAGAGGTCGGTGGTATATGTGCAGAGGTCGTGGGTCCTGTGAAAATAAGAATCAGATAACACAAAAACATAAAGAATTATTTTCAACAAATACTACAATGCATTATACATGAAAGTATACATACCTACTACCGGTGGTAGCGGTGCAGAGGTCGGTCGTAACGGTGTAGAGGTCGTGGGTCCTGTGAAAATAATAATCAGATAACACAAATACATAATGAATTATTTTCAACAAATACTACAATGCATTATGAAGGGAAAGTATACATACCTACTACCGGTGGTGAAACGGAAGTAAATCTCCTCCCGCTACCCTCTCCCCTCCCACCTCTGGGAGTCCCACGCCGTCCTCGAACCATATCTTCAACTGGTAATAAAATACATGCATATTCATCAAATAGTGAAAGAAAGAAAGTTACAGAGTATTAAAATTCCCAGATAAAATTGTATACCATTAATCAAACATTCTCCATTTCTTCTTCAGATGTTGGAGATATAACAAATTCAGCATTCACATCTTCATTATCAGATTCATTTTGATCACTAATATATTCCTCCTCTTCGGAGTCCCCCAACTGTATTTCTGGTTGTTCTGGATCGACTTCCTCCACTTCATTCTCTTTAGATAAAGACGGTGCCTCCACAGATTCATCACTAGAAGCAGGCAAGTCTACATCATCACCCAAGTCTGATTGAAAGAATTCGGCATTCACATCCAACTGCTCTGTTTCAGTCAAATCCAACTCATAATCCGGGAAAAGCCTTGTCTTAACCTTGCAAACTGCCCACCAATCATTTCTTTCTTTATTTCTAGACGATGGATACTTTGTATAATAGACCTGCTGGGCTTGTGCGGCCAAAATGAATGGATCATAAGTATTCAATTTAGACTTATGTCTGATATCGACAATCCCATATGTTGTGTCATTTCGAACAGAATTAGGATCAAACCAATGACACTTTAACAGAAATATATGGTTGTCATCTCCGAGATATTGCAATTCTAAGATCTCCTCAATAATACCATAATAATCACATTCGTTTTCATTATATGTACTTCCTTTCACACATACCCCGCTGTTCATTGTTGACTTATTCTGCCCATATTGTCTAGTGTGAAATCTATACCCATTCACAATAAATGCTGGATATGTACGTGCAACTTTCGATGGGCCATAACTGATCACTCGAATTCTTTGATCAGTAATAAAATCATTTTCAACCTACATATGGACAGCACACTAGTCAGAATTTGTCATTGACCCAACAAGGAGAAAGAGTAGTAATAATACTTACACGATATTTCAGCCAAGAAGCGAATGATTTTTCTCGTTCTTTTTCAACCTCCATGTCAGTGAGATATGGACATCTTTGGATTAATTCTGAGTCAAATTGTCTGTATTACGACCATTGGAGCATTATAGATGGAATGAAAAATAATAAGTTATAGACACAATGTAATTTGAGCAGAGAACTTACGCAACATAAGGTTCAACCTCCATACAATTTAAAAGGATGTAAATTTCTGCACAGTGCAATTCTCTATCATTTAGCATCCGACTCGAGGAACGTCCATACGCACGTCCAGGATACTTAAATATCGACAGTCGCTCAGAGTGAACGGAGTCTCCCCCATCATCATTACGTGGTGGCCGAGTTCGACGAGTTTGTACCTCAGGTTCAAAGTACATTGAACAGAAATTTGATATTTCTTCCATAATGTACGCCTCGGCAATGGAACCCTCTACTTTTGCCTTGTTGCGAACTTTCATTTTCAATTCATGCATACACCTACCAGAATGTTCATAAGATAATGAAAAACACATCACCATGTAATTGAATTATGAGGAGAAAATATATATATATTACCTCTCAAATGGATACATCCATCTAAATTGTACTGGCCCTCCTACTTTAGCCTCATATGGTAAGTGTATAAGCAGGTGCTCCATTGAATCAAAGAATGATGGTGGAAATATCTTTTCCAATCTACAAACTGTCGTGATCACATTCTGTTCAATAGTTTCCACATCTTCATACCTGAGCTCTGATGCACATAAAATTTTGAAAAACTGACTTAACTCAGTCACTGCTCCCCATATCGCCTTCGGCATCATATCACGAAATACAATAGGTAACAACCTCTGCATGAACACATGACAGTCATGACTTTTCATTCCATATATTTTCCCCTCATTTGTATTCACGCAACGAGCAATGTTAGACACATAACCATCTGGAAATCTCAACTGTTTTAGCCAAGAGCATACTTCTTTAATCTGTGCAGCTCCAAGGGCGTAACTTGCTTTCGGTTTAACTGTTTTACCATTTCTATCAATAAGGTACAGTTCTGGACGTTTACAATGTATTTTCAAGTCTAAACGGGCATTCACATTATCCTTTGTTTTGCCTGTTATGTCCATAACAGTGTTGAACACATTATCAAAGACATTCTTCTCAACATGCATGACGTCGATGTTATGTCGTATAAGAAGAGTTGACCAATAAGGCAATTCCCAGAAGATACTTTTTTTGACCCAATTGTGATCCTTCCCAAATCCAGGGAGTTGTCTTGTGCTGCTCGACAATTGTGCTATATCTGGTAAGTTCTGTACACGTGCTGCTAAATGTGGACCAGACAACCGTTCAAAATCAGCTTCTTCCAATTCAATTCTGTTCTTTAAGAATGCATCTTTTTGCCTTCTAAACGGATGGTCCCTTGGTAGAAATCGTCGATGACAATCAAACCAGCATGACTTGCCACCATGCTTAAGTACAAATGATTTGGAACTGTCCATACAGTAAGGACATGCTAGTTTTCCATGAGTGCTCCAGCTAGATAACATTCCATATGCAGGAAAGTCGCTTATTGTCCACATCAATGCAGCCTTCATAGTGAAATTTTGTTTTCTGCATGCATCATAGGTAGTAACCCCATCAGTCCATAACAACTTCAACTCATCAATCAACGGCCTGAGATATATGTCTAATTTTTTCCCAGGACTTTTTGGACCAGGGATCAATAATGATAGAAATAAATGCTCTCGTTTCATGCACATATTTGGCGGAATATTATATGGTGTCACGAAAACTGGCCAGCAAGAGTAGGAAGTCACTGAACCTCCAAATGGATTGAATCCATCAGTACATAAACCCAGCCTTACATTACGCGACTCTTTTGAGAAAGTAGGGTGAGCACGGTTAAAGTGACTCCAAGCTTCGGCATCTGCAGGATGACTGATTACATTTGCCAAATATATTAGGAACTGTCCTCTCATCCAGGTTCAGTTTACAAATATGAAGGGTTTTGAAAGGAGAAGGTGGATCACTGCAAAAAATTTAATTATTCAGCATAAGAGGGTCATTATTGGAGATGGCAGCAGGACAAGCTTCTGGTATGACAGATGGATAGGCCAACACACCCTTGCTGATTTTGCATTGGCTGATAACACCATCAACCCTATGCTCTCTGTTCGGGACTTTATTGTACAGATGAATTCAGAAGACACAAATTGGCCTAACAGGTTTTTTACTGAAGAAATTAGCACTGCTTTGAAGCATGTTAAACTCAATCAGGAACATGACCTACCTGCTTGGAGCCTTTCTTCTTCGGGGAACTGTTCAGTCTCATCCACCCAAAAGGCTATTAGCAGGAACCAAGAGACTCAGACTTTCAATCAGTGGACTAGCATTTGGTCACCATGGCTGCCTTCCAAGATCTCCATTCATCTGTGGAAAATTATCAACAAGTGTCTTCCTCTGGATTGCAACATTCAGAAGATAGGGATTCCAATTTGTTCAAAATGCTGCTGCTGCAAGACCCCACAGACTGAAAATTATAACCACTTATTTATTTTCGGTGATTGGGCTTCTTACATATGGACATATTTCAGATCTAAGGGGTTGCAAATTGAAGAAAATTCAGCTACCTCAATGATACTCAACAATTTATGCTCCACTCAGAAAAAATCAATGTTTGGCCTATTTGGTCTAGCTGCTGTCGGAGTTAGTATGTGGGAGATTTGGTGTGCTAGAAATTCAGACAAATATGATGACTCCAAAACTTCCTGCCAGGGTCTCCTCCACAAAATCAGATACAAAGTCAAAGAAATATGTCAGATTTCCTCACTACCCGAAGCCAATCAGGAACATATCAGAATTCTGGATGCTCTAGGAATTCAATTTGCTAAACCAAAGCAGCTTAGAGCTATAGCCATTAAATGGTTTTGCCCTCCTTGGCCTTCTTTAAAACTAAATACTGATGGAGCATCTAAAGCCAATGGTGAATCTGGTGGAGGTGGGGTCATAAGAGATCACCTTGGAAATGTCATCCTAGCTTTCAGCCACTACTATGGATTCTCAAATAGCATCATTGCTGAGGCCCCTGCCCTATTAGATGGAATGAAGTATATCAAAATCACTGGTTCCACAGCAGCAATAATTGAATGTGACTCTCAAACTATTGTCAATATTATCAAAAGGAAAGCCACCTGCCCTTGGTCGATATTGTCCTATGTCAGGGAGATATGGAGCCTCCTTAATCCTGCAGATACCATTAATCACATCTTTAGAGAAGGGAACACTGTGGCTGATTCCTTAGCTTCTTTAGCTTGTAAGTTGAAATGTAATGCATCCTATTCCTCCTCTGAGCTTCCTACTCTCATTAGAGGTGCTGTTAGGCTTGATAAACTGGGTATGCCCAGTGTCCGCTTGATGTAATTTATCTTTACAATTGCTTTTACTCAATAAAATACCCACTGGTGGTTAGGTGGTAGAGTTCTTCTCTCAACCTTTCCACTAGGCAGGGCTTTCACATAAAAAAAAAAGAAGATAGTGAAACCCTTCAGTTTCAGAATGCTATAGGCAGTCTCCATGCATGCATGTGGAAATGACAATGTCTATAAAGCAAATTAAACCTTAAGTCAAAGTTTTGAATTCTTCAGCTAAAATCAATATGTAACTTCTACAGTCCACTGATAGTTTGCAGAGAGTTGAGTTGTTTGAACAAAGATTTATTGTTTTATGAATTTGGCACGTAAACTGTCGGGAGACATGTAATCACCTCTGCACGTGGATTGTGCTAGCTTTCACAGAAAAATTCCACACCTAAGTACATAACCATGCATGACTATGCATAAATCTTTGAAGTCGATTCTGCTGGTTCGGGTGCCGGAGGGGGTGACACAGAGAGAGAGGGATCAGAGAGAGAGAGGGTGCCAGGTGGAACCTTTAATGTTGTAGTCGGCGAGGGTGCGGCCGTCCTCCAGATGCTTCCCGGCGAAGATGAGATGCTGCTGGTTCGGGGAAATGCCCTCCTTGCCCTGGATCTTAGCCTTCACGTTGTCGATCGTGTCCGAGGAGTCGACCTCCAAGGTGAACTGTGCTTTGACCGCAGGGGGAGGGGGGGCTCCGGCGGAGGGGGGCTCGGGCGGGAGGCCGCAGGGGGAGGGGGGCTCGGGCGGAGGTTGGCTCGGGCGGGAGGCCGCAGGGGGAGGGGGGGCTCCGGCGGAGGGGGGCTCGGGCGGGAGGCCGCAGGGGGAGGGGGGCTCGGGCGGGAGGCCGCAGGGGGAGGGGGGGCTCCGGCGGAGGGGGGCGGAGGCCGCAGGGGGAGGGGGGCTCGGGCGGGAGGCCGCAGGGGGAGGGGGGCTCCGGCGGAGGGGGGCGGAGGCCGCAGGGGGAGGGGGGCTCTGGCGGGAGGCCGCAGGGGGAGGGGGGGGCTCCGGCGGAGGGGGGCTCGGGCGGGAGGGGCGTGGGGGGGCTAGGGCGGAGAGGGGGCCGCAGGGGGAGGGGGCTCGGGCGGGGGCTCGGGCGGGAGGGCTCGGGCGGGAGGGGGGGCTCGGGCGGAGAGGGGCTCGGGCGGGCGGGGGCCGCAGTGGGGAGTATAACGGGATCAGCGACTGATTGGAGACCGAAGTAAATTCGGTCGCAAGAACAGCGACCGATTGGAGACCGAACTAAATTCGGTCGCCAAAACGGTCTCACATATGCGACCGATTATTTCGGTCGCCGAATTGGTCTCTATTTGGGACCGACTAGCGACCGATTTAATCGGTCTCTAAGTCGGTCGCTATAGCCACTTTTTCTTGTAGTGACTTAGGAACTTAGACCCGTGGATTAATCATATATTAGTATAGTTACTTAAATCTTGTAAGATCATGACCGCCGAATGTGCTCAATGGCGCGTCATGCAACGTATCGTTCAAGGCCTCACTCAGGCACTACAACAAGTATCGCAGAGCGGAGAAAACCATGGAGTAGGAGGCCTCCACCATAGCTTTCGCAATATGAACCCACCAAAGTTTACCGGCTCGTCCGACCTCGACGATGCCGAACACTGGATCAGTGAGATCAAACGTATATTCTGTGTCATGCAATGCACAGATGAAGAAAAGGTCTTATTAGCAACCTTCCAACTAGAGGGGGATGCTCATTTTTTGTTAGAATCAATAGAAGCTACCTTACCTCATGAGCAAGTTACGTGGGGCGGGTTCGTAGAATATTTTAACAACAAATATTTCTCGGACAGGATACAGGAGAAGAAAGTCACAGAATTTGCCGCACTCAAATAAAGGGCTCTATCTGTAGCCGAATATGAGGCACAATTCTCCCGTCTGTCAAGGTATGCACCGCACCTACTAGGTGCCGAGAAGATGAAAGCTAAAAGATTTCTCAATGGGCTTAGGCCGCAATACATTACCCAATTGGCCCCAATGGACATTCAAGTCTATTAGGAGATGATAAGGCGAGCCCAACTACTAGAAGATGCCACGGAGTTGTTCGACCAGATCCGTGGGAAAGACAAGAAGGAGCATGTTATAATCTCTGGCACTTTCAAGCCGACCTTCAATAAGAAGAGGTCTAGCAACAGAGGAGATTCCTCCCAATAGAAGAAGTTCAAGAAGAATAGCAAGCCCTTCTCCATTACTACCATACCTTCCAAAGTGGTATGTAAACATTGCGACAAGGCCAGCCATAAGGTTGAGGAATGCTGGAGGAGATTGGGAGATTGTCTCCATTATGGGAGACGTGATCACCGGATTCCCGATTGTCCTCTACTTAATGATCAAGCTAAAGACAAGAAGTGCCTAGTGAAGAAACAAGCCCGTCTCGAAGCTCTTCAAGAGGCGGGGCAAGATGAGGGTGGACTTGTGGAAGGTACATTAATGATTTGCTCCAAGTTTGCTCATTTCTTGTTTGATACTGGCGCGACACATTCTTTGTTTCCAAGAAATTTGCTGATCTATTACCTATGGAACTGGAATGGATAGATCTAGTTATTTCAACTCCTCTTGGAAACGAATCCGAGATTTCACACCATTATCTAATTTGCGAAGTTATAATAAAAAGGAAAAATCTACCTGCCGATTTGATATGCCTAGACATGGATGGGTATGATGTCATACTATGAGCCGATTGGCTATCCACACACAAGGTAGTAATAGATTGCCGGAACGGCAAGGTTACCTTTAAGGAATTCCCATAACTTATCTACACTAGTCCTCGGAGTCAAAACAAGTCACCCCTTATTTTGGCCCTCCGAGCTAGTAATGTCACGCCCCGAGCGCGGAAGGAACCCGGAGATGCGTGACGAGTTTATATCAATCATGTCAATCAGAGCGTAAGTGTATTCGACATACATAGATAGAGTGCGCACAAGAAATGATAACCAAGTCCTTTATTAATCATAACTTCAAAGTACTCCATTACAATTCTTTATGAAAGAACTATGACTCAATGAAAGGAAAAGTACAATGGATGACTCAAGAAAATAGAAAAGACAGGACTAGATAACACTTGACGGTTGGAATGGCTCTAAACTCTTCACTATTCTCCATCCCCATCCGAATGAGTCTCGTCATCAAAATTACTTGAAAATAGGGGAAAACACTAGGTGAGCGAACGCTGAGTAGGAATTATATCTCAAGTGCTAGCTTGCTTTAAGTAAATTACATGTTGCATGAATGCAAGTATGGCTATGCATGTTCACGTGAAACGACATTAAAGAGAGAGTATAGTAAGAAATAAATGAGTGAACTAGCAAGTCTTTCATGTCAATATACCAAGATGAACAAGTATGTACATTTATCATGTCATGTCAAGAATTGGCTATCATGTTTCAAGCAAGTAAGTATATACCCTTTCCGGACCACGCACGTCATGTCATGTCAAGTCAAGTTCAAGTATAGAATTTGTGAAACTGTGCAATCAAGCAAGTCATGCACTTCGGTGCAATGCCACACTGTGATCAATAATAGCTCCCATGGGCATAAGTACTTTCGGGTGCTCCTCCTAGGACCAGATCGGGCCCTATATGCGCAAGCATTGAGTCATGTATTTTGACATCCACTATATTTATATCCAATATAGAGTTCCAAGGGAATGCTATTGTAGGAATTTTAAGGTAGATCTTGTGGAAGAGAATCACAAGGATAGAACTTGATACATACGGACGTACTACGATTAAACGGTACAATCATGATACAAGTTGAAAACTGGGTGGAATCGGCTCTCTAATAGGTGCCGAGATATCAAGAATAAGTGCTCATATTCACATGATTACTCGTCATTTGTACATGATAAGGTAGGAAGAACAAGTGTCCACATGTAGGGCACTAAATCCTTTAAGTGATAGAAATGGTATGTTTTCCCCATTCCATTGACTTAAGAAATATTCTCACGGTATCCAAATAGCATACCATGAGGGCCGGTATATCATGTTTCTTTAGAGTGACATGGCAATCAAAAAGTGTCATAGGTTTTAATGGTACAACCTGCTCAATCGGCCTTGAGGGAATCCAAGGCTACGAGGAGTCTTATGGAGGTCTCTATGATAAAGTCACCAGTCCAAAAGAAGAAATATCCCGTGGAGGGTTCACTTATCATCGTGAAATAGTGGGGTAATCGATAAAACATTGTGAAACGTGGGACTATACTCACGGACTGGAATATAGTGCCAATAGATATACCCACTGAAATGGGTTACAGAGAAACAACGGAAATCAGGAACTCAGGAGAATGGCACCTGCATCAGGGCCACCAATTCTTAAAATCTAGTTTGGTATTTAAGGCATACATATTCCGGATTTCATAATTTCAAATTACATAACAATTCAAATTTCAGGATTTCCTTCTTACAATTACATAAGCAGAATCTGGAGTTTTCTACTCAGGGTGAATGGCGCCCTGGCACACAGTCTCCTTTTCAGTATATAGTGCCCTAGTCAGGGACGCCATATTCAAATAGTAGCTGGGTGCCAGTCGTTGTTCACTCATGTTAAATTTGGCTATGAACAGTAGCACTTTCTCGATAAGAATAATTTCACAGGAATAAACACATGGTCATGTAGAGAAAAATAGTAGGAATCTAGCAGCATACTCATGCATTAGATTAGATGTCATGGTTGATGGTTATTAAATTTTGAACATGTGTATTTATTAAATAGCTAACAGAATAACGATTGTTTACACAGTCGTTAAATTAAATAGCGACCTAAACAGAGGCGTTCTATTGTTGGAATTCAAAAAAAATTGTACAAAAACCTCTTAAATCCATAATAAAAGACCTATATGCATGCACATGCTCTGATATTTGTTAGATTGAGCTTGTACTTGAGAACACCTACCTTTCTGGGTTGTCTAGGAACGATGAACTAAGCCAGAAAAAGATATATATATATATATATATATATATATATATATATATATATATATATATATATATATATATATATATATATATATATATATATATATATATATAACTGCAGTAGAGGCACGGTTGAAGAAAATAACAAGAGCAGTAGCAGCTCTTGATCAGGAAGTGATGAAGAGGAAGAAGCAGCAATAAGGCTTCTTCACGACTATACGTCGGTCAGTAATTACTGCAACGGCAATAGCCTCAGTAGCCACGCTCGTAAAAGGGAGTGCAAGTAGCATGGCTACTTCTCCTCTCAGCCACGGCAAATGATGATGAAGCAGAGGGATAGAAGCTCCTCTTCACGCCGTGTGTAGCAATAGCACCGTACGAAGGCGATGGAAAGAAAAGGAAGATGACGATGATGCCAGGGACAATACGAGCATCAAGTCGACGCTGAAGAGTATTTTCAACCGTTTTGCCCGTTCGATTGGGACATAATTTATAGAGAAAAGGTTAGAACGAGGGCTTGGAGTTTGATCGGGACTTAAACTCCCACGTTGGAAATCCTTTTGATATTCAAACTTCCCACGTATTAATCCTACCAGATTTTATCTTTCCCGAACGGAAACTACTTCCCAGTTCAAACAAAACACCGCAGTCGGGATTTCCATATCTCACTCTCAGTGAAATAGCGTGCAAGACATGGGCGCTCTTCATGAAAATGGCGCCTCTATGAGGGGTCTTAATTTCATAAAATGGCGCCCTATCAACGGGCGCCCTTTCCCTTCGCCCATTTGGGTTTGAGGATAAGGCCCATTAGAGTATGAGTGTGAGGCCTAATGATGTATATGATGTTGTGGGTATGGTCTGGGCCTTGGACATTGGTTTTGTTTTTAATCTATTTAGGATTTCATTCCTTCAATTTACCAGGGTTGCTACACCCTCCCCCACTTAAAAAGAATTTGGTCCCCAAATTCAACTGTGCATCGATGTGGAGGCTGCAGAGTACATACCATTTAAAATAAGCCTGGGAACTGCTTCCTCATGGATTCCTCGATCTCCCAGGTGGCTTCCTGTTCTGAGCATTTACTCCATTGAACTTTAACCATGTGAGTTATCTTGTCCCTTAGTGTACGTACCTCGCGATCAAGGATCTTCATGGTGTTGACACCCGTTTTTAGCCCACAAGTCAAGTCATTTCTCTTATTCATCATTTTGATGTCCCAAATTAACCATTGTTTTGGGGCCTTCCGTGGATGGATTTTGAGCCCATTTCATTGTTCCATTCCCGTTGAGCCTTGGAGATCAGGATTTCTTAGAGCCCTGGAGTTTATCTTATCACTTGTCAGCCTTCCAAGCGAACTTACGACACATTTAGGCCGGCTTCCCTCAAGCATTCAGCCCCCTTTTGCTGCGCAGTCTTGAAAATGGTCCTTTTTCACCCCCTTTTATTCCCCTATTCAAAATGTGCCCTTCACCAAAGTTGTTCATCTCTCAAATCTCTACAATTTCTTATTCTATGTCATTGGCTAGTTCTGCACCTATTTCAAGTTATTCACATTTTTCTGGCAGACTGCACTGTTCACCTACATCCTCGTATTTTCCCTCTCTGTTCTCACCCTATTTTCTCTCTCTTTTGATCATTTTCTCATCTTACTCTTTTCATTAAAGTTGTTCCTTTTTCAGTTATCTACAATTTCTTCTTCTACCACTTTTACTAATTCTGCACCATTTTCAAGATATGATCCGATTTCCAAAGTCACTTGAGTCTAGCAATAAAATGGTCAACAGTTGACCGTCTAATGAATAAACGGTCATAAGATGACCGTCCCATGAATAAAACGGTCAACAATTGACCATTTATGAACAGTAACTTTTTAAAATTTTTTATTTTTTATTTTATTTTTATTATTTTTAAAATATCATAAAACGGTCTTCTTAGGACCGCCTCATTCAAAAAATGGTCTGTGGATGACCGTTTAGTCAGTTTTTGTGCCAAAGTCTCCCAGTCGCCCCAGGTCTGAGCGGTCTACTGCTAGACCACCCCATTCAATAAACGGTCACGCGATAGACCGTCCATATAATAAACAGTTCAAAAGTTCCTGAACTCCGACTTCTTCGCCGCCAGATTCTAAGGTCGAACCTGTGCAACGGGGCCTCCTTGTTAGGGCTCTATCATCTAGAATACTCCACGAAATTGAGCCCCGTTTGTTGTTGTGTCTTCCCCTTTGTATTATTTTGAATTTGGTATATGGAGCATGCTTTTTAATTGACTATATCTCTTGGAATCTTGGCCGCAAGTTAAGGTTTTATGCATTTCGTGCAACAAAAACTCCTGCAGATTAGGTTCAAGAGGCTTCTTCCAAGAGCCATAACTTTCACATCCTTCCACCAAAAAGAGTCCCGTTTGTTCCTACTCTTTATCTTGACTATTATCTCAAGAATGATCTAGAGATCTCGAGATTTGGTGGACTCTATCTTCTGGAATCATGGGAGAAAGTTGGGGGTTTCACCACTTTTCTATATAAACCTGCCCAGATTTCCTGTGCGACGGGGGCGAGTTTTCAAGGCGACAGTGAAGCCATGCCGGATTTTCTACTCAACCCTTTGACCCTAGGCTGAAGAGGAAAGTATTATCTTTCCATTGATTCATTATTTGCTTGATTTCATCATCATTTGCCCTCCTAACTTCACTCCTACTTTTGGCAAATCATCACAGTTTGCTATTTTCTGCTACAACTTCGCGACGGGGGCCTGTTCATTAAGCCGGGGCGGAGTCATGCTTCATCCTCTTCGTCTTCCTTTCACTCCATCTTGAAGAGGGGAGTATTAGCTTCACGTTGATTATATGTTTGCCTTATTTCTCATATCTTTTCCCCCTCTTCCAAGCCCCAACTTTTGAGGTTTCGCCACACTATTCTGCACTGCTGAAACTCAGATTTCTTGTGACGGGGGCATGTTTGTGTCACCGGTGCGAGGCCGTGGGGCACTCTTGATCTGTCCTTTCAACTCTAGGCTCTAGAAGGAAGTAGAATCTTTGTGTTCCTTGCTTTTGGGCTCATTACCTCGTCATCTTCATGCATATTTTTGTCCATGAGTTTTACACTTACATTCTGTTTTTACATTTAGTCATTTTTCTCCCATGTTCTGCACCCTTCTATTTTCTTATGTTTTCCACCCCATTTTTCACTAGTCTCTTCCCCGTTTTAAACCCTACTTTTTGCCCTAGTTTCACCACAACATTCTCACCTTTCCATAGCATCCACTCTTTCCTCTTTTGGTGTTCTATCTTGTGAGATATTCATCATTCTTTGAGTCCACTTTGTGCATTGTTCTGTATTTTCTGCAAAGTCCGCATTTTTCGCCAAATCTTCGGTGTCATAACTTTCTGTCCCGACCTCCGTTTGAAGTGATTCTTGTTCCTACTTCTTCACAACACTCAAGTCGTTTGTTATCTCAAATATCTCCCCATTTGGACATCGTTTTCCCTACTGTTTACATCAGCCTTTGCACCCAATTTACACTGTTTGCATAGATTTTCTTGTGACATGCGCTTTTGCACCTTGTTTGTCTATGTTCATCATGGCCTATTAAACCAATCTTTGCACTCTAGTCTCATCATAATATACACACATATTGTTTGCACCCTTCCATAGGGGTTAAAAACCCTCCCCCGGTAAGTTTGCCCTCAATCTTTCAGGCTACTTTATGCACTTGGGCAGATTTCTACACTTAGCATTTTCTAATGGGTTTTGTCTCCTATTTTACGTTTGTTTCGCAGGAAAGCATGGAAAGTGAGGGCCTTACCTTCTAGCTGGCTGGAAGGTGAGGAGAGGTAATCCATAAATCCCCGCATCTTGATATTGAGCGTGATCATCCTCTTTTTCCAAGGTACACAACGTGCATAGTATTTCATATCCTTTGGCGTTGTTATTCCTTGGTGGCGATCACGGTATTCTTCTACATCTTTCATCGCCTTTGTCTTGTTGTATGATCATGCTACCATGTTTACATAGTCACATGTTCATGATGTTCACTTGATATGCACATTATGTTATCACTTATGCACATATACTTGTCTATGTGACTTGTGACACCACGCTCCACATTTTCCACTTCATCAGCTTTTTTTGGCGATCACGGTGGGACCTCTAGTGCCCATCACTTCGTCGATGGTTTCTTGCAATCTTGGTGTGTATATTCATGTTTAGATAGCATTTCATATCTTCATATTGTTCATCTTGTTTGCATCCATGTTGTTATGTTTGCTTGTGTTCAGTATATCTTGATTTGCTAGTTTTAGGCTAAAAATTGCATGCACTCCAGTGCACATAGGATCATGCATATTTGCATATTGTAGTTGCATTCCCCTCGGTAAGTGACCCTCTCGCTCCCATATTCCTTGGGCTCGACTAGGTGATCTTATCCGGGACCTCCATAAGTCCCCGCAAGCCGTGGATTCCCACACGGACGCCGGGCCGATTGTACCTTTCCACCTCTTAGGCATGCATTTGCATACGTTGTGAAGGGGTTAACCCAAGTCAACCCAAAGTTTGGACCTTATTCCCTATAAGATACCTATCTTGAGGGAATTAATCTTAATTTAAAGATATTTAAAGGCCCACCAAACTTTGACAATAAAATATTTCCCATCATATTAACTTGGTTGACTTGGGTGAAATCCTGCATATTGTTTGTGTTGTTTGGGCTTGTCCAAGCCCATTTGTGTCATTTTGTATTGCATCCCCACTATCCATATAGGTTTTGTCATTGGGCCCACTTAGGCTAGTCCATTCTGTGTGTCCATTTGTCTAGTCACATTATCCTAGGTCCTTTTTTTCCCTTTGCATTATTGAGTCAGCCCCCTCTCTGATTCTCGAGCCATTTTACTTCCCTCATTGTATTCCCTTGATTTCTCCTATATAAAGTCTCCATTTGCCTTCATAGAGCGCCATTTTTCTCCTGTACATTATCCTTCTTCTTCCCCGTCTTCCTATGCCCGCGTGGATTCCTCTTCCCACGCGGGCCCATCTCTTCATGGCGCTTTCGACTCACAAGCAAATCTCATGGCCCACTTATGACCTTTTTTTTGCCAAATGGACTCGGTCCAGGCCCAAAAAGTCACTGCTAGTCATCTTAATGGGCCTCGGTCTCATAACGGGCCTCATTCATCTAATGTGCCTCATTCCTTTAATGGGCCATATTCCTCGAGTGGCCATCTTCCTTTAATGGGTCCCATCCTCTTAGTAGGCCTTATTCCTTCAATGGGCCTCATCCTTCTAACGGGTCCCCCTCTTCTTCGCTTAATGGGCCCTCTTCTACTTTAAATGGGCCCTCTTCCTTTAATGGGCCTTCTTATTCACTTAATGTGCCTACTTCTCTTAATAGGCCCGCTCCTTCTACCCATGTTACTGCTGGCCCAATGGGTCCTCATTCTTATGATCATGATCCTTCCAGACCCATACATCCTTCTATTCTTAGAATGGGCTTTTCTTCTTTTCAGTCTGGATCCCCTTATCTGGCCCAATACCACAATCCGGGTCCAAATCCACATTCTCTTGCTCAAGCCGGCTTGCATCCTTCTCAGTCTCTCCCTATCGAGGAGTTGATTGCTCAAACCCAACGCCAGCTTGATGAGTTACAACACTGAATTGATCCTAGATCTTCTTTGAATGTCTCGTTTGCATTCCAAGGTCTTCAGCTTCCACTGCGTTCATGAATTCCTACATATCGCCGCTATGGTGGGGTCGGTGACCCTTATGTGCACTTGAAGGAGTTTCTTTGTGAGTCAACCCAATTCCAACATGACCAACGCTTGATGGCTTATTTATTTGGTCTGTCGTTAGAAGGCCCGGCTCAGGATTGGTTCTTTTCTCTTCCGCAAGAGCAAGTTGTGGATTTTCAAGTCGTTCAAGAGAAGTTTCTTCGGTAATTTGAAGACCAGGTTGGGCCCAAGTGCTCTATAGTTGATCTGGCCCATGAGAAGATGAAGCCCAACGAGGAGTTCTCGACCTTTCCCGACCGCTGGCGTCACCTGGCTGCGCAAGTCCCGGGGCATATTCCAGAGGGAGAACAAATCAAAATGCTCACTTCTAATGAAACGCCCGAGTACCGCTTTATCTTAGCCCTCAACGATATCACGTCATAGCAGTAGCTTTATAGCCGAGCCTGCTTCATCTGCCAACAACGCCTAGTTTCCCTTGACCCCGAGTCTCCTTCATCTTCTACGCCCACATACGCCTCCTATCCATCATCTCCCACATATACATCCACATATCCCTCCACATATCATTCCACGAGTCAGCCTTCTGCTCCCCCACACCCATATACCTCCACATATCCCTCCACATATCAACCCTCCACGAGTCAGTCTTCCGCCTCTTCATATCCCCATAAACCTACACCTCCGGTCAAGGAGACATCACACCCTGAGCAGGTAGATGCCGTCCACATACCTCGCACCTCCCTTTCCGCTCCACATATGCCTCCATCGAGTCATTCCACTAGTTGCCATGCGCCTTTGCCTTCGCAACCCCCGCTTCCTTCTCCAGTTCCCTCTCCACCATCTCATACCCCTCAGCATCCACCTCGCCTGAAACGGGCTCCTCGTTGTCCGTTGCCGGAGTCGTTTACTGACATTTTCAGGGCTTTGATGGCCACTCACGCATTGTTGCTCCCTCCGGTTGTGCCTTGCCGACCCACCGTCGGGGATATGCTTCAATTTTGTAATTATCATCGCCAGTAGGGGCATTTGGTTGAGGACTGCCCCAAATTTTGAGAGTATGTTTATGGCTTAGAAGATGATAAGAGGATTGATTGGGCCGCCATGCATAAGGTTGTTCTACATCTCTACAAGCAGCAACAGCAATAAGTAGCGACACCCTTACTGTCGTCTCTACAGGACCAGGGACACCCCTGTGATTCTTTATCGGGCATTGCACCCGCTCCGCCGCCTACTCCATTACATGTTCCCTATGCTATGCTTTTGTCCACCTCGTTGCCTACGTCATCACCATCTTCATCTCCACCTACCCAATCACCATCTCCTACTCCTATCTCGGCTCCATCGCCTCCACAAACCCAAGCCTCTGCTCAGGCTAGTGCTCCCATTACCACCACTTCTTCCACCCCCGCTTCTACTCCTGACGTCGCCCGACGCGTTGTGTTGATATGCCGACGGTGGGTGCTGCGACCCTCTTCTTCACCCTCTTCATCATCATCTCCACCATCTCCATTGTCATCACCTCCTCCACCACCACCATCCTCTCCACCACTACCCTCATTGCCCGAGCCTAAGCTAGTTGCACCTCCACCTTCACCTTTACTCCCTCCTACACCTCCACCTTTACCCTTACCTCCACTTGAGCCTGTCATTGTCGTTATCCCTCCACCACTCGCATTTCCCTTACCCCTACTTACGCCTTCAAAACCTTCGCCTCCGCCTTCTAAACCTATTACTTCCATTTCTTCCCCATCCACTTCCACCGCACGGAGCGGGTGTACACCACCTATGGTGCCCCTTGGATCTGGCCTCCAGGGAGGCGACAAGCCAAGTCAGGACAATTCAATGTCTGCTCTATATTTCAAGATTCAAGATTTCATTTGCCAGATGCCGATCTGCGTCCTGGTCCCTGGCTGTTTTGGGGATGATGAGCCTACACTTTTGAAGACGGTTGCCAAGAAAGGCTCTCATGCACTAGTGCCAGTTTCTTCTCGAGCGAGGCTGGTGGCAATCCCTTTGCTCACCGGAGGTTTCACTATTGATGTTGTTATTACCTCTCGCTCGATTGCTATTCAATTCACTACCAAGAGGGGTTCTCTACTCAGATTGTGCTAACTCATACGGCCGCCAAGAGCTTCATGGATTCCCTATTCAAGGGTCAATTGGCCGTATCTTCTACATTTTCCAAGGACATTCTACACTTGTTATGCAATCTTCCTCGGTTTGTTAGTGTACCGGCCACATCAACGCCGCACATTACCCTCAGCTTCATGCCGCTCTTTTAGTAAGGGAGTTATGCTTCATGCCCGATTGCCAAGGGGAGATGCCTAATCTCATGCTGCTAGTGCGAAGTGACAAAACTCTGTGGTTTTTTGATATTCATTCATTTGGGCAGTTATCTGTCCAAGAATGTTCATCTACAGTTGTTAGCACTGGGTGTCTTGGAGCAACCGCCCCGATAAGGCTGCATGTTCACAGTCTGGCCAGGCCATCTTCCAGGTGGACTCGTTATTTGAGAAGGTATTGCAAATTGAGAAAGCCGAAGGTCTGAGTCCGCGCTAGGCGGATCCATGTTCAAGAAGTGTCAGCTAAGAAGAGGCAGCGGCGTAAGTTTGAGGGCCGTTGATTGTGCACTCATGGGTCCACTTCTCCGTCTTCTCCTCCTCTCCAATCATCCTTTCTTCTACTCAGCTCCCACCCCTGGGTGGTGAACCTCCCTTCCTCTAATCCAATTTCTATGATCTTCTCCTCTCTTTTCGGGTCCGCAAACCCCCATTCTTCTTTCTCCACTCATCCGGAGTCTCCAGATCCTCCGTTCTCTCATGATTTCAGGCCTCGGCCTAAGTCATCCTTTCATCCCACTTTCGGGACTTCTTCTGATCCTTCTCTTCTGGTATCCCTGGGCTCTACTTCTGATCCTTCCCCGACCATGTCGGGTGATTACCCTTTTCTTTTCCCGACCCTGTCGGGTGTCTATCATTTTCTTTCCTGACCCTGTCGGGTGATTCTAATTCCTTTTCTCCGACCACGTCGGATGATCACTCATTTTCCCTCTTATCTTTGCCACAATCTTCTTATGGTTCATCTATTCTTTCTGTCTCACCCTTTCGGGGTCATTACCCTTTTTCATGTTGTTTTCGAGGCTTTAGTCCGCCTTGATCTCAATTAATCTCTATTCATTCTGTATTCGGTTCCTTATTATCAGGGCCTCTGTGCCTTAATGAGAGAGTTCTAGCCCTCGTCTATATTCCTTTTATTCTTCTTCATCCAGTTTGGTGTCTACCACTCCTCTATCTAGAGGAATCTTCTAGTCCTTGTTATCCTCAACCTTTTACCCTGACAAGCGAGGAATAGAAAGCTCATGCTGATCAAAGCTCGATGATCAAGATCGCTTCTGGACGCCGCTTTTCTATTCCTTGGATTGGCAAGGTATCTTTATTTTGTGCAAGAACATGCTATTATTGCTATCATTTCTATTTCTCCTGCGCATGGTTATAATGTGGTTTCCTCAACACATTTTGAGCGGCTTTAGTTCATTAAGTTTGGTTAGTTCGAGTCGAGTTGCTTCTACAGCATCCTTAGGCTGGTGATAGCTCCACGCTGGGAGTCTAGTTTCTTTCCTCGATTGTTGAGGGCGACCTTTTGTAATGCCCCAAGTTTTTTGGATCGTCGTTCGTGGGTCCCGGATCTGGTTTCTCAGAGCGTCCGACTCCGTTGTGTCCGAAATTTCGTTTCGGACATCTTTCGTGTTCGGATCGGCGCGATCCGAAATCGTTTCGGAGGCCTGGAGGTGTTCCGCGGCTTTTTCTGCGTGTGTTTTCCGATTCCCGGCGTGGGTTTCGGCTTTCCCTTCGGAAGCTCGTTGCGGGTGAACCGGGCCGTTTGTTGTGCCCCGGGCCCCTGTGGCTTGTGGTTTTGATGATTGGCCTTAGGGGTTTGTGATGATTGGTTTTAATGTGAGTTAATCACTGTGAGTCACCATGGTTTTATTTAGTCATTCTATATTCAGTCATTTTATCAGATCATAACTCAGTCATTCTTATATTCAGTCTGTCATTCAAATGTTCATTCAGTCTTTCATATGTTCAGTCAGTTTATCTGCTTACACTGTGAGTCATTGCATTTGAAGTTCAGACTGTTTATCTGCTGCATAAAGTATTCATATGCATTTATAGAGTCTGCACATTTGCATCAGGCAGCAAGTGTGTACAACACCCTGTGTAGGCACGACAAGTCCATACACTGGTTGCACATTGCACAGCTGTAGGCACTTCTAAGTCTACACATCGTGTAGCTTGTTCGCATACCCAAGTCTATACATCGGTTGTTCATACACTACATCTCACATCTGTTAAGTATATACACTGCTGCATTGCTTGCATGAGTAGAGTCTATACATTGGTCGATGGAAGCAAGTCTGCACACTCGTCTGTTCAGTTTGTGACCAAGTCTGTACAGTCAGAGCTACTGTGCAGAGTCTATACATTGGTTGGCAGCTAGTATGTACAGTGAGTGTCTCATTGGTGAAGTCTGTACACTCACCAACTGAACTTCAAAGTCCATACATTGCACGGTGCCTCCTTCGTTGAACTTCCAAGTATGTACATCCATCTGTTCTTCTTTGAAGTCTAAACATTGGGCTGTAGCCTGCTTGAAGTGAAGTCTACACATTGATTCGCTGTACATGCCTTCACTCAGAGTCTGTACAGCCACATTCAATAGGTAAAGTCTATACATTCTTCAGCTGGAACTATGCAAGTCTGTACATCGTTACTTGCCAAAGTTTGTACATTGGCATATGTTCCAACGTTGCACTTCCAAGTCTGCACATTGGGTTCTTTACCTACGTTCATCTTTGAAGTCTGAACATTGGAAGTTTTACCTACGTTGCACTTCAAAGTCTATACACTCGCTGTCTTCCATTGTTTCAAGTGTGTACAGCCTTTCCATGGGAAAGTCTATACATTGGTCGCTGAATGATCTTCAAGTCTATACAGACCTTGACTCGCTGAAGTCTGCACATCAACCTGCATGATTTCAAAGTATGTACATTGCACAGCATGCATCAATTCCAAGTAGGTACATCGTCTGTTCATGAAGTATATACATTGCTATAGTAACGCAAGTTTATACATCATCCGTCTCATGCATTGTATTAGGCTAAGTCTATACAGTGAACTGTCTCATTCAGCGTCTCATATGCACATTTGAGTCAAAGTCTGTACAGCTCAAGTCTGTACACTGAGGACGCCTGTTAGCCTTCAAAGTCTATACACTGTCTACAGTGCATCCAGCAAGTCTATTCATTGGAGTGTCTTGTTCAGCGTCTCATGGCAAAGTCTGCACATTCTATTGTTCAACGTCTGCATGCATTACATGAAGTTTGTACACTGCATCGTCTCAACTTGCGTCTCACTGAGCATTCATTCACTGTAAAGTCTATATAGACTTCATCGTCTTAGGGTACGTCTCATGCCTTTGCCAAAGTCTATACAGTCTGTTGCTGCGTTACACTATATGCCTCACTCCAAGTCTACACACTCGTGAGTGTCTCATCAAGTCCATACACTGGCCTTGAGCTGAAGTCTATACAGTGCCTCAGGCTGAGCAAGTCCATACATTGACTGCTGTTCTTCAGAATCTGTACATCGCAGTGTGTTGAAGGTTGCCTAAGTCTGTACAGCCGTTGGCTTCTTATGTGAAGTCCATACATTGAGTAAAGTATATACAGCCATTACTTGCGTAGCCTTACACGACCAAGTCTGTACAGAGTTTGCATTACATCTCATGAAGTCTACACATTGGTAAAGCTAGTGAATGCATTGTTCATCACCTGTCTTGTTCACTGCGTCGACGCTGACACTGGATGCGTTGACGCATTGGCCAATTGCCAAGGGCGTGAGCATCTCGCTTGAGGAGCTGAGGCGACGCTGCATGTTGGAAGCGTTGACGCCTTGGACTGATGTCCAAAGGTGTCTTGATCAACATCAAGTCTGTACAGCATGAAGTCTGTACATTGGCTTTTGTCTTGAACAGAAGGCCTTAGTCTACACACTCTTCTGTTATGATAATGCACCCTTCAGTAAGTATATACACTGAGCACGCATGAAGTCTTCTAAGTCTATACACTCCCTCACTCTGTACACACTTGCTATATTGATTTCTGAAGTCTATACAATGCTTTGCATTCACAGAGTCTGTACAGGGTGTTCAGACTCAAATTGATGACTTATTCAATGCTATGTCTGACAGAGATTCTTACCGAGATTGATGACCTGGCTCGTGATTCGAGGAGAACGAGGTATGCAAATGCTGACACGTGGATGAAGCTGCCTCGGATCTGGCGAATTCCTTGGGCGGGAAAACGTGGAAGTCACGCGCCCAGGGGCTGCTGCTGCTACTGCTATATATATGAGCCTTCTTTCACTAAAGAAGGCTGATCGAAAAAAAAGGAGAAAAGTCTATACATCCAGTCTGAGAGCAGCAGAGTATTCTCGATCCAGTAAGTAGAGAAGAAGAAGAAAAAGAAGAGTGGCAGAGTGAGAGAAGCAGTAGAAGTAAAAAGAGAAAGAGAGAGAGCTCGCGAGTGAGAGAAGGAAGTAGAGAAGAAAAAGGAAGAGAAAGAAGAAGCTTCATCTTAAGACTAGTTCATACTGGACCGTGGATCAGATCCAGGCCAGTCAGCTCCGTTGAGAGCCACATCTGTGTTTTCATCTTTTACAGCCTTCTGATTGCTGTGTTATTTTCGTTTATTATTTTCCTTTGTTTTCTGATTACCTTTGTACTTCCGATCCTCTGGACTGAGGTCGGGTTCCTCCTGTGGACTCAGGAGAAGGGAGATCTGATCTCCGATACTGGGCTTGTGGGTTGCAAGTCCAGGGGTCCCTCCTGGTCTGGAGGAAGAGAGTTCTTCGACCTCTAGTTTCCAAGTGGCTGGGAGCCACATGGGGTGTCCCACTAGTTGGGAGGAAGAGGGGAGGTTGTTCCCCTGGTCAAGCTGTGTGGCAGCACCTTGTTCGCAGACTGAGTCTGCAGTGTTCTAGCTTGTGCTAGTGGATGCCTCACTCCGGTTGGGAGTGAGGGGTGGATGTAGGTCTGTGGAACGAACCACCTAAAAATCTCTTGTGCAGTGATCTGATTGTTTGCTTTGATTCCACTAGATGCTTGAATAGGCGCGCTCCAAGTGTTTGTATTTGAGTTGAATCGAATTGGTTCTATTCTGTGTCTATCTCTAGCATCCAAGTTTTTATTTGGCCATTATTCATAGAGGGATACATTCACCCCCCCTCTGTATCCGGGCCTAGCACCCTAACAGTTGGTATCAGAGCGGGTGTCTGCATACAAGGTCCAGCGACCTGCAGATCCGATCTTGCAGTCTTAGGTGCTAATTTGTATTTAGTGCATCAATATTCCTGTTGCATTAATCTGTTGTGTTCACATGACTCATCCACCGATTTTCAGTGGTACGCATTTTAATGCATGGTTCACTATTCTGAAGAATTATGTTAAATCGATGAATCCAGACCTGTGGAAAGTAATTTCACATGGTCCTCATGAACTGCCAAAGAAAAGGTCCAAATGGACTGACAGTCACAAGTCTATGCATGAAGAGAATCAGATAGCTATAAATCTAATGAAGGCACCTACTGATAGAGCCTTTCACTCATGTTTCTTTGATTCCAGTTCTGCTAAAGATATTCTGGATATGCTAAAGCAAACTCAGAAGAGAGATGTGGACAGCTGCATGATGGCTGACAGAAATGATCAAGGCAGCAATCAAACTGAAGAAGATGATGATGATGAGGTAAATCTCTTCGAGAACTTTTCTCTTGATGATTGGGAGAATGCATATGCTGAACTGTTAGAGTCACATGAGAGCTTAAGAAAACAGTATAAAAAGTTGAAGAAGGGTACTCGGGTAGATAGTTCTGGCTCTCCATGTGAAAACTGTTCTAGTACGAAGCAATTTCATGATGCATGTCTGTCTGATAATCATATGTATAAAAACCAGAATGTAAAACTGAAGAAGGAACTTGAAAGTGTTTACTCTGAACTAAACAAGCTAAAATCTGAAGATGAATCTCTCAGAAAACTCTCCAAAGAAGATGAAGAAGAATCAGAGAAACTTAAACAGGAGAACAAGTTGCTGATTGAAAAACTTAATGCCATAAAATCTGTAAACATAGAATTACAGAAAGATCTTGAAAAACAGCAAAAAGATATGAAGGAAATTGAAAATGGAAGAAAGTATGAAGTCAATTCAGAAGATCAGCTTCTAATAAATGAATTGGTTCAGAATGACAAACTTAAGCAAGAAAATGAGAAATTGAAAATGCTGAACTCCACTATGTCTGAGAGACTTCTAGCTTTAGAAAGAGGTAAAACTGTTTGCTTTGAAGATTCTGATAAACTGAGCAATCTGGAAAATAAAATTGAGAAATATAAAACTGCTAACAAAGTTTTGAATGAAGCTATGAATTGCAGTGAGCAAGAGATTGCCAGTTATGAGTTACAAATCACCTCTTTAGAAAATGAAATCCAAGACTTAAAGAACTCTCTATCAAAGTTTGTAAGTGGACAAGAAAATCTGGATAGGTTGTTAGGAGCTAAGGTCAATACTTAAAGGGAAGGGTTAGGCTACAACAATGTCAATAAAAAGGCTTTTGAAAACAAGCTGACGACATCCTTTATCAAAGCATCAGATGTAGCCACCACCTCAGAAAATAAACAACCAAATGTTCAGAAAAATCAGAAACAAACTGAAAAGTTGAAAAAGGTTGATGGATCCAAGCTGAAAACTATTTTCATTAAAACCTCTGAACATGAAAAGCTTTCTACTTCATCTTCATCTCAGTATAAGGCTAAGAAAATAGAAAAATATGATAAAAAATAGAAAATGATTGGAAAACAGAAAATAAATAAAAAGGGTCCATCAGTGTTTGCTGATCACAGTCCTCACATACACTCACATGCATCTAAAAAGAAGATTATCTGTCATTACTGTCATAAAGTTGGACATTTAATGCATGAGTGTGAATTAAACGAACTGGATGATTTGAATGCTGAAATGATGAATGCTAGGAAATATCATGATAGAAAACCTGCTGTTCATTCAAAGAAAAGTGAATGCTCTCATTGTGGTAGATTCGGCCACATCTTTGCTCAATGTTGGTTTGCTAATGGAAAGAAAAAATCATTCTCACACCATGCTAAATCTTATGCTAACCAACATGCTTTTAATATAAACAAAAGTGCTTCTCTGAACCAGCATGTCAAATGTTTTAATTGTAACAAGCTTGGGCACAAGGCCACTGAATGTCGGGCAAGCTCTTTTAGAAGAAAGTTCCCTTTCTGCTCCCATTGTGGGAAGCATGGCCACGCAGTCAAGGACTGCTGGCATGTCCAAGGTAGAAATAGAAATTTCAAAGAATTTGATAGGAACAAACTAGTTTTTAAAGGAATTCCTGTTTGCTCAAATTGCAGAAGACCAGGCCACCAAGTTGCTGCTTGCAGGGTAGCTGGTCATCAAAAGAAAAAATTTCATAATAATAACAGAAACCCTCATGCTCACTCTTATAATGCTATACATAAGAGGAACATGAAACCTGCTAGTTCATGCCACTATTGTGGGCTGTCTGGGCATTCAATGCATAACTGTTTTATCATGAACTCTGATGACTATTTGGCACAGAAAAAGATGCAGACAGTCCCAAAAGGGGCTAATTACTATGCAAGACCCAAGACCACTTGGGTTCCTGCTAATGGAAAATAGGAAGGTGCCTAGCAGGGGTGCCTTGGATGGAATAAAGGGGTAATGATCCAAGGAACACAAGAATGAAAAACCCCATTCTCACACTTTTCAGGTAAGCTTCTCTGCATTTCCCATTTTGAAACTCATTGCATATCTGGTTTGATGTATTCTTGCATATCCTGTTCATAGTTTCATCTACTGCATGACATACTAAATCTGTTTTTGCATAATCATTCTTCATCTGCATTGTCTGAATTGATGCCTCTGAACTCTCCTCATCTGAAGTGCATATATGTGATTTGCATGTATAGTACATTAAAAAACCTGAACTGCTTTTGAATGCTGTTTGAAAAATTGTATGTTACATAGTTCATTGAAAACCTGAATTGCACATAGGACTGCATGTTGAATAATCATGCATGACCTCAATGGTATATAAATGGTAAGGTACCAAAAGGCAGGGAGGTCTGTCTGGAGGTTCTTACTATGTGTGAGGTGGTCTTTTAGATCAAGTGCTCCGCCTAGTACCATGGGTCACCTTGCTGGTTAGGACAGTCTGAATGTGCATGAATCATTTGGTATCATATGTTCAGTTTTTAGTGCAAACATTGCATGTTTTCAGGGGGAGTTAGTTGCATATCCTTGCATAGCATTCAATGTTGAGTCTTTACATGTCCCTGCATACATATAGTGCATTGCATTTCCTCATATTGAAAAGGCCAAAAAGAGAGTTCGAATGCATATTGTGAGGAGGAGTCAATGCATTGCATATAGGTTGTCAAATGCATACATGTGTCAGAACTCATTGCATATCCTTTCTTACTGATTTTGTTGTCAAACTTTAATCATATTCTGAAAACTTTGAGCTTCACAATCTCTCTTAACAATTGGTATTTCTCCTATCAATTGGTATCAGTTGGGTTCAGAATTCCATCAGTCCTTCATGAAGATTTCAATGGGCTATCTCGATCATAAATCTTAAGATTTTGAACTAGAAATATTCTATTATACAGTTTTATGAATGTCTGAAATAACTCATGTGGTTTAAGTTTAATGTATTCAATGAGTTTGACTTTTAAATCTCCTAAAAATATCTGAAGCATGTTTAATAAACATTAACCATCTGTTTCATGCTGTGTCTTGAAAACTTCTGAACTCTGCACTTTTGAATACATGACTTCAACTGATTAAGTACATGAAACTATTATTGATTTGAAGCAAATGAATTTTTCTGAAAAGTCTAAAGGGTAATATCTGTCAGAGCAATGACCTTGGTCACTAAGAAACACATGTCCAAAGGACTGTGTCATGAAGTACCATAGTTAACTCTGATTAAGAATTCATTGAAATTTAGGCAGAGCAATGGCATGCACACTGAGAAATACAACTCACTCATCAAGAAATGATTTGGAGTGTGTCATGATGTGTAAATGCTATCTCTGTTCACATAAAGCATGACAGTTAGTCACACTAAGGGCTTAGGGATATTGGCCTCTAATCAAAGTATATCCTCTAGTTACAATATGTGCACTGAACTAGAGTGCTCGTAAAATTTGTAGCAAGAAAATTGTTGAACAAATTGAAATATCTGAATATTGATGCAAAAATTAAATTGCTACAACCCTAGACAAAATCATATGACTTCATAATTGCTTGATTTCAATACTAGTGCATGTAATTCTGAAAGAAGTCAATAGATTTGATTGTGTAAGAGAAATGGAGATTAATCAAGATAAATATGAGGGCTTGGTTCATTTTTATTAAACCATGGTTTTAGATATCAATACAGAATTTTACTGATAAACTCTGCATACATTATGGTTAAACCATGCTGAACAATAAAGCTCATTCATAAGCCCTTATAATGGAAGACTTTGAAAACTTATGTTTTGGATTAATGAGATTGCTATCTCTTTGAAAATCTGACTGAATTTTTTGTGATTGGAGCTTCTTTGAAAATCTGCTACTTGAAACACTTCTGCTCAATATCATTGATTCATTGACCTGAACCTCTCCTTGTTATCCATCTCATAAGATTCCACTTATTGAGGGGGAGCTTCCATGTCATATGCAACATGCTGCATAGAAACTCTTAAAGGGGGAGCATTGTGTTCTTGCATTCATATTTTTAGAGGGAGCTCTTGCATTTTGGTATCTCCTTCTGCATCTGCATTCATATTGATTATATCAAAGGGGGAGATCTTTACCAAAGGGGGAGTATTTTATTCAATCATTGCATGCTGGTTTGCTTTCACTTCTCAAACTAGTTTCTTTTTGATGAAGTCAAAGGGGGAGAATAGTTTGAGTCATCAGAATGACTTTCATAAGAATGTCTTACATCATCAGAATGACATTCATAAGAATGTCTTACATCATCAGAATGACTCACTGTGTATTGTTGCCATCATCAAAAAGGGGGAGATTGTTGTGCCCCTGGCCCCTGTGGCTTGTGGTTTTGATGATTGGCCTTAGGGGTTTGTGATGATTGGTTTTAATGTGAGTTAATCACTGTGAGTCACCATGGTTTTATTCAGTCATTCTAAATTCAGTCATTTTATCAAATCATAACTCAGTCATTCTTATATTCAGTCTGTCATTCAAATGTTCATTCAGTCTTTCATATGTTCAGTCAGTTTATCTGCTTACACTGTGAGTCATTACATTTGAAGTTCAGACTGTTTATCTGCTGCATAAAGCATTCATATGCATTTATAGACTCTGCACATTTGCATCAGGCAGCAAGTGTGTACAACGCCCTGTGTAGGCACGACAAGTCCATACTCTAGTTGCACATTGCACAGCTGTAGGCACTTCTAAGTCTACACATCGTGTAGCTTGTTCGCATAGCCAAGTCTATACATCGGTTGTTCATACACTACAGCTCACATCTGTTAAGTATATACACTGCTGCATTGCTTGCATGAGTAGAGTCTATACACTGGTCGATTGAAGCAAGTCTGCACACTCGTCTGTTCAGTTTGTGACCAAGTCTGTACAGTCAGAGCTACTGTGCAGAGTCTATACATTGGTTGGCAGCTAGTCTGTACAGTGAGTGTCTCATTGGTGAAGTCTGTACACTCACCAACTGAACTTCAAAGTCCATACATTGCACGGTGCCTCCTTCGTTGAACTTCCAAGTATGTACATCCATCTGTTCTTCTTTGAAGTCTAAACATTGGGCTGTAGCCTGCTTGAAGTGAAGTCTACACATTGATTCACTGTACATGCCTTCACTCAGAGTCTGTATAGCCACATTCAATAGGTAAAGTCTATACATTCTTCAGCTGGAACTGTGCAAGTCTGTACATCGTTACTTGCCAAAGTTTGTACATTGGCATCTGTTCCTACGTTGCACTTTCAAGTCTGCACATTGGGTTCTTTACCTAAGTTTATCTTTGAAGTCTGAACATTGGAAGTTTTACCTACGTTGCACTTCAAAGTCTATACACTCGCTGTCTTCCATTGTTTCAAGTGTGTACAGCCTTTCCATTAGAAAGTCTATACATTGGTCGCTGAATGATCTTCAAGTCTATACAGACCTTGACTCGCTGAAGTCTGCACATCAACCTGCATGATTTCAAAGTATGTACATTGCACAGCATGCATCAATTCCAAGTAGGTACATCGTCTGTTCATGAAGTATATACATTGCTATAGTAACGCAAGTTTATACATCGTCCGTCTCATGCATTGTATTAGGCTAAGTCTATACAGTGAACTGTCTCATTCAGCGTCTCATATGCACATTTGAGTCAAAGTCTGTACAGCTCAAGTCTGTACACTGAGGACGCCTGTTAGCCTTCAAAGTCTATACACTGTCTACAGTGCATCCAGCAAGTCTATTCATTGGAGTGTCTTGTTCAGCGTCTCATGGCAAAGTCTGCACATTCTATTGTTCAACGTCTGCATGCATTACATGAAGTTTGTACACTGCATCGTCTCAACTTGCGTCTCACTGAGCATTCATTCACTGTAAAGTCTATATAGACTTCATCGTCTTAGGGTACGTCTCATGCCTTTGCCAAAGTCTATACAGTCTGTTGCTGTGTTACACTATATGCCTCACTCCAAGTCTACACACTCGTGAGTGTCTCATCAAGTCCATACACTGGCCTTGAGCTGAAGTCTATACAGTGCCTCAGGCTGAGCAAGTCCATACATTGACTGCTGTTCTTCAGAATCTGTACATCGTAGTGTGTTGAAGGTTGCTGTACAGCCGTTGGCTTCTTATGTGAAGTCCATACATTGAGTAAAGTATATACAGCCATTACTTGCGTAGCCTTACACGACCAAGTATGTACAGAGTTTGCATTACATCTCATGAAGTCTACACATTGGTAAAGCTAGTGCATGCATTGTTCATCACCTGTCTTGTTCACTACGTCGACGCTGACACTGGATGCGTTGACGCATTGGCCAGTTGCCAAGGGCGTGAGCATCTCGCTTGAGGAGCTGAGGCGACGCTGCACGTTGGAAGCGTTGACGCCTTGGACTGATGTCCAAAGGTGTCTTGATCAACATCAAGTCTGTACAGCATGAAGTCTGTACAATGACTTTTGTCTTGAACAGAAGGCCTTAGTCTACACACTCTTCTGTTATGATAATGCACCCTTCAGCAAGTATATACACTGAGCACACATGAAGTCTTCTAAGTCTATACACTCCCTCACTCTGTACACACTTGCTATATTGATTTCTGAAGTCTATACAATGCTTTGCATTCACAGAGTCTGTACAGGGTGTTCAGACTCAAACTGATGACTTATTCAATGCTATGTCTGACAGAGATTCTTACCGAGATTGATGACCTGGCTCGTGATTCCAGGAGAACGAGATATGCAGATGCTGACACGTGGATGAAGCTGCCTCGGATCTGGCGAATTCCTTGGGCGGGAAAACGTGGAAGCCACGCGCCCAGGGGCTACTGCTGCTGCTGCTATATATATGAGCCTTCTTTCACTAAAGAAGGCTGATCGAAAGAAAAGGAGAAAAGTCTATACATGCAGTCTAAGAGCAGCAGAGTATTCTCGATCCGGTGAGTAGAGAAGAAGAAGAAAAAGAAGAGTGGCAGAGTGAGAGAAGCAGTAGAAGTAAAAAGAGAAAGAGAGAGAGCTCGCGAGTGAGAGAAGGAAGTAGAAAAGAAAAAGGAAGAGAAAGAAGAAGCTTCATCTGAAGACTAGTTCATACTGGACCGTGGATCAGATCCAGGCCAGTAAGCTCCGTTGAGAGCCACATCTGTGTTTTCATCTTTTACAGCCATCTGATTGCTGTGTTATTTTCGTTTATTATTTTCCTTTGTTTTCTGATTACCTTTGTACTTCTGATCCTCTGGACTGAGGTCGTGTTCCTCCTGTGGACTCAGGAGAAGGGAGATCTGATCTCCAGTATTGGGCTTGTGGGTTGCATGTCCAGTGGTCCCTCCTGGTCTGGAGGAAGAGAGGTCTTAGACCTCTAGTTTCCAAGTGGCTGGGAGCCACTTGGGGTGTCCCTCCGGTTGGGAGGAAGAGGGGAGGTTGTTCCCCTGGTCAAGCTGTGTGGCAGCACCTTGTTCGCAGACTGAGTCTGCAGTGTTCTATCTTGTGCTAGTGGAAGCCTCACTCCGGTTGGGAGTGAGGGGTGGATGTAGGTCTGTGGACCGAACCACCTAAAAATCTCTTGTGCAGTGATCTGATTGTTTGCTTTGCTTCCGCTAGATGCTTGAATAGGCGCGCTCCAAGTGTTTGTATTTGAGTTGAATCGAATTGGTTCTATTCTGTGTCTATCTCTAGCATCCAAGTTTTTATTTGGCCATTATTCATAGAGGGATACATTCACCCCCCCTCTATATCCGGGCCTAGCACCCTAACACCGTTCACCTGGGCGCGAGTGGTACCGTTGCGATCAGCGCGTCGCGAGGATCGAGCAGACATGATTTTCTATTTTTCAGGATTTTTCTGAATTTCCGTATTTTCCTATATATTAACCCACCCTCTCTCTCCCCTCTCATTTCTCTCTTCTCTCCCTCTCTCTTCTCCCACTCTCTCCTCTCACTCTCTCCTCTCCGGCGGCCGACGGACCGAGGCGGGGGCGAGGCGGGGTGATGCGGGCGAGGAGGACGGCGAGGATGGGTCGAGAATCGAGGCTCGAGGGCGTGGTGAAGCTCGGCCGTGAGTTCGTGGAGCGGCGAGGCTTCAACAGTGTTTTCTTCGTGGATCGGCGTCCACGGTGCACGAAATCTTCAGTGGAGGTAGGGTGATGGACCCCCAGCTCGTGCACTTCCTTTCCCGCAAGTTTCGTAGGCTACGGTGAGCCGAGCGGGCCAAACGGGGTGATCTGGGCAAAATCCATGTTTTAGGGCTTGTGGGCCGATCTCCCGTTTCATTGCGTTTCTGGCCGATCCGAGGCCGTAGATGCATGCTAGGGGTTATTTGGGGGCTTCCCCTATGTTTTCCCCCTCATCCGTGGATGTTTGGGGGCATGGCGTGGATTTTTGGGGTTTTCCCGACGTTCTCGGTTTTCCGAAATGGTCGCGGTCCACCAGAAACCGCATTCATTGGTCGCGGTCTTGGGAGAACCGCGTTCATCCTTTGTGTTTTGGTCGAGGAGGCCTTCGAGCGTCACGGTCGTGCGATAGACCGCTTTGGTCTAGTCGCGGTCATGGGATGACCGCTACTGTTTGGTCGCGGTCCTTGGGCGACCGCTACCATCAGGGTTGCGCGTGGCTGGTCGCGGTCGCGAGATGACAGTGACAGCATGGTCGCGGTCGCCGGTCGACCGCTACCATCTGGTCGCGGTCACCAGGTGACCACTACCAGGTTCTTGTTCCTGTTTGCGCTGTTTTGACCTCCGGTCAACCCGGTTGTGACCTCCGGTCAACCCGGTTGTGACCCAGTGGTTGACTTTAGGTCTCGTGAGTGTCTCGGAGACCCCATGGAGTTTCGTGACCGTGTCTTTGGGTGTCCAAAGGAGGTCCCACTTACCTCATTTTACGTGCCCATGCGCTTAAGGGCCTAGGTGACCTTTTAGCGTTCCGATTGTGTTGTGTTGGTCTCCGATCGACCCGGTTGGGACCCAGTGGTCGACCTCCTGCCTTGTGAGTATCCCGGACACCCCATGGGTTCTGTGTCCATGTTTTTGGGGTGTCGGCAGGGACCGTGTTGCCTCGATTAGCATGCCCGTAGGTGTGGTGGGTCCGGGTGACCCCACGTGTTTCGGGCTTTCGTGTTACGCTCGATCGAGACACCGTGTACCGGTGTGCGTGCGGTGGGGTCTTCCCCGCATGTTGTGGGTTTCTTTGGAAGGTGATTCCCGTGTGGGCCACGTGTTTGGCCTTAGACTGCAAGTCCAGTTATCCGGCCCGGGGCTGGAGGTTTCCCGCTTGCTTCAAGATGGGAAATCGTCGTGGTGGCTTGTGTGCTGCCCTGGGAATTGTGCTTCTGTGTTTCCCGTGTGGCCCGTGAGGGTGGCCTTGGTCCTTTGCGTTCCCTTCCCGAGGGAGTGGTCTTGGCTGTTAGGGTGCTTGGCCCGGATACAAAGGGGGGGTGAATCAATCCTTCTACGAATAATTTCCAAATTTAAAAACCGGATGCTAGATAAAGAAACAGAATAGAACCAATTCTATTCAACTCAAATACAATCACATTGAGCGTACCTATTCAAGCATCTAGCGGAAGCAAACCAGACAATCAAGCCACTGCTCAATAGATTTTTAGGTGGTTCGGTCCTTCAGACCTACATCCACCCCTCACTCCCAACCGGAGTGAGGCTTCACTAGCACACGCTAGAACCAAGCAGACTCAGTCTGCAAACAATTGCTGCCACACAGCTTGACCAGGGGAACAACCTCCCCTCTTCCTCCAAACTGGAGGGAACCTCTGGACTCGAATCCACAAGCCCAGAACTGGAGACAAGTCTCCCTTCCTCCAAACCGGAGGGAACCCACAAGTAGCTCCCAGCTACTTGCAACTGGAGATCAGATCTCCCTTCCTCCTAACCGGAGGGAACCCGACCTCAGACCAGAGGATCGAAAAGCACAGCAAACCAGAAAACAAAGGAAAAACAATAAACGAAAATGACTTTAGCAAAATAGAAAGCTGAAACACGAGATGCACAATTTGGCTCCCACTGGAGCTGACTAGCCTGGATCTGATCCAAGGTCCAGTGAGGACAGATCTTCAGGTAAGCTTCTTCCTTCTTCTCCACAAACTCTTCTCATTCACTCTCTCTCTCTCTCTTTCTTTCTCTTAAACTCTCTTCCTCTTTCACACGATCACTATCTCTCTCTCTTTTCCTTTTTCTTCTTCTGCTGGATCGAGCTCTCTGTAACACTACCTTTTCTTTCTTAGCTTCGATCACCCTTCATCGGTGGGCGAAGGTTTCTATTTATAGCGGCAGCAGATGGATAGGGCACTAAACGCGTGTGCCTCCCACGCTCGATCCAGAACCTTCTTGCCACGTGCCCTTGGTGTATTTGTTCCTTCAGTATCGGATCATGTGCACCCAGACACTGATGAATGTTCTTCCTCGGACCTGCAACGAGATAAGAGCCATTAATATTGAGTGCCATAGGAAACTAGAACTGCATGAGGTTAGTGGACACGACAAGAGGTACTGAACAGAGAACGACACGAGATACAGTGGTGACACAATGAACATTACTAAGAGACCTTTACGAGGTAGACAGAAAAACAACGCGAAGACACGAAGACAAGAACAGAAACCAACACTGAGTATGGTTTCAATACAAGAAAGACACGAGGACAGGGAAGAATAAAAAACGACACGAAGAAGCAACAAGATAAATGACACGAGGTGAAGATAGCACGAAGGCGAGACAGTAATCGACACGGGTTGAAAACAACATGAAGTCAAAACGGTAATCGACACGGGTTGAAAACAACACGAAGTCGAAACAGTAACTGACACGAGTTGAAAACAACACGAAGTCAAAACGGTAATCGACACGGGTTGAAAACAACACGAAGTCGAAACAGTAATCGACACGGGTTGAAAAACAACACCAAGATGAAGTACAAGAATTGACACGGAGTTGTAAACAACACGAAGACAGAACAGTGATTTGACACGAAGTGAAAAAGACAAGAAGTAAAACGACACGAAGTGAAAACAAAGAAAATGACACGAAGTCAGAGAGACCAGTGTGAGGAAAAACGACACGAGGTGAGACGACACGAAGTGAAGTTGACATGAAATGAAAAACAACACTAAGTATGATGAGAACAGAAAATAGACACGGAGTGAAGACAAGGATGACGCAGGAGTTAAAAACAACACGGGGTTCACTGGGAAACGACTCGAAGTTCATCAAAACAGAAACCAACCCGAAGTGTGGTTTCAACATAAGACAGACACGAACTGACAACGACACGAAGTCGAAACAGTGAGACCACAATAAAGACGACTCGAAGAACAACAGTAAGTGTTACGAAGTGAACTTTGACAGAACCACACACTACACGGAGAATGATACGAAGACGATGAAAACAACACGAAGTAAAGATCAAATGACACAAAATGTAGTGGAAACAACACGGACGCACGACTTGAAGGACAATAAACATGAACAACACGTGGTAAGAGAAGACGACACGGCGTGTCGGAAATACAAACAGTACTAGAACTAAAACGACACTAAGACAAGCAGAGCAACACGAGGTGTTATATACAAAACAAGACGAGGTGCCAACCAACACAAATACAGTCCCTGAAAGATACCTGATGTGAAATGAAGGTTCATTCTTCAACAAACATGTTCTTTGTTAATTTTCACAGAGAAATATTTTTGTTAAATTTTCACATAGACATAATTTTTGAAGACCACTAAGACTTATAGTGTTGTCATCATCAAAACATGTAAAGATTCAACAAGACTCAACAATCTCCCCCTTTTTGATGGATGGCAACACTATGAGTCTTGAGTCTTTGCAGAGAAGGAAAAACACTAAATAGCCATTCGCAAATGAATATAACAAACATTTTTAACAAACATTTTTCCTGATTTCTCCCCCTTTGACATCATCAAAAAAAATGAAAACAAGAAGAATGCAACAATGCAAATGATATGAGTTAAGTGAATTTGTCCAAGAGTCTGAGAGAGAAGGCCTCAAAAGGGCAACAAAATACAGAGCATAGTCTTTTCAGGAAAAGTATCTGGCTTGTCTGCTAGAGGGGCCACGCGTCCTGCCTTGAGGTGGTCTCCCCCTTGGAGAAGCAGAAGAATGTTCTTGAGGTGGAGTTCTGCTGGAAGAGGCGTGACTAGGTGTTGAACCCAAGATAGACTGAAATTCCTTTAAATCATTTGATAGCTCAGCAAGCCAATACGCCACAGTGCTTCTGACATTTGCCACTTCAGAAATAATGTCGTCTTGGCGAACACTGACAGTTTCATATCTGTCAGTCAGAGTTGTCATTTCTGTTATGAAGGCGACCAACTTATCATAGATTTGCTGAATGCCTGGACCTAGGGCACTTGAAGACTTCTTCAACAATTCTAAAGCTGTTCTGATCTCATAGCAATGATCTATTATGGTAGAAGACATCTTGAAGGAGGAAATATTAACATCATGTGACTCTCTCAGAGCTTTTGCAATTTTTGAACAAATCTCCTGTAATCCTTCCATCAAGGATTTGATTGCATCATCTGAAGCCCTTTTGTTTAGAAGGAATCGTCTCCATTCAGTGAGGAGAGATATCTCAAGCTTCAGTAATCTGGTATGTACCTGATTAATGTTGAGAGTGACAAATGTAAGCAGATCATCTAATTTCTTGTCTTGTTTTTGCATCTGCTGAGTCAGGTTTATGAGAAGCTCTTCAATGTTGGGCGCCCGAGTAGATTCAATGTTGGGTGCCTCTGCAGATAAGAGTCTAGGTGGACCTAGAGGTGTACCAAAAAATTCACTGCCAGGTGCAGTTCTCTCAGCTGCTTCCTCTTGTACTGGCATTTGACTGCTCTCAGCTGGGACCTGAACTTCATCTTCAGCTTGAGTTTCTTTCTGAGGGAATACATCTTCAGGTTCCTCTTCTTCACTTGAAGATTCTGTATCTAGTTCTATGACATGAACCTTTTCTCTATCTTCCATGAGTTCCTGATCTGCAGGGCTGCCAACAAAGGCCTGCTCAAGACTTTCAGATACGACCAAGTTGGTAGCCTCTTCCAAGCTTCGCTCAACAGTTGCTCTTAAAATTTCATTAACAAAAACGGCAAGATCTTGATCAGTACTGTCTTGCTCTTTAGCTGGCTGTTCTTCAGGCACTATTGCCTCTTCAGATGTCTTCCCAAACGAATCAAATAGCCCAGCAATGGTTGCATCTAGATCTATTTGAATGCTTTCGTCAGACAATCTGATGTCCTCAGATGCAGCCTCAACTAGCCTCTGAAATGAGAAGGGTACTTCGATGGGTGCAGCTGGCAAGGTAGACACTGGTGGTTCAGCTGGTGTTTCCTGTTGAGCAATCTCAGAAACCAATTGCTCACCAGCTTGAGCTAAGACTTGAAATTCTTCTAAATGCTCCCCCTGAGATTGTGATTCCCTGGCCTTTTGGACCTTAGCTTGTCCCACCATAGAGGAGTCCTCTAACCCCAAAAATACTGAAACAAAGTTCATATTAAAAATGTTTCTGGCCTTCACTTCTGATGCGGCCTCTCCATCCAAGCAAATATCAGAGTGCTTGAATATCTCAGTCAGATGGGCGGCATAGGGAAGATGTCTCTTGGATCTAATGCATCCCTTCATGACCGAAAAAATAATCTCTGGCAGACAAATCTTTACATTTTGAATCAGACAAAACAGTAGAAATCTCTGTGTGTCTGTTATTCTTCCTCTAGCCCCAGTCTGTGGGGTGATAATGGACGCGATGACATTCTGAAGGAGCTTGTGAAGAGGAGGAAATGACGATGTCTGATAAGCTTTTAGCTTCAACTGCCCCTTATCATGAATGTTACTGGGTTTACCAGTAATGACTGAGAAGGCTTCATGGAGACTGTATCGAAAGCTTCCCTCAACCTCCCCTTTATCTGGAACACAGAGGGCTTTGTGGAGGGACTCACATGTAACAGTTAACTCGACTCCTTTAACAGATGATACTAAGGCAGACTTGTCTCGGCTCAAGGACAAGTTATTGTAAAATTCTATTACCGGCCTAGGGTAAAAGACACGGTGATTTTCTAGGAAATTTCTCCACTCCTGAAATTCAAAGATTTTCAGCAGTTCTGGGAACTTCGAGACCAAGGTTTCATCTCCGAAATCTATTAATCTAGGAGGAATGATTTTCCCACTTTCTACGAACACGGTAGACTGAGACATCCTGGTACCTTGTTCGGAAGATACTTCCGCAGCAGGTTCTGGCTCAAGACATCTCTGTTGCTTAGATGAGGGCTCTTCAACAATTTCTTTTCCCTTCCTCTTCCTGTCACCCGGAGCTGCTGACCTTTGCTGATCCATCTGTCGGAACTTTCAGAGTATCAACTCTCTCTTGCAGGCTGCTATAGGACGCGATGCTAGACAGAAGAGAGGAATGGACCTCTGTGGGGGGAAGAAGGTGAGCGGGAAGAGATGGAGATAGGTTTGAAGAAGACGCTCAAGGTGGAGCGGCACGAGGATGAATAGGAAGCGGCAAGAGGAAATAAAGGGTTTGAGGTTGAAGGCGTGAGAAACAAAAAAGGTGTTGTCGAGTAGCTTTTTACTCTTATCACACTTTTTCTGTAAATACCCAAAATACCCTTAGTTCTGATGTAACGCAGCTACACCATATTAAAGTTAGCCCTTCAATATGTGGACGGGTTATATTCTTCCAAAAACCAAGGTCAGTTAACTCAAGATATTAAATCAGCATAATTACAAAATTTAGCTGTTAAAGTTTCTTAACCTAGAGAGAGACACGATTAAATTGCACCTTATGTTTGTCAAGCAACGAAATAACACATCAATGTCAAGCAGAAATCATTTCTTCATTAAATGGACGAGAAGGCATACAGGGTCAACCAATTTGTTGAACACAAGGTAGTATAGTCCTTTTTTACACAAGGAGACATGTTTATCAGACACCAGAAACCCTGGTTACTCAGGACAAACTACGTTTATGCCAATGATATTTTTTTTTCTTTTGAGGATTTTTTCCCCCTTTTTTTTATTTTAACATTTCTACACAGAGATAGCTAATTGTATCATGACAGAGACTCTAGACTTCATTGATCTAGAGTGTCTATTTCTCCACAAAAGCCATTGCTCTGCCACAAATAATGGCGTATTCCCTGGTAGCACTTCTCATGATTTTAGTAAAAAAAATATCTTACTTAACACAATTTTTTATCTCAGAGCTCTCTTCACATAAGTTTCAGTTAAGTCGAGATCCTCAATAAGTTTTTCTCATTTAACAGGAAGTTTTATAATATGTTGATCAACACTTGAGAAGATAACTTAGAAGGATCAAGGACCAAATATAACCCCCAAACATTGAAGTTCTTTATTAACGGGTGTAGATTGTTACACTTGATATAGGGTGGTTTAAGGTATACAGATCTTATCTGATAAGAGCAAGAAGACAGAAACCACATTTTCTTCGAGAGAGAATCTGAACCAATAGTGAGAGGTGAGAGATAATGAGGTGGCTCATTGAATAGAGAGAGATGAAATGAGATGAGCAGCACTCCTATCAGCAAGCCAACAAGTGAGAGAGCACTCAAGACAATAGGCACTAAGGACACATCCAAATATAGAATTCTTGAGGAGGTTCTGTCTCACATCCAGAGAAGCACTTGAGCAGCAAACTGCAACCTCATGAGATGACAGATCTTAATACCACATAAACTGCATCGGCCCTCAGAAACCAAATGGCCTTACAAGCTCCTTTTCAGCCCACTCAAGGACATCTCACACACGACTCTTGGAGGTATTAATTTTTTATTGAATGCAGTGTTTGCCAAGACAGTTAAACATGTGAGATGTGAATCATGCACATACTGGCTCCCCTGATCAACCAAATGACTTACGGTACTAGGCGGAGCATTTGGTCTGAAAGACCACCTCACACATAGTAAGGACCTCCGGACAGATTTTCCTGCCTTTGGTAGCTTACCATTTGATATACCATAGAGGTCATGAATAACAGGGTAAACTTAACAATCTTATCAGCAATTCAGATTTTCATGAATTTTTCAGAGTGCATGTTTAGGAAATAATGCAACTTGCAGATGGTGAATGAATATGCAAGAACAGATTCAATATGCATGCACTAGATAAAAGTAAGAGCAAGATAAGCAAGAATACATCAAACCAGATATGTAGTAAGTTTCAAAATGGGACATGTAGAGAGATTACCTGAAAATTGTGAGAATGGGGTTTTCATTCTTGAGTGCCTTGGATCATTTCCCCTTTTATTCCAGTCCCAAGACACACCTGCAAAACAAAGTTTATTTTGCACGAACAGGTACCCAGGAAGTCTTGGGTCCTGTCATGACATTATCACTCCTAGCAGGTTTTCTTAGCACATTTTTAACTTGATAGCAAGGAGCAGTAGTTTTCAGATCTGGGTTATGCACATTATTATGAGCATGAATTGTATGTGCATTAGCATGGAAATTTCTGTTATTTGCATTACCAAACTGTTTTCCATAATCAGCACATTCAAAGTTTTTCCTTTTGAAAACCACTTTGTTCTTTCTAAGAGCATTTGTACTAGCAGGGAATCTATACTTTCCAGAACTGAAATTTTTCCTTTGAGCATGCCAACAATCAATGGCCCTGTGGCCATACTTTCCACATTCAAAGCATGAGATAGAATTTCTTTTAAAAGAACCTGACCAGCATTCAGAGACCTTGTGACCAATTTTGTTGCAATTAAAACATATAATGTGCTGGTTCTTGTTAAAGACATGCTGATTTGCAAAGTGTTTTGTATGATATGAGCATGATTTTTTCTTACTACTTGCAAACCAACAATGAGCAGTAGTGTGTCCTACTTTATCACAATTAGAACATGTGACATTCCTTTTTTGACCAGACACAGATTTTCTAGCATGCTTGTTGTCATCTTTTTCCATCACAAAACAGTTACTCATTAGATGTCCATACTTACCACAATAATGACATGAGCCACTTGATTTCTTTAAAACATGGCATTTATCTGATGAGTTCTCAGCATGCAGATTGTTCCTTTGAATTTTTGACGTTTTATGATTTTTATTTTCTTTTTCTGTTTTCTTAGCCTTGTACTGAGGTGGAGATGAGATAGAAGGATTTTCCTGTTCAGAGAATTTGACAAAGACAGTTTTCAGGTTGGCTCCATCAACCTTCCTCATGACTGGACTGTAACCCAGTCCTTCCTTGTTGACATTGACTTTTACACCTAACAGCTTGTCTAGGTTTTTCTGCCCATCAACAAATTTAGACAAGGAGGCTTTCAAATCCTGAATTTCATTTTCAAGAGATGCAATGTGTATTTTATAACTAGTGATCTCTTGTTCACTACAATTGACAGCTTCATTCAAAACCTTGTTAGCTGTTTTGTATTCTTCAATTTCCTTTCTTAGCTCATCTACCTCTTCAGTCTCGTTTGTACAGATAGCTTTTCCTTTTTCTAATGTGAGAAGTCTTTCAGACATGGCACTGTTTAACAGTTTTAATTTTTCAACTTCTTCTTTAAGCTTATCATTTTGAACTAGCTCATTTATTAGAAGCTGATCTTCTGAGTTAACCATGCTTTCTCTCCTAGCTTCAAACTCCCTCAATTCCTTTTGTTGTTTTTCAAAATCTTTCTGTAATTCTATGTTTACAGATTTTATGGCGTTAAATTTTTCAATCAGCAACTCATTCTCTCGTTTAAGTTTCTTTAGTTGTTCATCATTTTCTTTAGAGAGCTTTCTGAGGAAGTCATCTTCAGATTTTAAATTGTTCAGATCAGAGTGAACACATTCAAGTTCCTTCTTCAGTTCTGCATTCTGGTTTTTATACATATGATTATCAGACAGACATGCATCATGAGATTTCTTCGTACTTGAACAGTTTTTACATGGAGAGCTAGAACTATCTACCCGAATACTCTTTTTCAACTTTTTATACTGTTTTCTTAACAGTTCACGAGATTCAAATAGTTCAGCATATGCATTCTCCCAATCTTCTAGAGAGAAATTCTCGAAGATATTTACCTCATCATCATCATCTTCTTTAGTTTGATTGCTGTCTTGATCGCTGGCACTTTGATTTCTTCTGTTGGCCATCATGCATCTGTCCACATCTATCTCCTGAGTTCGCTTCAGTGCATCCAAAATATCTTTAGCAGAACTGGATTCAAAGAAACATGAATGAAAAGCTCTATCAGTAGCTGCCTTCATTAAATTTATTGCTATCTGATTTTATTCATGCATGGATTTGTGACTGTCAGTCCATTTGGACTTTTTCCTAGGTAGTTCATGAGGACCATGTGAAATTACTTTCCACAGGTCTGGATTCACAGATTTAACATAATTCTTCAAAACAGCGAACCATGCATCAAAATGCGTACCACTGAAGATCGGTGGATGAGCCATGAGAACACACAGATTAACGCACAAGAATATTTATGCACTAAAAGGAAATAAGCACCTAAGATTGCAAGATCGATCTGCAGGTCGCTGGACCTTGTAAGCAGACACCCGCTCTGATACCAACTGTTAGGGTGCTTGGCCCGGATACAGAGGGGGGGTGAATGAATCCTTCTACGAATAATGGCCAAATTTAAAAACCGGATGCTAGATAAAGAAACAGAATAGAACCAATTCTATTCAACTCAAATACAATCACATTGAGCGCACCTATTCAAGCATCTAGCGGAAGCAAACCAGACAATCAAGCCACTGCTCAATAGATTTTTAGGTGGTTCGGTCCTTCAGACCTACATCCACCCCTCACTCCCAACCGGAGTGAGGCTTCACTAGCACACGCTAGAACCAAGCAGACTTAGTCTGCAAACAATTGCTGCCACACAGCTTGACCAGGGGAACAACCTCCCCTCTTCCTCCAAACTGGAGGGAACCTCTGGACTCGAATCCACAAGCCCAGAACTGGAGACAAGTCTCCCTTCCTCCAAACCGGAGGGAACCCACAAGTAGCTCCCAGCTACTTGCAACTGGAGATCAGATCTCCCTTCCTCCTAACTGGAGGGAACCCGACCTCAGACCAGAGGATCGAAAAGCACAGCAAACCAGAAAAAAAAGGAAAAATAATAAACGAAAATGACTTCAGCAAAACAGAAAGCTGAAACACGAGATGCACAATTTGGCTCCCACTGGAGCTGACTGGCCTGGATCTGATCCAAGGTCCAGTGAGGACAGATCTTCAGGTAAGCTTCTTTCTTCTTCTCCACAAACTCTTCTCATTCACTCTCTCTCTCTCTCTCTTTCTTTCTCTTAAACTCTCTTCCTCTTTCACACGATCACTATCTCTCTCTCTTTTCCTTTTTCTTCTTCTGCTGGATCGAGCTCTCTGTAACACTACCTTTTCTTTCTTAGCTTCGATCACCCTTCATCGGTGGGCGAAGGTTTCTATTTATAGCGGCAGCAGATGGATAGGGCACTAAACGCGTGTGCCTCCCACGCTCGATCCAGAACCTTCCTGCCACGTGCCCTTGGTGTGTTTGTTCCTTCAGTATCGAATCATGTGCACCCAGACACTGATGAATGTTCTTCCTCGGACCTGCAACGAGATAAGAGCCATTAATATTGAGTGCCATAAGAACTAGAACAGCATGAGGTTAGTGGACACGACAAGAGGTACTAAACAGAGAACGACACGAGATACAGTGGTGACACAATGAACATTACTAAGAGACCTTTACGAGGTAGACAGAAAAACAACGCGAAGACACGAAGACAAGAACAGAAACCAACACTGAGTATGGTTTCAATACAAGAAAGACACGAGGACAGGGAAGAATAAAAAACGACACGAAGAAGCAACAAGAGAAATGACACGAGGTGAAGATAGCACGAAGGCGAGACAGTAATCAACACGGGTTGAAAACAACACGAAGTCAAAACGGTAATCGACACGGGTTGAAAACAACACGAAGTCGAAACAGTAACCGACACGAGTTGAAAACAACACGAAGTCAAAACGGTAATCGACACGGGTTGAAAACAACACAAAGTCGAAACAGTAATCGACACGGGTTGAAAAACAACACCAAGATGAAGTACAAGAATTGACACGGAGTTGTAAACAACACGAAGACAGAACAGTGATTTGACACGAAGTGAAAAAGACAAGAAGTAAAACGACACGAAGTGAAAACAAAGAAAATGACACGAAGTCAGAGAGACCAGAGTGAGGAAAAACGACACGAGGTGAGACGACACGAAGTGAAGTTGACATGAAATGAAAAACAACACTAAGTATGATGAGAACAGAAAATAGACACGGAGTGAAGACAAGGATGACGCAGGAGTTAAAAACAGCACGGGGTTCACTGGGAAACGACTCGAAGTTCATCAAAACAGAAACCAACCCGAAGTGTGGTTTCAACATAAGACAGACACGAACTGACAACGACACGAAGTCGAAACAGTGAGACCACGATAAAGACGACTCGAAGAACAACAGTAAGTGTTACGAAGTGAACTTTGACAGAACCACACACTACACGGAGAATGATATGAAGACGATGAAAACAACACGAAGTAAAGATCAAATGACACAAAATGTAGTGGAAACAACACGGACGCACGACTTGAAGGACAGTAAACCTGAACAACACGTGGTAAGAGAAGACGACACGGCGTGTCGGAAATACAAACTGTACTAGAACTAAAATGACACTAAGACAAGCAGAGCAACACGAGGTGTTATATACAAAACAAGATGAGGTGCCAACCAACACGAATACAGTCCCTGAAAGATACCTGAAGTGAAATGAAGGTTCATTCTTCAACAAACATGTTCTTTGTTAATTTTCACATAGAAATATTTTTGTTAAATTTTCACATAGACATAATTTTTGAAGACCACTAAGACTTATAGTGTTGTCATCATCAAAACATGTAAAGATTCAACAAGACTCAACATTGGCGACACGTGAGTTGTCTCGGTACTTGTGTTACCGTGGTTTTAGACCTAGAGATTGGACTAGATTGACGGCCTTGTGCTGTTGCGTACAACAGTCTTGACCCCGAGTCTTGTGACTCAAGGACCGTTGGCTGTAGTGTGTCTAGAGGACTGTCCAGAGTCCAGTGGCTTAGCACCACTTGAGTTTTATCGACTCTCGCGCACGGTGCGTGCGTGGCCGTGGACTGTGAGTCCTGTTTCTTCTCCGACTGTGGTCACCGTGCGACAGGGCCGGTACGCGGGGTTGTCCCCGTACGTCATCGGATTCGAACGTTATTTTTCGTTGACTTGAGAGTCTACTCCTTTAGTGACCCTCCACTAGTCGTAGCCTGCTTACACGCGAGTGGTCCCACCTGGGAGTAGGTGGAGAGGCTTACCCTTTGAGACGGTTTGTGGACCGGTTACCGTAGGCCCCTCGTCGGTAGCTAGAGTCCGGCTACGGGGGAAAACCGGTCAGAGGACCAAACCTAGTGACGCGTGGTCTGTGTGTGCACACGTGGTTGGGGACAGTGGACGCACGTCGACGGGCGTGACCCTAGCTAGTCACTTGTTTGTGGTTACTTGTACGGTGTTCGCGCCTAGGGTAGGACCTACCACGTCAGGCGGTTCACCTGCGACGTGGTGTAAGACGTCAGGGGACGCTACCGGCTGTGCTTCTAGTGGGTGGTACTCCTGTCGAGTACGGAGTGACAGACTGTCAGTCTCTATGTCTTTGACCTTCGGGTTTTCGGTCGTGTTGACCGGTGAGTTCTGTTGTTTCACCTTGGCGCGTGTGTCGGTTCTTGCGCCGTGAGACTAGTGCTAGTGGCTTTATCGAGGTGGCGTCTTGTGGTGAGGTACCCGCGATCGGATGGTCGGGGTTGCACCTTGGACAGCGTGTCCAGGTTGGCTGTCCGAGGGATAGGCCTCTACGGCATGGTTGCCGTGTGTTCTTACTTCGGTAGGTGGTACTAGCGTGGTTTGGTAGCTTCGACTTCGTGATCGAGGTGTGCCTTCTGGCAGTAGGAGTAGCTGTAGTGCCGAGTTTTTTGACCGGCCACCGATTTGTTGTTCCTGCTGTAGTTTTAGCTCTCCTTTCCGCTACCGCCGTTGTTTCCGGTTGGGGTTCCGCGGGATCCCTGCTGAGTCTCTGTTTTGGAGACTCATTCCCTGCTTTTCAGGTGTAGCGGTTCTTCCTCGAGGTTCGAGGGTGCGGGGCGGAGGTTCTCAGTTGCCAGCTTGCCGGGCCGAGTGTTCACTTGGCATGTGGTACATTTTACTACTTTAGACTGTACTTTCTGTTGGACTGGACTCTGTTGTAGCTGTAGTTGTTTATTTATTTTTGTTAATTATTGGATTATGCTGCTTTATTTCCTATTTCTTTGTGCCTCCACACTCCTTTTAGCCCTTCCGAGCCCTCCCGGCTCGTGGGCGGCAGTGCGAGTCTCGGGTTATTGGGCCTTCCCGATAATCGGATTCTCGGGTCGTTACAGCTGGTATCAGAGCGGTGGTTGTGGACGTACATAGGAATTCGAGATATTGCAGTGATCAGAGTCCATAAGGTCCAGTACAGTCGGTAGCTGGCTTAGGGTTTTGTGTTCGCTTTCCGCCTAGTTTCTCGCTTGAGAGCTTGAGTGCACTGTGCGGCGCTGTGAAGGTGGTTGCTGTCCGCGGCTTTCGTGCCAGCATGGGGTCTAAGGATCGAGGTCGAGAGCCTTCTCCCTCATCGGTGATGGCCCTGGTTGTGCTGCGTTGGGCAGAGGTTGCTGGCAAGCGTGAGCTCGCGGTGCTGCGTTCGAGGAATCTACAGCATGGTCAGGTGGCTGGAGAGGACTGTTCGTGGTTAAATGGCCGTGAGGGTGCTCTGAGGGAGCTGCCGTCGGTTTTGGCCACTCCAGCTTGAGGTTTGTCCAGCTCCTGAGGTGTTCTGATCGAGAAGTGTGCTCGGGTGAGCGGAGGATCTTCTCGGTGAGCTGCTATTTCGTCGAGCCTGATGATCTTATTATGCTCTGTGGCGTCAGAAATGACGTGTCGGTCCCGGTTGTTTTACGGATTTCGAGGTAGGATTTGGCTGAGATGTCCCGGTAAGTCTTTGCCCCTGCGTTTCTGTCAGTGGATGGGTTGTGTTCGCCCTGGAGTTGGCTTGAGATGAGAAGGCTCCGCGGGGAGTTCGGGACTCGAGGATGAGCACCGGTGGTTGTCATTATGGCTCGTGTTGCCACTCTTGGCGTGGCGTGTTGCAGTTCAAGGAATTGTAGCGGTGGTGCATCGAGAGATGCTGTGATCGTGGTCTGACGTGACACTCGTCGAGTGTGTCGGAGGCGCTGACCTGATGGAAGCGATGGTTTTCCTTGGTGCTGGATGGTGCTGTTTCCAACGTGCGCGAGGTTTGAGGTCAGGTCGAGCGTGGAGTTCTTCCGTTGGTCGAAAGTGCGCTGGTTTCTCCTTTGGTTGGAGAGATTGCGTTCGGCTAAGGTTCGTCGTCTAGCATTGGGTGCCCGGATTGGTTGGCGTCGATGTTGGACCTGGATGAGGTTGTTGAGGATGTCGCCTGACGGTGGTTGAGGACGTGTTGGTCAGAGTCGGTGGCTTGGTGCCCGATTTGTGTTCCCAGTCGTGTCCTCGGATGATATCATTTTTGGAGAAGTGATCTCTGCCAGGCTGTGGGTTCCTGTTGGTTCTACAGTCTTGTCAGATTGTGACGGTGAGATGTTTATTGCTTAGGGTCCCGTGAGCACTGTTCGGGTGGTGTCCCGTGGCTCTGTGGTAAGGGCGGAATCGGGATTGGCAGTTGTCCACTTGCATTGATCGAAGGATTTGATGAGACCAGATGGAAGAGTGACGCCTGTGGGCGGAGGCCTTTTGTAAGGTTGGCGTCGGTGGGTGGTCCTTGATGGGACGTTCGTGTCGCAATGGTTATCCCTGGGTTGGTGACCAGCATGGGATGACTCCCCTGTGAGTCTGAGTCTAGTGAGGTGATGACTGAAGAGACCAGGATCCGTCATTTGGTTTCGTCGTGCTCCCCGAGAGGGTCGAGTTGGCGTTCGGATGCAGAGTCCGAGAGGAGTGCTGCTCGAGATGCGGCATCAGTCTGTGTGTGAGTCGACGGATGGCTTGCCAAGGTTTGGAATGTTTCCTTTGGACCCGGTCGAGGACCAGGAAAGTAGGAAGAAGCTGAGCAAGCGAAGGTTTCCCGTTGACGAGCAGTTGGTGACCAGTGGATGGTCTTTTCAGAGACAGAAGATGCTAGTTGTTGGGGCTCGAGCGTGGCGAGAGCCGTGTGCCAGCGATACCCTTGATGTGCCTTTCCGGATGGGATCTGGACTTTGTCGAAGTTTGTCTTCTGACAAGAGTTGACACAGTGTTATGTCCGGCTTTCGGCTTGCCATGTGTGAGGTGTTTCTTGGTGCTGAGCCGATGTTCTGGTTGCGATCTGTGGAGAGGACTGCTTGAGCTGGTGGAGGCTCTGTTTTGGTTGCTCCCTTGAGGAGGGTGTGCGACCTGTCAGCTAGCTGCGAAGCTGATGTGCGATTTGTCTGCCGACCATTGGATGAATCGGTAGCTGTTGCTCGTGTCGAGGGTCGTGATTCCTTGGTGAGCGAGATTGTGGCTGCAGTGCCATGTTGGTTCTCGCGTTGTCTGAGGTGATGCCGGATTGTGTCCTTTGGTATGTGCCTGCTCTGTTGGCCAGTGTGCTCGGCGCGAGGAGCGAAGTGTTGCTTGTGATTGTAAGTCTGGCTGTGTCCCTCAGGACTGGTGTTTTCATGAGAACAGAGATTTTCTGTGCTGGGGCTCTGACGGCGTTGTCAGTTCGTTCAGTGTTCTTCCCCTCTGACTTCGTGCTTGGTCCTGAATTTCGAGGATGAAATTCCTTTAAGGGGGGAGGGCTGTAATGCCCCGGGTTTTTTAGATCCTCGTTCGTGGGTCCCGTATCTGGTTTCTTGGAGCGTCTGACTCTGTTGTGTCTGAAATTTTATTTCAGACATCTTTCGTGTTCGGATCGGCGCGATCTGGAATCGTTTTGGAGGCCCGGAGGCGTTCCGCGACTTTTTCCGCGTGTGTTTTCTGATTCCCGGCGTGGGTTTCGGCTTTCCCTTAGGAAGCTCGTTGCGGGTGAACCGGGCCGTTCACCTGGGCGCGAGTGGTACCGTTGCGATCAGCGCGTCGCGAGGATCGAGCAGGCGTGATTTTCTATTTTTTGAGATTTTTCCGAATTTACGGATTTTCCTATATATTAACCCACCCTCTCTCTCCCCTCTCATTTCTCTCTTCTCTCCCTCTCTCTTCTCCCACTCTCTCCTCTCCGGCGGCCGACGAACTGAGGCGGGGGCGAGGCAGGGTGATGCGGGCGAGGAGGACGGCGAGGATGGGTCGAGGATCGAGGCTCGAGGGCGCGGTGAAGCTCGGCTGTGAGTTCGTGGAGCGGCAAGGCTTCAACGGCGTTTTCTTCGTGGATCGGCGTCCACGGAGCACGAAATCTTCGGTGGAGGTAGGGTGATGGACCCCCAGCTCGTGCACTTCCTTTCCCGCAAGTTTCGTAGGCTACGGTGAGCCGAGCGGGCCAAACGGGGTGATTTGGGCAAAATCCATGTTTTAGGGCTTGTGGGCCGATCTCCCATTTCATTGCGTTTCTGGCCGATCCGAGGCCGTAGATGCATGCTAGGTGTTATTTGGGGGCTTCCCCTATGTTTTCCCCCTCATCAGTGGATGTTTGGGGGCATGGCGTGGATTTTTGGGGTTTTCCCGCCATTCTCGGTTTTCCGAAATGGTCGCGGTCCACCAGAAACCTCGTTCATTGGCCGCGGTCTTGGGAGAACCGCGTTCATCCTTTTTGTTTTAGTCGAGGAGGCCTTCGAGCGTCGCGGTCGTGCGATAGACCGCTTTGGTCTAGTCATGGTCATGGGATGACCGCTACTGTTTGGTCACGGTCCTTGGGCGACCGCTACCATCAGGGTTGCGCATGGCTGGTCGCGGTCGCGAGATGACCGTGACAGCATGGTCGCGGTCGCCCGCTACCATCTGGTCGCGGTCACCAGGTGACCACTACCAGGTTCTGGTTCCTGTTTGCGCTGTTTTGACCTCCGGTCAACCCGGTTGTGACCCAGTGGTTGACTTTAGGTCTCATGAGTGTCTCGGACACCCCGTGGAGTTCCGTGACCGTGTCTTTGGGTGTCCAGAGGAGGTCCCACTTACGTCGCTTTACGTGCCCATGCGCTTAGGGGTCTAGGTGACCTTTTAGCATTCCGATTGTGTTGTGTTGGTCTCCGGTCGACCCGGTTGGGACCCAGTGGTCGACCTCCTGCCTTGTGAGTATCCCGGACACCCCATGGGTTCTGTGTCCATGTTTTTGGGATGTCGGGAGGGACCGTGTTGCCTCGATTAGCATCCCCGTAGGTGTGGTGGGTCCGGGTGACCCCACGTGTTCCGAGCTTTCGTGTTACGCTCGATCGAGACACCGTGTACCGGTGTGCGTGCGGTGGGGTCTTCCCCGCATGTTGTGGGTTTCTTTGGAAGGCGATTCCCGTGTGGGCCACGTGTTTGCCCTTGGACTGTGAGTCCAGTTATCCGGCCTGGGGCTGGAGGTTTCCCGCTTGCTTCAAGATGGGAAATCATCGTGGTGGCTTGTGTGCTGCCCTGGGAATCATGCTTCTGTGTTTCTCGTGTGGCCTGTGAGGGTGGCCTTGGTCCTTTACGTTCCCTTCCCGAGGGAGTGGTTTTGGCGACTCGTGAGTTATCTCGGTACTTGTGCTACCGTGATTTTAGACCTAGAGATTGGACTAGATTGACGGCCTTGTGCTGTTGCGTACAACGGTCTTGACCCCGAGTCTTGTGACTCAAGGACCGTTGGCTGTAGTGTGTCTAGAGGACTGTCTAGAGTCCATTGGCTTAGCGCCACTTGAGTTTTCTCAACTCTCGCGCACGATGCTTGCGTGGCCGTGGACTGCGAGTCCTGTTTCTTCTCCGACTGTGATCACCGTGCGACGGGGCGGGTACGCGGGGTTGTCCCCGTACGTCGTCGGATTCGGACGTTATTTTCCGTTGACTTGAGAGTCTACTCCTTTAGTGACCCTCCACTAGTCGTATCCTGCTTACACGCGAGTGGTCCCACCTAGGAGTAGGTGGAGAGGCTTACCCTTTGAGACGGTTTGTGGACCGGTTACCGTAGGCCCCTCGTCGGTAGCCAGAGTCCGGCTACGGGGGAAAATCGGTCAGAGGACCAGACCTAGTGACGCGTGGTCTGTGTGTGCACACGTGGTTGGGGACAGTGGACGCATGTCGACGGGCGTGACCCCAGCTAGTCACTTGTTTGTGGTTACTTGTACGGTGTTCGCGCCTCGGGTAGGACCTACCACGTCAGGCGGTTCACCTGCGGCGCGGTGTAAGACGTCAGGGGATGCTACCGGCTGTGCTTCTAGTGGGTGGTACTCCTGTCGAGTACGGAGTGACAGACTGTCAGTCTCTATGTCTTTGACCTTCGGGTTTTCGGTCGTGTTGATCGGTGAGTTCGGTTGTTTCACCTTGGCGCGTGTGTCGGTTCTTGCGCCGTGAGACTAGTGCAAGTGGCTTTACCGAGGTGGCGTCTTGTGGTGAGGTATCCGCGATCGGATGGTCGGGGTTGCACCTTGGACATTGTGTCCAGGTTGGCTATCTGGGGACAGGCCTCTACGGCGTGGTTGCCATGTGTTCTTACTTCGGTAGGTGGTCCTAGCGTGGTTTGGTAGCTTCGACTTCGTGATCGAGGTGTGCCTTCTGGCAGTAGGAGTAGCTGTAGTGCTGAGTTTTTTGACCGGCCACCGGTTTGCTGTTCCTGCTGTAGTTGTAGCTCTCCTTTCCGCTACCGCCGTTGTTTCCGGTTGGGGTTCCGCGGGATCCCTGCTGAGTCTCTATTTTGGAGACTCATTCCCTGCTTTTCAGGTGTAGCGGTTCTTCCTCGAGGTTCGAGGGTGCGGGGCGGAGGTTCTCAGTTGCCAGCTTGCCGGGCCGAGTGTTCACTTGGCATGTGGTACGTTTTACTGCTTTAGACTGTACTTTCTGTTGGACTGGACTCTGTTGTAGCTGTAGTTGTTTATTTATTTATGTTAATTGTTGGATTGTGCTGCTTTATTTCCTATTTCTTTGTGCCTCCACACTCCTTTTAGCCCTTCCGAGCCCTCCCGGATCGTGGGCGGCGGTGCGAGTCTCGGGTTATCGGGCCTTCCCGGTAATTGGATTCTCGGGTCGTTACACCTTTGAGTATGAGTTTTTCACACACTACACGGCAAGCCATAGCCGATTCCTCTTAGGCACACCATTACTGCTTTGGCCATAATTTGGGTATGTGTGACGTGTAAAATTGTACGTCCATATGTCCCGCCAAGCCCCAGCACTAATGCCAAGATCGAAAAGAGAAGACCCGAGGAGATTGGCCATCCAGGGCTCCGGGAGAATACTGTCGTCCGGCAAATCCCCGCATTTGCACGGGCACTTTAAATGACAAAGAAAGCACAGGGTACCCTCTTGAATTTATACACTGCTATGGACCCTCCCTCGGGTCCCTAGCGGTGAAGAATGTCTAAAAGAAGTACGCGATCATGAGCCACTGAAGAGGGGGTCAACGCTTCTGAAGGGACACCCTTTGTGCCTTTGCCAACGGCACACTTAGTGTGCCCCCCTTCTAACAGCACAATATCCTAGTGTCCCCAGCGGCACACTACTCAAGTGCCCCCAGCGGCACACCCCCATCGGGCCCTCGAACGGCATAGTCTCAAGTGCCCCAACGGCACACCCCATCGTGCCCTTCAATGGCATAGTCTCAGGCCCCTCAGCAGCACACCCCCATCGTGCCCTCCAGCGGCACAGTCTCAAGTGCCCCAGCAGCACACCCCATCGTGCCCTTCAACGGCATAGTCCCGGGCCCCTTAAATGCACACACATTTCGTGCCCCTCACCGGCACATCCCATCTGAGCCCCATCGGCGCACTAGCAATGCCCTCCCAATGGCACACTGGCTAGTGCCCCCAGCGGTACACCCACGAGGGGCCTCCATCGGCACACACCCTCGAAAGCCCCTTCAACGGCACAACATCCCGTTGCCCTTTCAATGGCACAGTTTTCGTGCCCTCCTGCGGCACACGTCAAACTGGCCTTCAATGGCACAGTGCCTTGGCCCCTTCCAGTGGCACAGCGTGAACCCTCCGAAATGACACAGACTGGTAGAAGACACAACGGTCACTGAGCAGGCGCCTTGGCACGCAGCGGGGCCACTTCGACGTCAGCTAGCATTCGCCTTGGTGTCGCCCTCTGGTTGGACGGGGGAGATCCTCACCTGACAAGGAGGAGACCGAAGTCAACCTCAGATGGCAGTGCCATCATGAGATCTGCCCCCTTCAGCGGCACACCTATAAAAGGCCTCTCATGAGGGGAAAACGCATGCGAGACCACCCATACGAAGAGAGCGGTAGAGGAAGAAGAAGAAGAGAAGAAGGTAGAAAAGATATGGAGAGAAAGAGAGGAGAGTGTTGTGTGTAAGGGGGAAGGAAGGAATGGGCTGAAGGGAGACACCCTCTCTCGTTCCAACCCTCCCCCAGTTCTTTGTTTTCTGTTCCTCCTTCCTTTTCTTTTAGTTTCTCTTTTCTTCCCTCCGTTTGGAGTATGCTGTAATACGGTTGGCCTCCGGGCCATGGTCTTTGACGTTTGAAGTCTTTTCTTGAATAAAAGTGGCTTTTGGGGTGTCAACCCTTGTTGAATCTGTTGTTTTCTCCCCATCGTTGGCCTGTGATCTCTATTGCATGCTTCCTCAATTTTCTAACTCTTTGTTTTACTGGCTTTCCCATGTCATTGGTTTGCTTAGACAGACGATTAGTGCTTTTGGCTTGGCGAGACAAGGTTGGCCTCCTCCTCCTTTTGGTGATATTCTGCAATACAATTCCCCCCCTTTTTTTCCTTCTCATGCAGCTCCGTTAAAGTGTTATGGTCCTCTACTCGGTGTGCATCATCCACCAACTGACCAAAATGTTCCTTTGCTCCTTCCTCAGAACCAGTGGTATACACACACACATTCAAGCCCCCCAGTCATCACCCTACTCAAGCCTTTCAACGGCACACCTCCTTTTGTTTGCCCAGCGGTACACCTCCCTTGGTTTGCCCAGCGGTACACTCACCCTTTTGCTTGCCCAGTGGCACACCCCGTGTGCCTGGGCCGGCACACTCCCTTGGCTTCCTGGCCTGCACACTCCTTGGTGCTTGCCTTGGCCAGCACACTCCCCTTGACCTCTCCTTGGCCGGTACATTCCCTGGCCATGCCTTCACCGGCACACCCTGACCATGGTTTGCCCGGCACACCCTTGGCCTGCCAGCCCGGCACACCTTGGCCATCATTTCTCCGGTGCACCCATAGCTTGTGTTGCCTACTGGTTTCCCATTCGGCGTTTTCTCCGAGTTTTTCGAAGTTTCCCCAAAGGTGGCTGCCTAGGCACACACCTCAGTTGTTGGTTCATGTCACTCCCTGTGGGCATGTTCCTTTTTACTCCCTTACCATTCGGGTCAAGGGGAGATGCTGCCGAATTTTGGTCGAAAATAACAATAAGTTAAAAGGCAAAAGGAAGCAACAAACAAATGAACCAAACAACAATAAAACATTCTAATCAGACCAACGGGACTATACAAAACTCAAGAAATTTTACTGAACAAGACTCAGAGAACTGGGCTAGTGAGCATGACCTAGGACTCAATCGCATGACAAGAAGATTGAAAGTTTAATCCCCTGAGACTCCCCATCAGAATTACATGAACAAGGGACCTTCTCTCAAACTTTGTTCCATCCACCTGGACTCTACCCTGTCCATTTTAATCCCCTAGTCCACTCCCTTCATCGGTACACTCCTCCAACCCTAGCCTGGTACACCCTCCAGCGGCACACTTTCCACTCTCCAGCGGTGCTCTCCCCAGCCTTCAGCGGTGCACCCCTCAGCCTCCCAGCGGCACACTCGACCTTCACTCTACCATACCTCCAATCAAAAGAGGGAGAACATAGTAATAATAAAGATGGAAAGGGAGGGAATTTGTGTAATGATAATAATAAAAAGGGGGGGTGGTTCTAATCAGGATAATAAACAAAAGAGAAAATAACAAAAAGGGGGAGTAATAACAAGAATGATAAAAAAAAACACCATGATGAATAGGAGAAGGGTTCATAGTTTGTGAATGGTAAAAGACAGTCAACAAAAAGGGTAATGCTAATAAATGAACGATAATGGTAAATGTTACTCGAAGCAAATCACATTCATAATGATATGGCCTTCGTCTCTCCTTCTTGGATTCCGGACCTGGGGATATTAATGATGCCCTCGTAGGCCGGGCTTCACCCTCGGGAGTTATCCCTCTCGTCATGGTCACCGCCCAACCTTGTCCTAGGCCAATATCTCATCGAAGTCCCCTCTTCCACCGAGACCTGAGCCCCCAGTTTGTATTAAAATTGCCATCCCCCGGCAAACATTTGCACGGATTCGTCCCCATTACCGTCTTGTTTTCTGTATGGACTTTTGTCCAAACATGGAATGGTCCACCAGTGACCGACACAATCTGAGTGCTCATGCCCACAATATGGGCTTTCTGCGTAGCCCTACTGCCCTTTTTCTTCCTGCATCAATTAGTATTTCATTTGGTTGTAGGGCCCTTATTTCCGGCAATTAATCAAGGGTATTCCCCTCTCCGAGGGGATGTAAATGATGTTGTGACCTTTATGGCATGGAGGGTCTCAGTCCCTACCCGAACCACACAATCGCCTGACTGAGTCAGATCGAGCGCACCGAGGGCTTCCACGAAGTCTTAATAAATCGTCACTTTATGACTGGCACCTCAACGCACTTAATAAATCAATAAGTAAATAACATAAAGGTAATAATAAAAAGTGTGTCCACACGTCTGGCATGCCCGGTGGGACAGATCACCCTTCATCTCTTTGCCAAAATTAAGGGATCCACGGTCTCCTTCTTATAATGCTAATTCTGTAATTTACAAACGCAGGTTCCACTCCGGACGTCAGGATGGCCCTTGCTTTCGGCCAGTAGCCTGTCGAAAGCTATGTCCGGAATGGCTACTTGGCCGTCCCTCTCACCTTTGGGAGCTTCCCTCCCTCAGTTGGCTTCCCCAACTTTTTGGGAGTGGCCTTCATGAACCTGCTGGACGTCGTGGCGTCTGACGTGATCGAAAGCAACGCCCCCATCCAGGGGGCCACCAAAGATGCTGCCGACCAACTAGTGGCCGAATATCCTAAGACCGTCCCCGCAAGGATGCTGAGCTACAACGTGCACCATGTGCACCAAGCTGCCGGCCCGCCCCGACAGGGCTCGGCCTGTCACCAGAGGAGGCTCCGGAGGAGCCACGCCACTGCATCACCCTGAGGCCTGTTCTCCAACACCGGCAAGTCTGTTGTTATCGGGACCGTCCAAGTGCACCTCATCGAACCACGCACCGAGATGATCCCGGGGCTCGTTGTCCCCGCCATACCAGTGCACAACTCTTTCTAGCCACTAGAGAAGATGAAGGGCAGGATGACGCCCGCAGCTCCGGCCACAGCACCACAGCACCAACCGGCCTCTAGGCCGACCAAGGGCAAGCAGACATGGGTTCCCAAGGCAACCCGGGTTACTTCACAAACCCAAGCAGGTCCCAGCACCTTTCGCCCAGCAAGGGCTCAATAAGTAGACCGGGTCAAGACGTCAGCCCCCGTCTACCGGTCGGCATAGGCCCCACTGGCCCTACTGGAGAACACCCACCATCGACACCACCGACGTCACTATCAGGCTGCCTGTGCGGAGCCTGCAACCCACATGCCCGTTGCTTGCTGTCAACAGTGCAACATCACCAGCTTCTCCCCATGATCAAGACTTGGAAGGAGTAGAGCAGGCCATGAGAAACTACTTGCGGGGCCTGGGGAGTACTCCCCTGGGTCACCAAAGATTGCTGGGGGCAGTAGCCTCCGCATTTGAAGAAGAAGAAGCTCGACCCGTGCCTAGTGCCGAGTCAAGGAACTGCTCTAAGGAGCATTACCAGTCCCCGCTGAGGGAGGAAGTGAGGCCACGGGGGTCGATCTTTGACAGACTGGTCTTCCCGGGCAGTACATCGAGAAGAGCGACAAGAAGAGGCAGAGACCTAAGGGTCTATACTTGCAACATGGCAGGAGTCTTTGGCCGGTACGGGGCCTTACCAATCGAGCCTGAAGAAATGGCCTGACTTGTAGCAAGGCCATGAACTCTCACCAGAAGAGGGAAAGCAGCAACTGAGAAGACACAAGCTCACACTGAAGAAACTAACTATGGGGAATCGTCAATGGCCCTGGCTGCCAATGTCATTACTGAAGGCACCACGGGAGGACCGTCCACGTCGTCTGAGGAGATGCCAGCTGAAAAAAGAGGGGGCACCCCTAGCCTCTCCATGAGTGACCCCGCTGTATTACTTATGATGCAGCAATATCAGAGGGAGATCGAGTTGTTAAGGAAGTAGTTGACTGACAGAGCTGCTCAGCCCTCGATGTCCGGGCAGACTGAAGCATTACCAGAGACCCATGGAGGCAATGCTGAAGCCTCAGAAGCTTCTCCACAGGCGACTGTGTCTCCCCCGATGCCTACCTACATCGGGGGCACACCCCTGCGTCAGCCACATCATACAACTCCGGCCCCGCCGCAGAACCTGCCATTCCAGGGATCCACCATTGCACCTCAGGCGATAGTGTTAACAATGCCACTGGCGCAACTAGCTCATTTCTACCCGAACCCGGTTGACCCGGCGACGATGAACAAACTGATGCTTGAACAGATGATAGAAATGAAGCTGGAAGAAAGGAGCGATGGTGATCACACGCCCTTCGATGTGTATCGGGTACCCTATCCGGCACACTATGCTGCCAGGAGGCTCCCGACCGGCATCACCAAGCCGCCAAAATTTGATAAGTTTAATGGGCAAGGGTCTCCCAGGGGGCACATTGCCTACTATGTGAATGTTATGGGGGACCTAGCTACAGACGAAGCTTACCTCCTCAAATTCTTTGGTTCGACACTTATCGTGCTTGCTTTTGAGTGGTATTCGAGCTTGCCCGCCGGGTCCATTGCAGACTGGCCCGACATGCAGAAGAAATTCAAAGAAAGGTTCTACATAGCTGAACGAGAGGTAACCGTGGTAGAACTCTACGCCACGAGACAAAGAAATGATGAGTCGGATCTCAACTACATAAAGAGGTGGAGGAATCTCAGCATGAGATGCAGACGTCCCCCGCATCAGGAGGACGTAGTGCAAATTTGTAAACAGAACAAGAAGAAGGAAATCCTTGAGAGGATGATTGGCGCCGAGGTGCGATCATTCGACCGTCTAAATAACATAGTAGCAGAGATTGAAGCATTCCCTGCTCGATACTCTTCAGCTCCAACTGCATCGAGCCTGAGGGCCAGGCAAGCCGAGAAGAGGCCGATACCGCCGGAAGTCCACACATTGGACTTCGAAGCTTTTGAGAAACAGAACGAGAAAGCCAAGGAGATTACCAATCCCCCTCCACCCAGGTCCATTGAACGGCGAGAAGGCCCTCCCCTGCGGGAGAAAATGAGCAATAAGTTGTTTTCTTTTCCTCGAGATAAGTCCCGAATCCTATTTGAATGGGCCACCAGGTACAATAAAATCACATTGCCAGAACCGAAGAGGCCTGGTGACTTAAAGAAGAAGGATGATCCTCATTTCTTCTCGTATCACCAGATGCTGGGGCATACTATCGAGGAGTGCTACATCTTCAAGGATGTCATTGAGTCTTTGATCAAGAAGGGAGAACTGGACATGGGGGAGCACAAGGTGGATCCTCCACAACCGCATGAAATGCCGAACTTTGGCACCACCGTCAACATGGTCTCTTTATACCAGCAGCTACCTGAAGAATGGGCGGAGGCCAACACATGTGCCACATATGAAGCCTTTATCATGGCGCCAGCTCAGGACCAAGGAGGTTGGCAAGCTGTGCCAGTAAGGAACATAAGAAGAAGACAAGCTCCCCAGCCCACGCCGGAGGTACGCACAAGGGGCGTTACACCCCGACCAGCACCGCCACCAGTGACGCCTGTTTGGCATGACACAGCCCCCCGGCTAGTCATGAGGCACCCAACCCACAACAAGAAGAAGCATATCCTGATGCGAGTGCACAAAGAGACTAGTCCTGCGGTGGAAAGACTCCAGGTCATTATTGATGGGCTTGAAGATTATGAATAGCCCGAGATCCAGCCTGTGGAGTTGAAGGAGTATGTCCCTTGGAGGGAGTTCGAGTCACTTGAACTAGCTCAAGAGGCAGAAGCCGAGGCGAAGGAAGAACCTCTCTTGTGGGGTGAGCCTCCCCAAGGGCAATTGCCAGCCACTGAAGAGAAGAAGAAGAAGAAGAAGAAGAAGAAAAGGCCCAGAAATAAGAAGAAGAGTGAGGTTGTCCTTTCTTGCAACACCCTCTCAGCATTATTTGACGCCGCCCTCTCCCTGGGAGAAGAAGAGCAAGAGACGCCCGCCGAGCCGTCGGAAGTGAATCAGGCTGAAGCATCCACCTCCCAGCATGCCACCAGTTCGGGAAGAAAGTGGGGATGCCCACCTCAGGCCAACCATAACATCCTGCTCAGGGGAGAACAACCATATCATATCCCTGAGCCTAGGGTTCAAGGCATGGAGATTCCTCCTCCCTCGGGTCTCTACCCCGGAGAGCCGATCGGCCAGGGTACCCCTTCATTTATTGAGTTTCTCACGACTCAGGGGGGAAGGCAGTCATGCCCCCGCGTGTCTCGGCAGATCAAAGAAGCAAGTAGCCTCTTGGCCCCGCTGGAAGTGATTCCTTCTCGGTCAAGGGAAGAACCTAACAACATCCAGAACCTTGCCGAGTTCATGCAAGAGAAGGAGGTGATCCAATAGACTCTGCAAGCTCAAGTGGTACCTGACCCAGTGGAGGAGGCACCCGCTGAGCCGGCTCTTCAGGCCCAGACTAGGGGCAGGCGCAGTAGAGCCGAGGAGATGAAGTTGCTTGAGGTCCGAGCTAGCAATAGAATAGTCAAGCACCTAAAGAAGATCCCAGCCAGGTTCACCGTCTGGGAGATCCTATCTCTAGATGAAGAGACACGGCAAGCCGTCATCGTGGTGCTCCAGACACCAGCATATGTGGAAGCTTGCCTTGTAGAAATGTCACCCGAGATAGCTGTGGCCTTTACAGAAGAAGATAAGCTCATACCTACTTGCAGTCACAACAGGCCACTCTACATGAAGGGGCAATTGAATGGGCATCCCATCAACAGAGTATTGATCGACCCCGCGGCAACGATGAACATACTCCCCTACCGGGTGTACCAGAAACATTACTTTGACGTACACTTGATTGAGGTCAAGAATGTTCAGATTACTGGCTTCAACCAGAAGTGCAAGGTCCCCAAGGGAGTTGCAGAGTTTAACCTCTCCCTCGGTAATTTCACAACTAAGGTCCAGTTTCATGTGATCAACTCTAGCACCTCCTACAAGGCGTTGCTCGGCCGACCTTGGCTGCACCAATACAGGGTAGTGCCGTCTACTCCGCATCAATACATCAAGTACCCCGGCAACGGGAAGGAGGAGAGAATCTTTGTGACCTCCACCCTTTTGAGGTGTTCGAATGTCATCTCTCAGATGCCAATTTGTATCTAGAGAAGCCGATGCAAGCTCCCCAAGTCACCCTGGACAAGGGAAAGAAGAAGGCGGAGCCCGACGGCTAGTTCCCTCCACCACCGCCGGGCTATGCGGATCCCCGTCAAGTGTCATTTGTCTCTGAGGCAGAAGGAGTGTTCAAAGCCACTCCCCTCTCCATCTACCCTACACCGGGGGCGCCATACCTCAAAGGCTTGCTGGAGGACATCAGGGTCCCGCCTGGGATCATCAAGCCTCTCGCAGAAGCTGACTACCAAGTGGTTGAACCATTGAGGACCCTCGAGGTGCCTAACCTCGGAGGACAGTCTACTACCTTCTACGTGGCTAATGAGCACCCGGTCAGAGGGGACGATGATTGTAAACTCCCTGACGAATTGCATGACCCATTCGTCCCGATCATGGGACTGCCTGACATAACTGGCCGTGTAGCCAGGATGACCAGAAAATAAGGGATCCCCTTTTACCAGCTCTCCAGTCGGAAGGACATGTTCAATAAAATGTGGAATCCACCAAACCTGGACCGGAGATTGCTGCAAATCACCCGACATCCAGGATTGGGCTTTTCATTGCAAGACTCCTACGAAGCCGACATGATATCAGTCTCGGCTCCGAATGGCAGCAGCCTCACAGGCGCCGTAGGCCCACAAGAAGTTGAAGGTCGCCAGCACCTTAAGCCTTTAGCCAACGAAGAGCAGGATGAAGAGGTATTCCTATGGAATCCACCCCCCTGCAGGAACAAGGGGAAGGCTCCGTCCTCCTCTGAGGGACCAGCCCTGAATGACTATAGCAAAGGGTCGCCATTGCCTTCGTCTGATACTGATGCAAAAGATGGAGAAGCAAGCCGGACTCTGGGCCTCCCTCGGTGCGACTCTGCCATGTTTGCCCTATGCTATCAGCAGCAGAGGGAAATTGAGATGCTGAAGGATCACTTGGCCGAAGTGACTGCACTCGTGTCTGAACTAATCGGGGGCATCTTCCGCCAACAGAACACTGGCACACATCAGTCCCCGAGCACCGTCCCGAATGCCCCCACGCACATGAAAAGGGAGGCTAGGGATGTAACTGTTTCCCCAGTCAGACGGTCGGCTGAACAAAATCCTACACTGCAAGAGAGGATGCAGAGACCCTACTAAGGCCCGAGGAATAAGACCCGAGGAATTTTTGAGTGGGCTTGCTACTATGGAAAGGTCTCCCTCCCAAGGTCCAATAGGCCGCAAGATGCTCGCAGAAGTGGTGCCCCCTTGTTTTGCCCTTATCACCAAATACTGGGCCACTCTATCGAATACTGCTACGTCTTCAAGGATATTGCTCAGGATCTGATTGAGATAGATGAGCTAAGAATGGGAGATTATGTGGTGGCTCTGCCACGCCGCCATGTGACATGCAGCCACGAAAAGGGTGTCTACATGGTGTCAGTCCAGCACCAGATTTTTGAAGATGCAGCTGAGAATGGGCAACCTCGGCCACTGGCAGAGAACCAGCCCCTGGTGTGGCAATCCATCACTTCGGCCCCTGCTAGAGCCGTCTATGATAATTACCAATAAGACCCCGGAGAAGTCCTTTATTTCTCCGCACAAGAGGACCAACTCGAAGCCACGGCCCGCGAGCCCGGAGGCGTGGGATACCAGCAAAGCCTCATTGCCCGACGAGGCTGAGCAGGGTGACACCTATGGTGTCCTTGAAGCAGAAGATGGCGAAGATCAGGATTTCATCAACCTTTTGACGGCACCGCCGAAAATTGAAGATGGCAGCTAGGCCACGATAGATGAACTTATTGAAATTATCCTGGGCACGGAAAGTGACCCCAGGCCGACCTTTCTAAGTGCCCTCCTTCCTCCACATGAGAGGGAGCAATATATCAAGCTGCTGCAAGAATTGCGGGACTGTTTTGCTTGGAATTACAAGGAGATGCCTGGCCTAAGTTCCGGTGTGACCCAACATATTCTGGCCATCGATCCCAAGGTGGAACCGGTGAAGTAGTCTCCCCGGCGCATGAGGCCGGAGCTGATAAACCAAATTTGCAAAGAAGTTGACAAGCTCATAGATGTTGATTTTGTAGCTGAAAACCAGTATACCACTTGGTTGGCCAACATTGTGCTGGTGAAGAAGAAGAATGGACAGATCAAGATTTACGTGGACTTCTGCGACTTGAATAAAGCCTGCCCAAAAGATGATTTCCTAGTGCCCATCACTGAAGTAATGATTGATGCAACTACTAGCCACGAGGCCTTGTCCTTCATGGACGGATCGTCCGGCTATAACCAAATCTGTATAGCTGAGCACGACCGAATTCATACGGCCTTCCGGTCACCCAAAGAGATATTCCACTACAAAAGAATGCCCTTCGGCCTCAAGAACGCCGATGCTACTTACCAGCGGGCGATGACCAAAATATTCGACGAGCTGCTATACAACAAAGTCGAATGCTACATTGATGATTTGGTCGTCAAGTTGAAGAAAAAAGAGAAGATCACCTGAAGGACCTCAGAGTCATCTTTGAAAGACTCTGGCAGTACGAGCTGAAAATGAACCCGATGAAGTGTGCCTTCGACGTCTCCAGTGGGAAGTTCCTCAGCTTCATTGTCCGATATAGAGGGATCGAGATCGATCCTTTTAAAATAAAAGCCATTCAAGAGCTACCTCCTCCGAAGGATCTGGGAGAGTTAAGATCCCTGCAAGGCCGGCTGGCTTACATCCAAAGTTTTATCTCCAATTTATCAGGGCACTGTCAGCCATTCCACAGATTGATGGTGAAAAATGCACCTTTTGACTGGAATCTGGAATGTCAGGGGGCCTTCGATCGGTTGAAAGATTACTTGAAGACCCCGCCCGTGCTGCAGGCACCTGTCAAGGGAAGGCCGCTTATTCTATACATAGCCGCCACCGAATGTTCACTGGGGGCAATGCTCACCCAGAACAATGATGAGGGGAAAGAGTAGGCTCTCTATTATCTTAGCCGAAGGCTAGTGAGGGCAGAGGCAAAATACACCCCGATCGAGAAGGTCTGTCTCACCTTGGTCTTCGTAGTCAAGAAGCTGAGGCATTACATGCTCTCCCAAGAAGTGAGCATGATCTCGAAGACCGACCCAGTTAAACACATTCTCTCCCAACCAGTCCTTAAGGGACGTCTCTGCAAGTGGGCCGTGCTATTGATGGAATTTGACATTACCTACGTGCCGCAGAAGGCCGTCAAAGGTCAAGCCGTAGCCGAGTTCTTTGCACACATCCTATGCCTGAAGATTCCCCATTGGCCACAGAATTGCCCGAAGATGAAACATTAGAGGTGGTTCAGGTCCAGCAGATCGCCTGGCAGATCCACTTTGATGGGGATTCAAGAATAGAAATGACCCCATCCGCCAAGATACGGGTAGGGGCCGGCATCGCCCTTAAATCTCCCAAGGGAGAAGTACTACATACATCATGTTCTATCAACAAACCCTGTACAAATAATGAGGCAGAGTTTGAGGCTCTGATTATCAATCTCCAAGTCGCTTTGCAAATGGAGATTAAAATGCTACAAGTGTTTGGCGATTCGTTACTAGTCGTCAAGTAAGTCCAGGGGTAGTTTGATGTCTGAAAACCTGAGCTGCTCCCTTACCATGCCAAGGCGAAGCGGCTCATGGAGCAATTCTACCTCATTGAGACATGCCATGTTACTAGGGGAGAAAATGCACAAGCTGATGCACTGGCAAAATTGGCAAGCTCACTGGCAGTCCCGCCCGATGGATCTCTCAGCATCCAGGTGGTGAATCAGCGCCAGGTGCCTAGCATGATAAAGAACCAGAAGAAGAAGAATTGGGGGTCGCTGTAGCAGAAGCTGTCGCCCTACCTGACCGGAGGGACCCTCTTATGCAATGGTTTAAACACCAGCAACTGCCCAAGCAGAGAGAAGAGAAGATCAAGCTGATCAGAACAAAGGACTCTTATGAGGTCCGGAACGGGATCCTATTCCGAATTATGGCAGTCGCCAAATGGAAAGTGCTCCTGCGATGCCTATCCACTGAAGAAGCTTGGAGAGTCATGAAAGAGGTCCACGCCGGGATAGCTGGTGCACACCAGGCTGGGCCGAAAATGAAAATTGAAATAAAAAAGCTTGGCTACTACTGGCCGACAATGTTTGATGATTGTTGCAAGTATGCCAAGTCTTGCCAAAAATGCTAGGAGCATGCCACGGTGCCCAGGAGACCGCCCGTGCCGCTGCACCCGACACTACTCAGTTGGCCTTTCACCCAATGGGGAACAGATGTCGTGGGCCCACTACCTGCATCATCTACGGGTTGCAAGTACATCCTAGCAGCAACTGATTACTTCTCCCGCTAGGCAGAAGCCGTTGCTTCGAGAGAAGTGACTGGGGAGATCGTCACCAGATTTATCCAGCGTAATATCATATTCCAGTTTGGCACTCCAAACCGAATTATCTCAGAGAATGGAAGCCACTTCCGTAACCAGAAAGTCTACCGACTGGCAGAGAAGTACAAGATCGACTGGAGGACGTCGACCCCCTACAACCCACAAGCCAACGGTTTAGCTGAAGCTTTTAATAAAACTCGGTTTGTACTCTCCTCTCCAAAATTGTTAATTATAACAAAAGGGATTGGGAAGAAAGAATGTATGAGGCCCTATGGGCATATCAAACTGCTTACAAAACTCTGACGAGTTGTTCACCCTTTTCCCTGGTATATGGCTCAGAGGCGATCGTCCTCATCGAGCTGGAGATACCCTCCCTTCGGGTCGTAATCCAACACGGGTTGGTCCGGGAAGAGCAAACAAATGTCGAGCGGAGGCTCGAAGAGCTCTCCAGCTTGGAGGGGAAACGGCTCCAAGCCCAGCAGAATAATCAGGTCTACCAGGCCCGGATAGCTCGCGCATTCGACAAGCTCGTCAAGGAACGTGAATTAATAAAGGGTGACCTCGTCATGGTGAAGAGGAGAGAAGTCATGGCTTCCAATCCCAAGGGCAAGCTGAATGAGAATTGGCTTGGACCCTATGTAATCCAAAAGGTCTACAAGGGCGGGGCGTATGTGATAGTCGACCATCGAGGGGAGGTTCAATTTCGACCCCTTAATGGTAGGCATCTGAGGTTGTATCATGCTCCAGTTCCTCCATTCAATGAATAATACGTTTCCCCGCCCCACGGCGGGCGAATTTGCTTTTCAATTGCTTAAATGGTTTGGCTACTACCTGCTACGCATTACAGGAGAGGCAACGAAAGAGCACAAAAAATACAAGGAAAGGAGGAAAAGAGATAAAAAAAGGAAGAGAAAAGAGAAAAAAAGAGAGAGAAAGAAAAGAGAAGAAAAGAAAAAAAAAAGAAAGAAGGAGGAGGAACTAGCCCTCCTTTATTTACCCTCACTCTCATCCTCGGGAATATTTCAATAAATGAATCAACCCTGTCAGCCCTTGACATTCTGTCGGCACTGACGAAGAATACCCCACCCGGACCTTTCGTTCGGGACTGGGGAATCAACCCTTCTCCTTACGTTGGCACTAGCCCGTACCAGCGAACATTTCAATAAATGAATCAACCCTGTCAGCCCTTAACATTCTGCCGACACTGACGAAGAATACCCCACCCGGACCTTTCGTTCGAGATTGGGGAATCAACTCTTCTCCTTGCGTTGGCACCAGCGCGTGCCAGCGAATATTTCAATAAACGAATCAACCCTGTCAGCCCTTGAAATTCTGCCGGCACTAACGAAGAATACCCCACCTGGACCTTTCATCTGGGATTGGGGAATCAACCCTTCTCCTTACGTTGGCACCAGCCCGTACCAATGAATATTTAAATAAATGAATCAACCCTGTCAGCCCTTGACATTCTATTGGCACTGACGAAGAATACCCCACCCGGACCTTTCGTTCGGGATTGGGGAATCAACACTTCTCCTTGCGTTGGCACCAGCCCGTACCAACGAATATTTCAATGAACGAACCAACCCTGTCAGCCCTTGACGTTCCATCCGCACTGACGAAGAACACCCCACTCGAACCTTCCGTTCGGGGTTGGGGAATTAACCTACCTCCTTGCGTTGGCACCGACCCCGTACCAACGAATACGTCAAGAGACAAACAAACCACATCTGCCCCCGACACCCTATCGGCATCGACAAACAACCCTCTTTTGACCAAGACTTCTCATCTAGGTCATTGAACGAACAGACTCTTCTCTCCGTCCCTTCGGGCGACGAACATCCTACTTTTGACCGAGACCTCCAGTTCAGGTCATTGAACGAAGAAACTCTTCTCTCTTTCCCTCCAAGGTCAGATCAACCTATTCAGGCCAGATATACCGATAATATGATTTGGTTAAATCGCTCGACGGACATGGTGGAGTGGTCCCCTCATCCCCCCTCTGGAGGGGCGGGCACTCTCCTATGCTCTTACGCGAATCCCACCGGGTTTCCCCGAAAAAGCTACTAGTACAAACCTGCATTCCATCACATAGCAAAACAAAAAAGAAAAAAAGAAGTGAGATTTCCCAAGACCATACACATACAAGAGGCACATGGAATAATTGCATTGTATTCTTTTTGAAAGAAAATTACATTGGCCGTGGGGCGTACCCCAGTGTTACATGCAAAAAAAGGGGGAATAATCGGAGGAAGGCCGACGACTAGTCTATTCTCCGGAAGATTTCCTCTAGAGGGAGGATCCCAACATAGGGGAAATTCACCATCTCGCGCAGGGGGCCCTCCTGTGCATCGAGGCGCTCCAACTCTACCGTCACGGAGGCTACCTCGACGTCGGCAACACTTAGCTCCTCGGCCCCTTTAACCTCTGCTACCTCCGCCTCGACAAGGTCGGACTCAGCCTTGGCAAGCCAGCCCTTGAGCTTTTCTATCCTATTCTCTAGGGCGTGGATGTCGGTGCGGCACTCGTCCAAAGCCCTCTGGAATTGGTCCCTGTTATCCCATCGGGCTTCCAAGGCCTACAGTTATTCATCCCTCTGGGCCCCAATAGCTGTGAATTCGGTGGGAGCCTATGTCTCGAGGAACTCACGACGGTTGACGTATTTTAACAATAATACAACCCGTCATGACCATTCCTCTAGAGGACATCCCATCATCTGCAAGGCCCCGGTCAGCTGCATGACCACCGTATGGACCCCTTTGTATGTTGGCGAAGGGTCGGCAACTATCATCGACCGCAACGTCAGCAAAGTCTGCCTAATCGATAGGTCTGACGCAGCATGACCTATTGACGGCATGTCAGGCAGCCTGAACTCGACACGGCTATCTACCGCTGCCCATAACTCCGCGTCCACCACTGCTGATGAAGACGGGAGAGTCAGCATCGAATGACTGGATCTTGCTGGTTCAGGAGACGGTTCCTACCTGACCACCGCGAGTGGCGAGGACAAGACTGCAACATAAGCACCCGACATCGCCGTGACGAGGGACTGGCACATTCCTACTGCAGGGACAAGGCCCACATCTGAAGATGACGCCCCTACCACCACGGACAGATCTACATCGGCTTCTACCTCCTCAGCATGGCTCAGGCCCGATGTCGCCTCGCAAGCCGGGAGTGCCAGAGCCGCGACCTTAGTCAGGAAAAGGGTGTCAACCGTAGCCGGGCTTGATGGTACTTCCAAAGAAACTTCACTCCCTTCTGCCTGAGGTCCCCCTGAGGGGGTAGCAATGAGTGTCAGTATCTTCCCCATGAGTCGGGCCTCCTCCGGTAGGCCCAGCTTCGGGATCGGCGGGAGCGGGATCACGAGTTGCGAGACAGCTCCCATCCGTAAAAGAGACGCCAAGGATCCTACGTCCGGTTCCAGGAGCATCTTCAATCTTTTCACCGTGTGCACACGAAAGGATGAGCTCCACCTGGGGATGACTTTACGAGCTCGAGGTGCGCGCACTCCACGGGGCGTTGTCATTATCTGACCATGTAAATAAACATTAGCCGCTTGCCAGGTGAAGTAAATCGCTGAATTCTCAAAGGAGCCGAATGGGTCCCCATGCTTACCTTGTCTGCGGCACTATGCTGCTCTCTGGCATCGTCTCTGCCCGGGTGTTGGCTTCAGGCACCGTCTCCTCGCGGGTCTCGGTCACCGGCACCACCTTTCCCTATTCCCGAATTTTGGCTTCGGGTACTATTGGCTCTCGGGCCTCGATCTCGGGCGCTATTTCCCCTTCCTCCAGGGCCTCAGGTGCCAGAATGGGGGTCTCCACGACTCCTTGGGAAGCATGATCCTGTATGGCCTCAAATAAATCGGCAACCCCGAGAAAAGACGTAAAGAGGAGAGGGCGGGAAAAGAAGGGGAAAAGAGGAAGGCATGCACTTACAGCCACTACCACTTCGTCCCGGGGCCAAACCGCAACCGTCGAGATAGAGGTGCTCGAGCTTGCTGCGGCCTCTTCTTGTCGCAAAGCCTCGACTATAGATGCCAATTTGTCCAAAGTCGCAGTGGTCTTCTCTTGCCTGGCGGCTGCTGAACCCGGGACATGGACTTCTGCACCTTCTGGCGGAGCCTGTTCCTATTTAAAGCCAAAGAATGACAATAGTAAAGAGGTTAGTCGACGGCCCCGAGAGAGGAGCCCAAATAAATGTGTCCACACTTACAAGTGCCTGCTCCACCAGGCTAAGAGAAGCAGATAGTACCGGGGCTTTCCAGGCAAGGACATGAAATCCTGACTCCCCGAGAATGCCCTCAGTTGAAAGTACTTTGTCAGAAGAATAGCCGTAGTCTACCTTTTCACCTGACGAAGACTTAGTGCGAGTGGGCACTTCTTTCGCTGCTGGGGGAACTCTCGCATCATCATCCGTGGCCGGAGCATCGTCGTGCGGCCTCACAAACCATGACTTTTTGGGCCTTGGCCCCCCTCTTACGTAGGTTTGCTCAAATCGTTGCACCCCACGGACCGCCTTCGGCTGAGCAGCTGCCACATCGGCTCCTGCCAAAATAGAGCTTGACTTGAGTTAAAACCATGCCCGTGAGGTCACGAGGAGTTAAAGAAGTCACCAAAGAAGAAAAGGAGGATACCTTCTCCGACTTCCACAGTTGGGATTGGCTCGGAGATAGTCTCTTCGATGGGCTACGCTGCCCCGTGAACCGCGGCCTTGCCTACGCCGGGGATGGACACGGACGGAAGCTTCTCCACGACAGCTGAAACAAAAACACATGTGTTACAAGAAGCGCCCCTCTCAATATCCGGTTAAACCTCGAAGAGCTTCAAAGGGTGAAAAGGCCTGACCTGCAGGCCGGCTCGGCTCCGCCCGAGCAGCGGCAAGCTCCTCAAAGGATGGAGGAAGAGGAATTGAAGAGACCGCCGAGGCGGAGGTGGCCTCCTTCTTCCTCTACTTTGCTCTCTGTCGTTCGGCCTCCTTAGTGGCATCCAGGGCTTTCTTAACGGGTGACCTCGCCTGGGGCCGCTTGCTCGGCTTTGGCAGAGGCGTGGTAGTGGGGGCTGGTGGCGCTGCCTCAAAGTGGGTGGGTTTCTATACCAGTCGGATGAGGTTCCAGTACTGTGCCAACTGGTTGCTGTCGGGATGGTCTGACGAAAGAAAAGAAAGAAAAGAATGGAATCAGTTAGTAGTCAGAATCTTGAGGGGCTAAAGCTATGGAAGACAAAAAAGAAGCATCGTACCATGAGGTCCGGTGTATAGCCGTAGGGTTATCGGCCAGTAGGTCAGGGCTGATTCTTTGTCCCTGCGAGCCGCCTCACGCACGAGCCAAAGGATGTCCCCAATCTTCACACAGCGATCGGCGAGGTGCGCTAGGTCCGCGTGCTGCTTGAAGGCGAGTTGACATTAGAGGCTGAAATGGTCCATGCCCCTTCCATCAGAATAGTGGAAGGAGATGCTCAGGCGTGTGTCTAGAATGATAGCTGTTGGATCGCCCACTTTCAGCCCGTGAGCCCGTAAGAGGACATATAGCCATGTAGTTTCTTTGTAATTTTCGGGCCTTCGTTCTTCCCTCCTCAAGAAGGTGCGGTAGGGGCATGTCGGGTATGTCTCTGGGCACCAAGTGCGAGCTGGGGTGCCTTCTTCTTCGATCGGGAAGGGATAATTGATGTGATCCAGCCAGTCTGACCCGATCTTGCACAAATGGGTCAGATTCTTCTTGAACTCGTCCTTGGCTACAGCTGGCAACTTCGGCTGCGGGGACGGTCTGGTCTCTCGGGCTTCCTTGCGGGAGGCCATGTATGCTGCCACCTCCTTCTCTTTGCCGTTCATCAGTCGGAGCAGATGCCCCGGATCAATATCTAAGACGGGCATCGGTTGCTTGATCAAGAATTTCCGCTCGGCGCCATCCCAGCAATCGGTTCTGCAAAACTGATAAAAACCCATCCTGGCGTTCCACCATTTGATGTAGTCCGCCGTCACCCATGGAATTCGGCCAGGCGCCGGTACTCTGAATGTGGACTCGTCGGCCCGGTGAAAATAATCCCACCAGGACCGGGCATGCTCAGCAATCGGGCTGCCCCGAAGACTCCGTACGGGCAAAGGAAACTTTGCATTGTGCGTAGGGATATGCTGGTCATACCCAAAATTGCGCCCGAAGCGAAAAGGGTAATAGGGTTCCAGCAACAGAGTATCCCCATTTCTGAAGACCAGCACACTTGGGCGAATAGACAACGCCCAGTCACGGAGCTCCGACTCTATCAGAGGGCGAACCACGGTCTGCTGGCTGATATGGTGGGTATATTTCTCCACTTGGTCGTCCCGGCATTCCCTTTTGCTATTAACTAAGGGACTGGAATTGGCAGCCAGCGTCCAGAAATGAATGCTACCGAGAGAGTCCTGGGGGACGGTTGTAAGCCTGCCCCGAATGTTGAACAGCTACATCGTCGGTGGGCCCGTCTCAGCACTTGCGAACTCCAACATCCGTGGAAACAGGCCCCATGATTGTATGACACACGGGGCGTACTCTGGGAATACAGAATTTACCCAGGCATTGAAAAAGTGCAGCGGGCCGATGAAGCAAGCCTAACGTGGGAACTAGTGTACACTGACATCTCCCAACGTCTTGAAAATAAGACAACGCGACTGGACAGAGTGACAACTTGATGCCCCATGCCATCTGGCAAGCGGGGTAAATAGCGTCCGACCGGATGACGGTCTCATCTCCGTACGGCAGAGCAAAGGAGCAGAGCTAGTACGTGAGAAAGGCCGCGCAGTGGCTCATCGAGTCAACCCCTGCCGCTCCGAGGCCCTTTTGAAGCTGGAAGTACCACCTTAGCTTTGCTCTGGACGCGCTTCTTCTGGGCTGCAGAGGCGCCGACACAAGGGAAAGCTTCATACTTCTTCGGCCCGTCGAAAAAGTACTTCAACCACAAGCTCAACTGGACCCTCTTGCGGTCCCTGCGTGGAGGCTGCTTCCCGCTGTGGGATGACTGGTACAACTACCGATATGCCTTGATGAGGAACCAGTAAGAATATCCCAGGGCATAGATGACGTTCCCGTCGGTCTCATCCTTGATTAAGTTGGGAAAACACACCTCCTCGTACGGCTCCCCGTCAATAGGTAGACCGCTCAGCTGGTGTAGACTCCATAAGTCTAGCGAAGTCTCACCCTCCACAGTGTAGAATGTGTTTAACTCTGCATTAAAGACCTCTATCTCTCCGCAGTAGAGGCCTTTGGAGATCGGGTAGTCAAACCGGGAGGCGTGGACACTATGGTAGACCTCGGCCCGGAGCAGCAAGGGAGCATAGTTAAACATAACGTAGTCAGTGAACTCTACGGCTCCCAACTGGAATGAGTGTGCAGACTGAACCTTGAGCTCCCCAAACCAGCCTAGGGCGAGCTCATGCTTGAACCTGATAGCCAAGCAGTCCAGGAGATAGGGCTCCTCCTGATACCCCCACTTCAAGGGTGCCAAGAACAAACCGAAGCGAGGCTGCTCCCTGTGAACCTTGCCTGTTGCAATGTCCCAACGGGCGGGAGAGAATTCCAGCGCCCGTACCAGCTTGCCCTCCACGGGGGTCACTGCTTCCAAACCCAGGACAGTGTTCCACTCTCTTAGCTCGCCCACCAGGTACATCGGTACACTTCAGCGAACACTGTATGATAAGCTGTCCCGGAACTGCAAAATGGCGCATTCGGCAGCCCAGATCATCTTGAAGTCCCTCTTGTCGTGACGGCGAAGATACCTCAAGAACTGAAGAAGGTGCTGGTCCTTTGGGTAGTCCATCCGGTAATCACCGTCTCGGTTGAATGTAATGTCATTGTCAGTCAGTCCGACATGGTTGAGGTCCAGAGTGTCGGTCTCAGAATCTGTCACGCCCCGAGCCTTTATGACAGCGGAAGACTTGCTCGAGAAACGTGAACATCTAGCATGGTAAGCCTCTTGCAAGCAAGAATGATCAGAGCGCAAGACAATCACACACATAAATGTAATTGCACAATATTTACTCAAACTCCAACTTTCATTAATAATCAAATATTTAAATACAACCACTTATTCAACTTTCATCATGCTAGACTCAAGAAATAAGAAATTACATAGACTCGATCTAAACAATGTAAACTTCCTAAGTCTTCGCTCATTCTTTATTCACTCCCGCATCCGCTACTTGAACATTCCGAATCCGAACCCGAATCACTTTCATTTCCTGAAAAAGAATGAAAATAGGTAATGAGCACACTTACCGAGTAGGTATCTTCGCATCAACATGAAAGCATCATTAAAGAAATTAACGTTTTTGCTCTAGAGGATTAAGGTAAAATCATGCGAATGCGATCAATCATGCGATTAAACCAAAGTATGTAAGATAGAATGAGAGCAAGTACGGACTAGCAAGAATGTTATAAGAACATGATATGGCCTTTCATGAACAAGAATGTAACGAGAATGTACTAGCAAGCCACATAATCATCACTCCAGTATCTTTTGCTTATGAGCAAGTACTTCGTGAATTTCTGTGGAATATCAAGAAAGTCATGTACTAGAAAGTCATCTCGTGCTGTATCGTATTTGTGGATTTTCACTTATTTGTAAAAAAGTACTCCCAGCGTAATGCGATGCCAGTAGCATCATACCCCGTGATTTATAATAGTATGTTTCCGACAATCAGCCGAGGGGACTAGCGTAGAGCCCTTGAACACAATCAGTGCTCGATCGCATCTTCAAGTATAAATTAAGATTTTTCCACGCATGTAACAATAAGGTATGGCCAAGAATGTACAATTCCAACAAGCTCTTGATTCAATGAATGAATGCTTTAATAAGAGTTATGAGAAATCAAGAATGACTTATAATATGTTATGCTTATGGAAATAAATCGGTAGCATAACGGTACGTTCTTTATCTTCCATTCATTATATTAGGTTTCTTGATCAATATGATAAGTTCTAGATCATCAATAGTCTATTTAGAAACCTTGGAATATCAACCCTTGGTCAAACCTCGGGTTAAAATACTCAAGCAGTGTGACGGTCGTGTACTGGGCCGTTACATGATGTGACGCTCCAGTATTGGGTCGTTACATTAGTCTAAATCCAGAACCAAGAAATCGGACTCAGTTGTATGTGACGGTCATATATTGGGCCGTTAAATGTGCCTGACTGTCCAATATAGATCTGTTACACTACTGATAACCAGAAACATCGATAGTGTAATCTAATCAATTAGTTTTAATGGTACAACCAACTCGGCATTCTAGTGAGAATCCCAGGCTCGCAGAGAATTACGGAGGCCTTGCAACAAGATTTCCTAGTCCATTGGAAGGAATATCCAATAGAGAGGTCCTCATGTCCAAGAATAATGTTCCTATAGTGCAAAGTGAACTAATGGACAACATACCGGAATATGTGCCATGTACTTAAAGAAATGACTCTATTGATAGAGAGGATGTGTAACAATAGGAAATCATGATAAAACTCCGTCAATACATCTTGGGAAAATCGTGATTTAGATAAAAAACTATAGAATTTTGGCACATGAAATTATCATAACTTAAAATAACTTAGGATACCTAAATTATGCAATTTCTATCATGAATCAGGAAAGATCTTAAAGACATGAAATCAGGTCAAAACTTAGATAACTAGGTTTATTTATAAGTTAAATTAACTAGTTTCCCATTTTGTCTACAGTTACCCTGACGGTCTAGAAAGGGTGCATCACAGTGACTGTGATGGTTTATCGTGAGGCCGTTACAGTAATGTAACGCTCCATAGATAGTGCGTATCGTTTAGATGTCCTAATCTCCTGATCTTCAGATGACTTTCGTTAAGATTCCTGGGTAATTATGGTCGAACCAGCAAATTTGGAAGCTTCAATCTCCTTAGTTGCTTGATCTCCTAACATGAAATTTGGAGAACTACTAGTCTTAAGTATACTAAACAAAATCTTCTAAATAACTTACCCGAAATTCTATCTCCTTACCTTGATTCTTCACGAGCCAAAAGTAAGGGTCGCTCAGTTCAGAACTATGTCCTATTTATAGAGTTTTGAATATTAGATCGATTCTAGAGTCCTTAATTTGTCAGAACCTAATCCTTAAGAGTCCTTAGTAATGTTATAAACTCTCCTAAGTTGATCTCTTGTAGATAAGATCCCAAAGTTCTAATCTTTTTGCTCATTCTTTCATTCACGGAATTGACAGAATGTAACACATCAACACTAGTGCGTTACATGGCTGTGGCGGTCGCACGATAGACCGCTACATCCAATGTGCACAGAGTTCAACATTAATCAAACTCTTTTATTTATTTATCCAATAAAATTATCTATAAAATAGTATTTATCCTTAAAATACGTGAATAGGCTAAATAACCTTCTAGAATATTGGCCAAACTTAATGGGATTGGTCCTTAAACCTTTTGGATCTTATTAAAATAGGCTAGGTTAATTAATTAACATAATTGGGCCTTATAATGACTTATTAATCTAATAATTATTTTATTAATCTATTTAGTCTTTATAAATTCCTAATAAAAGTCCAGAAAATTCAAAAAATGATCCAGAAATTATTATATAAATTCTGGGGCACTACACCCTCCCCCACTTTGAAAATTTGGTCCCCAAATTTAATACATGGATTATGGAGAGTGTACTTACAATTGAATAATTCTGGAAATCTTTTCCGCATGGCTGCTTCGGTTTCCCATGTTGCTTCATATAGCCATGTTTTCTTCCATTGAATCTTAACCATAGGAATAACTTTATATCTTAGTTGACGCACTTCCCGTTCTAGAATGTTTATTGGCATTTGCTCGTACGTCATATCCTTTTGAATCTCTAGATTGTCATAAGTGATAATATGGTCAAGATCATATACATACTTCTTCTGCATAGAGACGTGAAATATGTCATGAACTCCTGCTAATTGTGGAGGTAAAGACAGTTTGTAAGCCACTTCACCGACCCTTTCAAGAATTTCAAACGGGCCAATGAACCTTGGAGTTCGTTTTCCCTTAATGCCAAATCTCTGATACCACGACCTGGATAAACCTTGAGATGCACATGGTCTCCTACTTGAAATTCCAAGTCGCGTCTACGATTATCAGTATAAGACTTTTGCCTATCTTGTGCCATCTTTATTCTCTCTTGAATAAGCTTGATCTTCTCTGTAGAATCTCTGACAATATCGGGGCCTATGAATTGTCTTTCCCCTATTTCACTCCTACATATTGGTGATCGACAACTTTTTCCATATAGAACTTCAAAAGGTGCCATTTGTATATTGGCCTGGTAACTGTTGTTCTATGCAAATTCTACCAGAGGTAAGTGATCATGCCATCTACCACCAAAATCAATAACACAAGCCCTGAGCATGTCTTCTACCACCTGATTTGTTCTTTCTATCTGACCATCAGTTTGTGGATGAAAGGATGTGCTGAAAATCAATCTAGTCCCTAGTGACTGTTGTAGACCCTTCCAAAACTATAATGTGAATCGAGGATCTCTATCAGATATAATAGTGACAGGGACACCATGTAATTTAATAATTTCCCTTATGTATAATGCTGCCAGGATATCCACAGACCATCGACTTTTGATTGGTATGAAATGTGCAGATTTAATTAATCGGTCTATGATTACCCATATACCATCGTGTCCACCTCTTGTCTTAGCTAATCTCATAATGAAATCCATCCCTATACTCTCCCATTTCCATTAGGGAATATTCAAGGGATGCAGTTTACCTGCGGGTCTAAAATGCTCTTCCTTTACTTGTTGACAAGTGAGACACGAAATCAGCTATTTCTCTCTTCATGTTGGGCTACCAGAATTTTCTTTTGAGATCTTGATACATTTTTGTACCACCTAGATGAATGATGTACTTGGAATTATGTACTTCTTCTAGGATCAATTTCTTCGTATCTTCATGATCTGGTACACACACTCAGCCCTTGAATAGCAATCTTCCATCCTCCGTAATAGAGAAATCAGGCCGTTGTTCAATATTAGCTTTAATTTCCAGTAACACGAGATCATCATTTTGCAACTTTACTAGATCCTCTATTAAGGTAGGTTGAGCTCGGATATTAGCCATGAAGCAATCTTCTTCCTTCCTGTCAATATCTAAGTTCAACTGAGCAAATTGAGGAATAAGATTAGTCATACTAATCATAAGACTTGATAGCATACCGATTAGTTTCCTGCTGAGTGCATCCGCAATAGCATTAGCCTTGCCAGGATGATATTGAATAGAAAAATTAAAATCCTTGAGATATTCCAACCATCTTATCTGCCTCATATTTAGCTCCTTTTGAGAAAATAAATATTTCAAGCTCTTATGGTCCGAATAGACCGTAAACTTTTCTCCATAGAGATAATGATGCCCAATTTTTAAGGCGAAAATGACAACTGCTAATTCCAAATCGTGCACAGAATAATTTTCCTCGTGACGTTTCAATTGTCTTGAAGAATAACAGATTACTTTTGCATTTTGCATGAGGACACAGCCTAAGCCAATGCCAGATGCATTCGTATATACTTCGAATCTACCACCTTCCATCGGTAGTGATAGAATAGGAGCTGTAGTAAGATGATTCTTAAGAGTTTGGAAACTCTTCTCATATTCCTCTGACCAGACAAAAGGATTTTCTTTTCTCATGAGTCTAGTTAAAGGAACTGCAATCTTTGAAAAATCCTTAATGAATCTTCTATAATAACCAGCTAGACCCAGAAAACTTCATACTTCTGATACGGTCGTTGGCCGGCTCCAATTCTTGACAGCTTCTACCTTAGAAGGATCTAACACAATACCTTCTTTTGAAATAATGTGGCCTAGGAATGAAACTTCCTTGAGCTAGAATTCACATTTATTTAGCTTGGCATAGAGTTTATGTTCTTTAAGTGTTTACAAAGTTATTTTTAAATGTACTTCATGTTCCTCCTTTGTCTTGGAGTATATCAAGATATCATTGATGAAGACGATGATGAATTGGTCCAGATATGGTTGGAAGACACTGTTCATAAGTTGCATGAATGCTGTCGGGGCATTAGTTAACCCGGACGGCATTATCAAAAATTCATAGTGGCCACAACGACTTCGAAAAGCCGATTTATAAATGTCTTCTTCTTTAATTCTAAGCTGACGATAACTTGATCTGAGGTCAATCTTAGAGAAATATTCTACTCCTGAAAGCTGGTCGAAGAGCTCATCAATACACGGCAACGGATACTTATTTTTAATTGTGAGTTGATTCAGTCGCCGGTAATCGATGCATAGCTTGAGAGAACCATCCTTTTTCTTGACAAATAGAACCGGCGCACCCCAAGGGGACGTGCTAGGTCTGATGAAGCCTTTGTCTAGTAATTCCTGCAACTACGTTTTTAATTCCTTGCGTTCTGTGGGGGACATCCTGTAAGGGGCTATAGAAACAGGTGCTGCTCCCGGAATGAGTTCAATAGTGAAGTTTACTTCCCTCTCGGGTGGTAAACTGGGTAATTCGGATGGGAACACATCGGAGAACTCATTTACAATAGGATTGTTTGCTAAGATAATCTCCTTGGATTCAGTAACAATGACAGAAGCAATAAAAGCTTCACATCCTTGCGAGATAAGTTTGCAAGTGTTAAGAGAAGATATAATAGTAGGATGCTTCTGGTACTTGATGCCAAGAAAAGAGAATCTTGGAAGACCGAGCTTTCGAAAGGATATAATCCTATTTCGGTAATTGATATAAGCATCATGATCTACAAGCCAATCTACCCCCAAAATGGCATCATAACCTTTCATGTCAAGGCATACTAAGTTTACGGGGAGATTATGACCTTCTACTATCACTTCACTATTAGGATAATAGTCGGTAAGCTTTGTTCCAGAACCTAAGGGTGTGGAAATAGCGAGATCTGAAGGTAAGGGGACTGATGCAATTGATAATGTTTTTGCAAAAGTTGTGGAGATAAAAGAATGAGAGGCACCAGTGTCAAATATCACAAATGCAGGACGAGAACAAATTTGAAGAGTACCTTCCATAAGCCCACCTTCCCTGGGCGCTTCCTCTTCTTCTAGGACAGCATTGAGGCGAGCCTGTCTCCTACGTCCTCCACCAGATGATTGGTCTTTCATAAGGGGGCAATCTGGCATGCGATGCTCCCTGCTTCCACAACGTAAACAAACTTCGGGGCACTTCTAACACTCCTCAGCCGAATGGCAAAATTTTTCACAAAATGTGCAAGCCGTGGCGACTTGCTCCTTCTCCTCCTTGATTTTCTTTTGCTTATGGGAACTTCCACCATTCCCATTCCTGTATCTCTTCTTACTATCATGGCTCTTGTAGGGCTCCGTGATGCTGAACTTTTCTTTCTTATAACGCCGATCTGAGCGTCAGCTAGATTCTTCTCCTTAACCTTTTAATTTTTTGACCTTCTCTAAGGTCCTTTCACACAAATACGCTCGTTGAACCATTTTCACATAAGTGCAGATGTTTTGGGTCCCGAGCTGCTGAATGAAACCGAGCCGTAACCCGTCCATGAATCGATTTTCCTTCAATAAATCGGTGCTGATAAGATGCGGTATGTAAGGTGCAAGCCTTGAGAATTACAGTTCATATTCGGCAACCGTCATCATTCCTTGCCGAAGAGCGGCGAATTCCATAGCCTTTCTCTCTTTTACGTGCTCAGAAAAGTACTTGGCACGGAATAGGGTAAGAAAACCATCCCATGTATGAGGTGCATCGGCCGGAGGTGCCGGAATCGACTTCCACCATGTACAGGCATCCTTGTTGAGTTGAAAGGTTGCGAGACCCACCTTCTCCTGATCGGTGCATTAGATAACATCAAAGATACGATTCATTTCGTCTATCCAGTTCTCCACTTCGTCCGGATTAGAAGAACCATAGAAATGCGGAGGGTTTAAGCTCCGAAAGTTGTGATGTAAACCACCAGCCCTTGCTCCTGCGCCAGCTTGCACCATGGTTTGTAATGCCTGAGTGAGGCCAGCAACTATTTACTGCATGCCATCCCAATTTACGCGATGAGCCATGGTAATGATAGGGTACCTGAGAGAAAAATAACAACTTGTTATTTCTCATGGAATTGGAAGGAAAATCAATCTTAAAGCTAATTAACTATCTTATCCCGGGCTCTACCCCATTCTCACATGGGTGTGGAAATTTCTTCCTTAGTTCATAGGTAGGGGTCCTTAAACCTTGGATATATCTTATGTCATAACTCTTCTCCCTAAGTCCTGAGACTTAGGCTCTGATACCAACTTAACTGTCATGCCCCGTGCCTTTATGACAGCGGAAGACTTGCTCGAGAAACGCGAACACCCGACATGGTAAGCCTCTTGCAAGTAAGAATGATCAGAGCGCATGATAATCACACACATAAATGCAATTGCACAATATTTACTCAAACTCCAACTTTCATTAATAATCAAGTATTCAAATACAACCACTTATTCAACTTTCATCATGCTAGACTCAAGAAATAAGAAATTACATAGACTCGATCTAAACAATATAAACCTCCTAAGTCTTCGCTCATTCTTTATTCACTCTAGGATCCGCTACTTGAACATTCCGAATCCGAACCCGAATCACTTTCATTTCCTGAAAAAGAATGGAAATAGGTAATGAGCACACTTGCCCAGTAGGTATCTTCGCATCAACATGAAGGCATCATTAATGAAATTAACATTTTTACTCTAGAGGAATAAGGTAAAATCATGCGAATGCGATCAATCATGCGATTAAACCAAAGTATGTAAGATAGAATGAGAGCAAGTATGAACTAGAAAGAATGTTATAAGAACATGATATGGCCTTTCATGAACAAGAATGTAACGAGAATATACTAGCAAGTCACATAATCATCACTCCAGTATCTTTTGCTTATGAGCAAGTACTTCGTGAATTTCTATGGAATATCAAGAAAGTCATGTACTAGAAAGTCATGTCGTGATGTATCGTATTTGTGAATTTTCACTTATTTATAAAGAAAGTACTGCCAGTGCAATGCGACGCCAGTAGCATCATACCCCATGGTTTATAATAGTATGTTTCCGACAATCAGCCGAGGGGACTAGCATAGAGCCCTTGAACACAATCAGTGCTCGATCGCACCTTCAAGTATAAATCAAGATTTTTCCACGCATGTAACAATAAGGTATGGCCAAGAATGTACAATTCCAACAAGCTCTTGATTCATTGAATGAATGCTTTAATAAGAGTTATGAGAAATCAAGAATGACTTATACTATGTTGTGCTTATGGAAATAAATCAGCAGCATAATTGTACGTTCTTTATCTTCCATTCTTTATATTAGGTTTCTTGATCAATATGATAAGTTCTAGATCATCAATAGTCTATTTAGAAACCTTGGAATATCAACCCTTGGTCAAACCTCGGGTTAAAATACTCAAGTAGTGTGACAGTTGTGTACTGGGCCGTTCCATGATGTGACGCTCCAGTATTGGACCGTTACATTAGTCTGAATCCAGAACCAAGAAATCGGACTCAGTTGGATGTGACGGTCGTATATTGGGCTGTTAAATGTGCCTAACGTTCTAATATAGATCCGTTACACGACTGATAACCAGAAACATTGATAGTGTAATCTAATCAATTGGTTTTAATGGTACAACCAACTCGACGTCCTAGTGGGAATCCCAGGCTCGCAGAGAATTACGGAGGCCTTGCAACAAGATTTCCTAGTCCATTGGAAGGAATATCCAATAGAGAGGTCCTCATGTCCAAGAATAATGTTCCTATAGTGCAAAGTGAACTAATGGACAACATACCGGAATATGTGCCATGTACTTAAAGAAATGACTCTATTGATAAGAGGATGTGTAACAATAGGAAATCATGATAAAACTCCGTCAATACATCTTGGGAAAATCGTGATTTAGATAAAAAACTATAGAATTTTGGCACATGAAATTATCATAACTTAAAATAACTTAGGATACCTAAATTATGCAATTTCTATCATGAATCAGGAAAGATCTTAAAGACATGAAATCAGGTCAAAACTTAGATAACTAGGTTTATTTATAAGTTAAATTAACTAGTTTCCCATTTTGTCTACAGTTACCCTGACGGTCTAGAAAGGGCGCATCATAGTGACTGTGACGGTTTATCGTGAGGCCGTTACAGTAATGTAACGCTCCATAGATGGTGCGTCAGAGACAACAGGGAACTTCGAACACCAAAGAAGGTGTGACGGCTTATAGTAAGGCCGTTACAGTCTGTGACAGTCTAAGTATGATGCGTTAGAGTCCCTGCTAACAGTATAAAGAAATAAAATGACTATGATTTAAAACCATGTCATGTTTTTGAATAGATTTAACTACCCCAATCATGACAAAATGAAGTAAAGGTCATCTAGATGCATAGGTTGCAGTGAATTGACAAGATAATATCTTTGATCTTTGATTAGGGCTAAGAATATGTATGTATGCATGAACCCACTAAAACATGGAATTCATAGTCTATAATGCATTAAATCAAGTACAATCAGAGGGCTTTTATCCCTAACAATATGTTTTTTCCAACCATGAGATAACCTACTGCTTAACTAGGCTTTAAACCTCTAATTTGAGTCTGAAAGACGTGCCCTAGTTCTCCCTTTCCAGCGATTTTCAAACAACTTCCTCCTGCTCTATCTCTCCAACCTCTTGTCCTAAAGATGTGAAATTTTGGGGGTAAGAATATGAAACTAAGGTGATCAAAAAGTTCTAAAGTATTGAATTCTAATTACCTCATTTACATCTCCTAATCTCTTGATCTTCAGAGGATTTTCGTTCAGATTCCTGGGTAATTATGGTCAAACCAGAATCATTGGAAGCTTCAATCTCCTTGGTTGCTTGATCTCCTAACATGAAATTTGGAGAACTATTAGTCTTAAGTATACTAAATAAAATCTTTTAAAGAACTTACCCGAAATTCTATCTCTTTACCTTGATTCTTCACGAGCCAAAAGTAAGGGTCGCTCAGTTCAGAACTAGATCCTATTTATAGGGTTTTGAAGATTAGATCGATTCTAGAGTCCTTATTTTGTCATAACCTAATCCCTAAGACTCCTTAGTAATGTTAAAAACTCTCCCAAGTCGATCTCTTGTAGATAAGATCCCAAAGTTCTAATCTTTTTGCTCATTCTTTCATTCACGGAATTGACAGAATGTAACGCATCAAGACTAGTGCGTTACATGGCTGTGGCGATCGCACGATAGACCGCTATATCCAACGTGCACAGAGTTCAACATTAATCAAACTCTTTTATTTATTTATCCAATATAATTATCTATAAAATAGTATTTATCCTTAAAATATGTGAATAGGCTAAATAACCTTCTAGAATATGGGCCAAACTTAATGGGCTTGGTCCTTAAACCTTTTGGATCTTATTAAAATAGGCTAGGTTAATTTATTAGCATAATTGGGCCTTATAATGACGTATTAATCTAATAATCCTTTTATTAATCTATTTAGTCTTTATAAATTCCTAATAAAATTCTAGAAAATTCAATAAATGATCCAGAAATTATTATATAAATTCTGGGGCAATACAGAATCAGGGGACTCGGCCAGCTTCGCCACTTCTGCATGTTCCCGGTCAAGGTCTTCCACGTTGTGCCATGTGACGGTGGGAACGGCCAATTAGAGACCCGACGCAACTCCGGTAGCAACAGGAGCAGAAGAATCACTGGGAGCAGCCATTTATCTGCAGGATGCAAAATTTGGGGTCAGAACAAGTCCTGGGCAAAGACAATAAGAAACCACTATGAAGGTACTACACTGCAATTAAAATGAACAGGACGCCATAGATTTTGACAAAATTTCGATAGAGTCTCCCCTAGGTCGGAGGCGTAAGGGGAAGACACGGGTGTGCGTCCACAACGAGTGACAGCCCTAGGAAAAAATCACAGTGTGCCCCAAGGGCGACATTGGATGGCTTCAGTCCTGAGTTGATCTCCCTTTCAGCGCACACTAATGCCCCCACTCAGCCCATCACACCCCCTGGAGGCTTCCCCGGCACACCCGCGCGCTTCCTCAGTGGCACACCAGTGCCGACCTTCCCCGGCACACCCGCGCTCCATCTCACCGGCACACCCATGCCACCCCTACCACCGGCACACCCCGTGCCCTCACTCACCAGCACACCCGTGCCTTGTCTACCCGGCACACCCCGTGCCCTCACTCACTTGCACACCCCAGCGTGCCCCTCTCCGGCACACCCGGGCCCGCCATCTCACCGGTGCACCCCGACGCACCATGACTACCTCCGCCACATGCCGAAGAGAAGAACAAGAAGAGAGGAAGAGGACGAAGAAGAGAAGAAGAAGAAGAGACGAAAGAGAAGAAGAGGAAAGAAAAGATGAAGACGGGGAGCCTAGGGCTCCGTCGTCCCCCGAGCGAAAGAAGAACTAGAAGAAGAAGAGGAAGAAAAGGAAGAGGAGAACATAAGAAGAAGGGAAGAGGAAGAGAAGAAGGAAGAAGTGAGAAAGAAGAAGAGGGAGGGGAGAAGAGCACGGCGGCCCCACCCCTGGCGCCGGCGAGCGGCGGTGGTGTCTGGCAGCGACAGAGAAGAGAGAGAAGAGAGGAAGAGGAAACAGGAGCCGAAGGGACAAGGAGAGAGAGAGGGAGAGAATTCGAAAAGAGAAGGGGGGAGTTTCAAACTCCCCCGCCCCTTTTATAGCCGCTTCAAAAAAAAGAGAGTAAAAGAAAAGAAAAGGGAAAGAAACAAAAAACAAACAAAAAAAGGGAGAATAAAAAAAGAGAAAAAAAGAGAGAAAGAAAAAGGAGAGAAGAAAAGAAAAAAGAGAGAGAATGGAAAAGGAAAGAGAATATATATATATATACATATATATATAATAAAGGACAATAATATATTAAATATATATATATATAATAATGTCTATGTCACATATTTTATGTACGTACGCCCAGTAATGTACGTTAATTCCATAGTTACACCCGCGAGCACCGTCCGGCTCATCCTTCGCCCGCGCTGCCCGTGGGTGGGGGGCATTTGTGGACGTGTAAAATTATACGTCTATATGTCCCGCCAAGCCCCCGCACTAATGCCAAGGTCGAAAAGAGAAGACCCGGGGAGATTGGCTATCCAAGGCTCCGAGTGAAAATTACCGTCCAGCAAATCCCCACATTTGCATGGGCGCATTAAATGACAAAGGAAGCACATGGTACCATCCTGAATTTATACACTGCTATGGACCCACCCTCGGGTCCCTAGCGGTTTAGAATGTCTCAAAGAAGTATGCGGTCATGAGCCACTGAAGAGGGGGTCAACTCTTCTAAAGGGACACCCTTTGTGCCTTTGCCAACGGCACACTTAGTGTGCCCCCCTTCGAACGGCACAATATTCTAATGTCCCCAGCGGCACACTACTCAAGTGCCCCCAGCGGCACACCCCCATCGTGCCCTCTAGCGGCACAGTCTCAATTTCCCCAGCGGCACACCCCATCGTGCCCTTCAACGGCACAGTCTTAGGCCCCTCAGCGGCACACCCCCATCGTGCCCTCCAGCAGCACAGTCTCAAGTGCCCCAGCAGCACACCCCATCGTGCCCTTCAACGGCACAGTCCCAGGCCCCTTAACGGCACACTCATTTTATGCCCCTCACCGGCACATCCAGTCTGATCCCCAATGGCGCACTAGCAACGCCCTCCCAATGGCACACTGGCTAGTGCCCCCAGCGGTAAACCCACGAGGGGCCTCTAGCGGTACACCCACGAGGGGCCTCCAGCGGCACACACCGTCGAAAGCCCCTTCAACGGCACAACATCTCGTTGCCCTTTCAACGGCATAATTTTCGTGCCCTCCAGCGGCACACCGTCTGAGCCCCCAGCGGCACACTTCAAACTGGCCTTCAACGGCACAGTGCCTTAGCCCCTTCCAGCGGCACAGCGTGAACCCTCCGAACAACGGTCACTGAGCAGGCCCCTTGGCACGTAGCGCGACCACTTCGACACCAGCTAACGTTCACCTTTGTGTCGCCCTATGGTTGGACGGGGGAGATCCTCACCTGACAAGGAGGAGACCGAAGTCAACCTCGGATGGCAGTGCCATCATGAGATGTACCCCCTTCAGCGGCACACCTATAAAAGGCCTCTCACAAGGGAAAAATGCATGCGAGACCACCCATACGAAGAGAGCAGCAGAGGAAGAAGAAGAAGAGAAGAAGAAGGTAGAAGAGATATGGAGAGAAAGAGAGGAGAGTGATGTGTGTAAGGGGGAAGGGAGGAAAGGGATGAAGGGAGACACCCTCTCTCGTTCCAACCCTCCCCCAGTTCTTTGTTTTTTGTTCCTCGTTCCTTTTCTTTTAGTTTCTCTTTTCTTCCCTCCGTTTGGAGTATGCTGTAATACGGTTGGCCTCCGGGCCATGGTCTTTGACGTTTGAAGTCTTTTCTTGAATAAAAGTGACTTTTGGGGTGTTAACACTTATTGAATCTGTTGTTTTCTCCCCATCGTTGGCCTGTGATCTCTGTTGCATGCTTCCTCAATTTTCTAACTCTTTGTTTTATTGGCTTTCCCATGTCATTGGTTTGCTTCGACAGACGATTAGTTCTTTTGGCTTGGCGAGACAAGGCTGGCCTCCTCCTCCTTTTGGTGATATTCTGCAATACAATTCCCCCCCTTTTTTCCCTTCTCATGCAGCTCCGTTAAAGTGTTATGGTCCTCTACTCGGTGTGCATCATCCACCCACTGACCAAAATGTTCCTTTGCTCCTTCCTCAGAACCAGTGGTATACACACACACATTCAAGCCCCCTAGTCATCGCCCTATTCAAGCCTTTCAACGGCACACCTCCTTTTGTTAGCCCAATGGTACACATCCCTTGGTTTGCCCAGCGGCACACTCCTCCTTTTGTTTGCCCAGCGGTACACCTCCCTTGGTTTACCCAGCGGCACACTCCCCCTTTTGCTTGCCCAGTGGCACACCCCGTGTGCCTGGGCTAACACACTCCCTTGGCTTCTTGGCCGGCACACTCCTTGGTGCCTCCCTTGGCCGGCACACTCCCCTTGACCTCTCCTTGGCCGGTACATTCCCCGGCCAAGCCTTTACCGGCACACCCTGACCAAGGTTTGCCCGGCACACCCTTGGCTTGCCAGCCCGGCACACCTTGCCCATCATTTCTCCGGTGCACCCATAGCTTGTGTCAGCCTACTGGTTTCCTGTTCGGCATTTTCTCTGAGTTTTCTGAAGTTTCCCTAAAGGTGGCTGCCTAGGCACACACCTCAGTTGTTGGTTCATGTCACTCCCTGTGGGCATTTTCCTTTTTACTCCCTTACCATCCGGGTCAAGGGGAGATGCTGCCGAATTTTTGTTAGAAATAACAATAAGTTAAAAGGCAAAAGGAAGAACAAACAAATGAACCAAACAACATTAAAACATTCTAATCAGACCAAAGGGACTATACAAAACTCAAGGAATTGAACCGAACAAGACTCAGAGAACTGGACTAGTGAGCATGACTTGGGACTCAATCGCATGACAAGAAGATTGAAAGTTTGATCCCTTGAGACTCCCCATAAGAATTACATGAACAAGGGACCTTCTCGAAAAACTTTGTTCCATCCATCTGGACTCTGCCCTGTCCATTTTAATCCCCTAGTCCACTCCCTTCAGTGGTACACTCCTCCAACCCTAGCCCGGTACACCCTCCAGCGGCACACTTTCCACTCTCCAGCGGTGCACTCCCCAGCCTTCAGCGGTGCACCCCTCAGCCTCCCAGCGGCACACTCGACCTTCACTCTACCATACCTCCAATCAAAAGAGGGAGAACATAGTAATAATAATAATGGAAAGAGAGGGAATTTGTGTAATGATAATAATAAAAACGGGGGGTGGTTCTAATCAGGATAATAAAAAAAAGAGAAAATAACAAAAAGGGGGAGTAATAACAAGAATGATAAAAAAACACCATGATGAATAGAAGAAGAGTTCATAGTCTGTGAATGGTAAAAGACAGTCAAAAAAAGGGGTAATGCTAATAAATGAATGATAATGGTAAATGTTACTCGAAGCAAATCATAAACATAATGATATGGCCTTCGTCTCTCCTTCTTGGATTCCGGACCCGGGGATATTAATGACGCCCTCGTAGGCTAGGCTTCACCCTCAGGAGTTATCCCTCTCGTCATGGTCACCGCCCGACCTTGTCCCGGGCTAATATCTCATCGAAGTCCCCTCTTCCACCGGGACCTGAGCTCCCACTTTGTATTAAAATTGCCATCCCCCGGCAGACATTTGCACGGATTCGTCCCCGTTACCGTCTTCTTTTCCGTATGGACTTTTATCCAAACATGGAATGGTCTACCAGTGACCGACACAATCTGAGTGCTCATGCCCCCAATATGGGCTTTCTGTGTAGCCCTACTTCCCTTTTTCTTCCTGCATCAATTAGTATTTCATTTGGTCGTAGGGCCCTTATTTTCAGTAATTAATCAAGGGTATTCCCTTCTCCGAGGGGATGTAAATGACGCTGTGACCTTTATGGCACGGCGGGTCTCAGTCCCGACCCGAACCACATAATCGCCTGACTGAGTCAGATCGAGCGCACCGAGGGCTTCCACGAAGTCCGAATAAATCGTCACTTTGTGACCGGCACGTCCACGCACTTAATAAATCAATAAGCAAATAAAACAAAGGTAATAAAAAAAAAGTGCATCCATAGTATGCACAAAGGTCTTTTCTCTTCTCTGCTCGGCCAAATGCTGGGGCAAGAGATTGATGGATAAGATGACTAACCTAGGTGCTCCCTAATACGAGAGAGGTCTCAAATAGGGGCAGTCTTGACCCTCAAAGGTGAGCTTTCATGCTATATCTGGCCAATAAGGGATAGCAAAATGAGAAAATGAATCAATGTAAAATTATGAATCAAAGGCATGGCAATAGTGGCAGTACAGTTTCCCGCGGGACGTCATGAGCCTGGTCGCATGCGTGCCTAATAAATATGGGTCTAAAAATCAAAGACACAAAGCCCCGGTGTAACAGACTATCTCTTTGAGGGGTAGTGCCTTGGAAGGAATTCGAGCATTGATATCTCCCATCCTACACGAAGCTTGTCTCCAATTTTTTCTTCTACTTATCCCTCTTAGGATGGGTTGTATCCCGGGTATGGCCTTAGTAGGGGCACCGTTCTTTAAAAGTAGTTGGTTGTAGTAAGCCACCCTCACATTTACGCCCTGCTTAAGGAAAGCCTTTAATGAAAGGTGTAGGAACGACGATCCCTGGCCAGTAGTTTGAGCCCGTCTTTAGGTGCTGCAGATTGCTATGTCAAAATCCAAAAAAAAATCAAATATTACCAAACGTCCAAAAAAATCAAATACTTCAAAAAATCAAATATTGTCAAAAATCTAAAAAAAATCAAATACTTGAAAATTTCAAAAAAATCAAATATTTTAAAAACCTAAAAATTCAAATACTTCAAAAAATCTAGAAAAATAAAATACTATTGAAAATCTAAAAAAATCAAAAAAAATACAAAAATACTAAAAATGTGTCTTTTTCATGCATTTGTATTTGTTTTAAGGATAGATACGTAATCCGTTTGCTAAGTGTGCAGGTTGCAAGTACTCATGCATTCCTTGCTATATCTTTGTGCTCTGCCTCCTGTCCACATCTTTGATTTGTTCTTTCCTTCTTCGATCCACTCTCTCGATCTGTTCTGAAGCTCATGTCCTTCTCAGCTTTTATTTGCAATGATCATATCTTTATGAGAGGGCTTTGCCTCACGATTATGAACCTAGCGGTTCTACTTCATTCTGATCTTGGGTTTTGATTGAAGGGTGTATTTATTTATGTCTTTTATCTTGATGTGTCCTTGTAACGTGTTTATGTCCCACCATGTTGTCCCACACATGTTGTTTTGTCCCTCACCGAGTGTTGTTAGTTATCTTGCACATGTTGTTAGTCACTCCTTTATGTCCCATGTTCTTGTCCCAACCGTGTGGTCATCCGTCATGTTCTTGTCCCAACCGTGTGTTGTCCCACCGCGTTGTTATCTTGTCACACCGTGTTCATGCATGCATGTTATCTGTTCATGCCATTGCATATGTGCTCGTTTACCTTTGTTATGTTATGTTGCATTGTCTCCCATTTCATTTGATCGTTATGTTATGTCGTGTTGTTTGTCGTTTAGTTAATCGTTATGTTATCTACGCTATGTTTATACTTGCTTGTTTATCGTATTTGTCTTATACATGAAAATCCATAAAAATCAGAAAATAAAAATCCAAAAAATGCCATTTCGCCTGCGCAGGTAAGTCAGGTATGACTCTTTATCCCTACTCATTGTTGCATTACTATGTGGTATCTATATTGTTATATTGTCTTGAGAACCGGCCGGTCATTCATGTGTTCCAGGATCTGACGTTCCCCTCTAACAAAAATGATGATGATCTAGGTGCACATGTTTAATCATCGGATAGGCATTTAGGTTGGGAAAATTAGGGAACGATGGTTCTATCACGCACGCCGTGGTTGCGGATAGTGTCTTGACCCTGATTGTTCCGACCTAGCAATACTATTCTCGAGTACTTTCTATTTTAACTTTCTTTGCATTCATTTTGATGATTTCTTTATTTTAGCCTAGCATGCATCATGTCATATTTTCAGCACGCACGTCTCGTGATCCGTTCAAGGTTGTTCCTTAGTAATGGTTAATTACACTACAGTCCTCTTGGATGAGAGATCCCCATTCCACTCTGAGTTTGAACGATTTCTCTGATCTTCCCCCTTGGTCTAGTTGGCCAGCGTGATTCCTATCTGGAGCTTAGTCTGCCTCCTTTTATTTTCATTACTGCTTATTCCGATCTCTTCATTGGTCCGAGGGATTGTGTCCCCCGTGAGGTTGATCATGTGTTTTCCTTTTCATTTAGTTTAGTTATCCAGACATGTCTCTTCCACGTCAGCCATTCTGGGTGGGTAGTTCGGCATTTTTGGGAGAATTGTTGTCGCTTGTTGGTTGAAACGGGTGTCTTTTGCCTTTATGCCCGCTTATCAGTTCTCTCCGCTTCATCTCCACGTCATCTCCATTTCACGTCGCTGTCGTTTTCGCTCCATCTCCTTACCATTTTGCCTCTGCGTCACTTTCGCTCGTTCCCTTGCAAAGCGGACATCAAGGAGGGGCATCTGTTGACACCCGTTTGTAGCCCACAAGTCGAGCCATTTCTCTTATTCATCATTTTGATGTCCCAAATTAACCATTATTTTGGGGCCTTCTGTGGATGGATTTCGAGCCCATTTCATTGTTCCATTCCCGTTGAGCCTTGGAGATCAGGATTTCTTAGAGCCCTAGGGTTTATCTTATCACTTGTCAGCCTTCCAAGCGAACTTACGACCCATTTAGGCCGGCTTCCCTCAAGCATTCAGCCCCTTTCGCTGTGCAGTCTTGAAAACGGTCCTTTTTCACCCCCTTCTATTCCCCTATTAAAAATGTGCCCTTCACCAAAGTTGTTCATCTTTCAAATCTCTACAATTTCTTTTTCTATGTCATTAGGCAGTTCTGCACCTATTTCAAGTTATTTACATTTTTCTGGCAGACTACACTATTCACCTACATCACGATATTTTTCCTCTCTGTTCTCAGCCTACTTTTTCTCTCTTCTGATCATTTTCTCATCTTGCTCTCTTCATTAAAGTTGTTCCTTTTTCAGTTATCTATAATTTCTCGTTCTATCACTTTTGCTAATTCTGCACCGTTTTCAAGATATGATCCGATTTCCAAAGTCGCACGAGCCTGGCAGTAAAACGGTCAACAGTTGACCATCCAATGAATAAACGGTCATAAGATGACCGCCCCATGCATAAAACGGTCAATAGATGACCGTTTATGAACAGTAACTTTTTAATTTTTTAATTTTTAATTTTTAATTTTATTATTTTTAAAATGTCATAAAATAGTCTTCTTAGGACCGCCTCATTCAAAAAATGATCTGTGGATGACCATTTAGTCAGTTTTTTTGCCAAAAGTCTCCCGGTCGCCCCAGGTCTGAGCGGTCTACTGCTAGACTGCCCCATTCAATAAACGGTCGTGCGATAGACTATCCATATAATAAAGAGTCTAAAAGTTCCTGAACTTCGTCTTCTTCGCCACCGGATTCTAAGGTCGAACCTGTGCAACGGGGCCTCCTTGTTAGGGCTCTATCTTCTAGAATACTACATGAAATTAAGCCCCGTTTGTTTCTGTGTCTTCCCGTTTGTATTATTTTGAATTTGGTATATGGAGCATGATTTTTAATTGACTATATCTCCAGGAATCTTGGCCGCAAGTTAAGGTTTTATGCATTTCGTGCAACAAAAACTCCTGCAGATTAGGTTCCAGAGGCTTCTTCCAAGAGCCATAACTTCCACATCCTTCCACCAAAAAAAGTCCCGTTTGTTCCTACTCCTTATCTTGACTATTATCTCGAGAATGATCTAGAGATATCAAGATTTGGTGGACTCTCTCTTCTGGAATCGTGAGAGAAAGTTTGGGGTTTCACCTCTTTTCTATATAAACCTGCCCATATTTCCTGTGCGACGGGGGCGAGTTTTCAAGGCGACGGGGAAGCCATGCTAGATTTTCTACTCAACCCTTTGACCCTAGTCTGAAGAGGGAAGTATTGTCTTTCCATTGGTTCATTATTTTCTTGATTTCATCATCATTTTCCTTCCTAACTTCGCTCCTACTTTTGGCAAATCATCACAGTTTGCTATTTTCTGCTACAACTTCGCGACGGGGGCCTGTTCATCAAGCCGGGGCGGAGTCATGCTTCATCCTCTTCGTCTTCCTTTGACTCCATCTTGAAGAGGGGAGTATTAGCTTCACGTTGATTATATGTTTACCTTATTTCTCATATCTTTTCCCCCTCTTCCAAGCCCCAACTTTTGAGGTTTCGCCACACTGTTCTGCACTTTGCTGAAACTCAGATTTATTGCGATGGGGGCATGTTTGCATCGCCGGTGCGAGGCCGTGGGGCACTCTTGATCCGTCCTTTCAACTCCAAGCTCTAGAGGGAAGTATAATCTTTATGTTCCTTAGTTTTGGTCTCATTACCTCGTCATCTTCATGCATATTTTTGTCCATGAGTTTTGCACTTTCATTCTGTTTTTACACCGTCATTTTTCTCCCATGTTCTGCACCCTTCTATTTTCTTATGTTTTTTACCCCATTTTTCACTAGTCTCTTCCCTGTTTTAAACCCTACTTTTTGCCCTAGTTTCACCACAACATTCCCACCTTTCCATAACATCTCTTTCCTCTTTTGGTGTTCTATCTTGTAAGATATTCATCATTCTTTGAGTCCACTTTGTGCACTGTTCTGTATTTTCTGCACAGTCCGCATTTTTTGCCAAATCTCCGGTGTCATAACTTTCTGGCCCGACCTCCTTTTGAAGTGATTCTTTTTCCTACTTCTTCACAACACTCAAGTCTTTTGTCATCTCAAATTTCTTCCCATTTGGACATCGTTTGCCCTACTATTTGCATCTATTTTTGCACCTAATTTACACTGTTTGCATAGTTTTTCTTGTGACATGCACTTTTGCACCTTGTTTATCTATGTTCATCATGGCATATTAAATCAATCTTTGCACTCTAGTCTCATCACAATATACACACCTATTGTTTGCACCCTTCCATAGGGGTTAAAAACCCTCCCCCGATAAGTTTGCCCTCAATCTTTCATGCTACTTTATGCACTTGGGCATATTTCTACACTTAGCATTTTCTAATGGGTTTTGCCTCTTGTTTTGTGTTTGTTTTGCAAGAAAGCATGGAAAGTGAGGGCCTTACCTTCTAACCAGCTGGAAGGCGAGGAGAGGTAATCCACCAATCCCCGCATCTTGATATTGAGCACGATAATCCTCTTTTTCCAAGGTACACAACGTGCATAGTATTTCATATCCTTTGGCGTTGTTATTCCTTGGTGGCGATCACGGTATTCTTCTACATCTTTCATCGCCTTTGTCTTGCTGTATGATCATGCTACCATGTTTACATAGTCACATGTTCATGATGTTCACTTGATATGCACATTATGTTATCACTTATGCACATATACTTATCTATGTGACTTGTGACACCATGCTCCACATTTTCCACATCATCGCATGGGTTTTTGTTCATATGTGAGATCCCTTTGTATCACCAGGTCTCCATGATCTATGATATATGATGGATCGTGCACATACTTCTTTAACATGGATATGTGAAGCACATTATGGACGTCGGACAATTGAGGAGGCAAGGCAATGCGATAGGCAACCTCGCCAACTCTTTCTAATACCTCAAAAGGTCCGATATACCTTGGTGTAAGATTGCCTTTAACACCCAATCTTCTAATTCCTTGCCCTAGAGAAATCTTCAGAAATACATGATCTCCAATTTGGAATTGGAGATCTCTCCTTCTGGTATCGGCATAAGCCTTTTGTCTAGATTGGGCTATTTGTAGTCTTTCTCTAATCAGCTGGATCTTCTCGGAAGTATCTCTAACCATGTCTAGGCCTAGTAGCTGTTTCTTGCCAACTTCATCCCAGCACAAGGGTGATCAACAACTCCTTCGGTACAAAGGTTCGAAAGGTGCCATCTGTATACTTGCCTGGTAACTGTTGTTGTATGAAACTCGACCAAAGGCAAGTGATCATGCCAGCTTCCACCAAAATCAATGATACAAGCTCTTAGCATGTCTTCTACTATTTGATTTGTTCTCTCGGTCTGACCATCCGTCTGAGGATGAAAAGCTATACTAAAGTTAAGTCTTGTCCCTAACGAATGTTGTAGACCCTTCCAAAAATGAGAAGTAAAATGCAAGTCTCAGTCAGACATGATTGAGATAGGAACTCCATGTAGTCTGAATATCTCCTTGATATACAGTGCAGCAAGAACGTCAACTAACCATCGGCTCTTGATTGGCAAGAAATGTGCCGATTTGGTTAATCAGTCTATGATGACCCATATTCCATCATGTCCTCCTTTAGATTTAGTCAGACCCATTATGAAGTCCATACCGATATCCTCCCACTTCCACTTGGGAATATCAAGAGGATGAAGCTTACTGGTAGGTTTTTGGTGTTCCGCCTTAACTTGCTGACAAGTGAGATAACGAGACACGAAGTCTACTACCTCTGTTTTCATGTTAAGCCACCAAAAGGTCTGTTTCAAGTCTTGGTATATTTTGATAGATCTAGGATGAATCGTGTACCTTGATCTGTGGGCTTCTTCTAATATCTTCTTCTTTAGTTCTGAACAATCTGGTACACAAGTTCTCTCTCTGAATAATAATCTTTCATCTGATGCGAATTTGAATTCATATTTCTCCTCTATCGTGCCCTTGATTTCTACTAATACTGGGTCATTGTCTTGAAGTCCTTGTATTTCAGAGAGTAACTCTGGTTGTATCCTCATATGTGATAGTGTAACACACCTATTCTCCTTGTCCATACTTATGTCAAGTCTAGATAATTTCTCCAACTACTTCCATTCCTGAATCATACAATTGGCTAATAGGGCTCTTGGTTTTCGACTAAGGGCATCAGCTACAGGATTACCCTTTCCAGGATGATATTGGATTGTGAAGTCGAAGTCCTTGAGATATTCTCGCCAACGTCTCTGTCTCATATTCAATTCCTTTTGAGAGAAGAGATACTTGAGACTCTTATGATCGGAGTATACAATGAATTGTACTCCATATAGGTAATGTCTCCAGATCTTTAGTGTAAACAGTACCGCATCCAATTATAGGTCATAGACCGGGTAGTTCTATTCATGCTTCTTCAGTTGTCTGGAAGAGTAAGCTATGACTCTTCCTTGCTGCATTAATACACATCCGAGGCCAATGCCAGATGCGTTGGTGTATACTTCGAATTTCTCTCCTTTAGTTGGTACAGCCAAAATCGGGGCAGTAGTCAAGTGATCCTTTAGAGCTTGAAAGCTTCTTTTACAATCTTCACTCCATTCATAACGGATCTCCTTGCGAGTTAGCCCAGTAAGTGGTACGGCGATCTTGGAGAAGTCCTTAATGAATCGCCTGTAATAACCTGCAAGACCCAAGAAAGTTTGGATCTCGCTAGCATTGGTTGGTCTTTCCCAGTTCTTCACAGCTTCAACCTTCGATGGATCTACTGATAACCCATCCATGGAGATTACATGTCCAAAGAAAGATACTTCTTCTAACCAGAACTCACATTTGCTGATCTTTGCATATAATTGATTCGTCCTCAATATCTGTAATGCAATCCTTAAATGCTCTTCCTTGGTCTTCGAAAAGATTAATATGTCATCAATAAAGACCACCACGAACTGATCTAGGTGAGGCCTGAATATGCTATTCATCAACTGCATAAAGGCTGCAAGGGCGTTTCTTAGTGCAAAAGGGATAACAACAAATTCATAGTGCTCATACCTACTCCTAAACACGGTCTTATGAATGTCTTCATCTTTGATTCTCAGTTGGTGATATCCAGACCTGAGATCAATCTTCGAGAAATACTTAGATCCAGATATCTGATCAAACAATTCATCGATTTTCGGCGGTGGATATTTGTTTTTGATAGTGAGATGATTCAACTGTCGATAGTCGATGTATAGTCTCATAGATCCATCCTTCTTCTTTACAAATAATACAGGTGCTCCCCACGGGGAAGTGCTTGGTTTGATAAATCCTTTCTTTAGAAGCTCAATCAATTGCTCCTTTAACTTCTTGAACTCGGCAGGGGACATCCTATAAGGTGCCTTAGAGACTGGACCATCACCAGGGACCAGGTTGATGGTGAAGGACACTTCTCTTTGTCAGGGTAAACCTGGCAAATCTTCTGGAAATACGTCGGGAAACTCCCGAACTACTGGGATGTCTTCTATCTTGGTCTTCTTAGTCTCCTTTATGGTGACAAAAGCAAGGAAAGATATACACCCTTTCCTTACAAGCTTGCTAGCTCGGAGAGCTGAAATATGAGGTGACTTGTTCCGACTCTTAGGGCTAGTGTACATAAGTTCCAGAAATTCCTTAAAAATTACCTTGCCTTCACGACAATCAACAACGGCCTTATGTGTAGATAGCCAATCGGCTCCTAATATAACATCATATCCCTTCAAGTCTAGACATATTAAGTCTGCTGGCAGATTTTTCCCTTTTACTATAACTGTACAATTGGAATATTGGTGTGAGATCTCGGATTCATTTCCGAGTGGGGTTGCAATTACTAAATCTATCCATTCCGGTTCCATAGTTAATGGATCAGCAAACTTCTTTGAAACAAAAGAGTGTGATGCACTGGTATCAAACAAGACATGAGCATACATGGAACAAATCTTGAGTGTACCTTCCACTAGTCTGCCTTCCTCTTGTTCTGCCTCCTGAAGAGCTTGAAATCATGCATTCTTCATCACCGGGCGCTTCTCGTCACCGGCTTGATTATTAAGTAGTGGACAATCGGGAATCCGGTGAACACGGCTCCCACAACGGAGACAAGCTCTGAGTCTTCTCCAACATTCCTCGGCCCTATGTCTGGCCTTATCACAATGTTTGCACACCTCCTTGGAAGGTGTGGCAGTAATCGAGAATGGCTTATTATTTTTCTTAATCATATTTTCTTGAGAGGACTCTCCTTTATTGCTAGGCCTCTTTTTGTTGAAGGTAGGCTTGAAAGTAACGGAGCTAGTAACATGCTCCTTCTTATCTTTCCCATGGATTTTGTTGGACAACTCCGTGGCATCTTCTAATAATTGGGCTCGCCGTACTATCTCCGAGTAGATTTGTATGTCCATCGGTGCCAGCTGTGTAATATATTGAGGCCTGAGCCCATTGAGAAATCTCCTAGCCTTCATCTTCTCGGTACCTACTAAGTGTTTAGCGTACCGTGACAGCCTAGAGAATTGAGCCTCATACTCGGCCACCGTTAATGTTCTTTGTTTAAGTGTAGCGAATTCGGCAGCCTTCTTCTCTTGTACTCGATAAGAAAAATACTTGTTATTGAAATACTCCTTGAATTCAACCCATGTAACATGATAATGTTCTACCGTAGCTTCTACGGACTCCCACCATGAACGGGCATCCCTCTTTCACTGAAATGTTGCTAATAGAACTTTTTCTTGATCTGTGCATTGCATGACATGGAATATCCATTCAATCTCCCTTATCCAATGCTCGACATCGTCTGGATCGGTCAAGCCTATGAATTTAGGAGGGTTCATATTGCGGAAACTTTGATGGAGACTACCAGCTCCACGATTAGCACCTCCTTGCACTACATATTGTAGCGCTTGAGTGAGACCTTGCATAGTCCTTTGCATATCACTCCACTGAGCACGTTCTGCGGCCATGATCCTACAATTATAAAGATAACTATGTTAATATGTGATTGTACCCAAAGGTTCTAGTTTTTAACTTAACCCTTGGCTCTACCTAATCTCACCGGGTAAGGGTTTTAAACCTATCCTTGACTTGGGTTTCCTAGGAATTGAATATTCTAGGCTCTGATACCACAAAAACTGTCACGTCCCGAGCGTGGAAGGAACCCGGAGATGCATGATGAGTTTATATCAATCATGTCAATCAGAGCATAAGTCTATTCGACATACATACACAGAGTGCGCACAAGAAATGATAACCAAGTCCTTTATTAATCATAACTTCAAAGTACTCCATTACAATTCTTTATGAAAGAACTATGACTCAATGAAAGGAAAAGTACAATGGATGACTCAAGAAAATAGAAAACACAGGACTAGATAACGTTTGACGGTTGGAATGGCTCTAAACTCTTCACTCTTGTCCATCCCCATCCGAATGAGTCTCGTCATCGGAATTACCTGAAAATAAGGGAAAACACTAGGTGAGTGAATGCTCAGTAGGAATTATATCTCAAGTGCTAGCTTACTTTAAGTAAATTACATGTTACATGAATGCAAGTATGGGTATGCATGTTCGCGTGAAACGACATTATAGAGAGTATAGCAAGAAATAAATGAGTGAACTAGCAAGTCTTTCATGTCAATATAGCAAGGTGAACAAATATCTACATTTATCATGTCATGTCAAGAATTGGCTATCATGTTTCAAGCAAGCAAGTATATACCGTTTTCGGGCCACGCACGTCATGTCATGTCATGTCAAGTCAAGTTCAAGTATAGAATTTACGGAAATGTCCAATCAAGTAAGTCATGCACTTCGGTGTAATGCCACACCGTGATCAATAATAGCTCCCATAGGCACAAGTACTTTCGGGTGCTCCTGCCAGGACCAGATTGGGCCCTATATGCGTAATCATTGAGTCATGTATTTTGACATCCATAATATTTATAGCCAATATAGAGTTCCAAGGGAATTCTATTATAGGAATTTTAAAGTAGATCTTGTGGAATAGAATCACAAGGATAGAACTTGATACGTAAGGACATACTACGATTAAACGGTACAATCACGATACACATTGAAAATTGGGTGGAATCGGCTCCCTAATAGGTGCCAAGATATCAAGAATAAGCGCTCATATTCACATGATTGCTCGTCGTTTGTACATGATAAGGTAGGAAGAACTAGTGTCCACATGTAGGGCACTAAATCCTTTAAGTGATAGCAATGGTATGGTTTCCCCATTCCATTAACTTAAGAAACTTTCTCACGGTATCCAAATAGCATACCATGAGGGCCGGTATACCATGTTTCTTTAGAGTGACATGGCAATCAAAAAGTGTCATAGGTTTTAATGGTACAACCTGCTCAATCGGCCTTGAGGGAATCCAAGGCTACGAGGAGTCTTATGGAGGTCTCTATGATAAATTCACCAGTCCGAAAGAAGGAATATCCCGCGAAGGGTTCATCTATCACCGAGAAATAGTCGGGTAATCGATAAAACATTTTGAAATGTGGGACTATACTCACGGACTGGAATATAGTGCCAATAGATATACCCATTGAAATGGGTTAAAGAGAAACAATGGAAATCAGGAACTCAGGATAATGGCGCCTGCATCAGGGCCACCAATTCTTAAAATCCAGTTTGGTATTTAAGGCATACATATTCCGGATTTCATAATTTCAAATTACATAATAATTCAAATTTCATGATTTCCTTATTACATTTACATAAGCAGAATCTGGAGTTTTCTGCTCAGGGTGAATGGCGCCCTGGCACACAGTCTCATTTTCAGTATATAGCGCCCTAGTCAGGGGCGCCATATTCAAATAGTGGCTGGGTGCCAGTCGTTGTTCAGTCATGTTAAATTTGGCCATGAACAGTAGCACTTTCTCGATAAGAATAATTTCGCAGGAATAAACACATAGTCATGTAGAGAAAAATAGAAGGAATCTAGCAGTATACTCATGCATTAGATTTAATGTCATGGTTCATGGTTATTAAATTTTGAACATGTGTATTTATTAAATAGCTAACAGAATAACGACTGTTTACACGGTCGTTAAATTAAATAGCGACCTAAACAGAGGCGCTCTATTGCTGGAATTCAGAAAAAACTATACAGAAACTTCTTAAATCCATACTAAAAGACCTATATGCATGCACATGCTCTGATATTTATTAGATTGAGCTTGTACTTGAGAACACCTACCTTTCTGGGTTGTTTGGGAATAGCGAACTAAGTCGGAAAAAGATATATATATATAACTGCAGTAGAGGCACGACTGAAGAAAATAACAAGAGCAGCAGCGGCTCTTGATCAGGAAGCGATGAAGATGAAGAAGCAGCAGTAAGGCTTCTTCACAAATATACGTCGGTCAGCAATTACTGTAACGGCAATAGCCTCAGCAGCCACGGTAGTAAAAGGGAGTGGAAGTAGAACGGCTACTTCTCCTCTCAGCCACGGCAAACGATGATGAAGCAGAGGGATAGAAGCTCCTCTTCACGCCGTTGGTAGCAGCAGCACCGTAAGAAGGTGATGGAAAGAAAAGGAAGACGACGATGATGCCAGGGATAATACGAGTAGCAAGTCGACGCTGAAGAGTATTTTCAACCGTTTTGCATGTCCGACTGGGGTAGTATTTATAGAGAAAAGGTTAGAACGAGGGCTTGGAGTTTGATCGGGACTTAAACTCCCATGTAGGAAATCCTTTTGATATTCAAACTTCTCACGTATTAATCCTACCGGATTTTATCTGTCCTGAATGGCAACTACTTCTTAGTTCGAACAAAACACCGCTGTCGGGATTTCCATATCTCACTCTCCGTGAAATAGCGTCCAAGCCAGGGGCGCTCTTCATGAAAATGGCACCTCTATGAGGGGTCTTCATTTCGCAAAATGGCGCCCTATCACGGGGCGCCCTTTCCCTTCACCCATTTGGGTTTGAGGGTAAGGCACATTAGAGTATGAGTGTGAGGCCTAATGATGTATATGATGTTGTGGGTATGGTCTGGGCCTTGAACATTGGTTTTGTTTTTAATCTATTTAGGATTTCATTCCTTCAATTTACTAGGGTTGCTACAAGTAAGCTCTTAAGGAAAGGATGTATGGCTTTCATAGCATTTGTGTCTACCATAGAAGTTAAGGAGTCTAATATAGATGACATCTAAGTGGTTCGATAGTTTCCTGATGTATTCCCAGAAGCTTTGAACCACCTTCGCATCAAGAACAAGTATCCACTGCCAAGGATCGATGAATTATTTGATCTGGTATCTGGAGCCAAGTATTTCTCAAAGTTTGATCTCAGGTCGGGATATCATCAATTGAGAATAAAACATGAGGATATTCACAAGACAGTATTTCGGAGAAGGTATGGGCATTACGAATGTACTATTATGCGTTTTGGACTAACTAATGCCCCTGCAGCCTTTATGCAGTTGATGAATAGTATATTCAGGCCTCACCTAGATCAATTCGTAGTGGTCTTTATTGGCGATATATTGATATATTCAAAGACCGAAGAAGAACATGAAGAGCATTTGAGGATTTCATTACAAATCATAAAGAAGAATCAACTCTATGCCAAGCTTAGTAAATGTGACTTATGGCTCGAAGAAGTATCTTTCTTAGGGCATGTAATCTCGAAGGATGGAATTTTTGTGGATCCGTCCAAAGTTGAGGCTATGAAGAATTGGGAAAGACCTACAAATGCAACTGAAATATGAAGCTTCTTAGGCCTAGCTGGCTATTATAGGTGATTCATCAAGGATTTCTCCAAGATCGCTGTCCCTCTTACTAAGCTGACCTGCAAGGAGATTCCTTATAAGTGGGATGAAGATTGTGAGAAAAGTTTTCAAGCCTTGAAGGATCATCTGACAATTGCCCCGGTCTGGGCATTACCTATTGAAGGAGAGAAGTTTGAGGTATACACCGATGTGTCTGGCATTGGCCTCGGATGTCTTTTATTGCATCAAAGTAGAGTCATTACTTACTCTTCCAGACAATTAAAGAAGCATGAGGAGAACTACCCAGTGCATGACTTAGAGTTGACCACGGTAGTATTTGCTTTAAAGATCTGGAGGCACTGTCTCTATGGAGAACAATTCACCGTGTACTCCGATCACAAGAGTCTCAAATATCTATTCTCGCAAAATGAATTGATCATGAGATAAAGATGTTGACTAGAATACCTCAAGGGCTTCGATTTCGCTATACAATACGATCCTAGAAAGGATAATCCCATAGCTGATGCCCTTAGTCGAAAGCCGATAGTGTTATTAGTTGTATGGTCCAAGAATGGAAGATGCTGGAACAGTTTTCCAAGCTTGACATAAATACAGATGGGGAAAAAAGTGTATTACTCTATCACACATGAGGATACAACCGGATTTGCTCTTCGAGATCAAAGAGCTTCAAGATAATGACCCGGTGCTAGTAGAAATAAAAGGCAAACTGGAAGAACAACCTAATTTCAAACAAGCAGCAGATGGAAGGTTATTGTTCCGAGAAAGGACTTGTGTACCGGATTGCCTAGAATTGAAGAAGAAAATTTTAAAAGAAGCTCACCCATCTAGGTACACAATTCATCTTGGATCGACCAAGATATACCAGGACTTGAAACGGACATTTTGGTGGCCCAACATGAAGAGGGAGGTAGCAGACTTCGTTTCTCACTATCTCACCTGCCAACAAGTCAAGGCGGAACACCAATAGCCTACCGGTAAGTTACATCCTCTAGACATTCCCAAGTGGAAGTGGAAAGCTATCGGCATGGACTTTATAGTGGGTCTTTCTAAATCTAGAGGAGGACATGATGGAATATGGGTCATCATAGATCGATTGACCAACTCAAATCACTTCTTTCCTATAACCTTGTACATCAAAGAAGTTGTCAGACTACATGGAGTTCCTGTTTCGATCATGTCTGACTGAGACCCATGCCTTACTTCTCACTTCTAGAAGGGTCTACAGCATTTGATGGGGGCCAGAACTCAACTTTAGTACAGCCTTTCATCATCAAACGGATGGTCAGACCGAGGGAACAGATCAAGTTGTAGAAGACATGCTACGAGCTTGTATCATTGATTTCAGTGGAATCTAGCATGACCATGTACCCTTGGTCGAGTTTGCATATAACAATAGTTACCAGGCAAGTATCCAAATGGCACATTTCGAGGCATTATACGGAAGGAGTTGCCACAAACCACTATGCTGAGACAAAGTCGGATAAAAGCAACTACTAGGCCCAGAAATGGTAATAGACACCACTGAAAAGATGCAACTCATTAGAGAAAGACTCAAGATGGCTCTATCGTGCCCCGAATCGATAGCAGCGGAACGTTTTCGTTTGCTCGAAACGTGACAGTTAAACAGTCATGTCAATCAGAACATAGCCATAAGACAAGATATAACATTGGACACAAATAGAATTTCATTGCAAATATAAGTTTATTACAATTTGAACCCAAATAAAGAAAGACTCAATAATGGAAAATTACAAAAGACTCATGACTATACTAATCTTGACATGGACACAAGATAACAAGACTAGATGGTTCATCTAGATGCTGGAGTACTCTTCACTCTTGCCCTTGACGATCATGTTCGGTCTCGTCCTCACTAAGGTCGTTACTTAAAAAACATTGCAAAACATTGGGTGAGCGAGTGCTAAGAAGTACTTAATATCTCAAGCTCCAAGCTAGCTTTAAGTAATTACAATTTAATATGAACAAGTAGGTCATGTAAGCTATCTCAATCGAGAACTATAATGTCACGAGCTACATTGATAATTCGGAGATAAATTCAAGAACTATATTCAAGATCTGGAAAGAAGGATAGACAAGTTGATTGATACTTTCATGAGATATAAAGACAATAGTTAGACGGGTGAATATATCAAGGACAATCATGACAAGATAACAAGTACCTTCATAAGGTAATTCAAGAGCATTCATGAGGAGATATAAACAATCACTCCACTATAGCATTCACTTTCACTAGAGCTTTTGTAACTATCACTTTATGAGATTAGCCATTGTATAAAAGAGTTCAATCACTTATTTAATGAGTATGTAAAACACATGTGGAAATGTCGTAGACCAATTTTGCTATCATTGGTGCACTGCCAACACCTGATCATTCATGATACCGGTACATGTTTGGACTTTGTCTCACCTATGGGATCAGATCAGGACCCCGTATTTTATACACTAGCATTGAAATGTCAATATGTCGGGACCCATAGCCACTTCTGTATCTAGACCAATTCCACTTAAAGTTAATGGCCAAGAGTTTCAAGGATCAAGCATGTAAGAATAATAGGGTAGATTCATTCAAGGATAGAACTATAGACAAGATGACGTGGCGATAATCTCCATGAAAATTGGGATGAATGGTGCCCACTCAGACGGCCGTAATTTATAGAATTTACACCCTCTTTCATGGTCGCCTAATCTGTGAATAGCACAAGCTTGAAGAAATAGCGCCTAAGCATACAGTCGCTCATTCAATAAGCACCCACTCATGTGGTCGCTAATCTTTTGAAAAGAACGACAACTAGACGGTCGCTAATTCAATTAGCGGCCACTGCCCGGTCACCCATTCAGACAGAGATAGATCCTAACAAAATCGCCAGAATAACATTCTATGAGGGCGGGGTGTCATGTTTCTTTAGAGTGACATGACTCACAGGGTTTTAGGATTTTAATTGTACAACCAGCTCAACTGCCTTGAGGGAATCCAAGGCTAGCGTAGACTTACGGAGGTCTCTATGATGAAATCACCAGTCCGAAGGAAGGAATATCCCGCGGAGGGTTCAAACATCACCGAGAGTTGAGTGTGTAATCGATGAAATCAAAATAGAAACTCCATCTACGTATGTGAGATGAGAGTGTCAATAGACCCGCGATATGGGCCTGAAAACACGGTAAAACTGAGAGACAGAAATCTGCGCATAACCAGAAGTCGCTATTTCAAGATATAGCGGCTTTCTGATGGGTCATTCAATCTTAATTTATAACAGAACGTCCAAGAATTAATAAGAATTAACGACATTATGAGCGGTCATTCATTCCTGAATTTCCCAGAATTAATATTTATAATTCTAAATGGCGACTGTACATGATGGCGTTCATTCTTTAAATGACATCCTGATTTAGGTCGCTCATTCATGAATTTTCACATAAATTCTATTTACAAAATTTTTACAATACAACGCCACCATATAGGGGCGCTGATTCTTTAAATAGCGATTAGGTGACTGACGGCCATTGTTTGTCTGATGTTGCGCATTGGGTAGATACGATCTTAGACACATAACACTGTTCATGTATTTGAAGTTCTCATAATCAGGAAAGTACAGACATGGATAGATAGGGAAAATTATCAAGAATCTAGAAACTTATTCATGCAATAATTTTATCATCAGGTTACATGGATATTTAATTTCTAACATGTTATAATTATTATTTATCTAAGAAGAATTAGTGACAGTTGTACTATCACTGATTAATTAGCGCCCGTTCACTTGGGCATTTATTCTTAAAATAACGGCCAAGATATGGTCGCTAATTATTTTTCATGTAGAAATGATATAAACCAGTACTAAAACATGCAGACACGGTATCATATCACCCTGCGAAATCTATACGAACAATCTTACATGATGATTTGTATGGTTGCATGAATTTTAAAGAGATTTTGCTTGGGAGATTGCCTACCTTTCGTGAGGTTAACAGACAACGACGTAAGAGGGAAGTAGACGACACAGCAAGATGAGGAAGAAGAAGACAAGGAAGAAGCCTCGCACATTAACAACAGTAGCTACAACACAGCAACAGCACATTCGCGACAGGAGGAAGAAGAACGCCGACCTTCGCTCCTATCACAGCAACTGGATGCAGAGGGAAGGAGACAGATGTTGACGAAGTAATCGACAGCACAGCAAGAGCACGATGGCTCTGCCATCACCGTAGCATTCATTTTTATAGAGTTTCATGTGGTTCGAATCCTACCAAGAATCCAGTTGGATTGCAACACTAATTCCTTTAAATTGATCTTCTCTTTCCTTTTCTACGGTCACTCCTACTTAAACTAAACCTTAAGCCCTTGCAAGCTTCGAGCGTGTTTTAGGGTTTTAAATTTCAATGCTAACGTGAAAAGGTTTTAAACAACCCCAAGACCCTATTGTAATGATATTTGTGTACACATTCTCAGAAAACCCTATTGAGAAGTAATAATACCACTAACCAATTTAAAACCCATATATATATATATATATCCTCAGCCCATTTAGTGTTAGACGTAGCCCTTCACTAAAGCGCATTATTTATTTATAAGGCCTAATGGCTCATCCGTTAGTGGCTTTTACTATACCGGTTTAATATCCATGTTTATTTGAGCTATTTCTATTTTGCATTTACCAAAATTTTTATTCTCCATGCTTGTTATATGACTAATATTATATATTTATTATTATTTATTCTATATCAAAATTTTTGGGGTGCTACACCCTCTCCCACTTAAAAGAATTTGGTCCCCAAATTCACATGATTCACTCCCATAATAGTGGGGTACAATCACCATATTCGTATAGATGTATTCTAGCTAGATCTATTCCCATAGCATGCTAAGTACCACCATATCCAATTCATGCAATTATAAATATGATGGTTCCATAGGGTTACCTTCCAACGCTTGTAGTCTACCCTGACGCTTTGGTCCACCGTGTTGTTGCTCTCATGGCGCTTGTTCCTTTAAAAGTGGACAAAGGATGATTTTATGATCTTCGCTTCCGCAACGGATGCACATCCCGAGTTTATTCCAACACTCCTCTGATTTATGCCTTCCTTTCTTGCAATGCTCGCATTTTTCCTTGGTCGAAATAATTTGTTAATCTTCGTTTCGGGGTTTCTTGTCCTTATAGAAACAATTACCTTCATTGGACCTCTTCTTGCCGTTCACGGGTTCCTTGTTCTTGGATTCATTGGCTAATTCCTTCTTATCGACATTCCCTTTGATTCGCTCCATCGTATCCTTGGCATCTTCCAATAGTTGTGCATTCCTAACCATCTTCGTATAAGTTTGGATATCTAGCGGAGCTAATTGAGGAATAAGCTCTACCTTTAAACCGTTCATAAATCTTCTCGCTCTCATCTTTTCCTTGCAAACTAAGTGTGGTGCATACTAGGCCAATCTAGAAAACTTCGCTTCATAATCCGCTACCGATAAACTACGTTGTTTGAATGCCACAAACTCCATAGCCTTCTTCTCATGAATTCTTTCCGAGAAATACTTATCATTAAAGTGTTCTAAGAACTTTTCCCAAGTCACTTGCTCGTTGGGCAAGATAGCTTCTACGGATCCCCACCATGCTCGGGCATCCTTTTCTAGTTGATAGGTCCCTAATAGTACATTCTCTTGGTCGGTACATTGCATAAACTTGAAGGTTCTCTCTATTTCTTGCACCCAATCTTCTGTCTCATCCGGGTCGGTAGACCCACGAAACTTAGGAGGATTCATCTTTTGGAACTTCTGATGTAAATCCTCGGCTCCCTGTTGTGCTCCACCTAGTGCAACTTGTTGTAAAGCATGTGTTAACCCTTGGACGGTACGCTATATTTCTCTCTATTGAGCTCTCCCGGTAGCCATTTTAGCCTACAAAATAAGTTTTATGGTAATGATTACTCATATCCTTGACATTAATGTAACATAGATAAGACATTTGATTGGTTAGCCCATAACTCTACCCAATCTCACGGAATTCCTATGGGATGTGATGGGGGCATCCCTTGCCCCTCCACATTTTTTCAGGGCTCGGATTGTTCGTCGGTAAGCGCCATTGTATTAGTCATGTATTTCTGAGTCTAGTCATGTAATTTTCAAATTTTCTTTGAGTCATAAACTATGTAATTTTCTCTTTATTTGAGTCATGTACCTAGGTTAGTGAGTCATTTTCCTAAGTTAGTTGTCATATGGTTGGTTTGATAGGCTAATGGGCCCAACTAATGGGCTAGGCCCAGGGGCGCCCCTCCCTTGGACTGCTTTAGTCATTAGTTGGTTTGCCAGGGTCACTATGGTCATATGAAAAGTATGGAGTCTATAAATAGGCCCCCACTCCTCTAATATGTAACAACCTTTTATGATCAATTTAAATTGAGTGCATTCTAGAGTCTTATTGGAGTGGATTCTCCAAATCTCTCTCTCTCTCTCTATGGGGAGGATTCCCCTCTCTCCTTCTCTCTCTTCTCTCACACTCCTAAAGGGGGTTGCGCCCCTTTCTCTCTCCTCCCCTCCCTCTCTCTCCTCCACATCATCAACCCTTTCTCTCCCCCTCTATTCATCCTCCCAACTACCCCAACCCTCATTACTCCAACCCTAGTCCCAAGAGATCCCCACCCAATCCTAGCTCCACGATCCAACCACCAACTACCCAATCCCCTTCCCTAGGCACCCCTCCATCTCCCCAAGACTGAAAGAGATTCTCCCAAGGCCAAATTAAAATTTCCCTCCACTGCTGGCTATGCCCTTGCACCTTCCCACCCCCTCACAGATATGGGAGATCAGCCCCTTACCCCCATAGCCCTTGGGCGCCCTCCTCCTCCCTCTCCCATTGCTTGTCCTATTGCATCCATCTCCCACCTCCTGCCCTCTCCATCCAGCTTCAGACCAGTTCGCCCACACCATTCCTCCCTCAGCCCTCCATCAAGCCTCCAGCAACTCCCCTCCACATCCCACAGCCATCAGCCATCCCCATCTCCTTGCTAAACCTTCACCACCCCTTTATCCATATCCCTTTCATCTCTAGACCCAGTCTAGGGTTGTAGGCAGCAGAGCACCAGCAGGTTTCAGAGGCAGACACGGTGACATCTTGAGGCTTCGGGAGGCATACCATATACCGGTGGAATCATCGTCGAAGCATCTTTCCAACGGTGGTGGTTTCGTCTCCGTCCGAGTTCGTGACTGCCAAGGAGAGCCGTTCTCCTCCGACTGCGCGGGATAGGTCCGGTCAGCAACCTGAAGCAACTTCCAGAAACTCCCACGGCGACATTCCTATGCTTCTTGAGGCACCACTTGCCTGAGAGTTTCCCCTACAAGTCCTCTGTCATCTCCAGCAAGCAGAGCTAACTTTGGACCTCGGCATCAAAAGTTCTGAATTTTCCCTCACAAGTGCGCCAGGTCAGTTTCCTGAGCTAGAACCGACACGTTCCTGCTGTTCAGGCTTTCATGGTCAGCTCCGAGCTTCGCCTGCGTCCATTTTTGTCTCCAAGTGAAGAAGACTCATCCACAATTCCAACGACTCCAGCCACGATTGATTCAAAGATTAGGAGCGCTCGTGGAGGCCTTATCTTTCTACTACTGAGGCACCGTAGCAGTCAAAGCCAGAACTCAGGGACCCTGTGCGCAGCTCTTCCCCGACCAGCACCGCCAACCAAGAAATTCCACAAAAATTGGACGTCTTCCTGATCCAATCCCGAAGATTTTGCCACTGGTGTTGTCATCAACAAAATTCGGGAGTGGTCTCAGCGGTGCCGAAATCGACTACCTGTCCCCTGTTCCAGAGGGTGGACAGAACCGTCGATGTTCTATCAATTAGTCCCTAGATCGATTCTCCCCTTCCCTAGCTTGGCTGGCTGAAGGCCCCTCCCTGCGTGGAGGTAGTTTTGGCTGTAACAACTTAACCACCACCCCGAGATCCCCCCCCCCTTGCAAGGGGTGTAGTTCATGTAATAATTCAATTCGTAGGTTTGAGGCATCATCGACATGGCGTGCGGGTGCATACCCACGCCTCCCCGCTCTCCCTCATCTCCGGCCAGAGTCGGCGTCTTCACGCCGGCTAGGTGAGCCTCGGTCCCCCTCTTGACTGGTTTCAATTAATTGCTTAGCATAGTATTATCGTTGTTGCATCGTCGGACGGAGAGTGAGAGCTCGGCCCTAAATTTCCATTGACGTGAGTGATCACCGCGGGCGAGTTGTGAGTGATCCCCTACATCCCACACCATTGGTGTGTCGGCCGCCCGTGATTTGGGCATCCCAGGCCCATTTGGGGTTCTCCCCAAGCTATCCAACCGTTGGAGCATCAAGGTCCCGCCTCGGACCCTCTCCATCATCGTCAAGTTGCCTACAGGCCCTAGTGTGTGCTACGCGAACGTGTTCGCTAGAGTGAGTCTGTTGTTCAAGTTGCGTGCTTGCAATTTTGGTCCATAGGTCGTCTCACATCATGATGACAGACATGGATGACTCAATCTATAACAGGGACTTAATGACCTAGTGATTTAGAAAGCCTAGGCGCTGATACCACCTTTTATCACGCCCCAAACCGATAGTAGCGGAATGTGTTCGTTTGCTCGAAACGTGGCAGTTATACAGTCATGTCAATCAGAACATAGCCATAAGACAAGATATAATATTGGATAAAAATAGAATTTCATTGCAAATATAAGTTTATTACAATTTGGACCCAAATAAAGAAAGACTCAATAAAGGAAAATTACAAAAGACTTATGACTAGGCTAATCTTGACATGGACACAAGATAACAAGACTAGACGGATCATCTTGATGTCAGAGTACTCTTCACTCTTGCCCTTACCCATCATCTTCGGTCTCGTCCTCACTAAGGTCATTACCTGAAAAATATTACAAAACACTAGGTGAGCGAACGCTCAGTAGGACTTCATATCTCAAGCTCCAAGCTAGCATTAAGTAATTACAATTTAATATGAACATGTAGGTCATGCAAGCTATCACAATCAAGAACTATAATGGCACAAGCTACATTGATAATTCAGAGATAAATTCAAGAACTATATTCAAGATCTAGAAAGAAGAATAGACAATCATCAGATATAAAGACAATAGTTAGACATGTGAATATATCAAGGACAATCATGACGAGATAACAAGTACCTACATAAGGTAATTCAAGTGCGTTCATGAGGAGATAAAAATAATCACTCCACTATAGCATTCACTTTCACTAGAGCATTTGTAACTATCACTTTATGAGATTAGTCATTGTATAAAGATGTTCAATCACTTGTTTAATGAGTATGTAAAACACTTGTGGAAATGTTGTAGACCAATTTTTCTATCCTTGGTGCATTGCCAACACCCGATCATTTATGATACCGGTACACGTTTGGACTTTGCCTCGCCCATGGGATCAAATCAGGACCCCTTATTTTATACACTAGCATTGAAATGTCAATATGTCGGGACCCATAGCCCCTTCTGTATCTAGACCAATTCCACTTAAAGTTAATGGCAAAGAGTTACAAGGATCAAGCATGTAAGAACAATAGGGTAGATTCATGGAATTCAAGGATAGAACTATAGACAACTTCACGTGGCTATAATCTCCACGAAAACCACAAAAATTGGGATGAATGGCACCTACTCAGACGGCCACAATTTATAGAATTAGCGCCCTTTATTGTGGTCGCTTAATCTGTGAACAGCACAAGCTTGAAGAAATAGCGCCTACGCATACGGTCGCTCATTCGATAAGCGCCTGCTTACGTGGTCGCTAATCTTTTGAAAAGAATGACAACTGGACGGTCGGTAATTCAATTAGCAGCCATTGCCCGATGACCCATTCAGACAGAGACAGATCCTCACAGAATCGCCAGAACAGCGTTCTTTGGGGGTCGAGTGTCATGTTTCTTCAGAGTGACATGAGTCACAAGGTTTTAGGGTTTTAATGGTACAACCAGCTCGGCTACCTTGAGGTAATCCAAGGCTAGTGTAGACTTACGGAGGTCTCTATGATGAAATCACTAGTCCAAAAGAAGGAATATCTCGTGGAGGGTTCAAACATCACCGAGAGTTGAGTGTGTAATCGATGAAATCAAAATAGAAACCCCATCTACAGATGTAAGATGAGAGTGTCAATAGACCCGCGATATGGGCCAAGAAACATGGTAAAATAGAGAGACAAAAATCTGCGCCTCAACAGAAGTCATTATTTCAAGATATAGCGGCTTTCTAATGGGTCGTTCAATCTTAATTTATAATAGAACTTCGAAGAATTAATAAGAATTAATGACACTATGAACGGTCGTCCATTCTTAAATTTCCTAGAATTAATATTTATAATTGTAAATAGCGACTCTACATGATGACGTTCATTCTTTAAATGACGTCCGGATTTACGTCGCTCATTCATGAATTTTAACATAAATTTTATTTACTGAATTTTTACAATACAGTGCCACCGTATAGGGGCGCTCATTCTTTAAATAGTGACTAGGTGACTGTCGACCACTATTTGTCTGATGCTACGCATCGGGCAAATACGATCTTAGACACATAAAATTGTTCATGTATTTGAAGTTCTCATGATCAGGAAAGTACATACATGAATAGATAGGGAAACTTATCGGAAATCTAGAAACTTATTCATGCAATAATTTTATCATCATGTTACATAGATATTTAATTTCTAACATACTGTAATTATTATTTATCTAAGAAGAATTAGCGGCAGTTGTACTGTTGTTGATTAATTAGCGCACGTTCACATGGGTGTTTATTCTTGGAATAACGGCCAGGATATTGTAGCACCCCGAGCATTAATTAAATAACATAAAAGGGTAATTAGAATATATTTACCATCAAACGGGAAAAATTCTTCAAGTGAAATTTTAACTAATTTATTAAAAAATCTAGAAAATTTATAATCACGTAGAGGACTAAAAGATTATGTAATTTGACTTCTTGGTCAGACCCTAAATAAAATTTTAATCAAGCCGAATTGATGGAATTAGGACTAAAATCGAGCTTAAATAGATTAAACCTTAGATCACTAAATTCGAACCCAAATCTCGACCATTTGAGCCCAAACCAGGCCCATTCGATCGGCCTTGCTGAGTAGTCCCTTTCCCCTCTCTTTCCCGGCTGAAACCCTAACCCTAGGAGTCCAATTTCGGGAGAGAAGGCGGTGCGACTTGGTCCATGCGCGATTCTCGCGCATGTGGAGTTCATGGACTCTACCCAGCCTTATCATCGACCCCAGATCAAATTACCCCTGTAAAACTAACCCTAGACAGACCTAGAAACCCCATTTTGCTGCAACAGCCGACGAGGAACGCGAACGGGGGAGGAATCATCGAGGCTGTGGAGATCGAGTTCGTGCGGTGTCGAGCGTTCGTCATCCTCTTTTGACCTTTGATTAAGGTAGGTGATAGTGGACTAAACCCTAGGAGTAATATATCGATGGAAGCGTCTCTATGTCCTCTTCCTATTGATACTAAAACCCCCAATTATTATTCTCTATAGTGCTAGTATTGTTTATTTTAGTCGGAGCATGTTAATTAGGGCACTGATCTTGTTACCCCTTTTTATATCGATTGAATGCTAGGATTAGAAGGCTTAAACCATAAATTGATCATGTTATATTGTATGCCTTTGTGTCCTCTTTCTATTAAGGGCATTTTGCCTAATTCTTGTGCACCGTACTGCTCGTATTCCTTGTCGTAACCGAGTTCTATCGGGGATCGCCGGAGATCGAAGCAGCGACCTTTATGCGGTCGTATAGGAACCGTTTTTGATACAGGCGGTCCCGTGATAGATCGCTTTTGCTTTTCGAAAACCTAAAGTTCATCACATTCTAGCGACCTCTCGATGGACTGCCTAACCCTGTCTTGCGGCTCTGGACAGACCATTTTTAGCACGCAGTCATACTTAGTCCATGCTGCTATAATTATGTTAATCTTGTTAGTTTTTGGTGTGTAGGGTAGAAACACACTAAAATAAATAGATTATATGGAACAATGTAATGTCAGATTAACTATGATCATCTCCAAATCATGTCTCTTGATTGATTCCTCTTGTAAATTGATGCAATTCCATCATGAGATGATTACTCCAATGCTAAATAAGATTGTGGAAACAATTTTACTAGGATTGTTTGACAGTCACGCCACTCCGGTGGTGCTGGCTAACCACTATACCATCATTTTCTGATGTTTCATTAGCCTCTAAATCTTGTAATAGTTGGGACTCTCCACCGGATATTCCTTTCGTCAGACTAGGACCTCTATTATAAGACCTCTGTAAGCCCCCGCGAGCTTGGGATTCCCACTAGGACGCTGGGCGGGTTGCACCCCCAAATCCTAAACCTTTCAACTCGATCGAATCCTGTGTTTTTGCCCAAGTGGAAATCGGGGCTATCTTGTTGATTGCGGCCCTTCTGGGACCGCCCCTGTTAGTATGCGACCCAGGCATGACCACCTGAACTTGAAGCGGCCCTTTGTATGACCGTTTTCAACTGGCTAAGTGCCAGGTCATGTGAGTCGACCTTCCTTGTTTGTGGGTTGACCTAGCCATGTTAGAGTCGACCTACAGCCTCTAGACTCGACCTGAGAGGTGTGGGCTGGACCCTAGTTTGGTCCAACCATGTCTCATGCGGGCTGGGAGCCCATTAAGTCGACGGCTTAGCCTTACTAGGCCCAGACTAGTTGCGATTGTCATTGGACAATTTTTATCCTCCAAGCGGCCCTCTGAGGACCGTTTCTGGATAAGGCGGCTCAATAGAGACTGTTTCCTTTTTGTTTGTGGCCCAGGGACCTGTCTATTCAGAGCGTCTTCCTGTGGACCGTCTTCCTTCTAAAGACGGCCCAGCCAGGACCGTCTTGATCTTGTCGCGGCCCCTCTTGGACCGTTTTCATCCTGTATGCTGGACTTCGTCTCTTTGACCCAGCTTTGGCCCATGCGGTCCATCATTAGACCGTTTACTTCCTTGGTGGCCCGATCATGACCGCAACATTCCAGAGTTATTTTTCACGTGTTTCTTGCGTACCCCTTTTTATCTCATGACTTTCCATTCAATTACTAATAACACTACTTGTTCCTAGTTGGTAAGTTACACAGCTTAACCTTGGAATTCATGACCGATTCCAATGAATGTCTAAGATGGATACTTGGATCTTGGATCTGCCAAATCAATGCCAACGCATCATAAGGGCTGGTCTGGTCCTGGGAGGAGCGCCCAAAAAGTACTAGTGTCCCGGGGAGTTATGATGACATGGTGAGGCATTGCACCAAGTGCATGACTAGCGTGAGATTTATGACATTCATATATTCATTGATTTCCTACTTGGAATTATTTCTACTTGACTTGCTTGTTTACTTGCTTGATCGGCCAAATACATGGAAGTGATATATCTCTATTCTATTTAACTCTATTACTCTCATTCTATTCCTGCATATGTTGGATTTATTTACCATCCTTTATTTATTCGCATAATATTTAATTAAATTGTTAATTACTTAAATCTTGCCTGCTATTACTTACTGAGCGTTCGCTCACCTAGTTTTTCCCCCATTTCAGGTAGCTCCGGTGATGAAATGCAAACAGATGGGGATGGGCAGGAGTGATGACACAGTGGACCTGATAGATGTGACTTGATAGTTGTCTTAATACAGTTATGAAGTAGTCCCATAGTGACCTTGTTGAGTCATTATTTGTAATGTCTTGAATTGTCATTGAGAGTTGTAATCAGTTTTCTCTTTGAGTCGTAATGTAAGGATGTTGGAACATTATTATTCTTCTATTAATGAGATAGTTGGTATTATTGGAGTATTTCTTCTCATTGTATTTATGTTGCCTTTATTTTCGTTATTACTCTGTTTATCATAAATGATTATAACTGCTGCGTTCCGATATTCTACGTCGGGACGTGACAGTTTTATGATATCAGAGCCTAGGTTTCTTAAGTCTTTAGGTTTTCTAAGTGGTTTCATAGAACCCGTTGTGAGCGACGTCACGCGGTTCGGAGTTCGATGGTGCGGGGAAGAGGATGCGGAGAGCGCGCGGGCTCTTCTTTTTGTTTGTTTTGCTGTTTGCTGCAACACAGAGATGAGAGAAGAGAGAGAAGGGGCCACCACGGGAGATTGCTCCGGCGGGGCGAGCGGGACAAGTATAATATAGCAAGATATGGGGTTCAAACGGCCATAGCGGGAAGTGACTCGCCGCGACCTCGGGGGGACGGGAATGGTGCAGAAATTAAATAACAAAAATTGAAACGGCCATTGGGGAAGTGACTCGCCGCGGCCTCGAGAATATGAGCAGAATATAGCAGAATATAAAAGAGAATATAAGAACAGAGATTTAAACGGCCATTGGGGAAGTGACTCGCCGCGGCCTCGAGAATATGAGCAGAATATAACGGAATATAGAGAGAGTATAAGAACGGAAATTTAAACGGCCATTGGGGAAGTGACTCGCCGCGGCCTCGATGATATGAGCAGAATATAACAGAATATAGAGAGAATGTAAGAACGGAAATTTAAACGGCCATTGGGGAAGTGACTCGCCGCGGCCTCGATGATATGAGCAGAATATAACAGGATATAAAGAGAATATGAGAACAGAAATTTAAACGGCCATTGGGGAAGTGACTCGCCGCGGCCTCGATGATATGAACGAAATATAACAGGATATAAAGAGAATATGAGAACAGAAATTTAAACGGCCATTGGGGAAGTGACTCGCCGCGGCCTCGATGAAAAGATGTGATCGCCAGGGGCCGAAAGACCCCAAAATAAGAAAGTGATCGCGCCTACCTCAAGAGCGGGAGATGGCGGGTTGCTTCTTCCTCTCCTTCCGGCCGGCCGACGGAGAGGGCTTTCCTCGGCTACCCTTGCAAAACAACGACAAACAAATGACAAGTGGCTTAAAAAGATGAATGTGTAGTATTCATATCCTTGCAATAAAAATGACGAAATAACGGGAAGACATACACCTGGTTGGTGTTATCTTTTAAACCCCTCTCGGACTCGAGTAGGAGGAAAATGAGATGATGGATGCGAGATGATGAATGCAAAGAACTACGAAGAAAAGGAAAGAGTTGGCTTATTGGATGTGCCGGTGGTGAAATTCGGCGGAGCTCCGGCAGCGTGGGGACGACGTAGAAGCGCGGTGGATGAAGACGACCTTCCTCTCGCGAGCGTGGGCACCCGAGAAGCCGGCAGAACCTCCACCTACAAAAGACCCCACGGGTTAGAAGAATGACTCCGTAGCCTCTGGGCTCCGGCAGCTTATCGGATTACTGCTTAGCTCCTCTAGAACTGAGGGGGTGGGCCTCTATTTATAGAGCTCCGGAAGGTGGAGGCGTCCAGGACCCTGGACACCTCCATCAGGGCCGAAATAATATTTTATTCTATTTTTATTGATTTTTTTGGAATACTTTTGTGGGGGCGTCCAGGGTCCCGGACGCCTCAAGTAGGTCCACCGAAAACCGACGACGGCCGCACGCGGTTCGGCACAACGCGTGGTTTTGTGAGCGGCGCCTCGTGATTCAGAAATGGGCGCGTCCAGCTGACCGGACGTCTCTATATTTGGCTTTTTTCACACACGACAAACCGTCGTTCGGTGGCCGGCGCCCGTGAGGGAGTTGATGGAGGCGTCCAGAGGCCTGGACGCCTCCAAAAATATATTATTTTATTGATTTTCTTTGTCTTTTTATGATAGGGCTGGCATTTTTGATTTTTTTATTTGTTTTTATGGAGGCGTCCAGGGCCTGGACGCCTCCATTAATATGTATTTTTTATTTATTTTATTTTTTTTATGCCAACTGGCATTTTATTAATATTTATTATTATTAGTTTTTATAGAGGCGTCCAGGGTCCTGGACGCCTCCATTAATATATGTATATTTTTATTTATTTTTTTGTTTTTGTATGGCAACTGGCATTTTATACTTATTTTTTATTTTTATTTGTTTTTATGGAGGTGTCCAGGGTCCTGGACGCCTCCATTAATTTATATATTTTTTATTTAGTTTAAGCCCTGAGAAAATAAATAAAATAAATTAAAAAAATGGGGGCGTCCAGGGGCCTGGACGCCCCCATTAAGACCCACCCGGGTCTTAGATCAGGCGTCGGCGGGCGCCCGGCAGACACCCTTCTTGGTTCCGGAACCTTTTGATGCGTCTGACTGGTGTTGATGCCGTCCGAATGCCGTGATGAGACGATTCCGGATGCCGAAAAGGGCGGAAGAAGACTCAAGAAAAGGAAGTACTCAAGTGATTCGAAATGCGTAAGCCGTCGCGGGGCGTCGTATAGTAATATGAGACTTCCTCAGGAGACGTCAGGAATGGCGTGTCTACAGCTGCCCCGCCTTGGCGTCTGCTTTGCAAGGGAGCGACACGTAGTGGAAATGGAGTGGAGTGAAGTGGGAGCGGACTGATAAGTCGATGCCAAGGTGTGATGAGACACGCTTTTGACGTTTACTGTTTGGAATCTTTCCTTGGAGTTTCAATGAGGCGACCTTGAAGAAGATCTTTCAAATATTGACGATTGCTTGGACGGAGATCAAATAAGGGAGGGTGAGATGTGCGCTCAGGCACGAAACAAAAGGAGACCAACTTCTCGGTGTGGAAGTACCTGGGTCGTAAACCGGAGGTTTCACCTTTGGGGAGCGGTTACCAGCCAATGTGGAAGTGCTGCGGCCAAGGTGGGTCAAAAAAAAGGGTAAAGGAATATCTGAGGGTCTGTCCAAACAAGGGTCTCCTTTGGAAGAGCAGCGTAGGGCTGTCTCAAGGGAACTCAGTATTTCATTCGGAGTGGAATATCTCATATTTGTGGGAATTGAAACACAACAGCTTTCATAATCGAATCACTTGAATGATCTTCCGCAGTAAATCAAAGCCCTATATGAATGCATGCTGGGTTTAAAGAAAAAAATCAAAACAAACTAAAATAGAAAATAGCCAAGGATAATATTGCCAACTTGTGAAGAACGGGTCAGGATACCGATCCGGTGAGCTGATACTGGGCTGGGGCCCGTTTATCCACGCACCAACTCACTGAACGGAACCGTCGTCCCCATTCTATCACAAATTGACGGCCTATCCGTACAACCCAAACTCTTCGGGATCATCACCGTTTTTGTTGAAGGGGAACTCCAATCCCAGATTCGTTCGGGCCGCAAGGTCCTTGACATGTTCTAGTAGCGTAGGTATCATATACTATGATGCATGACATGGTGGGACCAACCAATGAAAGGTGGGACAGGAGATAGGACAAAGACGTCCGTTAGTAAAACCTGCACAGGCCAGCAAAGGTTAGCAACATCAAAAGGTAGCAGAATCGCACCACAGTTCAAAGGAGATCCAGACAAAATCTTGACAATGACCACTGATGTGACATGTTCTGTCCTGTAGCACCCTTCCCTTCCTATAAGAACTCCCCTTAGGCTAGTTCATTCAAATGCACCAAGGTGGGTTTTGGAAGCTCAGGAGAGGAAGGAGAGGAGAATCTAGAGATCTTCAGGATGGAAGGAGAGTCTTCCCGTGTTATGAAGAGGAGCAAGCCTAGCAGCGAGATTAGGCGACTTTCCGACCTCGAGGGTCATCTGAGTGGGACGATCATGTCGCATATGGTAAGCTGACTCTTTTCAAATTTCTGCACGTGAACCTTCTTCTTACTTCCTTCATTTCTTCTTCTTTCCAGCCATATCCACTCTTCCCAGGCCCGAGGAAGTTTTCCAAGCTGCCATGGCTTTCAAAGCTGACTTCCAATATCTCCATTGGCATGAGGGCCATACTCTCGAAGTGGCATCTGCAGGGGCTCCTTATTCACGCCAAGCATTACGAGAAGATTCGTATGGACTGGGCGGCTATGGGCGCGCTAGTGGAGGTCTGGCATCCCCAGACCCACACTTTTATCTTCCCGACCTTCGAGTTGACCATCCTCCTCGAGGAGGTGGAACTTCTGCTCGGATTGAAGAAATTCAAGAGTGACGGGAAGGTGAAGGCTATGCGGATGCTGACACGGGGGACTTCTGAAAGCGTCCTTGGAAGCTTCATGCCGCCCGACGCAGCTAGAAAGGTCCGTACTCAGAAGGGGATCGATCTCCAAAAGCTTGCGGAGTGGGTCATGAACGCCCTGAGAGGGTCACCAGACGATGACTATTTGGAGGGAATCATGAAGGGGTTCACTATCTGTCTGGCGGGTGCTCTCTTGTTTCCTTATACCGACAACATAGTGGAGGAAGACCAACTGAGTGCTATCTGCGGGATTTGGCGTGGAAAGAGGGTGGGACCCGCTGTCCTCGCCTACCTGTATAGTGGCCTTACTGCCTCGAGCATGGGTAAGCCTCCATTTGGTTGTGCACTTGTCTTAAATTGCTGGCTGGATTTGCATTTCAAATTCGACCACCGCGAGGGAATGCCAACCGCTTCGAAGCTCTTCCAACAAAGCCCGCTTCACCACATAGCCGACGTGTTAGGCTTTGGTGGTACTGTAGTGAACCGCGTTCCGTGGCTGAAGAAACGTGAAGACTGGCGGTCTCACTTCCGCACCGTGACACAAGGCTTCTTCACTTGCGCACCGACATGTTTGCTTTCGCTTGATCTCCTCATGAGGCCTTCTCCCGAAGTTGATCTTCAACTGATCGGCGCGACCGAGTTTGTTCTTTACAACGCGCATCGGTGCTGCCTCCAGATTGGCATCCCACGCCATTCGTTCCCGCCACCGACTGACATTGTTCCTTTGAAGAAAAGGGAGTTGGGCACTGAAGCGGACGCGAAGGAAGCGAAGGCCATTAAAGCTCCCTGGAAGACAAGTGTTGCGGGAAAGGCCTTAGCGCACGTGGTGGAGGAATGCGAGCCGTGGAGGGCTTATGTAACCGAACTGGGGAAGTTAAGGCCTAAAGCGCCTAAGCCCCTGATGTAGTTCACTCTGTTTTTTCTGATGGAATAAAATCTGGCATGGATGTTTCGGAACCCCGTCCCCTTAATTATTATCTTTTTTATGGTTTTCCTTTTTCTTTGTATATATTTTTTTTTATTTTGTTTGGATTATATACATATTCTTGTATAAATATATATTTTTTTTGAAAATTTTTTATTATTGGGGCGTCCAGGAGCCTGGACGCCCCTAATTTTATTTTATTATTTTTTTTTGATAATTTATTTTTGGGGGCGTCCAGGGTCCTGGACGCCCCTATTTTGAATTTTTTATTTTTTATTTATTTTATTTTTGGGGGCGTCCAGAGTCCTGGACGCCCCTATTTTGATTTTTTATTTTTTTATTTATTTTATTTTTGGGGGCGTCCAGCGCCTGGACGCCCCTATTTTTTTTGAATTTTTGAAAAAAAATAAAAATTGTGGGGGCGTCCAGGCGCCTGGACGCCCCGAAGAAAGGTCATTCTATATATAGGGGGGGCTCCCCCCTGTTCACTTATACTGTTCATTCCGACCGTCCAGCCACTCCAAACGACCCATTCTTAGTCCTAATGGAGCGAGGAGGATCGAGTCAGGGTCCAGAGAAGCGGAAACGACTGGCTCGTCGTATGAGGAGGTTGAGGGATGATGCCGAGGATGCCGCAGCAGAGGAGGTTGCTGCGGGGGAGGAGATGGAGGTGCCTCTCCTGGCCGCGGAGGCCGCTGCGGATGCTGGTGACGCGGGAGAGGACGATCACGACCCGGTAAGTGCCTCGGAATTCTCACTTTGTGGTTCAATAAGCTAAAACGGGTGTGTGCGAGGCTGTGAGAGAAAGGCGGGTAGTGAGAGAAGGAGGCGTCCAGGGGCCTGGACGCCTCACTTTTTCTTTTTCTTTTTGTTTATTTATTTATTTACGTAAATAATAAAATAAATTTAAAAAATAAGGAGGCGTCCAGGCCTAGGACGCCTCCATAATAATATATATATTATATATATTTTTTTATTTTTGGTCTTGGATTTTTTTTAAAAAAAAAATAAAGGGAAAAAAAGAGGAGGCGTCCAGGGGCCTGGACGCCTCCACAAGAAAATATAAATATTTTTAAAAATATAAAAAATAAAATAAAAGAATAAGTAGTATATATACAGTGTTATTGTTTATGACTGTTCATGATGCTGATGTGTTCTTTGTTGGTTTTGTGGTTTGCAGGGCGTGATGAAGGGCCGGATCAGCTGGTCCTTGGTGGTGGCAGCATACCGTGGGCTGCCGGATTTCCAGAGGGCGCGTGTGGACGCCATGGGCTTTGGAGCTTTCCTTAGGATCGAGCCCTTCCGGCTCGACCTTCCTCTTATCCAGGCACTGAGGGAGCGGTGGCACGCACCGAGCCGGGCGTTTCTGATGCCCTGGGGGCACATGGTGCCGACACTGGAGGACGTGGCTCGGATCACCGGGCTACGAGTTGACGGAGAGGCAGTCAGCGGGGTCACCTACCCCGACTACCGAGAGAGTGCCCTGGACCTGCTGTGGTTAGAGACGAGCGTGACTGATAGAGACAGCAGGGTAGTCGGCCGAGTGGAGATCATGGAGGCGCTCGGATTCGTCGACCCGCGTCAGCGGGTTAGCGAGACTGGAGCAGAGTTCTTGGCTCGACTGGAGGGGGATGCTCGTGCGGCTTTCACCCAGGATCCGAGCGAGAGGGAGCTGGTGGATCTAGACCTTCGGAGGTTTCTTTTCTTCTTCCTGGGCCGCCTTCTGCTGGGGACGAAGGGGGATGGCATCCACTGCCGTTTCCTCGGGATCTTGGCGGATCTGGACAGAGTGGGGCACTATGCGTGGGGAGCGGCTCTGCTTGCCCATCTGATTGCCGATCTCTCCCAGACTTCGGAGAAGGAGACGACAGTCAGCGGCTTCGCACCTTTCCTCCAGGTAAACATTTTATTTATGCATTCCCACAGTTAAATATGCAATTATTGTACTAATGATGTATGATGGATGCAGGTGTGGAGCTATTACTATTTCCCGATGGGGAGGGCTAGGCATGGGAACAGGAGGGCCGTGCCTCTGGCGCGGCAGTGGAGGCCGGTCGTGGTTGCAGCACCCCACGGCTACCAGCTGGCGTCACTTCGTCGGGAGCTGAGCGAGTATCCCGAGGCCATGGTATGATGCGTATGATTTTTTTGTGTTTATGCATGTGACTGAATGGTAACTAACATGATGTATGTATGGTGATGCAGGTGGTGTGGAGGCCCTACCTGGGCATGGGCGATGCTGGCCAGCCCTGGGTTGTAGCGGGTCTTCCTCGCTTCAGGCGGGACGTGTGGGTCCATTGCCTGAACGAGATTGAGCCGCTGCGGCTTAGACTGGTCATGAGGACGTTGGGGCTGGCCCAGGAGTGGGTAGACGTAGATGCGCCGGCCCGCATTGGGCGGAAGACCAAGGGGAAGGCGAAGATCGTGGACTGGCGTACGCGCTTCCCAGCACAGTACCAGGACTGGCAGCAGGGCGGGGTCCCAGTAGTGTCCCACGTACAGGACAGCACAGACTACATGAGACGGTACCGAGCTACGTACGGGGACCGCCTCTCCTTGGGTGGTATGGCAGGGGTAAGTGAAATGAAACTGCTCCACCTTTCTATATGTATATGCATGGGATACTAACTTATGTGTAATGCAGGATGCTCGTGATACCATGATCGCCGACCTGCGGGCCCAGTTGGCGGACGCCAGGCGACAGTTGGTGGCCATCCGACAGGAGTTGGAGATCCTGGTGAGTTTATGCAATGCATTTTTTTGTGACCTGGATTTTTGATGCTTAGCCTTTGACTGACGTTTGCCCCGTGTTTCAGCGGGCCCACCAGACAGCGGCAGCCGCGATGGCTGGTGGAGCGGGTTCCAGTTCGCGGGGCCCTCCTCCGGAGGTTTCTGCCCTCCAGGAGCAGCTGGCGCACGCGGTGGCTCGGGCTGAGGAGGCTGAGTAAACGGCCATTGGGGAAGTGACTCGCCGCGGCCTCGATGATATGAGTAGAATATAACATGATATAAAGAGAATATGAGAACAGAAATTTAAACGGCCATTGGGGAAGTGACTCGCCGCGGCCTCGAAAATAAGATGTGATCGCCAGGGGCCGAAAGACCCCAAAATAAGAAAGTGATCGCGCCTACCTCAAGAGCGGGAGATGGCGGGTTGCTTCTTCCTCTCCTTCCGGCCGGCCGACGGAGAGGGCTTTCCTCGGCTACCCTTGCAAAACAACGACAAACAAATGACAAGTGGCTTAGAAAGATGAATGTGTAGTATTCATATCCTTGCAATAAAAATGACGAAATAACGGGAAGACACACCTGGTTGGTGTTATCTTTTAAACCCCTCTCGGACTCGAGTAGGAGGAAAATGAGATGATGGATGCGAGATGATGAATGCAAAGAACTACGAAGAAAAGGAAAGAGTTGGCTTATTGGATGTGCCGGTGGTGAAATTCGGCGGAGCTCCGGCAGCGTGGGGACGACGTAGAAGCGCGGTGGATGAAGACGACCTTCCTCTCGCGAGCGTGGGCACCCGAGAAGCCGGCAGAACCTCCACCTACAAAAGACCACACGGGTTAGAAGAATGACTCCGTAGCCTCTGGGCTCCGGCAGCCTATCGGATCACTGCTTAGCTCCCCTAGAACTGAGGGGGTGGGCCTCTATTTATAGAGCTCCGGAAGGTGGAGGCGTCCAGGACCCTGGACACCTCCATCAGGGCCGAAATAATATTTTATTCTATTTTTATTGATTTTTTTGGAATACTTTTGTGGGGGCGTCCAGGGTCCCGGACGCCTCAAGTAGGTCCACCGAAAATCGACGACGGCCGCACGCGGTTCGGCACAACGCGTGGTTTTGTGAGCGGCGTCTCGTGATTCAGAAATGGGCGCGTCCAACTGACCGGACGTCTCTATATTTTGGATTTTTTCACACACGACAAACCGTCGTTCAGTGGCCGGCGCCCGTGAGGGAGTTGATGGAGGCGTCCAGAGGCCTGGACGCCTCCAAAAATATATTATTTTATTGATTTTCTTGTCGTTTTATGATAGGGCTGGCATTTTTAATTTTTTTATTTGTTTTTATGGAGGCGTCCAGAGGCCTGGACGCCTCTATTAATATATATATATTTTTATTTATTTTTTTGTTTTTGTATGCCAACTGGCATTTTATACTTATTTTTTATTTTTTTTATTTTTATGGAGGCGTCCAGGGGCCTGGACGCCTCCATTAATATATGTATATTTTTATTTATTTTTTTGTTTTTGTATGCCAACTGGCATTTTATACTTATTTTTTATTTTTTTATTTTTATGGAGGCATCCAGGGTCCTGGACGCCTCCATTAATTTATATATTTTTTATTTAGTTTAAGCCCTGAGAAAATAAATAAAATAAATTAAAAATATGGGGGCGTCCAGGGGCCTGGACGCCCCCATTAAGACCCACCCGGGTCCTTAGATCAGGCGTCGGCGGGCGCCCGGCAGACACCCTTCTTGGTTCCGGAACCTTTTGATGCGTCTGACTGGTGTTGATGCCGTCCGAATGCCGTGATGAGACGATTCCGGATGCCGAAAAGGGCGGAAGAAGACTCAAGAAAAGGAAGTACTCAAGTGATTCGAAATGCGTAAGCCGTCGCGGGGCGTCGTATAGTAATATGAGACTTTCTCAGGAGACGTCAGGAATGGCGTGTCTACAGCAGGTTGTATGCGTTGCAGCTTCGGGATTACGATGTGATTCAAAGCATGGGTTGGCTCGAGACTCATGGAGCGGTGGTGGATTGTGGAATGAAGAGGGTCTACTTCCAGCATCCGAGCAAGAGGACCTTCTATTTCCAAGGTATTCGTTCCACCTCTTCTCGATTCCTTATCTCTGCTATTCGAGCCCGTCGGTTGCTTGATTCAGGTTGTCAGGGTTTTCTCGCATCCGTGGTTGTGTCTGATCGGATGGAACCGAGTGTCGAGGACATTCCGGTGGTGTGCGAGTTTTCCGACGTTTTTCCCGAGGAGTTGCCTGGATTACCTCCCCAGCGAGAGATCGATTTCGTGATCGAGGTTGTGCCTGGGACGGGACCTTTGGCGAAGGCTCCCTACCGTATGGCCCCCGCTGAGTTGAGGGAGTTGAGGGCGCAGTTGCAGGAGCTGTTGGCCAAGGGGTATGTTCGTCCTAGCTTTTCCCCTTGGGGTGCGCCCGTGTTGTTTGTGAAGAAGAAGGACAGTAGTCTGCGCTTGTGCATTGACTATCGACAGTTGAATGAAGTGACCATTAAGAACACGTATCCGTTGCCGCGGATTGATGATTTGTTCGACCAACTTCAGTCTGCGCGAGTGTTCTCGCGGATTAATTTGCGGTCCGGTTACTATCAGCTGAGAATTCACGAGTCCGATGTGGAGAAGACTGCATTCAGTACGAGGTACGGGCATTATGAGTTTCTGGTGATGCCGTTTGGGCTCACCAATGCCCCTGCAGCCTTCATGGACTTGATGCAGAGGGTGTTTCATCCGTATTTGGACCAGTTCATGGTCATCTTCGTGGACGACATCCTTGTTTATTCGCGGTCTGCTGAGGAGCATGCGTACCATTTGGGTGTGGTGCTGCAGACGTTGCGAGATCACCAGTTGTATGCGAAGCTCAGCAAGTGCGAGTTTTGGCTCTGCGAGGTGCACTTTCTGGGGCACGTGATTTCTGGTGATGGCATTTCCGTGGACCCTGCCAAGGTCGAGGCAGTGATGTAGTGGCCGAGGCCGAGGTCGGTGACGGAGATCCGGAGTTTCTTAGGGCTTGCGGGTTATTATCGCCGGTTTATCCAGGATTTTTCTCGCATTACGGCCCCGATGACTAGGCTCACGCGGAAGGATGTGCCTTTCGTTTGGTCCGAGGAGTGTGAGAAGAGCTTCAGGGAACTGAAGAGATTGCTCACCTCGGCTCCGGTATTGGTTTTGCCTTCTGGATCGGGAGGTTTCGTGGTGTGTACAGATGCTTCCGGGGTCGGATTGGGTGCTGTTCTGATGCAGCATGGTAGAGTAGTGGCTTATGCATCTCGGCAGCTAAAGCCCCATGAGGAGAACTACCCTACCCATGACCTTGAGTTGGCGGCGGTGATCTTCGCACTGAAGATCTGGAGGCATTATCTGTACGGCGAGAAGTTCGAGGTATTCACTGACCATCAGAGTTTGAGGTATGTGTTCTCGCAGAAGGACCTGAATCTCAGACAAAGACGTTGGATGGAGCTCATGAAGGACTATGACTTCACCCTGTCTTATCAGCCGGGCAGGATGAATGTCGTCGCCGATGCCTTGAGTCGGAAGGTTGCGGTTAGTGCCTTGATGTTGAGGGAGTGGAGGCTCTGGGAACAAGTGCCCGAGGTATCTTTCAGGCTCAAGATTCCCCAGGAGCCAGGGTTGGCAGTGCTTGCGAGTCTGACTGTCACTCCTGCTATCCGTCGTCAGGTGACATAAGCTCAGCATGCGGACCCGGAGTTGCCCCGGATTCTTACGATGGCTAATGTGGAGCTGGGTGAGGATAGCGCTGCTAGGTTTCGCGGCAGGCTGTACGTCCCAGCGGAGGAGCAGATTCATCGTGCGGTGTTACGCGAGGCTCATGGGAGCATGTACACTGTACAGCCGGGTGCGACGAAGATGTATCGGAACTTGCGGAGACAGTTCTGGTGGCCTGGCATGAAGAGAGATGTCGCAGAGTTTGTGGCGAGGTGCCTGATCTGTCAGCAGGTGAAGGCGGAGCATCAGCGACCAGGAGGTACTCTCCAGCCCTTGGATGTTCCTGCTTGGAAGTGGGACCATGTGACCACGGATTTTGTGGTGGGGTTGCCGAGGACCCCGAGTGGGCAGATAGTATTTGGTTGCTGGTGGATCGGCTGACGAAGGTGACTCGGTCATTACCGGTCAAGGTCAGCTGGAGCGTGTCTAAGTTGGCTCGTGTGTATGTGGAGCGGATCGTTCCGTTGCATGGGATTCTCCTTTCGATCGTGTCAGATCGGGATCCGCGCTTCACTTCTGGATTCTGGAGGAGTTTCCAGCGAGCTCTTGGCACGGAGTTGGCATTTAGCTCGGCGTATCATGCTCAGTCAGATGGTCAGTCCGAGAGGACCATTCAGACTTTGGAGGACATGCTAAGATCCTGCTGCCTGGAGTGGCAGGGGAGTTGGATTCATCACCTACCATTGGTGGAGTTTGCCTATAACAACAGCTTTCATTCGAGCATCGGTATGGCTCCCTATGAGGCTCTGTATGGGCGTCCTTGTCGGACTCCACTTGATTGGTTTGAGGTTGGTGAGCGAGTTTTGACGGGACCGAAATTGGTGCAGCAATGTGTGGATGTTGTGCACCTGGTTCGTCAGAACATGTTGGCGGCCCAGAGTCGGCAGAAGAGCTATGCAGACCGTAGGAGGCAGCCTCTCGAGTTCGCCGTGGGCGATCATGTATTCTTGAGAGTTTCTCCGATGAAGGGGGTGATGCGTTTTGGACGGCGTGGGAAGTTGAGTCCCCGCTATATTGGTCCTTTCGCGATTGTGGAGCGCATCGGTGAGGTTGCTTACCGGTTGCAGTTACCTCCTGAGTTGGCGTCGGTGCATGACGTGTTTCACGTCTCGATGTTGCGGAAGTATATGCCCGATGACTCTCATGTGCTCGAAATTTCTGTTTAGCCTGAGGTGACTCCAGATCTTTCTCTCCCAGAGTTTCCGATCCGCGTGGAGGATAGGCGAGAGCAGCGCCTGCGGAACAAATGTTATTCCCTTGGTAAAAGTCGTGTGGCAACGACACTCTGGTGGTGAGGCTTCGTGGGAACGTGAGGATGAGATGCGTCAGCAGTTCCCGTACCTGTTTGAGTGAGTCTTCCTCTTTTCTTTCCCCTTGGGTTGTTCTCAATTTCGAGGACGAAATTCCTTAAGGGGGGAGGGCTGTAATATCCCGGACCTTTCGGATCTTTCTTCGTGGGTCCCGGATCTGGTTTTCGGAGCGTCCGGCGTTGTTGTGTCCGAAATTTCGTTTCGGACATCTTTCGTGTTCGGATCGGCACGATCCGGAGTTGTTTCGGAGGCCCAGAGGCGTTCCGTGACTTTTCCGTGTGTGTTTTCCTATTTCCGGTGTGTGTTTCGGCTTTTACTTCGGAAGCTCGCTGCGGGTGAACCGGGCCGTTCACCTGGGCACGAGTGGTACCGTTGCGATCGGTGCGTTCCGAGGATCGCGGGGGTGTAATTTTCTATTTTTTGGAATTTTTCAAATTTTCTATAAAACCCCCCTATTTTCTCTCTCTCCCCCACCCTCTTCTTCTTCTTCTTCTTCTTCTTCCTCCTTTCCTCCTCCACCGTAACCCTCTCCCTCTCCCTCTCTTCCTCCCGGTTGACCGTGGCGGACCCCTCTCCGGCTGCAGACGGCGGCGGGGCGACGGCGTGGTGACGTGGGCGGTGGCGAGGCGATCGTGGGGGCGTGCGGTGCTCGCGGGAAGCTTGAAGGACGAGGGTTTTCTAAGGCGTTCTTCGTGGTTTGTGGGCGATCCGGCGGAGCATTCGCTCCATTGAGGTAGGGTGACGTTCCTTAGCCTCTTGCCGTTCATTTCCGTGGTTTGTAGGCCGCGGGGAGGCCGAGAGGGGCTTGACTGAGCGAGTTTGGGGTTTTCCATGATTTGGGGAGAGCTTGCCCGATCTATGGTTCTAGCCCGCGATTTTACGTTTGGATGGCTTAGATGCATGCTAGGGGTCCCCAGGGGTCTTCCCCTTTGATTTCCCCCTCTCCGGTGGAGGCACGGGGGCGTGGTCGAAGTTTTTGGGGTTTTCCCGCCGTAGCGTGCTCGGGAGTGTGTAACGGTCACTCCAGTGACCGTCACATGCTTGTGACGCCCCTAGAGGGGTGCGTTACATTCCTGAGTAGTGTTTTTGGGGGTCGGGGGCTGTAACGGCCTCACGATAGACCGCCATTTGCCTATGACGCGCTTGGGTAGGGCCGTCAGGGGCTTTCGACTGTTGGTTTGTGACCGTTGGGGGTCAGGCCATGTAACGCACCGGGCTAAGCGCGTTACTTGCGTGTAACGCGCTGGGGCAGACACGTTACTTCCTGTTTCCACCCCAAGTGTGAGGGCCATGTAACGCGCTGGGCCAAGCGCGTTACATGCGTGTGACGCGTCGGGCTGGGCCGTTACATCCCTTTTGCGTTTGGGAGCGTGGGGGGGGGGGGTGTGTAACGCATGGGGCCAAGCGCGTTACATGCGTGCGACGCGTCTGGACCAGGCCGTTACATCCCTTTTCCCTCTGACCGTGTGACGGTCTGTTTTGAACCGTTAGGCGCATGTGACGGTCTCGCCTAGACCGTTACTTGCTTGTGACGGCCCTAGGGTGGACCGTCACATGCATGGTTGCCCCACGAGGGTGGCAACCCCGTTTTTACTCCGACTGTGGCCACCGTGCGACGGGGCTGGTGCGTGGGGTGATTCCCACACGTTGTTGGATTCAGACGTTGTTTCCGTTGACTCGAGAGTCTACTCCTTTGTGACCCTCCACTAGTCGTAGCCCACCAGTACGAGGTGCTGGTCTCACCTGGGAGTGGTGTACGGGCATTCACCTTTGAGACGATTTGTGGACCGGTTACCGTAGGCTCCTCGTCGGTAGCCAGAGTCCGGCTACGGGGGAAAACCGGTCAGAGGACCAGACCTAGTGACGCAAGGTCTGTGTGTGCACACGTGGTTGGGGGCGGTTGGACCCACGTCGACGGGCGTGACCCCAGCTAGTTACTTGTTTGTGGTTACTTGTACGGTGTCTGCGCCTCGGGTAGGACCTACCACGTCAGGCGGTTCACCTGCGGTGCGGTGTAAGACGTCAGGGGACGCTACCGGCTGTGCTTCTAGTGAGTGGTACTCCTGTCGAGTACGGAGTGTCAGACTGTCAGTCGAGTGTTTCCGACCTTCGGGTTTTACCGGTTCGACCTTTGAGCTTCGGCCTTCTCTCCGTGGCACGTGTGTTGGTTTGCGTGCCGTAGGGTCTTGTCTTATAGAGTACAGGGCTTTCCCTTCCGAGGTACTTCCTACCGCTAGCGTAGTGGTTTCTCGTTTTACGAGGTAGGGTCCGAGTGATCCCTACTGAGTCTTGTTCCGAGACTCATTCCCTACGTGTTTTCACCGTGTTTCAGGTGAGGCGCCGCCCCAGGGGAGCGCGTCTGGGGTGCAGCGTGGTGCGGGTGCCCAGAGGTAGTGCCAGTGGTCAGAGCCGGGGTATGTCCCGTGTAGCTGTACTTTTCTCTCTTGTCTCTGTACTAGTTGTGGACTACTACTGTTGTTGTTCTTTTTATTGTGGACCATGTAAAATGTTAATCTATTTCCTGCTTAATATTATAACTGTTTAATTTCTGTAATTATTTGTGATACTTGTGTAGTTTCCACGCCATCCTTTTAACCCTTCCGAGTCTTCGGGCTCGTGGGTGGTGATACAAGTCTCGGGTTATCGGGCCTTCCCGGTAATCGGATTCTCGGGTCGTTACATATATATATATATCAAAAATTACTAATTCTGATTACAGAGATCAGAATGCAGTGAAATTTCAGGGAATCAATAAATTTATAGGAAAGATCAAAACAGAAAATTAACATAATTTTCTAGACAGTATTTATAATTTTTTCAGGATTATTTATATTCCATTTATACATCAAAAATTTCTAATTCTGTTCTCCGAACTCAGAATACATTACAATTTCAGGAAACTAATACATTTACATGAAAGATCAGAACAGAAATTTTCCATCATTTGTCAGACAGTAATTATTATTCTTCTAGAATTACTTATACTCCAACATGCATCATAAATTAACTAAATTTAGCTACTAAATTTAAAAGACCATTAAACTTTTACTGAAAATTACATTTGTATGTAACACTACACAGAAAAGTTTTCATAATTTTTCATGAAGTAATTCAAATATTTACATAATCATTTAAATTCTCCTATGCATGGAAAATTAACTAAATTTAATGACAGTATTATAAAAATCACATTAATTTTTTCAACAATCATTCATAATCAAAATATCATTTCTGAAACTTTTCATTATTTTTTATGTAGTACTTCAAATTTTTTTAGAATTATTTAAATTCTCATATACATGAAAAATTAACTAAATATATCCACAATAGTCAGAAAATTACACAAACTTTTCAGAATGTTGTCCCAGATAGAAGTAACATATAGGAAAACGTTCACTATTTTTCATTCAGTATTTCAAATTTCCAAAATTTTATATTAGTTTATAAGATTTACAACAATAGCTTCTAAATAGAGAAAATTATTCAGAATGCTTAAAATGACTAACATATATTAACAATTAACTTATAAACATCAAATATCAGTTCCGTAATTTTTTTAAAATTTTTAACAGAATATTAATATTTATTCAATTTTTTTAATTATTTGTTCAAATCTTGAAAATTATATAATTCAAGACTCCATAATCAAAGTAAAATGCAAATTTAACCAATAAATTATAACACGCATGTAAGTCTTCTGATGAAGTTTCATAATTTTCTATGTAGTATTTCTATTTATCCCGTAATTTTATTCTTCAAATAAAATATTAAAAATTCTGTAATTCCATCCACATATATATAAAATTACTGATATTTACAGAACATAGTACACTCAATGGAATAAGCATACTGTAAAATTTTAAGATTTTTAGAAAAGGGATATCTAATTTCTATACAATTCTCTATTTTTCTCTCATGCATTAAAAATTCATTAACAAAAATATCGTGATCCAAAAATGATGAAAATTATCCTACACATGGATCTTACAGTAACATGTATTTTTTAAATTCGTAGTGATTTTATATCACCCCATTAACCCTTTTGTATAATTAAACCCCTTTAGAATAATATTAAAATATTCTTAAATGTAAAGATAATTTATATCAAACATGAAAAATTTACAGAGGTCTTAGAACATCAGATCTCATGATTTTGGAAAGTTTCTAAATTTACCATGTACCGATGCTAATTATAATGTATTAATTACTTGATTTACCCTTAATCACATGCTTTAATATTAATGATTTAATACTAATCCGACTAAGATATAATCACACATAATGAAACAATGATATCTGGACTTACTATCTATAGAGATGCTAATTACACACCTTAAACCATTTTAAATATGTTAATTCATGTTAATTTATAGGATTAAATGCTAAATCCCGTATCTTAATGACGCTTTAACACCACCTTAATTAGCCTTCTATCCCCTTATGCTGCACTTCATGTAACCAGCTTCAAAGAGGAGCAAATGAGGCCCTCTACCCAACTATTTATAGGGGATTTACTCTAATCAATCTTAACCATTGGTTTAAATTAAGGGTGGAGATTCAATAATTATTTTAATACTATTCAATTGATAATTTAACCTTCAAAGTCTCGTTAACCCAGTCAGCTCTTTCTTTTGACTAGCCTCTATTTTTCTTTTTTTTTATATAAGACACATGTGATTTTGACTAATAGAAGGAAATATGTTTAAGCTAATGTGAAAGCTTAATGACAAAAAAAGAAATTTTTTTTAAAACAAAAGCCGCAATCGCGGCCAAGGAGGTGGCAGAGGTGGCGCTCGCCCGCCCGCCCCTACCGACCTCATTTTTTTATTTTTTATTTTTATTTTAACCTTATAAATTTTTTTATTATAATTATACCTTTCTTCCTTTTTTAACTATTAACCTTAGCCCCCTTCTTTTTTTAACCTTTGATTATTTTTTTTCTTCACATTCCTTTACCTTGTAAACCCCTTTTTTTCTTTATCTGTTAACTTTTAAATATCTTTCTTTCCTTTATAATTAATTTATTTACCATGACTTAAACACATTTAAAGAGACTAATAATTTAAATATTTAGATATAAATAATTTTTTTATTAAATAAATAAAATTCTAAACTATAAATTTGTAAGGCATTACATATATACACTTGTATTAACTTGACAAGAACATCCTTAAATTCGGATTATTCTGTTCGATTTCTCAAATTTTAAAGTCAAATCAAATTAAAAATTTTAAAACGGTTCGATTTAAATCTAAATCAATTTTTTTTAAATTTCAACCCAAATCAAATCTATGTGTTCGATTTCATTTTCAGGTTGAACTTAAATAATGTTCACCCCTAATAAACAAGAAATACATGTGTTTACAAAAATTTTTTAATATAAAAATCGAGTTAAAATTAATTAAATATTGCCATTGGAATACTTGAACTTGCCAGCCCACTTACCTTCCTCTCCATCCATTCCCCTGTGGTTTGCCCGCGGAGACATGTCTGTTGGGGAGGTGTCGGCAGCCACCTACAAATCAAATTTGAGTTGTATAACACATGCAACTGCCCATATTATACGTTTGATATGATATATGACTCACTCCTCCTCAGCGTTAATCGATTAGGTGGTCTTGTATGGCAACTTGTCCCCATCGTCCAAGACCACCGTCGTCGTCTTCCTCTATCAAATCTTACGTCAACCGCACCTACTCATCATATTTATATTATAAACTGAGCTAAACGGGGTGTGGGTGCGTGTGTGTGTGTGTGTGTGTGTGTGTGTGAGAGAGAGAGAGAGAGAGAGAGAGGTTTGGAGGATCATGCCCATGCCAGCTTGCACACTCCTCTAGCTAACTCTCGCGAGTGTAAGTTTCACGAGGAGTGTAGAGGATCATGCATGATTCTCCATCTCCATAATGTTAATTTAAACATCGGATGGTTGTCCCTTAAGATAATACTTGAGATTCCTTCTAACGCCTTTATTCTTAAGATTTGGAGAATCATGCCCATGCCAATTTGCACACTCCTCTAGCTAGCTCTCGCGAGTGTAAGTTTCACGAGGAGTGTAGAGGATCATGTCTTTTCTTACTTCTCTGTCTCTCGAGTGATAACTTAAGTATCGGAAGGTTGTCCCCTGGGGTAGTGCCTGGGGTTCCATCTGACGTCCTTTATTCCTGGTGTTTGCAGGTTTCCACGAGTGTCGGGCGATCTTCTCTAACAAATAAATATAAAAGTGTGGTACGAGAATTAGGAACCGACGTAACATCCGGGGTTCCTTCTGATGCCCTTTATTCTATGTGTTTGTAAGCTTCTACGAGTGTCAGGCGATCTTCCTAACAAATAAATATAAAAGTATAGTACGAGAATTAGGAACCGATTTTCCACCTCTACATGGAGGAAATAATTTAAAGAACATGTATTTTTGTATATCGAATGCTTTCCAAGGTTTAATTAAGAGGACTTAATTTAGAGTTGTTCAAGAATTTCACACGTCAAGGGATTCTATGTGCATGTGTGATTTATTGTTGACAGTCTTAATTTTCTCCTGTTTAATTAATTTGTGTAACTAAGACATTTGACACCATCAGTACTGATTAAAATAACCTCTCATTCTCATTGGTCGGATTATTTTAATTGCATCGAACTAACGTTAAAGTGTGTTCATTTATTGCCAATGAAAAGTATGGATTATTCGCGGGACAAGGACCTTTGGATCAACTCGATACCTCATAATATTTAGGGATTTTTACATGAAAATTATTGTTGGAGGTGAATTTATAAAAAAATTATTTCTGAAAATATATTAACAGACATATCACTGGATTAATTCAAATAGTATATAAATATCGTTTAAACGTAATTTTTTTCTGATCGTTGATAAAAAGAAGTGATATACATGTAAATAAATATGACATTTTTACATAATTCAGATTTATACAGTTATATTATTGCTGATACATTTTTAAGAATATTTTTTTTATAAATTAACCTATAATAATAATTTTCATACAAAAAAACCCTAATACTTATATGCCCATCAAAAAAATTAACCCTAAAGTTACTCTTGAGAGGAGGTTTCAGAAGTCAGCCAAATCAACCTCCAAGAATATAAGGTGAGGTGACCTGTCACTTTTCAAATGACCTGGCTGGCTGCGTGGCATCGCACTGGGCGGTTGTTGTTGTGGCCTCTACAGAGGCCTGTGAAGACGTGGCCCCTTTCAAGCCATCCCCATCAAACACAGGTTGGATCAATAGATAGAACAGATCCATAGCACCTTAAACAACAAATTAGCACACCATCCATGGACCCAGAAAAAAAAGAGTTGGGCACCTACTGAAATAATGCAACAGAGCTGTGCTCAGACAGGTCACACATATCATAAGCTGGTCTTCTCCGCTTTGTATGCTGATAATTAAAAAGAACTCATCAAAGGCTGCAAAGTTTCTTTGTCCACTTCCCTCCACACTCTCACTGGGCAGCATGATTCTCTCAATAATAAATGGTATGATGGCAAAGTCTCCAATCCCCAATATCTGTCCTGATCTCTCAAGTTACTGGAAAAAAAAACAGTAGGTAGTGCACCCATGAGGTGCTTTGGTCTCAGATCTTGCTCCTGATTTCGCTCACCTATGGAAACGCTTCGGACTCTTGAAGTTTCCATAACTACGCCCGAGTCCACTCATGACATGTCTTCTACTATGCCCACGACCATTACCGGGGCAAAACCCCCTAGCACATGTCTCTGGATGCTGGGGCCTATAAAAGGTACAAAATAATAATATCGCAAGATATGCAACAACTGCTCCCTCGACTTGATTATTTCTTTTCTCCTTCACCAGTTGTTGACTTAAACATCGAAGAGATCTCACCTCAAGTCAAAATTATTTTCCGTAGGAACACTATGGGGTTCGACATCCGGTGTCATCACTCGACACCTCTCACCTTCTCCTTGTACCAGAAGAATGACCAACGCCCAATGCTCTGCTCAACGTTTGGCTCGTCTCTAAGGAAATCCGCTCTCCACCGCTCAAGCTCTCTTGCTCGATCCCGACCATAAATATTAAATGTCATACAAAAGATATGATAGACTGTTGAAATTTGGGCATAGTTCTCCAGGCAATAGTCCCATATTGGTTAAATGAGTTGTGGTTCATGTGCTTATGACCTTGGGCCTGTGTATCTCAATACCGTGATTTTGTGGATTCAACATGGTATCAGAGTATGGTCTTGGCCCAACTCCATATATTTCTTATCTTGTCACCTCCACCCAATTAATGTCCACGGCCCATCTTGACCGTGAGGGGGAGTGTTGGAATTTAGACATAGTCCCCCGGGTAATAGTCCCGTATTGGTTAAATGAGTTATAGTTCATGTGCTTATGAATCTGGGCATAAGTATCTCAACACCGCGATTTTGTAGATTCAACATGTACAAACTTATCTTTTGAAATATTTCATTGCCACGATCCAAATAATGTTGTATGCCATTAATAAGAAGAATGATAATTCATCCATATGTGATGATCAATGATTTTAGTACATTATCATAGCAATATTTTGTTTTGCTGGTGGGAAGGATGACCATTCCTCCAAGATTTATAATGGTCACAGTAATAAGAACAAAGTACAAGATGTGTGTACAAGTAGCATTTTCCCAGGGATCAAAGTGAGCTCGTGTCCTTTTCCATCTGGGGCACGTTGTGTGGGCGACTTTTGTCGTCCTGTTATAATTTTATCAATTCTTTGACATGGTGATATGATGCCATCGTACTGACAGAGAGAGGTCCTGCTACTGCTGGTTGTTCAAGGGTACCAGCTGATGCCTACATTGCACCACACGCCAGTTCTCACCCTCCTCCTCCATCCTCTTAAGATGAGCGGAGGCAGGGCAGCAGTGCTTGCACCTATGGTGCTGAGCGCTTCTGGCATCTCACTGCAGCTCTCCTCCCCTCCCCACCACAGGAGGCAAAGACATGACTACTTGAGTTCCTCATTTTATTTCTTCAGACCCATTTCCCACTCTCTCTGTTGAGTGCCTGCACTTGCCGAGGAGCTGGAAATCCTGCTGCTCTTCCCACACAACGGTGTCTGCCACTTGCTTTCCTCTTTGGGCTTGCCCTGTTCTAGGTCTTTCATCTTTGAAAAGCTTGGATCATACTTTTGCTTGTTTCCTTGTGCTTTGGCATCAGAGTTTTGATTGCCTCCTAAGTTTAAATTTTTAGCTGTGAGGAAACGAGGCCTCACCCTGTGTGCCCAAGAGCTCTGCAAGTATCATTTTTCCAATCTGGGTCCCTAAACCCACGGAAGATAAGAGACCTGTGCCTACTCTTTCAGTAGGCTTCATTTCCTTGGTGAGGGTAGGGCATCATATGTTGGATACTGGACTCTGAAGTTTGTCTTCATTCCAATATCTTTTGTTAGGGCTCCTCAAAATGTTTGCTGGAAATGGTGCGCTGTATCCGACTCTGGGCCTTGCATTCTGTGTTGCCTTCATCTACTTCTCATTGAAAGATCTGAGCTTCCACGGTGTAGAGCCACAGTTGAGCTTCGTGGAGAGGAATGGGACACAGTTCTTTGTGGACGGGAGGCCATTCTATGTGAATGGATGGAACTCCTACTGGTTAATGGACCAGGCAGTTGAGGAGCACAGCAGGCATAGGGTTAGGACAATGCTCCAAGCTGGTGCGAAGATGGGGCTTACTGTTTGCAGGACTTGGGCATTCAATGATGGAGCATATCATGCACTGCAGGTCTCACTTGGTCGGTTCGACGAGCGTGTTTTCAGGGTACCATGTTCAACGTTTTCTATGTTTTACTTGTCCAGATTTCTGGTACCTTTTTTTCTGTTCAATATTTTTTTATGTCTTCCGTGTTTAGATTTCTGGGTTCTTTTTGCTGGTTTCAATCTTTCACAGTAGTAGAATTTTCAAATTAGCTTCGTAATTTTTGGATCTCTACCATTTGATAAAAGTATGCTTTTAACAAGTATTCTATTTGTTTGAAATAGCCATCATTGTTGCCTTTTGATGCCTACTGAGTGGAGTTTCTGAATATTTGTAAAGAAAATTCGATCATGTATTGTATGGCAGGCCTTGGATCTGGTCATTGCAGAAGCTCGTATACATGGAATCAGACTTCTGCTTGGCTTAGTCAATAACTTGCAAGCATTTGGTGGAAAGACGCAGTATGTCAAATGGGCTTGGGAAGAGGGTATTGGCTTGAGTGCCTCAAATGATTCATTCTTTTTCGATCCCACAATTCGTAGTTATTTCAAGATGTATCTGAAGGTGCTTTCTACTTTTTGGTGCTCTTTCATTTTGCAATCCTTTTATATGTATGTTCCCTTATTATTTTTAAGTTTTTTTTTCTTTTTGGCATACCAGTTTTTAATTTTCAATGTCATCTTTTTCACAAAGAAAGAGAGATAAAATCTTATGGTATCTAGGAAAGTTCACTGCTTTGTAAAAGAACTGAGAACACGATCCAGCATTCCAAATTAACTTGATCTTCCTTCTTTGCAGACCCTGTTGACGAGAAAGAACCATTTGACTGGAATTGAGTACAGAGATGATCCAACCATCTTTGCATGGGAATTGATGAATGAACCAAGCTGTATGTCTGATCCAACCGGTGACACTCTTCAGGTGAGTTTCCTTACTATTCCCAAATCAACTTAAGCACCCTCCTGAGACACTGCTGGAGTGATGGCACCTTTGCATTGTCTGGTCATCAACTAAGGTATCAAGGTTCTGAATTGGATTTCTTGTGGTTAGGCTATGCCAATGCTCAAAAAGTCAAAATCTGTCAAGGGCCCTGAGATCCACAATATGCTTTTACGAGTGGGGAAACTTCCATCATTCAGTCCCTTGCTGAGGGATTTCCATTCGGTCATCCTCATCCCATGTTGTTTGTAAAAAGGAGTGAAAAGCCATTAGCAAACTTGGTAGATTTAACATCAGTGGTCTCTCCAAAATAGATCAAGTAAATAATGGCATAGTTTAAGAAACAATTTTCTTTGAATATTTTTCTGGAAAGTCCCATAAGCTTTTACTGTTCCTCATAGTTTCCACTGCCTTTATTGTACGCTTCTATTTTTGTGTTTCCTGGAGATTTAAAATGTGGGAGATGTGTAGTCTGTGATGGTTCACTTTGTTCCCTGACGTAGCCTCTTAAGCAAATGATGGACTGTAGAAGAAAGGCTCTTTATGACAGCTTCTAGTGTCTACTCTCCTTGGCCAATTAGGCTCAGTCTGACAATCTCAAAACCCCAAGCCTCTATATCAATTGAGAAAGTAATATCTACTGCTATGCAGTATTAGGGATTCTGCGTGTGATTGGCTGGGAAAAGGAGCTTGTTCCATAGTTCTTGATTATTCATTTCTTTTAATGGAACAATGCTGGGAACAGTTTGCAATGGCATAAGGATAACCAAATAAGTGAACCTTTGAAAGTAAGGCTTGTTCATAGAACATGTGTGATTACCAGACCCAATGCTGTAATGGACAGATGGCCGACTAGAAGAAATTGGGATGTCACATGTAATGGATATAGTTCTCATTAGATCCAAAAAAAAAAGCCAAATGAAGTGGGTGCTTCTGAAATAAGAACATGAACAGAGTGAACTATTCAAGACACTAATAAAATCAAATATAGATACCCTGATATCTTTTTTTTTTGAACCATTGTCAATTTAATCCCAAAGTTCAATTTAATCTCAAAGTGATAATCATGCCTCACATGAGATATATGTTTTGAGAAAAATGTGTACTATAAACTTGTGCATTTCATCTTGATGGTGTCATTGGTTCAAACTGGTTTAGACCAACAACCTGAGCAAGAAAGACAATCACAACACAAATTTCCTTTTGCTGCTTCCAGGAGCATTATGTGGAACCTGGTGGAAAACATAGATCTTAAATTCTACTTAACCTCATTTTCTTCTCAATTAATCTTTAAGCATAGTTGTGAAGGTAGTCGCCTAGGCAGTGCCTGGGCGACCAGGCATTAATTCAGGCCGAAGGCATTGGGCACCTTTTCTGTACCCAAAAAGGCACCCACTATGGCAGGCTAGGCAGTCGAAGACGCCCATCTGGGTTGGCCCTAAACCCAAACTCGCCCTGCCTAGCTGCCTTGGGCTGCCTAGCCTGGGCATAGTCTATAATACCCCCCAAAAAATTTCAGGCCGGGGGGCTCTGCCCCTACCAACCCCCTGGCAAGGGTGGGTGTTGCCCCCCTTTGACACCCCATGACCTGACCGCTCAAGTCAATCTGTGATGCGAGGCCGAGTCATAGATGGATCAAGCTCCAGGCACTTCTCCAACTCCCCTCTCTCTATGTCTCTCTCTCTCTCTGCCCCCTCTCTCCTCCTTCCCTCTTTATCAATTTTTAATATTAAAATCTATAATTTTTTCATGTCTCTTATTCCAATTTTAATCTGTTTTCTCCCTTCCCTTCTTGCTCTGCTCTTTTCCCCCTTCTCCTCTACTTTTCACCTGCTTCATCCCTTTTTTTACCTTAGTGTTAGTGAGAGCCCACTAATATTTACACACTAGAAATAATAGGCACATACTCCCCCCCCCTCTCTCTCTTATGAACTTGCTGCCTAGGCCGCCTAAGCGCATGGGCGCCAAGGGGACCCAAGCTCGCCTTGACAACTTTGTCTTGACATCCATCTTCTTATCTTTGTTATCTATAGCCAAGACTTTGTTTATTCACCTTCTGGGCCTTCTGCGTAGTTCAAGCCAAAGAAAAAACCAAACTTTTGTAAAATTGATTATTCTTATTTGAAAATATATCCAGAAGCACCAAGTTATGAACACAAACAATGGTTGGTCTCATAAATGGGAAAATCCTCGAAGAATTGATGCGATCCCTGATCTCTCTCTAGCCCTGAAGAGACATGATGGATTGCTGCAATCATATCAGAAACAACCTGACTGTTTGGGCGTTTACTTTTAGAAGGGACCTAAGCAATACTGAGCCAGTGTGATTCCTTGATCTGATGCACAAACTAGCCGTAGACTTGGACCCACATAGAAGGATCAGCTTAAGTGGGAAGAGATTTGATTGTGTTTTTGACTTTGGTTCATGTGGATAGAGGAGCAAATTTAGAAAGTTCGCCCTCTACCAAAGTCGAGGATTTCTTGTGGGACTTTGCAAGGAAGGTCTTCCTACAAGGAAACAGTTGAGGCAGTGTGTGAAGGAAGAAAGCTTAGTAATGTCTTTTTTTTTAATGCAAACGAGTAAGGCCTTCTGGGACTTCACTAGGGAGTAGGTGTTTATAGGGCTAATCATGACTGAGATGATGTGAAGAAAGGTAGTACAGACTGTAGAAAGGGAGATGCTCTAAGAGAGTTGTAACAGGACAATATTCCATACCAGATGCTAGTATATATGGAGATGGAGGAATTTTAAGATCTTTTAAAATCATGAAGGTACATTTTAGGTATTTCCTTAATGGAGTTAAAGCATCTGCTGTCAGCTATGAAACATGTGGCCAGTCTTCCCCATGACACTGTTGAGTCTATAGGCAGCAACAATTTGACAATGTACAGGCCTAAAGTTCCTCTAATGAGTAACAGTTCTATGTACAGGCTGGCCTTGTTTTGTTTGGGAGACAATGAGATATCTGGATGCATTGACTGGGGCTTTAATATTCTTCTCAGTTTCCTCTTTTCTTTTTGTCTCTTTGCTTTCTTGGGGATTGTATGCCTTCATTTCTTTTTCATAGTCAAGTTTGTCATGTTTCCACCTACTGAAGATGGCATGTAGATGACTATGACATATTTTATGAAGTTCTATAGTCCAGTTATGAATTCATGTATATCTGCTCTATAGTCTCAATGTACAAATTAGCTGCATGAGGATAACGTGCACCTTGGTGACATGAAATCGAGGCTTTAAATCATGCCTGTAAGGTCATCCTCAGAACATGCCTACTCAGTCCTGATTGCCCTAGGATATGGTATATGAAACTTGCTTTCTTTGCAGCCCAATGTTAAAATTTATAGGAAAAAAATTCTCCGTCTTCTAGCAGTTCACATTGACAGCTCTAAGAAAATATGTAGTTCTAACCTTGACCATGCTACCACGGTTTTGAGTGTATATCCATCTTCTCTTTGGATTTTTGTCCTTTGCAAAAGTTGCTTTTAGCTTGTTTTTGGGTTTTAACAGTTTCAGAAGAATTGAGGACTCAATAATCAGCTAGCAACGAGTAAGATCCTTCAACATATCAATGCAAAGAAATCATCATGCATAAATAGAACCTTAAAAGCTATGCTTAAAGTTTATCTACTGAAAGTTGAAATGCTTATCGTAGAGCTTCAAGTTATAATTTAAGACTTACTTTTATAGATCCTTTCCTATCTCTGCTGAAGCAGCAGATTGTTACATCCTTGGAAGATCTAAAAGCATACATGAGCCAGTGAATGTTTCTTCACTGAAATATAGAGATGAAATCTTTTAGAATTGTTGAAGTTATTGGGTTGGGACATCCAACTCAAAATCTTAAGGTGTTAAGTGGAAGGCTCCACTGTTATAAGCATATTAGAATTTTGTCCCTTTCTAGGACTATTCTAACGTGCTCCCTCATATGCAGGCCGATTTAGGCTGTGCCAAATGGAACATGACAAACACAGATTGCTTGGCTGGGAGCCTGGGATTATAACCATGTGCTCTGATACCATGTTGAAGTTCTTGGGTTGAGCCATCCAACTCAAAACCTGTCGGTGTTGAGTGGAGAAGGCACCACTATTATAATGCATGGTATAATTTGGTCCCTTTCCAAGATGGGACTATTCTAACAAGCAGACATGTTAAGTCTGGGGTTTAATGATAACTGTTACATTTTAGCAGCACTTTGTCATCTGTGTTGTGTTATCTTTCCACTTAATCAGAAGTAATCCAGACTAGCAGGTACATTCCTACGAGGTGATTGTTGGAGTTTTGCACTTTCCTGCCTGTATAAAGATATAGTTCAAGACGACAACTTCTGTTTTTGTTACATTTCACAGTTTCTGAGACCTGTTTTCTTGTTACCTGATGTAAAAGATCCTTGGTGAGACTTTGTGAAGTCTTGAGAAATCCACAAAAATTGTTGAAATGTGGTGAGCAGAATCTACAGATTGCTAACTCCCAATTTTCACTTATTTCCGTCAATTAAGAAATAACATGTCAACAAGAAAAAAAAATCAAACAAGCAACGAAAGGAGGAGAGCCTGCCCTTGGTATATGGACAAGAAAGAAACATATTATCTAAAGAAATAACCATCCACTTGATAATACTATTTTGGTTGGGGGTCTTAAGCCATGTCCTTGCTGTTCGTGGATGAATGGATCTGAATTGCTGCTAAATCCAGGGACCATTTCAATGAAAAATGAAACCTTAGAGAAAACACATTCTTAACTCTGATAGATTGCAAAACCGTAAGCCCAGCTTGCTTTTCTGGTGAACGCATGAGATACATTATGTGGTTTCATTGGTAATTTGCATTGAATTTGAGTATATAATCTAGTGTTCCTCCAGCATGGCAAACTTTGAGGCTTTGGGTCATTATTTCCATTGGAAATGCAATGTAGTCTAATAAGAGAAAATATTTATCAAATACATTCCCAGATCTCAGGAATATTGTTTATCTGAATAAGTGCAGGATTGGCTTGAAGAAATGTCAGAGTACATAAAATCACTCGACAGGAAGCATCTGTTGACGGTGGGACTGGAAGGGTTCTACGGTCCGACAAGCCCTCCCGAAAAATTAGATGTAAACCCATCAGAATGGGCCAGTAGGCTTGGAACAGATTTCATCCGGAACTCCAAAATAGTGAATATTGATTTCACTTCTGTGCATATCTATCCAGATCAGTGGTATGTTACAGCATCACCAGCAATTTATTCTTGTTTCCTTGTTCTGTCAGTTGGACTTATTTATTGTCATGGTACAAGTTGCCAAAAAAATTTACTGAAAGTAGTTGGTGCCACTCCTCACAAGTAAATGAAAGTGATATTTGCACTTTAGAGCTCCCACAACATGAGCTAGAAAAAGGCTCTATGTACTCCACTACATGAAAATAGAAGCTGAATGACGCAGCCCGCGGAAAACAAGATAACACTGACTCCTCGTATCCTGTTACATTAACCATAATTTCTAGAAAGATAGCATCTGAGCACCAGGAAACCAAAGAATTTGGAGAGAGGACAAGTAATCAGAAAATGTTGCCCCATTAAGATTTTTTTCAGCATCGCCTTTTGCTTTTATGTTGGAACTGCATTGATTAATATGTGCATAGTTGCTAGACATAAACATTTTTTTATGCAGGTTTGAGGAAAAAGATCTTGATCTAGACGAGAAAATAAAGTTCGTATCCAGATGGGTGAGGTCTCACATTGATGATGGGGACAGAGAACTTCGGAAGCCTGTCCTGTTCACGGAATTCGGCCTTTCAAACAAGAACAGGGATTTTGAACATTCCCATAGAGATACCTTTTACAAGGGCATTTTTGACATCATGTATGAATCTGCCAGGAATTATGGATCCGGAGCAGGGGCTTTTATTTGGCAACTCTTGGTTGGAGGAATGGAGGAGTATAACGATGACTTTGGCCTAGTCCCATGGGAGAGGCCTTCCATATACAAGTTGATAAAAGAGCACTCTTGCAGGCTGGCTGCCATCCGCTATGGACGAGATTGGTCCAAGAGGAGCTCCCAAGAAATGTGCTTCTAAGATCATAGCTACCATCTTTCCCATCCATTCTGCTGCCGTTGGAACAGAGTAAATTTCCTTCACTCATTTGTAGTTATTCATTGTTGGGCAGCCGATAACGAAAGCCATGCAGGTTCTTTGGCCTTGTCCTACAGTTTTGTATCATCTTTTGTTGATAAGAGGGATCAGGTCTCAACTGAAAGATAAACAAATTACTTCATTTTAAAACTAGATCAGACTTGATGGTTGTAAATCTTCTGATGGTTATGCCCTGCATTGAGCTTTGTGTCCTTGTTTGATAAGAGAGCTAATTCTCAAGTGAAAAGTTCACTGCAAGCTACCCATAGAAAAATGGTTCTTTTCCAGTTCAAAACAAAAAAAACAAAAGCGTCCGGGTAAATGTTTGAGCTGTCCTAATTAGATGTGGTTTGAATGGCTGGACGGGAATGTTTGAGATCAAAACCATCTATCTGGATGTGTTTGAGCAGTGCTTAGAATATAGGCAAAGAATTCTCTAATATCATTGACAATAACAATTGTAATCTTATCATTTAATTTTTTTTTTACTAAAAAAACTATCTTTCCCTTCTCTTAGGGATATGGCTGTTATTTCTTAATTCATCTGTTAAGTATTAACATAATTGTAGTTGCAAAATAAAATTATTATGCATTTCTGGGGGTACAGTGACCAATGCTTTAAGTTCAGAAATATGATGTCAAACAAAAATGATTTCTGGATATCATGAATAAGAAAAACTGTTTGTTTTTCTCTTCTTCAACGAGGGTTGCTCTTGAACAATCTATATGGTGAGGTCAATATGATCGAAGAGAAAATGGGAAGGCATAGTTTTCAACGTCTTGAGACACGTCTAGGTAAGGAAAGGAAAAAGAAAATATCCACCCCCAAATCGAGATCTTTAACAACAAGTTGGATGTTAGGAATGGCGGACTTCGCCTCACTAGATACTTTTTAAAGATCTGATTTTTGAACACGGACAAACACATACACCAACAGAAGCAAAATCAATGCCACGTGATGAGGCCGGAAGCCCAAATGGGCCGCTCCCTGGGCCGGAGAAGCTGGAGGCCTAACAAGGCCCATTTAAAAACCCCACGAGGGGACGGACTTCCGTAAGGATGGAGCCCGGACCAAGGAACTCCACGGCGTAAGGACGTCGGATCCTCAGATATGAGGAAGTCCTCCTACTCAGGAAATTTGTCATGTATCTAAAGTTCTTAAAGCCCAATTTTATAAGGGCGGCTTTGAGAATCGAGTACCGGGTTACCGTAATCGACCCCAAAGGGTCAGTTACGGTACCCGACCCCGGTTAAGTTTCTTCTGTGAGGGGGAGGGTGGGCGGAGGCGGGGCCCACCGGTTAGCCGATATCGGTTAACCGGTGGACAGTCCCGTTGTCAAACACAGCTTAATGGATTAAGATAGGAGCGGGTGGCTTATCTCATGAGACGTGCCCGCCCCTCCATCCTAACCCACCCCGAGTAAGTCATTTCACCTCTTTTGTTAGAATGAGAAAATCCATCTTAATCTCTATCGAACTCCTGTTAAGAAAAAATAGATCAAAGTAGAACAGCTCATCCAACTCCGATTAAACCATCTTAATCGAATTTATTCTGTTATCAAAGTGAGCCAAAGAGAATCGGGGAGAACTCCATGACTAGACAATCATCTAGTATGAAAAGATAACCGCTCTCTCTCCACCACTCCCGACTGGATGTGGTAGTTGCCCCCGTCACAAAAATGCTGACTAGATCATTTGAGAGTTTATCCTTTCCCCTCCCCCCTGCAACTTCCTATGGAGGGTCCATTGGATCTCTCAACCTTCCCTCGATCATTCCTGCCTTGTTGCAAGTCGAGTAACCTAAGGTTTCGGTTCACACCATTTTAAGTTACGTTTGAAAATAAAGTTGGAGATAGATTTTGGAGATTCTAATTATCAGAAATCTCTACCCCTCACAATCCTTTAAAATTGCACATGTTCTATCAATTTTTACTTTGAATAGATTTTAAAAGTTAGAGAGAGATATAGAGAAAAAAGTATCATTTCTAAAATCTCTAAAAATTACTCAAGAAAAGTTTATTGTCTCTCTAAAGTTTTTTAAAAAACATCTTCCCTCCAAAATGTTTCCAATTACAGTCTTAGTAAGTAAACCTAACTAGCTTGGTTGGTGTTTAGGCCGCATTTGGTTCGACTTCTCTTAGAGAAAAATAAGAGTAAACAAAGACGCCAACCCTTCAGAGTCGTCGTCTTCGGGCCTCCCAGAAGCAGAGCTTTTGCGAACCGTCCAGTGCTCTTCCGATTGTGTATCTCTCTCTCTCTCTCACATCTAGAGAAAATTGACGGTGCACAAAAGCCGACGCCAATTGGGCACATTTGATTTGATTTTAATTAATCATGTCTGAAATTTTAACGATCGAAACCCTCTCCATAAATCTAACCATATACGTACGCGGCCAGAAATAACAGGTATATATCCAATATGCTCCCCACCCCAGTTGCTTTAATGGTTTATCTCGTGTGCACTTGCAAACAACTAGTTTTCCTCTCGAAATATAAATGCGTTCGTTCGGCGCCGCAGAGTAATCAACAGCAAAGTCCTTTTTAAAAGCTCAAGTCCTTTAAAAGCTTAAACAGCAGCACTAACAGTACAGCCAACAACAACAGAAAGCTGCATGGGCTTTCGGAAAGCCATCGACGGGGCTACTGCCACACCCAGCAGCTGCACAACACATACTGCAGAGACATCAGGATCGATCGACTCCCGTCACTGCAGACTTTTAATTATTATCATTATCATACAAGCACATACGTAGACGTATACATGCGCTGCCCTTCGTCTCCATGTTGATAGAACAGCAACCAGTAGCAGAGCAGGCATTGACCGGCACAGGCTCAGTGGCCGCAGGTACAGGTGGTGCAGGTGCACCCGGGGCCGCACTTGCACTTGGGGTCGTTCTCGGCTGCAGCCATCACCTCACCACCGTAGCCGTAGCTGAAATAAAAGGGGAAGTCGAGTAAGTAACATAGTGTTTTTTGTTGGGGAGGTCTCAGAAAAAAATGGGTAATATTTTATGCACCAAATTTGATGTATAAACTCGCGTCAACACGTAACAGTTGTTATTATTGACCACAAAAAAGATGAAAAAGATCATTCTTACGTATAAAAAGACACCCCTTCGGATCCTTGTGATTGGTATATTTTCGTATATTAAATACGGATCGTATCATTCTGACACGATACATCTTTTCTGTATAAAAATGATATTTTTATCTTTTTTTGAGTTAATTAAAATAAAATTTATATTTTGACACGACTTTGTAAGTTAGATTCGATGGATAAATCATTACTTCAAAAAAATTGATTCTTTGTCAAAAATGACAACAGGGAAAGTTAGATTACATTTTATATTCTTTTTACAAAAAACAAGTACAAAAAACAGATTAGATATACTCTGAATAACTAGCTGCAGTCGTCAAGACATGATCTGAATGATCAGAAATTAAGAGACAAAGAATAAGGTAATTCTGATATCTCGTCTACGGTGTTAGTCAAGATGTTCATTTGCTATCCTCTCTTGATCACTCACCCCACGTTTGACATATCAGAATAAGCAATTAATTAAGAAGGGATCGACAGACTCAAACTTATACTGTCATATCATCGGGATAATAAATTAAGTTTATAATTCATAGAGATCCCCGCCCGGATTAGAATAAGTCTACCTTATCCTCAAATTTTCTTTTTTGATGATCAATATGGGGGTAACTCTCATTCCATCAATTTCATGGAATAAGTTTAACCTCCGTGGCGTCGCTAGAACCTGAGGATATGAGGATAGACATTTAAAATGACTTATTTTAACTAAAATTAAGTCGATACCAAAACGTCGTATAAGCCCTTAGACTTCAGTGATCTCTTGACTGACCATCTGATATAGTAATCTCTTTTCCTCTGAATAGTATACCAGTATTTGGATTTTTTTCCTCCAAGTATTACCTGTATTCTTTTTAGGCATTAATTTAATGAAAGTAACCCCTCAAACCCCTACAGACTGCCGGTATTAATTTCCACACCGGACAGTGACTTGCGATGAGAAGAAAGCATACGTCGACGGATGCGAGAGATGCGAGAAAATACTTCACCAGAAATCAGAATTAATAAAAATATATTTTTAATAAAAATTTAGACGTCGTTAAAAATTAGTTAGTGACGGCTCCTCTGACTTCTAAGGGCCGCTTTGTTAATCGATTACGGTTAACGTCCTATTAGTCTCCTTGTGTGAAGAAAGTGGTGAGACCCATCGACTCTCTCTCATCTGTTCCTCCACCTTAACTCGTTATCAAACAGACTCTAAGGACACCTTTGCTAATCGGATGCGATTAGCATGCTCGACCTCGGGAGGTTGAGCGCTCTAACCGATCCCGATTAACGCGATTGGATGTGAAGAGAGAGCGAGATCCACCTCTCTCTCTCTCTCTCATCGTCTCCCGTATCTTACCCGTTTCTCAGACACGCCCTAAGTAAATAACTAAATTAATTAATTAGGATCCCAAATTTATGTGAGCACGCAGCCGGCAAAACCAGCCCGGAGGAGAGGATCAGTGATGGCCACATGATCCTTCTCCTCATGTTTGACAGAGAGTTTCTGGTGTGATCAGTTACCTCTTCTCGGTCTCCACAATCTCCACGCCGTAGCTGTTTCCCTTCTTCCTGCAAACATCACAACATATAAATAGCCAAGCTCAGCACTGGTCACTCATAGCTCGAAGGCATTAAAATAAAAAATAACATAGCCATGCCAGATCCTCGCTGCTACAGCTGCAGCTGTGAAGGACACTAACTAGTCAGACCAGAAAGTCTAGCTACTTACACGCACTGGCTCTTGTCAGCGCAGTCGCAGTTGCCGCAGGTCGACATGGCGATCGTTAAGAAGGCGGAGAAGGCCGGGAAAACTTCTACTCTGAGAGGAGGCTCCGGGTCGGCTGCGGCTTGGGCTGGAGAGATGCGGCACCTCCTCCGTATTTATAGGCGTCCGGACTCCGAAGAGCCCTTCCTGGCTGGGCGAGGGAGGCCACCCATGCACACAGGTCCACAGAAGGAATCTGATCAATAATAGTGGGGGGGGGGGGTGGGGAGTGCGGATACCTCTCGACCTCTCACGTCAAGTCCTCTTCTTTTCTTGGGTTTGGTCGCATGCCGAGACAGGGATAAGCATACCAGGCGCACACGCCACTGGGATAGGCGTTCGTCACCGGGCCACCGCCCTAGCTCGCTGGGCGATGGATCAAGAAGATAGGAGAGAGGGGAGGAATCGTTTCACAGTGGCGATGATGGGCACAAGTGATACGACGGGGGCACGTCGATCAAGAAACTGGGTGGCACAAGAAAGGGGGTTGAAATGGACGAGAGGGACGGGCTCGTCGACAGTGCCATGGAAGAGAGTTTGGACCAGACGCGTCTCCTTGCATCCAGATCGGGAAGGAACCCATCAACCAGAGTGATCCAGCCGGAGAAGTTTACAGCCGGCACCGCTTGTCCTGTTTCTAGACTTTTGAACGATCCATCGGATTTTCTTCTGTTGATTCTTTCATAATTAAACTCTCACCTGAAAAAATGGAAACGGATATTTCTGAAATGAAAAAATGCTACATGTTCTTTCTTGCAAGCAAGCAAATTCTCAAATACAAGGTATATGGGTTGAACTCAAATCAATTATCTTTCACTGAATTGACATGTTGTCTCATTGCATGTGAGAGATTGAGACAATTTTGAAAAGTCCTCCGGTACTGCTAGGTGGATGTAGTTCTCATGCTTTGCGGTCCAATATCTTACTATTCCAATGAAGAAAACCCTTCGTATATGATGGAAAAATATCTTTTCCCATTACTTAACTATTTTAGATTATGTCAAAACTACATATATAATTATGATAAAATTAAATCTCAATTTATTCAGCCCAGATAAATAAACACAACAAAAATAAGTTAAATATAATTTATAGATTTAACATTCCAGGTCTCTCATTTGCTAAGTCGGAAGATATAATAAGTTGATAGAATATCTAGGATATAGGCAAAATAGTTACTTACTTCACCTATTTCTTATAAAATCAGTCAGAAGTTTCGTTGAGACTTGTGAAGATCAGTTGATGAGTTAGTCTTAAAAAAATAATTAAGTGTAATCTCGGTAGAGATCAGTTCAACCCTAGACGTGTTGCAGAGAACTAGACGTAAGAAAATTTCAGAGGATCGACCGAAGTAGTATAAAAATTTAGTATTTTTTATGATTCACTTGCGTTCTCATGTTTATTTTTCACTATAATATTATTAAAGTTAATATTTAAATATACACTCATTCATTCCTTTTTAAAATACGTCCGATTAATGACAAGTACGTATTTACGTTAATGGAAAAAATTGCACTGTTCGTTTCTCCATGCGGTGTTGTTAATCGAAAAAAACATTGTTCATACCTCTGCAAACCCCGTGGCCAAGCGCCCAGCACCGCGCCCCCGCCCTCACTTGCCCCTTCCCATCTCTCTCCCAGCTCGGGTTGGCCCACCCGTCGCCGGCATCGAAGGCGGTGATATTGACACACGTCCAATCGCTGGTTCAAATGCACCGCACGGTATTGTACGTTATCGTGCCTCACTGTGCATGTCAGGGAACCGGGTCTGTTGCACCCGAACCGATAGTGTGGCAAACCCATTGTAGTTCTGTGGGAATATTTTTTTTAAAAAATAATTAAAGGATAGGTGGCGTTCTCGATATATAGACGGTGATTAGTTGAGTTATCTTGCCTCTCGATATGGATGGAACTAATGTTATGATGTCATATTTTTATCACTATTTTTATTACTCTCAATCGTGATTTGACGGTTAAGTTGAATTAATTTAAATTTGATGCTCTTGATAGTAATACTGAAGTTCGCTTTTCCTCGTTCGCTTTTTCAAATTGTACAAACAAATGACTATGACAGAAATTATGGTCAAAATTAAGTGTGGCAGAATAACATACATGCATGACGTGATTTATTAGAGTACGATAATTAAGGAAATATAAATAGCATCATCTTCTGAAAATAACACTTCACTGTCAGGCTAGCTATTGGTCACACTTTTCTTCCTCTCTCCCCGATGCGAAGCTAGCATCCCTGTGCGCAGGATCGCCGAGAGGGTCAGGACTGACTGGCGCCATCAATAATAGGCCCAAGGTATAGAAGTCAAATGAGAAGACAACGGGCCGGCAGTGCAAAGTTGAGTGGCTCTTTCGTGGGGAATGCGAAGGTTCAAGATGAGGACAAAGCACTTGCCTTGCAAGAAAGAAAGATGGGCGCGCCAGATTCCTGACATAAATCTTGCAGAACAGTACCTGTGGGGGTCATTTGATAACATATCAAGGTAAATCATTCGTAGTGGATCTAGATGAGTTATTCTTTTAGGCCCGATTTATTAATCAAACTGTCGGTTGAATGTCACATTCGATGAGAGAGAAAATAACGGGGTCACACACTCTCTCTCTCTCTCACACATAAAGATTAATTTGGGGTCGGGCAAAACACGGTAACCTCGCTCGAATTTCAAACTGGGCCTTACGTCTTCTTTGTTTCTCGGGCGAGATACGATGTT